>CM053799.1:17638118-18861236 GCA_028671895.1 Oenanthe sinensis
GAATACTTTGAGGCTAAATCTGGAGAATATATCACTGAGTTATATGATAGGTTTACAAAACTCTTGAATAAGATGACCATACTTGGTAAGGATTATGAAAGTGAACACACAAACATCAAGTTCCTAATGGATCTTCTAGAAGAATGAGATAATAAGATAATTGCAATCATAGAAGTGAGGGATTTGGGTGAAATCGCTCTAGAACAATTATATGGTATACTCAAGACATATGATTTGGAGATGCAACAAAGAAAAAACAAGAAGGCTAGTAAGATGAAATCTGTTGCACTTATGATGGAGTCTATGAAATAGCAACATGAAGAACCAAATGACACAAATTTAATATAATCGAAAAAAGGGTAAAATTGTTGTTGAAGTAGAGTCTAATAAGACAGACTCTGATAATGATTCTGAGATTGTTATGAATCAAATGATGAATATGTTTACAAAGAATTTAAAAAAAATGAGATTAAACAAAAGAACTAGAAAATGTAGCAAAAGGCCATCATTTAGGAAATAGAACAAAAAGGTAAAAGCACAATCATCAAACTTGACACGGTAAAAGTCAAGTGTTTCAACTGTGGTTAATTAGGGCATTTTGCTAGTGAGTGCAAGAACACTAAAACTCAAGGAAAAGGGAAAAATACTTATATCAACAAGAAAGGATTGGGCAGACTCACGTGCCCGACCTCACTTCCCAGCCCTAGTTTCAACCACCCCTAGGCGCCAGACTGAGCCTAGTGGCCGACCACACCGCTCTCGGCCGACAACGAAGGACAAATGACACATGTGCCTAACATAAACTGATACAGAGGGAACCCCACATATCTGTCGTCACTGACATCTGACGCCAACGGTTCTAGGCCCCATCTATACTACGCCCTCAGGCGCATGTGCAACTCATGTTCCCCATACTCTATTAATACCCATGAATCATTACAAATAAAAGGATAAATAAAATTACAAGCACTGTTAGGAATTTAGAGGCCCAGAAGTTACAGAGGGGGGGGGGGTGAATGTATACTTCAAAAATTTTCTTGTTTTTGAAAAGAACTTGTTCGAAGCTTGAAGAGCAGATGGAATTACGAAGGTGTTTATCAAGACATATAACAGGAAATAATATAGACACAGATGTAACTTTCAATCTAATTTTGTATTAGAATGATCTTTGCTACAATCTGAAATTCAGTTTGAATTTCAGCTTCTTGTTCTGGGATTCTTACTATTGTAAAAATGCTCAAGACACTATCAAATGTGGCTGTGCATAAAGTATATAGACAACATGTCCTGTGCACATGCTCACATGAGACAGTTTAGCTAAAACTAGAAATAGACAGAGATTGCTTTACATTTGACTAATGACTATTTCTAGCTAACACTGTAGTGACAGTCTGCTCCATCCTGCCTTATCTCTTCTGTCACTTTTCTTGGCTTATCTTCCCAGCTACATTGTAGACTTGTCTCTGTCTGTGCAGGTTTGACTTATCCTGCATAAACAGAGCTGCAACATCATCTGTCTTGTTCTGCAATTCTTCCTTGAAACTAGCTTCTTTTGCAGTCGAGTACTCTTCTTGAAATTGGTTCGATAAGTCAAGGAGATTGACTTCTCGAACAGCTGTGACTTCTCGATTGATCCTGAATACTTGATTTCTCGAATGTCTAGACTTCTCGATCGCATACTCAGCTTGATGACTTCTCGATCAGATTAGACTTCTCGAATACATGCTTGATATTGACTTCTCGAATGACTCAGCCTTATCACTTCTCGAATGCTCCATTTGCTAGCTTCTCGAATTGTTTATTTTCACTTCTCGAATGCCTCATAATTGACACTTCTCGACTGGATTCAATACCTGACTTGTCGAATGACTGACTTCTCGATCGAGTACTAAGCAGATAGAAGTTTTGAGACTTCTCGAAATGTTTCCACAGTTCTGACTTCTCGAATGGCTGACTTCTCGACCAAGTAACTTGCCTTAGTAGAATTCTCAGATAACTTCTCTTTTTATTTTCTTCACAGTCTTCTTTGTCTGGTTGCATGATTCAATTTGAATCTTCTAACTGACTTTATTTCTGACTTAATTTACAATTTGAAGATAAACAGAGAAAACTTCTAGTTACAAATTACACATGAATTACTAAGTCACTAGTCTATTACAGAAGCACAAACTAAGTTACAGCAAGACAGATAATTAAATAGGCTAGGCTTGATTTAAGTCCAACAATCTCCCCCAATTTGGAAAATGATGAATTTTACAAATTAATACAAGATATCAAGCCTACCTATATTGTTGTTGTTGATGAGCTGCCTGATCATATTTTTCTTTTCTTTCCTTTTCTTGCCTGGCCCTGTTTTCTTCAATTGCCTGCAGTATCATTTGTCTGGCCATGATTTCCTCAATCAAAATTGCATCTTTCAGCATGTCTGCAGCAATCTGTAGAGTGAGCATTGGATAGTCTTGGACAAACTTGAGTCTAACTTTGACAGTGACTCCACTTCTCAGTTTGAATTCAACTCTGTCAGGATCTTTGAACACTCTACTTTTACCCTGTCTTCTCAATTCTTCAGACAACTGCTCTACTCTCTCCTCCTCCCTCCTTTTCTTCTCAATCATCTCCTCCATGTATCTTACCTTGTCAGTCTTTTTCTGATACTTCCTTTCCAAGTACTGAGCCATTTCCATCATTCTCAGCTTGTTAATCATGCATTTCTTGTCAAACAGGCTAATCACTCTCCTAATGTCATGAGTGGTAGCATCACTGTTGTCATGATGAAATCCTCTTTCTTCTCCATCAACATTAGTAACAAACATCCTCTTGTCTCTGACTTCTACCTTGACAATTCTGTCAGCCTTCCACAGTTTGATCCTCACCTTGTCAGTTTCAGCAATTTCTTGAATAGGTTTAATAGGTAGACCTTTATCAGGAACAATGAGTTGTTTTCTCCACTTAGGACATCTTACTAGCAAAGAGCTAGTAGAGTTCTTGAATTTGGTTGATGTGGCAGTGTTGACTTTGAGATGTTGGCTTGGCTTCAGTTTCTTTGACTGTTCCTTTTTAATTTCCCTCCTTATCACTCCATGTGCAGTAACTTTCATGAACATCCTTCTTGGAGATTTAGTTTTGATGGCAGTTGCAGTTTCAGAAACTGTTGACATCACACTAGTACCCTGAGATTTGGTAGGTGAACTAGAATGAGTGCCAGCAGCTTGCTGCTTAGAGGAATTTCTTCTTTGATACTGTTTGTTGTCCTCAGAGTTGTCTCTTTTCTTCTTGTCTTCATCCTTCTTCTTCTTGTCTTCTCCCTTTCCTTCCTTATCACTCCTTGATTCAGACCTTTTATCCTTCTTGTCCTGATCCTCATTGTCATCATCTTTCTTTTTGTTCTTCAATTCTTCTTTTGCAAATTCAGAGATTTGTCCAGAGATAAACTTTTTCATTTTCACTACAATTTCATTGTCCTCTATCTGCTTCACCTTCTTCTTTTCAATCAACTCAATTAGGTTAATAATTTGACTTCTGTTGCCTGAATTGAGATGTTGAGGGATCCTGAAATGAGCAAGTTTTTCTTCTCTAGCCATATACATCACACCATCTGGACTACAGTAGGATTCAGGTAGAGCAAGAGGTAGGAGAGGCCCCAATATTTTCTTCTTCAATTCTTCATCTTCCTGGGTTACCAACTCCACTCCCTTGTACAGACATTCCAGTTCAGTATATGAAAGCCTTTGGAATAGAGTAACTGAAACTTTAAAGTAGCCAGATTCCATTTGAATGAGTGGCTCTTTGAACATTTGTCCATTCTGTTCAAACTTAACTCCCCTTACTGCAACAATAGCATTTTCAAGCATCTTCTTATATTTCCAATGATTTCCCTGGACTTGCTTTTTGATATGATGCAGAAGTTCAAGAAACTCCTTGTCAGAGTTGGGCTTTAAAATTTCACTCCTGAGCTTTCTCATAACTGCCTTTTGCCTTTCAGCCTCTATTTCTTCTCTCCTTTCCTTCTCCCCCTTAGGGTTGATATCTTGACTTTGGAGAAAGGAAGAATGACTTGGCTTAATTTTAGTCCAGCTTGGAGTTGGCAAAGGTGCTGGAGGAGCCTGACTAGTTGTGCTTAGGTTGGAGATGAGGGATTGTAGAGAGGTGAGTTGTGCTGAGATGCTGGCAAGAGAAGTCCCTTGATTTGCAGAAGTAGAGACAAACTCATTTTTTAGATTATGAACATCTGAGACAATTTGTGAAACTGTGGATGTGAGAGAATCCACTCTGGCATTTAAGGTATCAATGGTGGAGGCCTTTGCAGCTTCATCCTTGGCCTTTGACTGATAGTAGAGGTCCACTTGGAAAGGTGATAAGGTGTGTAGAGGCACATCCTCAGGCAGCCTATCTGCATGCCTGTTTTTGTACAGAACTTCAACCATACTGTTTATTCTCCTTTGATTGTCTATGATGGTTGTGTGACCTTGAACCATTTCCTTAAACACCTTTTCCATAGAGTCTATTTTGGTGTGAAGAATGGAGGACTTTCCTGAATCTCCTCTTGAAGTGTGAGCAAGAAGACCTCCAGGCTTCAGTTTGTCTTCCATTGCTCTCAAGGTGCCCTCTACTTTAGCTCTGTGATCATCTATCTCAGATTGTACACCTTTGGCAAGATAGTGATTTGATTGCAGTTGGACTTTAGCAGCTTCATGAATTGCATCATACATGGCACTTGGAGTAAAAATCTTCTCACAAGATCCAAGAGAAGTGAGATACTTCTGTCTAGTCCACTCCAAAACTTCTTGCATGCTAACTGCAGATTTACCATCCAGCCAGGCATCCACATTTTCACCTTCATTTTCATCCAAATTTGCATTCTTTTCTTTCAACTCCTCCTGATCTTTTGCATATTCAAGCATGATTGCAGCATAGTCTTTGTTTGGCAAATGAGAAGTCACAAGCTGCTGAGCAATGTGATAGAAGCCCTCCAACTGATCTCCATACAATTCCTTTAGTTTCTCATCAGAAAGTGACCCACCAAGAAATGATGGTCCTGAATCCCTGTCATGTTGCACAGGTTCCAGCCATTGTGACAGAGAGTGAGAGCTAGGGCCACTTGTGACAGTAGTCCCCTCAGCATCTATTTCCTCATCCAATTTCTCAGATGATTCATTAGACACTGGATGGATAGGTGAATTCTCCTGAGGAGACAGTCTTTGAATGACTGGGGAGTGTCTAGGGGATGCCATTTGCATGGTGTGGAGGTCCCCCAGATTACCCAATGTCTGTGAAGACACTTGGCTTTGAAATGCCTGAGCCCCCACAGAGTCTGAAGTAAAAACTCCTGGAACCTCTGTGGTTTTGATGGTGTCATCAGGATATGCCTCAGCATGCATTCCCTCACCATCTAAAGGAGTGTCCTGAGTGGTGAACAAGGTGTCATGCACCAAGTCACTTGAATGGGGCTCACCAGGGAAACAAGAGTCCTGATGATCAACAACTTCATGTGTTTGGCTGGACACATTTGGTTGAGATGAAATTTGAGAGATAGCAGGTAGAGTGTGAGTAGAACTGAGTATTGGCAACTCCCCCTGAGAAAATGGGGAAGTTTCAAGAGAAGATCCTACTGGTGCACAGTGTGTCTCTTTTTCAACTACAGCTTCTTCATTGACAGGAGTGAATTCCTGCAATGGTGCAGACTCTGTACAGGGTGGAGTGGGCTGACTCCCAATTTCAATAGATGCACCTTGTTGAGAAAGTGCACCTAGAAGTAGGTTTAATCCCTTGTTAACTTCTACATCCTGTTGAGAGGATGTAGAGTGGTCTGTTGTGGCCTTTTTATTTTTCTTTCTCCTGGTCAAAGGCTCCACAGGTGACTCATCTGATTCATTTTCTACAACTGTTTCTAACACTCTTTTCTTAACAGCTTTCTCCTTCTTCTTCTTTGCAACTACACCCTGTTGAGAGGATGTAGAGGATGGTTTGCTAACATCTAGGGATTTCAAAGAAGGGCTAGCAGTTGGGTTGGAAGTCCTTGGGTTAGGTGCATTTGGTACTTCTGCAACCTTAGGACCTCCTACTGTATCAAGGTAACCACATTTAGGCTGCACTAGTGGATATCCCTCAAACACACTCCTCATGTGAGGAGTGATTATGAGAGGGACATTCACAGTGGTTCTCCTATCCAATGTGGCAAAAATGATTTTTGACATGGATTTGGAGTAGCCAATTCTTTGTTTGTTCATTCCAGGCAATTCAATTAAACCAGCATTCTTATAATTGAGAATTAATTGAATAAAGCGAGGAAAGAAAATTTCATTACCTCTCTTGGGAATCCTGGTTATGAGTTCCCCAAGAACTAGCTTTCCAACATTGAGCTTTTGGTTGTATGCTAATGAGTAGGCCAGCTTCAAGGCAATGAGGCTTATCTGGTCAAACCCTGTTTTTCTGCAGGTGAAGACTCTTAGGATGGTATCAAACAGGAATGACCATTCCTTCCTCATGTACTTCTTGTTTAATTTACCCAGCTTGAACTTCTCATCAACTCCTCTCTTTAGATTATCAGCATACCTAATGAAGTCCAGAAAATCTAGAAGATCATCGTCAGTAGGTTCTTCATTAAACTCTTCGGTTGGTATATTCAAGCTTGTATTCACATCATTTTCATCAAAACTGATGTCTTTTCCTTGGATTTTGCAGGTTACAACCACTTTTGACCTACCATCCTCCAAAGCTATATTTTCCCAGTCAGCAGTCTTCCAAAATTGCTCAAGAATGTCGAGATACAGTGTGGGGTTTGCCAACAGAGCTTCATTCAGATAGGAATCGATGAGAAACCTAGTGAAGCATTTGTACTGCGCCTTAGCATCTGCGTCTCTTGCAATGGCGAGAAAGTTGGTTTCAGGAATTACGTACACTTCAGTTGCAGGTTTCGAGCTTGAAGATGCCATAGAGTTGTGTATAGAAAGAGAGAAACGAAGAAATCGAAGGTTTTAGAGAGTAGAATAGCAAGGGTTCAAGTGTAGCTGTAGAATGAGAGGGTTTCTTTGAGTTTGAAATTAAGTGTAGAAATGAAATGTTATTTCTACTGTGCTATGTATAATACTTAGACAACTCGACTAGAATTGTAATCGATTTTGTATGTTCGAGAACTCAGAGAAGAGTAAAGTTAGTTTCAGTAGAGAACTGTCAGAATTTGATCGAGAACTCTCAAGAATATATATACATGATTCGAGAACTGAGATAGTCGAGAACTCTGATGATTCGAGAACTCTTGACAGTACTCGATTGAGAACTCTAAAAATGAGCTATTCGAGAACTCACAAAATCATGAGTCGAGAACTCAAAAGAAATAAGTAACTAGTCGAGAAGTCAGAAAATGATGGCAACTTAATCACAAACTCTAGTTTTTGACAGATTATTCCATTTTCACTTAGAAAATAGAATAATAATTTACAGACTTCATTTCTTAGATAAATAAAATCCATTTATTCATCTTAAAAAAAAGAAATGTGTCTGATTGATATTCCTGAATCTTTAATTATCACACTTGTTATTTAATAATGCACAAGTATAATAATTCTTTTCAGGCTTTCTCAGAACAAGAAAATAGTTCCAAGATAGTTTTAAAAACATTTGTTAACAATATGTACAACAATATAACTGACATATTTATAAACATATACCAGTTTTGTTTCACTTAGATAAATCATTTGAGTTCATGTCTGTGAAACAATTGTTGTAACAGTTGAAAAGATATATTTATTTGGCCACCTAACTTGAAGAGTTTAGCATTCCAATTTCACTAACCAACCTGTTGAAGGTGGCTTCATCAAGTGGTTTAGTAAATATATCAGCCAACTGTTTTTGTGTAGGAACATAGAATAATTTAATTACTCCATTTTCTGCATGTTCCCTTATGAAATGGTACCTTACATCAATATGCTTTGTCTTGGAATGGTTGACTGGATTGGCTACAATTGAGATGGCACTAGTGTTGTCACACATAATAGGAATTCCTTCTAACACTAGTCCATAGTCCCTTAGTTGATTCCTGATCCAAAGCACTTGAGCACAACAACTTCCTGCAGCAATATATTCAGCCTCAGCTGTGGAAGTAGAAACTGATTGTTGCTTTTTGCTAAACCAAGATACCAATCTCTGTCCAAGAAATTGACAGCTTCCTGAGGTACTTTTTCTATCCACTCTGCACCCAGCAAAATCAGCATCTGAATATCCAACTAAGTTGAATCCTGTTTCTTTAGGGTACCATAACCCCATGAATGATGTTCCTTTTAGATACCTCAGAATTCTTTTGACAGCAATGAGATGAGATTCTTTGGGGTTTGCCTGGAACCTTGCACATAGGCATGTAGAGAACATTATGTCAGGTCTACTAGCTGTGAGATAAAGGAGAGATCCAATCATTCCTCTGTAGGTCTTCATGTCTACACTTTTTCCTTTCTTATCTTCATCAAGTTTTGTAGCTGTAGACATTGGAGTCTTGGCAGTAGAACAGTCTTGCATGTCAAACCTTTTGAGTAAGTCATTGATGTACTTTGTTTGACTTATGAAAATGCCATCATCCCTTTGACTTATTTGAAGGCCTAAAAAATAATTGAGCTCTCCCATCATGCTCATCTCATATTCACCTTGCATTAGCTTAGAGAACCTTTGACACAGTTTTTCATTTGTAGATCCAAAAATGATATCATCTACATAGATTTGAACAAGTATGATATCCTCACCATGCTTTTTGTAGAAAAGAGTTTTGTCAATAGTTCCTCTAGTAAAATGATTTTCTAGAAGAAATTTTGACAAGGTGTCATACCATGCTCTAGGGGCTTGTTTGAGTCCATACAATGCTTTAATGAGTCTGTAAACAAAGTCTGGAAAATTTGGATCTTCAAAGCCAGGAGGTTGCTGCACATAAACTTCCTCTTCTAATTCACCATTGAGAAATGCACTTTTCACATCCATTTGATATACCTTAAAATTTGAGTGTGCTGCAAAGGCTAGAAAAATTCTAATTGCTTCCAATCTTGCAACAGGAGCAAAAGTCTCATCATAGTCAATGCCTTCTTCCTGGGAATAGCCTTTTGCAACCAGCCTTGCTTTGTTTCTTATAACTATTCCATGTTCATCCATTTTGTTCCTATAGACCCACTTAGTGCCAATTACCGACCTGTCCTTTGGAGGTGGCACTAATTCCCAAACATTGTTTCTCACAAATTGATTCAATTCCTCTTGCATGGCAATTATCCAGTCTGGATCCAACATGGCTTCTTCAATCCTTTTTGGTTCATTTTGAGACAGAAAGCAAGCAAATAGGCATTCATTTATAGTTGCTCTTCTTGTCCTTACACCTTCATCAGGATTTCCAATGATTTGATCAGCTGTGTGAGCTCTACTCCATTTAATTTGATGAGCTCCATCTCTATCATTTGAACTTGTTTCTTCCTGATTGAAGTGATTGCCAATAGTTGCAGATCCTTGAGAATCTCCCCCTGAGTGAATGCTAGGATTGTGTGGAGAATTCTCAAGTTGAATATGACTGTAGTCTTCATTTTCTCTTTCCACATTTGTTCCATGTGAGATATCTACATGTGACTCTTCATGCATATTGGTAACATTTTCAGTTGCAAATGTTCCAGTCTCTATTTCATTTTCAAACCTCAAGGTGTCACAGTTTTCTCCTTCCAGATTCATAGTAGGGAACTTGAAATCATCAAATGTCACATTTGTGCTTTCCATAATCTTCTGTTGATCAATCACATATACTCTATAGACAGTTTTGTCCAAAGAGTATCCCACAAAAATTCCTTCATAAGCCTTGGCTTCAAACTTCCCAAGGTTGTTGACATCATCTTTGAGAACAAAGCACTTGGTTCCAAACACATGCATGTATTTTACAGATGGTCTTCTATTTGTCATGATGTGATAAGGAGTTTTTCCAACTGGTTTTGTGATGAGTGTCCTGTTTTGAGTGTAGCATGCAGTTCTAACAGCTTCAGCCCAAAAGCTAGTTGGTAGACTGGCCTCTGCTAACATGGTTCTTGCAGCTTCAATGAGAGTTCTGTTCTTTCTCTCAACCACTCCATTTTGTTGTGGAGTTCTTGGGGCTGAAAATTGGTGAGTGATTCCTTTTTCCTTGCAGAATTCATTGAGTATAGCATTTTTGAATTCTGTACCATTATCACTCCTTATGGCAACTACTGGTGTAGGGCCTTTATCCAATCTTTTCAAATTTTCAATGATGATCTCAGGAGCTTCATCTTTTGAGTGCAAGAATTCCACCCAAGTGTATTTTGAAAAGTCATCAACCATGACTAGAGCAAATCTTTTCTTAGACATGGACATGACATTTACTGGTCCAAACAGATCCATATGAATTAATTGTAGTGGTTTTGTGATTGAAGTGAATTCCTTACTCTTGTGACTAGATCTCTTCATTTTCCCTTTTTGACATGCCTCACATAATCCTTCTATGCAGAATTCAAGTGTGGGCAGGTCCTTCACTAATTCTCTTTTGACTAAAGAATTAATGTTCTTGAGATTTAGGTGAGATAATCTCTTATGCCAGAGCATACTTTCATTTTCTGAGGCCTTTGTGTAGAAACAGCAAATCTTCTCCTTGTTTGCAGAGTCCAAATCTGCTACAAACAGGCTTCCTTTTCTTACTCCTTGCAGAGCAAATTCCTTTGTCTTCCTGTGTGATATGAGACACAGTTCCTTATCAAACTCCACCTTCAAATCTTTGTTGCAGAATTGAGTGATGCTGAGAAGATTATGCTTCAAACCACTGACTAGGGCTACATCTTCAATGACAACATTTCCATGAATCAATTTGCCATATCCCATGGTAAAACCAGTGCTGTTGTCTCCAAAGGTTACCATTGGGCCAGCCTCATCCTTGAACTGTGACAGCAGGGCCTTGTCACCAGTCATATGCCTTGAACAGCCACTGTCCAAAATCCACATGACCTTCTTCTTACTTGTGCCCTGCAATCAAGCACAAATCAAGTTTTCTTTGGTACCCAAACAAGGTTGGGTCCTTTATGCTTAGTCACATGAATATCCTTCCTGTTCTTAACAGTCTCAGTCACTTGCACATGCACATTTTCATTTTTCTTGTTTTGATTTTTTGCTTGATTAGTGCTTTCAGAACTAGATGCATGCTTAGGTGACATGGAGTGTTTTCTGTGTTTCACAGGACTAGCAGATTTAGGCCTAGGACTGTTGATATACAAATTCTGACTTATGCATCCATCAACAAACTGTTTCCTGAGCCTAAAGCAGGTATTCATGATATTCATGTTACATGGCATACAATCAAATTTGTCACAAAATTTATGATTATCATGCATTAAAGGCTTAACATAACCACAGGCAAACTTATCATTTCCCACAACAGGTTTCTTGCACAAGTGAGTAAGATGATTTGTTGAACCACAGTTTTTACAAATCTTTCTTGGTGCATTATGAACAGGTGCATAGTTGTTGTGTTTGTTAATGCCTATTTTTCCATTTCTATTAGCCTTTTTCTTTTTAGCATGCATAGCATCATTTTTCTGAGCATCCTGTTTAGTTTCAGTTTGAACAGGAGTGGACTTGGTTCTGATTGTGGGTTCTTCTTTTTCAACAGAGGCCAAATTTCTTTCAATTGTTTCCTTATCCTCATCATCTAATTGTTGTTTGATAACCATACTGGCTTCATCTACTTCAACAGTAGCCTTCTTAAAAATTGGTTCTTTGACATTTTTCAAAATATGAGGATTACCTTGGATTTCAATCTTTTTGCCTCTTGTTAAAACAGATTTTTTCTTTTTAAGATTCTCATAATCAAAACCAACTCCAATCCTAGTGCTTTCCTTGTTCTTCTCATGAAACTCTTTAACAATGGTTGCTGAGTTTTGATAAGATCTAATTTTCAACTCATTTTCAGAAATTTGTTCTTTAAGAAACTTCTCAATTTGTTCAGAACAAACAATTTTGTTCTTGAGATACTCATTTTCCTGTTTAAAGTTTTCCATGTTTACAACAGACAATTCTAGAGTCTCATTTCTTGCAACTAGTTCCTCATTAGCTTTCACTAACCTAGCAATCTCCTCATAAGCAGCAGTCATACTGGTGTGAATATTAAACATCTCAATACTTAAATCTTCCACAGTTTTCTTGTATTGAGAATTTGACATATCAAGAGAGATTAAAGAAGGTACCTGAGAGTTCGAGGATGAAGTTCCAGCATGTGAGTTGGCCATGAGTGCCAGATTCCCATATTCTTCCTCCTCATCTTCATCCGTATCATCCCAGCATTTTCCTTCAGCAATATAGGCTTTTCCTGTCTGCTTTTTGAGAAGAGCTTCATACTTGGCTTCCAACTCCAAGTAGTCTTTATCTTTCTTGATTGACTTAGGTTTGTTGCATTCTGTTGCAAAGTGTCCAAGATCATTACAGTTATAGCATCTTATCTTGGATCTATCAACTGTTCCAGTCTTGTATCCTCCATTATTGGAGCTTCTCTGTGGATTCCTTCCTTTGCTTGAAGACTTGAAGGTTGGTTTTGGTTTGAAACTTTTGTTTCTTTTGAATCTCAAATTTCCAAACTTCTTTGCCATGAAGGCCATTGTTTTGTTGTCCATGCCTTCAAGTTCTTCAATGGTGTAGAAGTCATCTTCTTCTGACTCACTCTTGATGGAGTCCTTGTCTTCCTGTTCCTGATCTTCAATCATCTCAGATTTCAACTTCCTGCTTGTACCAGTCTTTTCAATTGTTGATGGTTCCTTAGCAACCAGGGCATTTGAGACATTTGCCATTTTTCCTCTATTTGCTAAAATGGCCTTCTTTTGATAAAATTCCGGCTCATATGTTTTCAGTATTCCATAGAGTGTCTCAAGTGGAAGTTTTGTCAAATCTCTTCCTTCTCTTATTGCAGAGATTTTATGCTCCAGGTGCTCTGGGAGAGTTAACAAAAACTTCATGTTTTTCTCCTTTGTTTCATAATATTTCCCATGAAGTTGAAGATCATTGATCAGTTTATTGAACCTTTCAAATACTTCAGTTATGCCCTCATTTGATTTTGACATGAATGCTTCATATTGGGAAACAAGGAGCTGCCTTTGATTCTCTCTTACTTCCTCAGTTCCTTCACACAGAATTTCTATTGTCTCCCATATGTGTTTGGCAGATGTACAATTGACAATATTGTTGTACATCACAAGATCCAGTGACTCAATTAATATTAACATTAAGCTATTGTCAAGAGAAACCTTTTCCTTCTCTGAGTCTGTGTACTGAGATGGATCTTTAGGTATCCATGTTGCAGGAATAACTTCAGACCCACTAGTAGTTTCAGGAACTAGAGTTACTGGCATGAAAGGACCATTCTTTAATATTTCTGGATACATGGGGTTTGCAGCCTTTATGAACATCAGCATCTTCTTCTTCCATAGGTTGTAATTTTCTCTGTCAAAGGTAGGAATCTTTATGCTGCTTAACTTCTGAGAACTCATCTTGATCTTTAGTCTGTATGTTTGTTTACAGCCTGGCTCTGATACCACTTGTTAGGAATTTAGAGGCCCAGAAGTTACAGAGGGGGGGGGGGGTGAATGTATACTTCAAAAATTTTCTTGTTTTTGAAAAGAACTTGTTCGAAGCTTGAAGAGCAGATGGAATTACGAAGGTGTTTATCAAGACATATAACAGGAAATAATATAGACACAGATGTAACTTTCAATCTAATTTTGTATTAGAATGATCTTTGCTACAATCTGAAATTCAGTTTGAATTTCAGCTTCTTGTTCTGGGATTCTTACTATTGTAAAAATGCTCAAGACACTATCAAATGTGGCTGTGCATAAAGTATATAGACAACATGTCCTGTGCACATGCTCACATGAGACAGTTTAGCTAAAACTAGAAATAGACAGAGATTGCTTTACATTTGACTAATGACTATTTCTAGCTAACACTGTAGTGACAGTCTGCTCCATCCTGCCTTATCTCTTCTGTCACTTTTCTTGGCTTATCTTCCCAGCTACATTGTAGACTTGTCTCTGTCTGTGCAGGTTTGACTTATCCTGCATAAACAGAGCTGCAACATCATCTGTCTTGTTCTGCAATTCTTCCTTGAAACTAGCTTCTTTTGCAGTCGAGTACTCTTCTTGAAATTGGTTCGATAAGTCAAGGAGATTGACTTCTCGAACAGCTGTGACTTCTCGATTGATCCTGAATACTTGATTTCTCGAATGTCTAGACTTCTCGATCGCATACTCAGCTTGATGACTTCTCGATCAGATTAGACTTCTCGAATACATGCTTGATATTGACTTCTCGAATGACTCAGCCTTATCACTTCTCGAATGCTCCATTTGCTAGCTTCTCGAATTGTTTATTTTCACTTCTCGAATGCCTCATAATTGACACTTCTCGACTGGATTCAATACCTGACTTGTCGAATGACTGACTTCTCGATCGAGTACTAAGCAGATAGAAGTTTTGAGACTTCTCGAAATGTTTCCACAGTTCTGACTTCTCGAATGGCTGACTTCTCGACCAAGTAACTTGCCTTAGTAGAATTCTCAGATAACTTCTCTTTTTATTTTCTTCACAGTCTTCTTTGTCTGGTTGCATGATTCAATTTGAATCTTCTAACTGACTTTATTTCTGACTTAATTTACAATTTGAAGATAAACAGAGAAAACTTCTAGTTACAAATTACACATGAATTACTAAGTCACTAGTCTATTACAGAAGCACAAACTAAGTTACAGCAAGACAGATAATTAAATAGGCTAGGCTTGATTTAAGTCCAACAAGCACTCATACATATAGTAAGCTCTCCCTTCTCTATGTAGAATTTGACCGAAAATCCTAGAGGTGTCTCCAGAAATCCAATCTCCATTGGACATTTTGTTTCTGGTACACCCAAATTCAGGCCAAACACTCCTCAAAACCAGCCTAAATTGATCACGACCTAGTCCAGAGAAGGAAGCACCCGGAGGAACCGAGACTTATCAAACAAAAACATGCCACTAGTATTTCTAAAATATGTGTGCTACTCTCGTATTTCAGGAGGAATACATATATTAGCGATTACTCCCTTCATCTCATTTTAGATGTCTCTTTTGCAAAAAATATTTATCACAAATTAGTTGACCCTCTCTTCTTTCAATGTATATTTATCAACAATTTTTCAAAATTATCCCTTCTTATTTATCATTTCAAATGTAGTATTATTCAAATACTATAGTAAGTTGATATAATAAATATGGGTAGATATGGAAAAAATTACAATCATTTAATATTTCTTACTATATATGAAATTTATAAAAGTGCTTTATAAATTGGGATAAAGGGAGTATTTAAGACACTTTTTTTAATAGAGTATTTAAGGCACTTTTTGCGCCAAACATCATCTAGGTTACTTATAATCGAAAACATATTATAAATGGTCTTCACCCGTTTATTCAAGGTCGACCCAACTCGAATTACGAATTTTTTTTTTTTTGAAAGTTGATTATTTTTTTAAAATAAATTCAATTAATTAGATTACATAATTTTTTTTAACCACACCCAAATAGATCCCTAATGGTGCTTTTATCTTCTAGTAACATAATTGTAATCAAACAAAATCATTAAAAACTAGTAAATTATTGCCACAACTGAACTAAATTTTAAAGGCAAGAAGAGAGGGGTTAGGGCAAGGAAAATTTGAATAGACCCAACATGAAATATTCGTCAGAGCTTATCATTGTCCTAATTCTTTTGACTACTGCATGTCCTTTCCCATTGACCCTTATACCCTACTTCTACTACTAGCCCTATAACTACCCCTACTTGTTCCAACACCTAGCTAGTCTGCATACATAGTATGGTATATATTTGATATATTTACAGGTCTCTACTTGTATGTTCAATGTTTGTTTCTATTGTATCTTTTCACCACTCTGTGTCCTTCTGAACCAAAGACAGAGAGAGAGACTGTGTGAGAGGGGGGGCTCGGTAGTGATATGGAGTAGACTAGCGAGTAGTACAGATCAACTCATTTTATAAAAGCCTGTCTACCGAACCACAGGTGGACCTTATACCTCAACCACTAAGGCTCCCTTCAAGGGTGCGGTTGAAAACAGCAATGTTGTGAGAAAAAATCTTGGTGAAAAAAGTATTATCAGAAAAATACAGATGATTGTTTGATAATTTTTTTAATTTATATATATTTTGAGATATAATATATAAAAATAATATTATTGGGAAGATTTGATTATGAAACTCATAGTTACTTCCTGCAAAAACTAAAAGCAATTTTTTCTAAAAGCACGGGAGACATGCTTTTGTTAACAACAGCTTTTAGACTAAAAACGTTTTTCCACACATTAGTTTTTATAATTTACCAAACACATTTCTGACATATTTTCAACAAAAAAAGTTATACATGTCTGCGATAACAATATCAAACGGATCTAAATCACGGTGGATTTAGCTTTTCACACATATTAAAATACTTATAAAAATAATTAAATTTAATGTAAAATTTAAAATTTTATATTTAAATAAAAAAATTATATTTTATATTTAAATTTAAATAAAAAAATTATATTTTTTTATATAAGATTTTAAATATAATAATGAGTATAATTATAATTATTTTTTCATCATATTAATATACATGTTAAGAGCTAAATCTGATGCTGTTCTGAAGGAAGTAATAAATGATAATGGCCATCTGCCTTTTTCATGTCTTCTCTCCTCTTGTGAGGTTTCAGTCAGACCCTGGAGGAAATTTCTATCAAGTAAAGATAAGATGTGTTGGAATCGCTTGACAATTCAACCAATTCTTTGTTTAGAAATTTTTGTACGTGAAATATCATTTTTCTCGTTAGTAAATTTTTATAATTTTATAAGGTGACAGAAAGAGTGTGAATCTAAACTCATAATTTTTGTCATAGTGTTCCAATTTACTCAAATGTTAAACGAGTCGTGTTCAAGGTCTTAATGAGTTTTCGATTTTATCAAAATTTTTAATGAGTTTTTGAATTTATCAAATTTATGGAGTTTTGAATGAATTTTGAAAAAAATATATACTATTACTTTTTCTCAATTAATCTAAAATACTTATTTGCCTACCAAAAATTGCAATAAACTTTCAATAATATGATTATGTGAATTGTTTTTAGATTTATTCGTTTTATATGACACAATATCACTTAAAAAAATATTAAATAGTAAACATAATTTTAATAGTATGTAATAAATACGTGAATATGTATAATAATATTTATAGAAAGAAAAAATTATCGAGTTTAAGTTCAACGAATTGAGTTTCAAAAAACTTTATTATTAAAAATTATTCGATTCGAATTACAATCCTAATTTTACTTATTACACTAAACCCGCGTCCTCCAAGTAAATTAATTAAGACGCTTTTCATGTATACAACTTCAATTCAAAAATTTCATTAAAAAACAAAAAAAAAACTTCGATTCAAATTTGATTAATCCGATCTAATTCAACTCTTTTGGGGGTTAAGCAATCGAATCAATATTAATTGAAAGTTCAATGAGTTAACTTTTTTATAAAATCAAATAAGTTGACTTGATCGAGTTGGGATTTACCGCCCGGTTTAGAAGTTAAAGATTTGAGATAAAATTAGATACTTGAGCTAAATTAGAGATTTGATTAAATAATATTTAAAAATACTATATTTGAAACAAATTGTATATTTTAAAATGTATTATAAAATTAATTTTTGCCAATGGTACCATTAAATTATTGACTTCTATCCATGTTACCCTCGTACATTTGGTTTTACATATATTATTCTGTTAAGTAAAAATTAATAAAATTGATTTCAAACTGTAAAATAAATTGTATATTTGAAATTTTTACGAAAAAATACATGAAATAAACTATTAAATCATATAAAATATAATTAAAATGATTAAGATATATTTAAACTTCATAACCAAACTTTGCCCATTAATATGTTACTCATTTTAACTCCGTTTTATAAAATATAAGGGTCTATTTTAGGTAACTTTTCACAAAGATTTCAAATATATAATTTGTTTTACAATTTAAAATCATTTATATTACTTTTTACTTGAAAAACGAGTATTATATATGAAAAAACCAAATATACGAAGTGTTAGGGATTGTGGTATTATCAATGTAACCAACTAATATTTACTTAGATTAATTAGAAATTAACTAAGTAAAACATACTGTCATATACACATTGACAGTATGTTTTAATGTCACTTATTATAGTATGTACAAGAAGTCAAGTAGGTGACAGTAAGTATCAATAGTTACTGTCTTGTACAAATATAATAAATGATCCATGAAGTAGAAATTCACAAAGTGTTCATGCACAGCATAGATTAAATCATTAACAGTAACATTCTACAAACTGAAGCCTACGACAACATATTCAAGTGACAGCACCTTTTGGAACAGACGACAACAACTATTCCTTGACAGTAAACTTGGCGGAGATTGAAGAATCGAAGACAACAAGTTTCCTGATAGTAGCTTTGGCGGAGATAGTTGACAACATGTTTAGGGGTATAGTTGACAGTACCTTTGGACGACAACATGTTTTAGAAGACTGGCGAGCTTGACAGTAAAGTATGCGGAATCAAAGATGTTATCACCAAAGAGAAGCTAAAGGTTGACAATAACCTTTTGGTGAAGCTGACAATTTGTTTCAAGAAGCAGACTAGGTAAAGTTCATTCACTGATTGATCTTGACAACTCTACCTAGTCTGTCAAGTCTTCTACTGCAACTTGAGAAAAAGCAAGCAAAAAGATGAAGTGTGCTCATGAAGTCAAAAATGTCAAATCCTCTCAGAGTAACTTTATCTACAAATGGAATGAAGACAAATTTGAATAGAAAAAGTGAAGTTTCTAATTGATTTTTCTGGGAATGTTCCAAAGAATAGTGAACTTGAAGAAATTGATGTTGTCAACAGTCCAAGAACAAAAGATGTTGCCAATCAACAAAATGTTGAAGACTCTAGTGATTCTTTAAGAGGAACAAAATAGAACAAAGATCACACTAATGATTTAATCATTGGTGATCCAGGAACTGGAGTCAAAATAAGAAGAAATGTTGTCAATGAATGCATGTACTCTTGTTTCCTTTCTCAAACTAAACCTAAAACTCTAGAAGAAGCTTTGGCTGATCCAGATTGGATTAATGTCATGCAAGAAGTGCTTAATCAATTTGAAAGAAGCTGTGTTTGGGAGTTGGTGCCTAGACCAAAGAAAAAATCCATAATAAGTACCAAATGAGTTTATAGGAACAAGATGGATGATAGTGGTACCATCCCAAGAAACGAAGAAAGGCTGGTGGCAAAAGGTTATTGTCAACAGGAAGAGATTGATTATGAAGAAATATTTGCTCTTGTTGTCAGAATTGAGGCAATAAGAATCTTTTTGGCTTTTGTTGCATTCAACAACTTCAAGGTTTTTCAAATGGATGTTAAGAGTGTTTTCCTTAATAGAGAGTTAGAAAAGAAGTATATGTTGAACAACCTCCAGGCTTTGAAGATCCAAAAATGGGAAACTTTGTGTACAGACTACTCAAAGCATTGTATGGTCTAAAGCAAGCACCAAGGGCTTGATATGGTACTCTTTCCAAGTTTTTTCTTGATAATAACTTTACAAGAGGGATTGTGGACAAAACTCTTTTCTACAAAAAGCATGTAAAGGATATCATTCTAGTTCAAGTGTATGTTGATGACATTATCTTTAGTTCAACAAATGAAGATTTATGCAAGAAATTCTCTGAGTTGATGCAGAAAAAATATGAGATGAGTATGATGGGTGCATTGGTATTCTTTCTAGGACTTCAGGTCTATTAAAAAGAAGATGGAATATTCATTTGCTAGACTAAGTATGTAAAAGATCTCTTTAAAATATTTGATATGGAAGACTCATCTCCTGCAAAAATTCTAATCTCAACAGCAACTCAACTTGACAAGGATCCAAAAGGGAAGAAGGTGGACAACAAAATGTACAGAGAAATGATTGGCTCTCTTCTCTATCTAACAGCTAGCAGGACATCATTTTTGCAACAGGGTTGTGTGCAAGGTTTCAGTCTGATCCAAAGGAGTCACATTTAATGGCAGTAAAAAGAATTCTTAGATATGTGAAAGGCACTCAAAATTTAGGCCGTTGGTATCCTAAAGAATCTGGTTTTGACTTGGTTGGATATTCAGAATCAGACTATGCAGGGTGCAGAATAGACAGAAAGAGTACAACAGGAAGCTGTCAATTTTTGGGAGAAAGATTGGTCTCATGGTTTAGCAAAAAGCAGCATTCAGTGTCAAATTCAACTGCAGAGGCTGAATACATTGCAGCTGGTAGTTGTTGTGCTCAGTTACTTTAGATGAGGAACCAGCTATTGGACTATGGGTTGGCTTTACAAGGAATTCCTATCTTTTGTGACAACACTAGTGCCATAGCAATTTCTGAGAATCCTGTTCAACATTCCAAAACTAAGCGCATTGACATCAGACATCATTTCATTAGAGAGCATGTGGAGGAAGGCACAATCAAGCTAATTTATGTGCCCACAGAAAAGTAACTTGCATATATTTTCACCAAATCATTTCTTAACTTCAACCAATCTTTAACCATGTCTGGACCTCAAATTATTTAGTTCTTTTGCCCAAACCAACTTCACCACCATGGCTTCAGTGGGTAAAGCTGGAGTAGCCTTCAAACCTTTTGTTGGCTTCATGAACAACTTCTACCTTTCTTTTGCTCTTAATAACATCCCTATGCTAGAAATACCAAGGTTATCTCATTTCTGGACTTCTGCCGTATGTGAGGGGGAGCAAGATGTTAGATCTAACTCCTTCCAAATCAATGGTACCTCTTACACCATTGATTCCTCTCACATCAATGAAGCTCTTCATGTGGAAGAGGTTGAAAGATCGCTATTTCAAGAGCCTGAGAACAACTCTCCAAGTTCTTCAAAATGGTAGGGTATGTTGGACCTAAGCTAAGTTCTAATGGTGATGAATGGTATCCTTCGGGAGGCATGGACAGAAACTACCTCAATAAAGAATGGAGCATGATGCTAGATGTTGTTTCCAGGTCCATATCGAGCAAGACCAGCGACTGGAATGAAGTGCCAGCCTACATCAGGAAGATTGTGCATTCCATGGTGCACAATTACAGAATCGACATTGGAAAGCTCCTGATGCCTCTGTTCAAACTGGTGATGGGAAAGAAAAAATCCAGGAAACCGGTAATATATTATCCTAGATTTTTTTATGCTTATCATTAACTCTATTGTAGGCATAATTAATTTAGATAGTGTTCAATGCATGGAGTCCCCAACTCTAAAGAAAAATACTCATTCTTTATTAACCAGTAAATCACTTAACACTGAATTGAGTCTGTTTATAACCGAATTCATGCTTTCTACAATCAATAGATTAAATTTAAAAATTGTTGGGGACTACAACATATTTTCCTTGAGTGATGAGAATGGTGTTGACCTCTCCATTCCTAACCCACACTCTAAACCTTTTGAAGGAGTTCGGCCTTCTAGAGTCACCAAAAATATTAGCCAAGGGTCTGGTTCCTCTCAAAAGGACCAGATTTCTAAAAGGAGGAAAATCACTCACCCTAGGCTAGAAACTTTTCCACAGGTAGGTGGTGAAACTGCACAAGATGCAGCAAATAAGGTTGGTAGTCAGTACACAGAACCCACAGAGGGCCCTGGTGAGCCTAGGAGAAAGAAGGCAATGGTATCAACCTCTGTTAGCCAGGGTGTTGTTGGGTTCCGAGGCATAAAACGCAGCGGATTAAACGTAAATATAACGAAAATTTCGGAACCCTAACGCAGGATCATGTATAAGATTGACAGATTATGGTGAAACGGAATCATACCTTTGTCTGGTCTTGACTTACACGAACTCAACGGAGATCCTAGCTTTCACGACTTGTGTCTTCCTCTCGAAAGCACCTCTATGGTATCCACACGAGCACCTTCAAGAACGTCTCACGATCTTGATTACGGAATGGATGTACTAGCCTCCTTTGATGATTTCGAATTCTGCCTCTGCCTTTTCTCTCTGCCTTTGCTGCTGCTAGGGTTCGTTTTTCTTAAAAACTTCCTACCTATTAACCCTACATTATCTATTTATAATGGTTGGTTAATAGGCCCATAATAGCAACCCATAACAGCAAAGCCTAACCCATGTAGGTTTAGGATTAAATAATAAAACCGAATTTTATTATTTAATTAATAACTAAGTCACACTTAATTATTAATGGCAGAATTCAAATTCAAATTTATATTATTTCAATTAATTAAGTCTCACTTAATTAATATAATAAAATTCAAATAATCATCAATTAATTTAAATCTATAATTTAAATTAATTATTCCTTTAAGTACTCTATGTGTGTGACCCTATATGCTATTATTTAATTAGCAATAATTTTATTCTCCAATAAAATTATAAACAATGAGCGGTATCTAGTAATACATCATTGCTACCCAATTAAATAATAATTAAATCGTGATTCGATAAAACCTTTCGTGATTAATGTTTCCGTGTAATATAATCCCTTTAACCATATATATTATAGATTAAACTCGAGGCATGTATTTAGTCATCCTCTTCAACATTTAATCCGGGTTTACTTGATCCATGAGTAGACTATGAAAACAAATCATTATTTGAGCACGGCCATGCATTTTATAGTCTCAATCAATCAAGAGGCCAATAATATCTCTCCTAATTATAGGAGGGTTAAATCCTTTATCTATCATTCATATTTCTCATACGACTCATGATATACCCGATGTCCACTTTTATCATTACCCGGTCAAAGGTAACTTTTAATGTAGTCAAAGTATATTAATCCTCGTATAGAAATATAATGATCTCAAGTCAAAGGATCATTACACCATTATCACTGTGAGTCTTTCTTATGACTTTATTAAACATGAAGAATCTCACTGTGGGTCTGTCCAGTATCATGTACTCCTACATGTACCTATGTATTGACTTTAGTATCCCCATACTTATAACCAATGAGATGTGGTTATCAGTCAAACAACATACTAGTCTATTTATGTATTATTATTGTCCTATAATAATAATACTCGACTAGGGACATTTAAGAATATGATATATTATATAATCTCAAGTTCAAGTCATGTACTAAACTATACAATGTGTATCATGATTCTAAGGACATTTATTATGTTAACAAATATATCGCAGTAATTAAAGTCATAATAAATATGTTTATTGAATAATCAATTGACATAAAGGTTTATCAAAATAAACATTGTATTGCCTCTAGGGCACCTACACCAACAATCTCCCACTTGCACTAGAGCCAATCACCCATGTATCTAATACCCATAGAACTAGTGTGACCGTCGTGCTTCTTCTGCGACAAGCCTTTGGTCAGTGGGTCTGCAATGTTATCATTTGTGTGCACTTTACATATGTGTATGTCACCCCTTTCATTAATCTCTCGAATGAGGTGATATCTCCTGAGTATGTGTTTGGTTCGGGAGTGAGCTCTAGGTTCTTTAGCCTGTGTAATGGCTCCATTATTATCGCAGTATAGATCAATGGGATCTGCGATCGATGGAACCACTCCCAAATCAGTAATGAATTTTCGAATCCAAACAGCTTCCTTAGCCGCTTCACAAGCTGCAATGTAATCAGCCTCCATTGTAGAATCAGCTACTGTTTCTTGTTTTGAACTCTTCCAACTTACAGCACCTCCGTTTAGACAAAACACAAAACCAGACTGTGATACAGTATCATCCCTGTCTGTTTGAAAACTTGCATCGGTGTAACCTTTTACAACCAGTTTTTCCTCTCCTCCATACACCAAGAATGAATCTTTAGTCCTTTTCAAGTACTTTAGAATATTCTTGACAGCCGTCCAGTGACCTTCACCTGGATTAGATTGGTATCTGCTCGTCATGCTTAAAGCATACGAAACATCTGGGCGAGTACATACCATCGCATACATGATGGATCCAATTGCTGAGGCATATGGAACCTTACTCATGCGGTCCTTGTCATCCAATGATTTCGGAAACTGATCTTTAGAGATCGTTATCCCTTAAGACACAGGGACATATCCCCTTTTTGCATTTTGCATACCAAAACGATGCAAAACCTTATCGATGTATGTACTCTGACTTAGACCGATCATCCTTCTAGATCTATCCCTATAGATCCTCATTCCTAGAATGTAGGATGCTTCTCCTAAGTCTTTCATAGAGAAGTTGCTCCCTAACCAAATCTTAACAGCCTTGAGAGAAGGTATGTCATTCCCCATTAGTAGTATGTCATCAACATATAGTACTATGAATGCCACATGGCTCCCACTAACCTTCTTGTAAACACAAGGTTTATCTTCGTTTTGAACAAAGCCATACTCTTTGACTGTTTCATCAAAACGGATATTCCATCTCCTAGAGTCTGGACTATTCATAGCATCTTGGTATGTGAGAGGCTCATCTTCATCTATGAGCATCAAATCACCACATTGAGTCAAGAGAAATCCATATCTCTCTGGCTCATGGCGAATTCTACCAGTTCTACGAACAACCTGTGTTTGTTGAGCATTATCATTATCCTGCTCATGTTCCACTTCAGGTTCAATGCTATTTTGTGGTTCTCGATCTTCATCGAGGTCTATAGTTCTCCCACTGTTTCTTTTGAAAACAAAATCTCTTTCCATGAAAACAGCATCTCGAGCAATAAACACTTTCTGCTCAGAAGGACTATAAAAATAATACGCCTTTGTTTCTTTAGGGTATCCCACAAAATTGCGCTCTTCAGATTTAGGTCCAAGCTTGTCAGATACTTGACGTTTCACAAACGCCTTGCATCCCCAAACTTTCATAAAGCTCATGCCTGACCGTTTCTTCTCCCATATCTCATATGGAGTCTTTTGAACCTTCTTAGTAGGAACACGGTTAAGTGTGAAAGCCGCTGTTTCTAGAGCGTAACCCCAGAAACTAATTGGAAGATCTGCATGACTCATCATCGATCGCACCATGTCCAACAAGGTGCGATTTCTCCTCTCTGAAACTCCATTCCATTGAGGTGTTCCTGGCGGAGTGAGTTGTGATACAATACCACACTCCTTTAAATAATCTTTAAATTCAGTGCTCAAGTATTCTCCTCCACGATCAGATCGTAAAATTTTAATACTTGCACCTCCGCCAATTTGCTTTTCTACTTCAGCCTTGTATTCTTTGAACTTTTCAAAAGAATCAGATTTATTCTTCATAAGATACCCATATCTACTGAAATCATCAGTAAATGTTATGAAGTAGTAGTAGCCTCCTCTAGCCATCACACGCATTGGGCCACATACATCACTATGTATTAGCTCCAGACGTTCAGTGGCCCTTTGACCCTTACCAGTGAAAGGGACTTTAGTCATTTTACCAAGCAAACAAGATTCGCATTCTTGGTATGATTCAAAATCAAACTTATCCAAGTATCCACCCTTATGTAATTTGGATATGCGTTTCTCATTTATATGGCCTAGACGACAATGCCAGAGGTATGTTTGATTTGAGTCATTAACTTTAAGTCGTTTGTTTTCTATATTACAGATAGGATTATCTAAGTCAAGAACATATAAACCATTAAACAAACGCGCAACACCATAGGTTAAATCATTCAAAGCAAAAGAGCAACTGTTGTCCTTTATTGTAAACGAAAAACCTTTCTTGTCCAAACAAGAAACAGAAATAATGTTTCTGCGAATCGCAGGCACGTAATAACAATTATCCAGTTCTAAAACTAGCCCAGAGGGCAAAGATAAATAATAGGTTCCTACAGCTAAAGCAGCAACTCTTGCTCCGTTGCCAACTCGTAGGTCCATTTCTCCTTTAGCCAATGTCCTACTTCTCTGCATTTCCTGCACATTTATACAAATGTGAGAAGCACATCCGGTATCCAATACCCAAGATGTAGAAATAGACAGATTGACTTCTATAACATATATACCTGAATTAGAAGCTTGCTCAGCCCTCTTCTTCTTCAGATCCTCCAAGTAAACTGAACAGTTTCTCTTCCAGTGACCAGTTTTCTTACAGTAGTGACATTCACCCTTAGCGACCCCACCTTTAGGCTTTAAAGCCTGTTTGGGACCTGACTTTGGCTTGGGTGTAGAATCAGAACCTGTCTTCTTCTTACCCTTCCACTTGCCTTTCCCTTTGGCCTTACCTTTATTGCCCACCATCAGTATGGGAGCAGGTTCAGCCGTCTTCATGTTGGTCTCATATGTTCTCAACATAGCCAACAATTCAGTAGGTGTTTTGTCAAATTCATTCATGTTGTAGTTTATGATAAACTGGGTGAATTTGTTGTTCAAAAAATTCATGATTAGGTCAATACCAATTTCCTGAATAATCGGGAAACCCAAAGTATCAAGATACTCAATGTAACCAATCATCTTCAGAACATGTGGGCCAACTGGTTCACTTGCCCCTTGTTTGCAATTAAAAAGTGACTTGCTCGTGTTGAACCTTTCTTGACGAGTTTGGCTTGCAAACATGCTTTGCAAGTGCTCATAGATAGTATATGCATCCATATGCACATGTTGTCTTTGAAGCTCAGCACTCATAGTTGTCAACATAAGACATGCAACATCAGTTGCATCATTATTATCCTTTGTATGGGCCGCTCGTTCCTCAACAGTAGCGCCCTCAGGAAGGGGACCTGCCGGAGGAATATCAATGACATGAAGCTTGCGCTCCTGCCTAAGGACAATCCTCAAATTCCTCTACCAGTCTAGGAAGTTGTTTCCTCCTGTCAGCTTATCATTCTCAAGGACAGATCGTACGGATAGTGTGTTTGTGTTGTTTGTCATTACTTGGTATCTACAATGATAATAGCACAAAATAAACATTAGATTGTCTGAGTTATTTATTATGTTCAAATGATTATGATACATTCATAATATATCTCCCACTATTTTTATCAAATTAATAGCCCTTACTATTAATTTGGAAAGTATATCCCATAATTCTTTCTAGTGAGCCAAGATCCATATTTCGTCATGTCTTAAGTCAACCACTGGAAGTCCTTAAGAATGATTATTTAGGTAGACAACATTTGTCAATTATATCATATATAATTCTTGGATAGTTTGGTGAGCAACGATTGATCTTATCTATCTAATAGATTTTTAACCAAACTCTATGCTTCTAAGTTCATAATGGTTGAATATAACCGTTTACTTTCACCTTATTATGACGACTCAGTTAAGTTTGACCCAATGATACAACGGCCGAATATAACCGCTTATATTCGTCGCATCTCACCACGATAGATAGGAGTCCCCTGTCACTGACAGTCTTTCCCCTAATCGATCTAGGATTCGATGAGTGTTCATTCATTGGAAAGCATCCGATTAAAACTTAATATTTTGTTAAGGGGTTTAGAAAATTTACGACGATCATGATCACATCATGAAGAGATCCTCAATTTTTCCTTGAACTAAATATTTCAAATTGACATCTTAAATTGTTCATTTCCCAGGTAGATGGAGGATACCAGTAGTCACACTTAAAACCCATCAGCCTTACGAATACGCATATCCGTTTTTGTCAGAAAATCCCAATTATAGATATCAAAATCCATATTCAATTCCGTGTTTTAAAAATCCATATTTCATAAACACAAGAATCTCATGATCGTTTGTTAATTTTAAAATCTTAAATCGTTACAGATTTTATCTTGTTTAGCATGGCAAGCATGGCATGGGTGACGTATCTAATACATGCATACATCATTAATCTAATTAAAGCATGCATCTTCTACTCTACACATACATTCATACATCAATATGTAAAGTACAGTATGTAAACGTGCTTGGTTATGGCCCCTTTCCTATGTGATCCTTTCGAGCTAATGAAAGGATCAAAGTCAATCTATGGTGGTGAAATATAAATACAATTACATGTCTTCATTCTTCTTGTATCCATGGGTGCTTGCTCCTCTCTTGGATCATCCTTCAATCTTCAAGTACATTACATGGAATAATTGAATACAACCTATACTAATGTACTTACATAAGAAAACTCGAGTTTCATTCGAGGTTAAACAATTACAAGAATGAAGAAAATGACATGCAAGTCGTATTTATAAAACCAAAACCAAAACCATTAATCTAGGGGTCTAAGGGCCATAACCAGCACCATGCTCAAGTACACAAAATAAAATATTGCGGGGGTCCGGGGGCGGCAGCCCCTGGGCGGGGGTTCGGGGGCGGCAGCCCCCGGGCGGGGTCTGGGGGCGGCAGCCCCCAGCTGGGGTCGAGCTATTCAGAAATCATCAATTTCTGAACTACAGATCATATCTGTTGGCCTTTTTCCCCACTGCAATTTATACAGTCCATCAGAGTTTACTGCTAAACTCTGATCAGCACAGTCCATCAGAGTTTACTGCTAAACTCTGATCAGCACAGTCCATCAGAGTTTACTGCTAAACTCTGATCAGAGACCATCGGAGTTTGTTAAACTCTGACCATGCTCTATACTCTGACCTGACCATCAGAGTTTATTAAACTCTGAGCGAGTCCATCAGAGTTTGTTAAACTCTGACACAGTCCATCAGAGTTTACTGCTAAACTCTGATCAGACCATCAGAGTTTATTAAACTCTGAGCGAGTCCATCAGAGTTTGTTAAACTCTGACCCAGCCCCAATTTCACAAACTCTGATCAGACACTGAATATACATTCTCTGACAGTTACATATTGGCAGAAGCATAGCAGTCTCATAACAGGCATGGCAGTCGCATAACAGATTATGACAAAGCAGTAGCATGGCATGGCAGTCACCAAAACAGGCATGTATGCATCAAATACATAAAACACGTAACCAAATCAGTCCCTTATACACGTAGCTCTGATGCCATTGTTGGGTTCCGAGGCATAAAACGCAGCGGATTAAACGTAAATATAACGAAAATTTTGGAACCCTAATGCAGGATCATGTATAAGATTGACAGATTATGGTGAAACGGAATCATACCTTTGTTTGGTCTTGACTTACACGAACTCAACGGAGATCCTAGCTTTCACGACTTGTGTCTTCCTCTCGAAAGCACCTCTATGGTATCCACACGAGCACCTTCAAGAACGTCTCACGATCTTGATTACGGAATGGATGTACTAGCCTCCTTTGATGATTTCGAATTCTGCCTCTGCCTTTTCTCTCTGCCTTTGCTGCTGCTAGGGTTCGTTTTTCTTAAAAACTTCCTACCTATTAACCCTACATTATCTATTTATAATGGTTGGTTAATAGGCCCATAATAGCAACCCATAACAGCAAAGCCTAACCCATGTAGGTTTAGGATTAAATAATAAAACCGAATTTTATTATTTAATTAATAACTAAGTCACACTTAATTATTAATGGCAGAATTCAAATTCGAATTTATATTATTTCAATTAATTAAGTCTCACTTAATTAATATAATAAAATTCAAATAATCATCAATTAATTTAAATCTATAATTTAAATTAATTATTCCTTTAAGTACTCTATGTGTGTGACCCTATAGGCTATTATTTAATTAGCAATAATTTTATTCTCCAATAAAATTATAAACAATGAGCGGTATCTAGTAATACATCATTGCTACCCAATTAAATAATAATTAAATCGTGATTCGATAAAACCTTTCGTGATTAATGTTTCCGTGTAATATAATCCCTTTAACCATATATATTATAGATTAAACTCGAGGCATGTATTTAGTCATCCTCTTCAACATTTAATCCGGGTTTACTTGATCCATGAGTAGACTATGAAAACAAATCATTATTTGAGCACGGCCATGCATTTTATAGTCTCACTCAATCAAGAGGCCAATAATATCTCTCCTAATTATAGGAGGGTTAAATCCTTTATCTATCATTCATATTTCTCATACGACTCATGATATACCCGATGTCCACTTTTATCATCACCCGGTCAAAGGTAACTTTTAATGTAGTCAAAGTATATTAATCCTCGTATAGAAATATAATGATCTCAAGTCAAAGGATCATTACACCATTATCACTGTGAGTCTTTCTTATGACTTTATTAAACATGAAGAATCTCACTGTGGGTCTGTCCAGTATCATGTACTCCTACATGTACCTATGTATTGACTTTAGTATCCCCATACTTATAACCAATGAGATGTGGTTATCAGTCAAACAACATACTAGTCTATTTATGTATTATTATTGTCCTATAATAATAATACTCGACTAGGGACATTTAAGAATATGATATATTATATAATCTCAAGTTCAAGTCATGTACTAAACTATACAATGTGTATCATGATTCTAAGGACATTTATTATGCTAACAAATATATCGCAGTAATTAAAGTCATAATAAATATGTTTATTGAATAATCAATTGACATAAAGGTTTATCAAAATAAACATTGTATTGCCTCTAGGGCACCTACACCAACAGGTGTGTCCTCTCAAAATGTCACATCTCTTAAAAGGGATAAAAACACATCTCTAGATGTCTCCTCTCAACATGAGGCATCTATTGAACTTGGTCAGTCTCCCATGATATCTTGTAAAGAGTCTGCATAACAGATTGAGCACACTCAACCTGAGCCCACACTTGAAGAAACACACACAATAGGGCTAGAAAATGTGGAACACAACTCATTCAATTATGGTGCATCTCATTTTGCCAACTTTGAAGATCAAAATGTTGATGCACTATTCTAACAATTGGATGAGACTGATCATAGCAATCCACAAGAACCTTCCACTCAAAGGGTGGAAGAGATTGTTGTCACAGCCTCAGTAACTGGTAAGGACAAAGTTGTTGTCAATCCTCATGACAGTAACTTCTCAACAGATGCTGCCACAGAAGCTGTCAAAATTCAAAATCCAGACAGCAGCTCTCCAATGACCACCACTTCTCAACAAAATGAAGATGATGATTCTGCTCTTATCTCTACCCTACTAAAGGTAAAATTTAAATCTCTTGTGCAAGATGTACATGCTCAGACTCTTGCACCTAGAATGAGTGAGGGTGTGAAAAGAAAAGGAGAGATAAAAGAAAAGAGAAGTGAGCATAAAAATGAGGGGCTGGAAAAATCCAAGGCAAAATGAGAGGGCCCTGAGCAAGGTCAAATGAAAAAACAAAATGTGGGAGCCAAAATATCTAAGGCACTAGGCCTTCAGAGTGAGTTGGTGAGGAGTGATGAGATCACTCAGAAAAAACCAGAGAGTGTGAGAACCACCACTACCTCCAAATCCACTAAACAAGCTAATGAAAGGTTGAAATCTAGACACTGTTGGCAGGAATCAAGTGAAGTTAGTTAACATGATGGCTAGTCTAGAGCAAAAAATAAATGAAGGATTCAAGGCCATCTTTGACAAGCTTCAGGAGTTCAATTCTAAATTTTCAAACCCTGTAGTTGCTACCTCAACTAAAGGGGAGAAATATACAGTTCAAGCTGAAGTGTTTGCAGATGGGAGTAATAAGGAGACAACTCAAGCTGCATCTCAGGGGGAGAGTCAACTAGCATTGTTATCTAGTGTGGCTACTGAGATTGCTATAAAGCTTGGTGGTGATAAGGTGGAGAGGCCTAAGGAGAAAGGCATTGTGATAAAGGAAGGTGGAGTGAAAAAGGATTTTGTGGTTCATGTAGCTTGAAAAGGAAAGAAGAAACTTTTTCAAGATGGAAGTGATGATTTGATAATAGAAGAAAGAGAAGATTTTGATGATGAACAGGCTTCCATTCTTATGGTTGATAAAAATGAAAACTGCAGAGTCTTTGAGGATACTAAATTCAATAAGAGGATCAATGATCTGAGAACCTCATCTAACAAAGACCCCAAGAAATTTTCTGATTCAATGAGACAGTCAATAGTATGAGCAATTGTGATGGTGTCTAAAAGTAATAAATGGGTAATCTCTGTCAGAACTGAAGAAGGTTTCAGTTGGTGTGTGAACATGGCTTATCTAAGTAGACAAGAAATTGCAGTGATAGAAGCAATCAAACTTAAAATCAAGATAGACAAGTCATGGCTAAATGAAAATCTGAAGAGGACACTGCAGAAGCTGATAATTGAGAAATTGCCAGAAATAGCTCATGATCCATTGGGCATAAAATTCAGTAGCTCCACAAATGGAAAATACAGATCTATGAATCTTGAAAGGGTGAGCATGTATAGGCCTAGATTTGTTAAATAAGCTTTTGACTACTTCAAGTAGATTCCCATCAATGAAGAAAGAGTTGAAGTATTAAGGGTGTTGGAAGAAGAATTAAGAAGGCTTGAAGAGTTGAAGTTGAGGAAGAATGTGAAGAAGACTCAAGAGAAAAGGGATGAAGATGATGATGAAAAGCCTGATGGAGGTGCAGGTAGTTCCAGCCAACACAATAATAATGGTGAAGGATTATCTGGAACTGGAGATAAGGGTGATGAAAATAAGGAAAAAGATGAGAAGGAGTATAAAGATGGTGTTGAAGTAAAGGTTTTGAAGACAATGGTACTTGGCTTTGAAAATGATGAGAAAGATGTTTTCAGGAGTAATAAGGGTGAACATACTGTCAAAGAAGAAAAACCTACTGTCGAGCCTGAATTGACAGTAACTTCTCAAAAGATGCTGTCAAAAGAAGTTACCCAAAAGTTACTGCCAAAAAAAATATCTATTCCCAAGAGGTACATGAAGGAAAGGGCAGAAAGACCAAAACCTCACTCTAGCAGGAAGCCTAGTAGGAAGGGTTAGAAGCTTATGTCTGAGGTGCTCCATGAGGATTGTCTTGATCTCAGAAGACCTACAACAAACAACTTGGCACAGTCAAAGGAAGAATCTCTGATCAAGGGGGATGTTGAATGGTCTGAAGTAAATTCTCTCAGCAAGATAATTTTTTTCTATTCAAATGGAGCAGTAGAAGAATTGAATTATGAGTTGAAAGATGTGAATTATTTTCTAGTTAGAAAGATGCTGCTCATAATTTAAGGAACAGACATGAGGTCACATGTGTTGAGAGGAATGTTGATAAGAAAATTCATGGAGTTGATGGATTCTTTCAAATCTCACCCTTTGGATTTTATAGATGCTGAAGAGCCTGAGTCAATTGTCTACTCAGATGGGGTAATGTTTGAAGGTGAAGATGGAATTAAGGAGTTTTGAAGTGCAGAGTCTCTACAGGACAAAAATATGGATCTACTTGAAGAGTTGGTGAAACAGTTGAAAGAATATCTTTATCCCGAGGAAAACAATTACATGTCAAGTGTTATGAGGATTATTCAAGCTAAGAAGAAGAAAGAATTTGAGAAAAAGTTTGAGTATGAGAGGACACAACAATGTCTTCTCAGAAACCCTGATAGAATAATCTTCTATAATTCCGGTGGATTTGCAGAGAAAATCACCTTTCAGGAGCTAAAAAATCTGGCTGTAAATGACCCCCATATCACTGAACTAATCAAGAAGCAATTCCTCAACATCACAAACTTTGAAATTTTTGATCTAAAGAGCATTGGAGATATGTGACTCTAAGAAGAAAGAGGAAAGGGAGAATTCACTTAGATTATGGTATTATTAATGTAATTAACTAATATTTACTTAGATTAATTAGAAATTAACTAAGTAAAACATACTGTCATATACACATTGACAGTATGTTTTAATGTTACTTGTTATAGTATGTACAAGAAGTCAAGTAGGTGACAGTAAGTATCAATAGTTACTGTCTTGTACAAATGTAATAAATGATTCATGAAGTAGAAGTTCACAAAGTGTTCATGCACAGCATAGATCAAATTATTGACAGTAACATTCTACAAACTGAAGCCTACGACAGCTTATTCAAGTGACAGCACCTTTTGGAACAGACGACAGCAATTATTCCTTGACAGTAAACTTGACGGAGATTGAAGAATCGAAGACAACAAGTTTCCTGACAGTAGCTTTAGCGGGGATAGTTGACAACATGTTTGGCGGGATAGTTGACAGTACCTTTGGATGACAGCATGTTTAAGAAGACTGGCAAGCTTGACAGTAAAGTATGCGGAATCAAAGATGTTGTCACCAAAGAGAAGCTAAAGGTTGACAGTAACCTTTTGGTGAAGCTGACAGTCTGTTTCAAGAAGCAGACTAGGTAAAGTTCATTCACTGATTGATCTTGACAACTCTACCTAGTCTGTCAAGTCTACTACTTCAACTTGATAAAAAGCAAGCAAAGAGATGAAGCGTGCTCATGGAGTCAAGAATGTCAAATCCTCTCAGAGTAACTTTATCTATAATTGGAATGAAGACAAATTTGAATAGAAAAAGTGAAGTTTCTAATTCAAGTATTGTCCTGGAAACAAGGGAAAGTACACTTATAAGTGAGCTATGTGTTTTAGCATAAATACACATATCTCACAAACATTTTCCCTTATGCAACTGAGCTTAAATTTTTTCAAGCATAGAAACATTTGCATTCTCTTATTATTGTATCTATTGAAGCTGGAAACATCTAGTTGTAGCAAAACAAAAATTAATAAAATTAATTTTTGAAGTAAAACATATTTTGTCTTTTATTTGCTTACTGTTGTTTGTATTCTTAATTTGATATTATCACTTCTTGTTTGTTGTTAGCAAGATAAGTGATAATTTATCAAGTTGTATTCGACTCCCCTTTTACAACATTCTTTTCGTTTAACACGAAGGTACCATGAATATAAGTCAATAATGTAATGATTAAAGATCATCCGAGTACCAACAAATTTTGTTGAAAAATAATTAAAAATTATTTAATAAAATTCAATAATTATTTTTAATCTAAAAAGTTTTATTAGATAAAACACGTCTCCTCATCTATTAGTTATTAAAACTGCAAGAGCAAATATTTGGTCGATCTGTCATGCTGTCTCATGTTGTCTCTCACTCAACTTTAAACTTGTGTCTCTCTTCTGCTCAATGTCAAACACACTCTTTTAATTAAAATATATAATTGTACTTACGATCTACAAACATATTTCAATTTACTCATTGCTGAAATTCTTTAATTTATTTAAAATTTTAGCTTATTAACTAAATTTTATAAATATTTAATAATAACATTATTTTATTTATATTGATTAAATTTTATTACTATACTATATTTATATTTTTATAATGACAAATGTTTGGTTGTTATAGTTTATTTGTGTCCCACTAAACTTCAAATACACTCTTTTAATTAAATTTTAATTAAAATATACAGTTCTACACATAATCAACTAATTAAGATGTTTCAATTTCATCATCGTCTAAACACTTTAATTTATTTAAAATTATAATTTAATAATTAAATATTATCTATACTATTATTTTTCTACTCAACTTCAAACACACTTTTTAATTAAATTTTAATTAGAATATATTTTATCAAACATACATTATACATACAACTTTATTTAGAACATATATATTATACATAAAAAATTATCATAAGTGAAGTTCTTTTTCTTAATAATAAAATGAAATAAATTACTCCCTCCGTCCCGGCCAAATGTTTACATTTGGTCCGGGCACGGAGACCAAGGATAGTGGGTGTAATAGTGATTTTATTGTTAAAATAAATGAAATAGTGGGTGTAATAGTGTAAAGTGTTGAAAAAGTGGAGTGAAGTAGTGGATGTAATAATATATTTATTGTTAAAAGTTACTATTTTTAGTAATGTAAAGAATTGGGTGGGACGTCCCAAAAAGGAAAGTGTAAAGAATTGGTTGGGACGGAGGGAGTATCATATTAAATTAAATATTTAAACTATATAAAATAATTATTTTATAATATATATATTTACATCAACGGTGTAGTGCTCTTTTTATACAACTGATAATCTATACTATATTATTAAAGCCGAAAGATTAAAAATTTTGGTTGTCGGTTGGTTTGGTACTGGGTGAACCATAGAAAAGATCTTGACCGTCCAATTTTATTAAATTATATAAACAATCTTGACCGTCCAATTTTAATAAAATATAATTTTAAAAAAGTATAGTCATACATACAATTCTAACACCAGTAGTCCTCCTTTTATGCAAACAATTCATAAATATTATAATTCTAAAGAATATAAACATTACTTTTATATAAGAATATAATTCTGTTGATATGATAATATTATATTATATTTAAATTATATTTTTTATTTTTTATTTTACGAATCCCGCTTATCCTATAATTTTTATTTAATATATCATTAAAGTCTATCCTATAATTTTTATTTAATATATCATTAAAATCTATCATATAATTTTAATTTAATATATCATTAAAATTTATGATAACATTGAAAGTTTGGTAGTCGGTCGATATTTGGGCCGGATAATTGATTAATTATTGGGCCTAATTTTAAAATATTAATCTTCTAACTAAAATACAATCTCATATTAATCTTCTAACTAAAATATCTCACATTAATCTCCTAATTAAAATATTACTCTATACAAAACAAACAAAAATTATCCTATTAAAATATAAATACAAATAAATTATATAAAAACATATGCATATAATATTAAATAAAATTTAAATTATTATTATACAAATGCAAATAAATTCAAATCATTAAAAAATATTAAAATAAAAATATTAAAAAACTAAAAAAATTCATCCGTGCATCGCACGGGATACAAGCTAGTATTGTATTATATTTAAATGATAGCATGTATTTTCTTTATTAAAAATAATGTTACAATCCTCATTCTTAATAATAAAATAATTAAATTACCGCATTAACTTAAATATTTAAATTATATAAAATAATTTACGTATACTATATATATTATACATACAATTATATCAACAGGTTAATCCTCTTACATACAATTGTTCATGAGTAATTTTATTTTATATTTAAATTATAGATTATAATTTCTATTTTAGGAATAATATTATAATTTAATTTTTATCTAATATAGTTTTATTAACATTTAACTTAATTTTATCACTGCTTTTTAATTTATTTAAAATTACAACCTATTAATCATATCTCATGAATATTAAAATAAAAAAAATAGCATATCATAATAATATATAAATAACATATAAATAATAAATAATAACATAAATTACTATATTTAATTAAATAATCATATAAAATAATTAATATATAATTTATTAATGTAGTCCGTATTTTGCACGAGTTATAAGTTAGTATTCCTTATTAGAATATGAAAAGTTGTATATTAAATTAGAATAAAAATTTTAACATCTATGAATATGAAAAAATATAAAGATTTTATATCCGCTGCTTACATCCCTAATTATAAGCGCATTTCTAATTTTGGATTCCTGTTAACTATATTAATTTAGATGATATCAAATAATTTGTTAAAAATATTAAATGTGCGGATTAAAATATAAAAATTATTTATTAACTTGTATATTTCTATAAAATTTTAACTTTAATGAAAGCCAAAAACTTTTATTATAATAAATTTATATAAAAAAAATTCTATATAAGTTTTAAATCCCACTGATCTCTGTATAACTGAGATACACTTCTCTATGTCATGCGGAATAGACCGCAATATACACAAAATCACAAAAAACAATTTAAGTTGTGGCATGGTTAGAATTTGAATGATTTCTCCCCAGAAATAGTGTTTACATCTTTCTAGAAAGAGAGCCACCACTCTCCTCGTTTATCAACATAACCGACGGAGTTTTCACCGATTTTTTTGTGAAAAATCTCAAATTCTTTAATTTATTTTGTTTATTTTTATTTCCTTAAATAATCTTCCTTTTTGGGGAATGATTTCTACCATTTGTTTGGTTTGTTTTTTTTAAATTTAAATTATTGGAGTTTCGATTTTTTTTCGTCTTTGATTCAAGCGGAATTTATTGGATTTGAGAGTGGATTGATTATCTCTTATTGTTGTTTCATTTTTCAGATCTACGCTTTTTATTTGAAATTGCAGTTTTCAATTTCAGTTTGTTTGCTATTTTTGGTGAGAGTGTTTGTTTTCTTTTTTATTTGGAGTGTGGTTTTAGTGATGAAAGTTTATATTGGATTGCATTTATGATCGATAATTCAAATGGGTTGTGGTGAAATGAGTACATGTAAATATATCATATTCAACATATCACTTGATTATCTCGGCATGAATGACTGACGATTTGATCTATTTTATATTTGTTCAACTCGGTCATTTTTTGGATGCCGTATGACTTTTTATTATTCAATTTATCCATTCTTCTTCAAAAAAGTTGTTGCATGGTTCGAATCATGTGCATCTTGGCCCCATGTAAAACTATACTTGTTTAGGGTTGAGGAGCGAAAAAACCCTTGTGATTTAGGCGTGTGGTTTAATAAGGCTCAAATATGCCCTTCAAATTAAAACTAATGGTTCAATATAGTTTCTCTAGTTAGTTTTTCTTAACTATGATTAAAAAATTACTATATTCATGTATATTGTGACATTAATATTTTAAAAATATATCAAAATATTCTAATTTTAATATTATGACGTTAATATTCATGTATATCGTAACAATATTGTTACACGAAAAATTATATCAAAAAAAATTATATTCTAATTAAAATTTATCTTTAAATAAAATATATAAATTTTATCTCTTTTAAACACGAACAAATATAAAATATGTGAAAAATTATATAAAAGTATTTCTACACAGGATTATAAATAAATTAAAATCATAGATATAAAAATAAAAATAAATTCTAATCATATAAATACAATATTAAAGTAAAAATAATAAATATTAAAAATAAATTCATACATTATACGAAATGTAAGAAATTGTGCATATTTGTCTATATATATCTATATATGTATGTAAGTAAGTGTGTGTGTGTGTGTGTGTGTTTATGTATTATAATTTATTATTAAAATGTCACTCATATTTAGTTAATTATTAAAAAAATCTAAATATTCATCGAGTAAGTAGAATTTAAAAATAAAATACAAACTAACATTTAAAGTTTAAAGGTTAAAAATTAATAGTTAAGTAATAAAAAAAGTATATACATACATTAATATTGGTTAACAACTTATTTATTATTTTATAGAATTATTTAATAAAAATCAATTATATAAAAAATATATTAATTTATAAATAATAATGTTATTCATAAAAAAATTAATAATATAAGATATATATGTATGTATACATATTTATATTAATGTAATTAGATATTTAATAATATTTCTAACCATAAGAAAAATTAACTAGATGAACTGTATTTAATTTGAAGACTTATTTGAGCCTTATTAGACAACAGAGCTTATCCGCTGCTACTCCTAAATCACAAGGTTTTTTGCTCCTTAACCCATTTCTTTATCTTGTTTTCAGTATAGAATTATAGATTTTACCCTGCAACATAAGCCCTAGCGGGCTACTAGATAACACAGTGATGTGCCATTGTGCTCGACTTTCACTCGCTGTAATTTTTATTTTTTTGCCTTCACTAACACAAAATTCTTGTAATTCCATTAGCAACAGCAAAAGAAAATTGATCCATTTTGTTTTAATAACCATGATGTAGTTTTGAATTGACGTTATTTCAAATGATGGATTTCAAATGACGTGAATTGAATTGTCATTTCAAATTCTCAAATTTATACTAGCATTTGAATATTTTGGATTTCAAATAAAATCCAAATTTAAAATTTTTAATTATCCAAATATGTCATTTGTTTAAATTCAAAATTTCAAATAAAATCCATATTCTCAAACAGACTACAAAGTTAATCAAAAATCAAACTCAAACTAAAAAAATCATCATTAGTCGAATCACTTACTATTGAAAATTTAAACCATTTGTTTGATTTGGTTCGGTTCAGAGATCCAACAGAACCATAAATAACCAAAAAAATTATATACTCTATCATCATATGTAAAATAAGTAAATCAAAATTAAAACAAAGAACTCCTGACAAAAAAAATTAAAACAAATAACGCTGAGCAATATAAAGTTATAAAATTTATTCAACATACCATGTTAATATTCTTCCATAAATGATTAATGATCTTTTATGCTTTTTTAACAATGAGCTACTGGATTTTCTTGCCCTGCTACATTATGGCCTGAGCCATAGCCCATCAGTATGTTGTAAATGTTACTAAACAGTTTGGGTTCAAGTTAGGCACTTGAACCAGTTTCCATGATATTTCACAAGGCGTCATGCACTGCACAACAGCGGATACAGATTGTGCTTAGCTGATCACATGCAGATCATGTTTGATGCACTACATGTTTTTTGAGGTGAATGCAATGCACATTTTCTAGTTGCCTATGTATGTCTGATAACAACCAAAACCGAACCATTTTTTACTCAACCTATAAATTTTAAACTCGAAGCTCCCCGTCTAAGACTAGTGACGTAACTTGTTGCTCGATTATCTTTCATAATCGTTTAATATATAATACGAGTGTGGTCATCTCCTCTTTTTACGAAAAAAAATCAAGTATGATTGCATTGGTGATCATATATGTTTTTTTTTCATTTCATATCTTTTTGTTTATTTTGAATCTATTCAGTTCTATCGATGGTAATACGTTGAAAATGTAAGGGTAAATTTATAGTTGTGAATTCTAGTTCTCATGTTAATGTGCTTATAATCAGCTTGCTGTCAGCAATTTATAATTCAACAAATTATTATGTAATAACATTGCATCGAATAATTTTGGTTATGAATGATGCCACAAAATGACATAGGGATCTTTGTCAGCCGAGTAATTTAAGACAAGAAATCACTTTTGTGATAAATACACTGTAATTTTGGCTTGTACTAACCTTTTCCATCTTCACATGTTCTTTGACAATCAAGGCACTAGATACATTTGTCATTTTGCCTCTGTTTGCTTGAATAGATTTCTTCTTAAAGAATTTTAATTCATAGGTTTTCAATATTCCATACAGAGTTTCCAATTAAAGTTTTGTTAGATCTCTTCCTTCTCTAATAGCAGCAATTTTGTGCTCCAAGTGCTCAAGAAGAGTCAACAAAAACTTCATGTTCTTTTCTTTTGTCTCATAGGCCTTTCCATGTAGTTGTAGTTCATTGATTAGTTTATTAAACCTTTCAAAGACCTCAGTTATGTCTTCATTTGGTTTTGACATAAAAGTTTCATATTGTGAGACCAACAGTTGTCTTTGGTTTTCTCTCACTTCTACTGTGCCTTCACACAGTAACTTTATGATTTACTAAATGTGCTTGGAAGTGGTGCAATTGACAACATTGCTATACATGACCATGTCTAAGGAGTCAGTTGGTATGAGCATTAGACTGTTGTCAAGAGCAACTTTTTCTCTTTCTGTGTCAATGTACATAGATAGATCTTTTGGTACCCATGCAGCTGGTATTACTTCTGAGCCACTGGTTGATTCAGGAACTAGTGTCACACGCATGAAAGGTTCATTCCTCAAGATATCAGAATATATTTAGTTTACAGTCTTGATGAATTTTATTATTTTCTTTTTCTATAGTATGTAGTGTTCTCTGTCAAATGGAAGAATCTTGATGTTGTTAAGTTTCTGAGAACTTATTTTGATCTTTATACTTTTTGTATGTCAACAACCTGTGCTCTGATACCACTTATTAGGAATGAGTAATGTGAAACTTATACAGGGGGTGAATGTATATTTAATTTTTCTTGGTTTGCTTTGTTTTTGAACTGTGAATGAATAACTTTGTTTGTAGCTAAAGTTAACTGTGTATTGGTTATCAAGAAATGTGAAAATGAAATAGACATATAAATTTAACTTTCAAACTAATATTATTTTATTCTTCTGCAAATCTCCTTGAAAATAATCTATATGAAATATTCGAATACTCAATTGTATTGCACTTCGAGAAGTCATGATATGGACTTCTCGATTGGCCTTTAACCTGTTACTTCTCGATTGTCTAGACTTGTCGATTGCATAAAGATGTGATGACTTCTCGATTAGGCTAGACTTCTCGATTAAGCTAGACTTCTCGAATGATTTATTATCACAGACTTCTCGATTGTCCTCTTTCCCTAGACTTCTCGATTGCTTCATTGGCTTACTTCTCGATTTGTTACATACCAGATTTCTCGAATGGATACTATTTTGACACTTCTCGAATGACTTCAATCCTTAGACTTCTCGATCGAATACTGAGTCATTGAGTATTTTGAGACTTCTCTACCAGTTGTACATCTGACTTCTCTACTAGAGTGACTTTTTAAATGATCATTTCCCTTAGAAATAATATCTTTTCTGAACTCCTTATTTGATGTGATCTTTATTCTCCTGATGCATGATCCATAGAATCTTGAATCTACTACCAGTACAATTATTCATGATATCACTCATTTACATTTAGAGTTATAGTAGAAGCATGCTTCTGACTACAAATACATAATAAAAGAAAATAAGTCACCACCTTATACAAGAAGTACTAGAGTGTTATAGTATGACAAGTAAATAGAATATAATAGGCTTGATTTGATCCAACACACATCAGATACAAGAAGAGTTTATAAGGATATTGATCTTGAAAATTGGACTGTTAATGAACTGAAAGTGACTTTGGGTGAAGTAGAATTTGATTCATTGTATTATTGTAAGGATGAGAAATCTTTAAGTAGTGGGCTTAGTTTGTTAAATGATACAAGTAACATTGAGATTTTAATATGAGTGTGCAAGTTAATGGTGTTATAATGTTACATGTGTATCGTGTAAAGCCTGGTGGGGAAGATACTAATGAAAATGATGTAGAGAGTGTCAATTATTATCATAGTTATAGTGATGAGGAGTTTATTGAAATTAGAAAAGATACTAGATAGGGAAAGATAATTGAACAAAAGGAGAAAGAAGAACTAAGAGAGGAAGAACATTTAGGTGGAGAAATCGAAGAGAAGTATCATTTAAATGAAAATAGTAGTGGGTCAGAATTTAATGTGTATTACAGTGAGGCGTAGAATGTGTGTTATGTTGAGTCACCAAAAAAGAATAAGGGAGTCATTTTACAAGAGATTTTTAATAGTTACACACCTGCCAATGATATAAAGTAAAAATAGGTTTGCTTTTTATAGATAAAAAACAATTTAAAACTGCAGCGAGAAATATTTCATTATCAAGTGGGAGGCCATATAAATATTTAACTGATGACAAGGGAATGATGCATGTTGCATGTGTAAAAAGGTTCCCCTTTAAAATGTGAGTCAGTTACGATAAAGAAAGTGAAAGGTGGCAGATAAAAACATTAATTAATGAACATAATTGTGTGTGAACATATAAAAATAAACTTATGACTGTGAAATATTTGGAGACAGAATTAGAAAAAACCTAAACTGGAAGTTGTATGAGATGCAAGAGGAGTTTATTAAAAGAGTATTGAAAGTGGATGTTTGTGAGGCTAAGTGCTGCAGGGATAGACAAAAAGTACATTTTACAGTTGAAGAGAGAATGAAAGAACACTATGCCAATCTAAGGAGGTTTGGTAGTGAAATCTTAAGGAACAATAAGAACAATACTATGAAAATATGAACAACAAACTACAAGAAGGAGATGAACCTAGATTTCAAAGAATGTATATTTGTTATGAATCCCTAAAGAAGGCATGGAAAAATGAGTGCAGACCAGTTCTTGGTCTTGATAGATGTTTCTTTGTGGTCAGCTCCTATCTACTGTTAGAAGGGAATGAAACAATTGTATCTTTTATATAGTCATGGATATTGTAGAAAGTGAGTGTTATGATTCTTGGAAGTGGTTTCTAGAGTTGCTTATAGCTGATTTGGATCTTAGAGGAGGTTTTGGGAAAACATTAATTTATGATCAGTAAAAGGTATATCCTTCTATTTATATATCATTTGTTATAGATTTATATCTTGGTTTATCCACATTGCGTATATATATTGTGTTTAACTATAATATACAGGGGTCAGACAAAACTATAAGAGAGTTGTTACCAAATGTGGAACACATGTTTTGTACAAGACACTTAGTGTCCAATCTTCAAAAGGTATATCCTTCTACACTTATGTGAAATGCTTTTTAGAATGCATGTACTACAACACACCCACAAGCTTTCAAGCCTATAATGAAAGAATTAGAGAGGGCATCAAAGGGACCTGCAGAGAAGATGAAGGAGTTAAATCCAACAGTTTGGTCCGACATTTTTTTTGTCTCTCAACAAAGAGCAGCAATCCCACATCGACAGTTGACATATTAAAATCTCTGATTCAATCGTCTAAAATTTGGAATCGAGCTTCTTGAGTTTGAAATAGATGAAATCATGATTCAACCTAATAATTGAAGGGTTTCGAGGCACATACGCAGCGGAATAAACGCGAAAAATAAATCAAAATAGCGAAACCCTCCGCAGGATCCATGCGAAAACAAAAGATTTAATTCAGAGATAAAGAATAAATACCTTTAGAAGCTTTAATAGTTCATTAATGGAAGATTAATGGAGGTCCAAAGCTTGTTTAATCACCACGTATCCCGCTCTCGCAATCTACGCTCTACGGTATCCACACGAACACTTTTCATGAAGGATTGATGTGTACTAGCACCCGAAAACTGCTTCTCTCTCTCTATCTTCCTCTTTTCTCAAAACGGCTAGGGTTTTAGTAAAAATATTTTTCATTTTTTTAAATCAGCCCATAAAGAGATTATATAGAGAGAGAGGAATAAGTTTTCTAATTATAATCCAATTATAATTAATACTAATCCAAAATTCTAAATTATTTAATTAAGTCTCACTTAATTAATTAATTATTAATTTTGGAATTAGTTTAAATAATTCATTTATTCTATTTATATAATTAATTAAGTCATACTTAATTAATATCATAAATAGAATAAATTACTTATTTAATTTAAATTCACATTTAAATTATTTCTCCTTCAAGCGTTCTTTGTGTGTGACCCTGTAGGTTATTATTACGTTGATAACAATTTAAATATCTAATTAAAATTATAAACAATGAGCGGCATCTAGTAATACATCATTGCTACCCAAGCAATAATAATAAATCGGTGATTCGATTAAGTCTTTCGTGAATAATGTTCCATGTAATATAATCCCTTTAATCTTGATATTATAGATTAAACTCAAGGCATGTCTCGTGTCATCCTCTTCATAATTTAATCTTTATTTTCTTGATCGATGAGTAGACTATTAAAATCAAATCAACATTTGAGCACGGCCGTGCATTTCATAGTCTCACTCAAACAAGAGGCCAATAATATCACTCCTAAAATTATGAGGATTAAATCCCATCTAGATCATTCATATTTCTCATACGATTCATAATATACCCAATGTCCACTTTTATCATCACCCGGTCAAAGGTAACTTTTAATGTAATCAAAGTATATTAATTCTCGTATAGAAATATAATGATTTCAGGTCTAAGGATCATTACACCATTATCACAGTGAGAATTACTTATGACACTCATTTAACATGTAGAATCTCACGGCGGGTCATTCCAGTGCCATGTTTTGAGACATGCACTTATGTTCTTGACTTTAGTATCACCATACCTATGACCAATGAGATGTGGTCATCTGTCAAGAAACATACTAGTCTTTGTGCATTATTATTGTCCTTAAATAATAATACTCGACTAGGGAATTTTAGGAATAAGATACTATTCATATAATCTCATTTTTAAGTCACATACTTAAATATATATAATACGTATCAAAATTCCAAGGACATTTATTATGCTTTCAATTTATTACACAGTAAATAAAACATAATAAATAAATAATAATCAATAAAACATAATCTTTAATAATAAATATTTTCCTTAAAATATAAAAAGTATTGTCTCTAGAGCACAATTACTAACAATCTCCCACTTGCACTAGAGCCAATTACCCAAGTATCCAATACTCATGGAACTAGTGTGACTTTCGTGCTTCTGCTGCGACAAAGCCTTAGTCAGTGGGTCTGCAATATTATTATTAGTATGCACTTTACATATATGTATATATCCTTGATCATTAATCTCATTAATTAGGTGATATCTCCTAAGTACATACCCAAACAGCCTCCTTGGCTGCTTCGCAAGCATCAAAATACTCAGGCTCTATTATAGAATCAACAACTGTCTCTATTGTGAACCATTCCAGCATACAACATCTCAATAAAAATAGATAAAATACAAAGGCAGACAAAAACATTAAATCATCGTTGTTTGTCTAGAAACCAGCATCACTGAAACCTCTTATAACTAGCTTCACATCTCCTCCATATAACAAGAATGAATCTTTAGTCCTCTTCAAGTACTTAAGAATATTCTTGACTGCCGTCCAGTAACCTTCACCTGGATTAGACCGGTATCTACTCTTCATGCTTAATGCATACGAGACATCAGGACGAGTACATATCATTGCATACATTATATAACCAATTGCTGACGCATATGGAACTTTACTCATGCGGTCCTTATCATCCAATGATTTAGGACTAATTTTATTTTGAGATCACTATCCCATGAGACATTGGGACATATCAATTTTAGCCTCTTTGCATTCGAAATCGATGTAAAACTTTATCAATGTATGTACTCTAACTTAGGCCGATCAATCTCCTTGATCTATCTCTATAGATCCTGATCCCTAATATATAGGTCGCATCGCCTAAGTCTTTCATTGAGAAATTATTTCTCAACCAAGTCTTCACAGTCTGTAGAGAAGGAATGTCATTCCCTATTAGTAATATATCATCAACATATAATACTAGGAATGCCATAGGGCTCCCACTAAACTTCTTATAAACACAAGTTTCATCTTCATTCTGAATAAAGTCAAACTCTTTTTGACTATTTCATGAAAATAAATGTTCCATCTCTTAGAATATGGAGTGTTCATAGCGTCTTGGTAGGTGAGAGGTTCATCTTCATCCACAAGCATCACATCACCATCTTGAGTCAAGAGAAATCCATAATATCTCTCGGGATCATGGTGAATCCTACCAGACCTATGAACAACTTGTGTTTCTTGAGCAGTATTGTTTTCTTGTACATTCTGCTTAGGTTCCTCCATTGGTTCAATGTTAACATGTGGGTCTCGAACTTCATCAAGATCTATTATCCTCCCAGTGTCTTTCTTAGAGAGCAACTCTCTCAAGGAATATAGCAGTTCAAGCAACAAACACTTTGTTCTTGGAAGGATTATAGAAAGAATAACCCCTTGTTTCAGTTGGGTATCCCATAAAATTATATTTGTCTGATTTTGGTCCTAGCTTGTCAGAGATTAGACGTTTCACAAACGCTTTACATCCCTAAATTTTCATAAATGACATGTTGTGACGTTTCATAGTCCATATCTCATAAGGAGTCTTTTGAACCATTTTAGTAGGAACACAGTTAAATGTATGTGGAGCTGTTTCCAGGGTGCAACCCTAGAAACTAATTGGAAGATTCCTTGACTCAACATTGATCGCACCATGTCCAACAAGGTGTGATCCATCCTATCAAAAAAAACTTTTCTTTGATATTTTCTACTTCATCTTTATAGTTTTTAAACTTTTCAAATGATTCGGATTAGTTCTTCAAAAGATACATATATCTGTATCTACTAAAATAATTAGTAAATTTTATGAAGTTAATAAAATCTACCTTTTGTCATCGTATACATATGACCACATACATCACTATGTATAAGTCATACCCGTTTAATGACCCCTTCACCGTGTCCGGTAAAAGGAGCTTTAGTCATTTTGCCAAATAAACCAAGATTCGTATCATTTTGTATGATTCATAATCAAACTTATCCATGAATGCATCCTTATGTATTCTGGAAATGCGTTTCTCATTAATATGGCCTCAACAACAGTGCCGAAGGTAATATTTGATTTGAGTCACTTTAGAACATATAAATTATTAATTAGTTATGCAACATTATAAGCCTCATCATTAAAATAGAATAAACAACTATTGTTATTTAATTAAAATGAAAAAGCCTTTCTTGTCCAAATAAGAAACTGAAATAATGTCTCTGTCAATTGCAAGCACGTTATAACAATTATCAAGTTCTAAATTTTCCTTATAGGCTAAAAGTTAAGTAACGAATTCCTCTAACCAGAGCAACTACTTTTACTCCAATTCCAACCCAATACCTGAAGCTTGACCCTTATTGATCATCTTTATCAGATCTTCCAAATAAGCATGACAGTTTAATTTCCAGTCTCCCAATTTTCCATAGAAGCGACAATCGTCTTCCTTATCAACACCTCATTCAGACTTTAGAGTCTGCTTTAGGGATTGGACTTTGGTTTGACAACGGAACTAGATCAAATCTTCTCCTTGCCTTTCCATTTTCCTTTCCCTTTTGCATTCCCTATGTTTACCATCAATATAGTAGTAGTTCATGCATTTATCATATTGCTTTCAGCAGTTCTCAACATGCTTAGCAACACAATGGGTGTTTTACCAATCTTATTCATTTTATTGTTCATAACAAACTAAGAATAATATTTGTCCAAAGATTGTAAGATCAAATCTAACTAAGTCTCCAGACCAATCTGGAAACCCAAAATATCAAAGGTACTCATTATACCCTATAATCTTTAGAACATGTGGTGTAACCGGGTCTTACTCTCCCTACTTGTAAGTGTATAGTGCCCTTTTATTTTCAAATATATCTTGTGCTCAATCGTCTCATAAGCATCTATATGCTCGTGTTGCTTCTTAAGCTCGGCATATATATTTGCGAGCATGAGACATGAAACATCAGTCGCAACATCAATTTGCTTCCAATAAGCACTATGATTTGCACATGTTACATTCTCAACTTTAAGAGCAGGGGAAGAGATTTGACTAACATCGTGGTGTCCGAGGACGATCCTCAAGCTCCTATGTCAGTCAAGGAAATATATTCTCGTCAACTTGTCCTTCTCAAGAACTGATCGCATAGAGAAGTTATTTGTGTTTATCATTTGATATCTACAATATTAAAGTGTATAAAATAAACTAGATTGCAAATTTAATATTAATTATGTTTAAGTGATTATGGTATATCACCATATACCTCCCACTATTTTTATCAAATTAATAGCCCTAACTATTAATTCGGAAAACATTTCTTTAAATCTTTCTAGTGTGCCAAGATCCATATTTCATCCATGTTTTAAGATAGCGTTGGCTAATACACTCAAAACATGACTATTTAGGTAGACAACATTTGTCGATTATATCAAATATAACTCTTGGAAAGTTTGGTGGAACAACCCTTTGTACACATTTATCCAATAAATCTCACCAAACTCTATGCCTCTAAACCCACAATCCTATTGTGATGATTTAGTTAAGTTAGACCCAATGTTTCAATAAACTAAGTACACTTACTTATCACGTCTTCCCATGATTGATAAAAGCACATTGCTTTGGCAAGCCCACTCCTTCTCAATCTAGATCTTGACGAGTATTAAACAATGGAAGGCATCTGATTAACTTAATATGTATTTAGGGATTTTTATTGTTTATTTTAACGATCATGATCCCATCATAAAGAGATTCTCAATTTTTCCTTGATCAAATAATTCATTTCAATATTCATCAATGGATTAATTTCTAGGTCGTCGGAGAAGTCACAAGCGGTCTCACTTAAAACCCAACTTCCTTACGAATTAAACTAATAATCCGCTTTTGACAAAATCTCCCCATATCAGAAAAAGAAAATTCATATTTAATACCGTGTTCATAAACACAAGAATCTCATGATCGTTTGTTCAATTTTAAAATCTTGAATCGTTACAGATTTTATATTTCTTAAGCAAACATGGCATGGGTGTCGTATCTAATACATACATGATTAATCAATATTAAGCATGCATCTCGATTATATCTGTGCATACATACTAACACATGCAATCATATACATATATGTAATTTGCGTAAATTAAACGTGTTTGGTTATGGCCCCATCCTATGTGATCTTTCCAAGCTAATGGAAATATCAAGGTCAGTCTATGGTGGTTTTAAAATACTATCTATTACATGTCTTCTTTCTTCATTGCTCCATCATCCCCTTTTGGATCGCCTCCTTGTTTGGAAGTCTTCATTGATAATTACATTATATAATAAAAATAAAACTATTCTAATAAAATTACAAGAAGAACTCGAGTTACATTCGAGGTAATTAAATTACAATGAATAAACGACATGCAAGTCGTATTTAGAAACCAAAACCATAAATCAAAACCACTATACTATGGGTCTTTAGGCCATAACCATCCACCATGCTATCACATAACACATATAATATATCTAAGATTATATAAACATATCATATAATCATATATAACAAATTTCGAAATTTCAGAAAATTAAAAACAGATTTCTGAAGACAATAAATCGCTGTTTCGAGCCCTTGACGACGTCAAACGCCTTACAGACCTGTCGATGATAGCAAAGCTATCAGTTTTGTTCATTGACCCGATTTCAGTCAGAAAACACATATCGTTTACGAAAATCGGATTCGGCAATCAGATTTCACCAAATCTGACGGTGTTTCGGAAATCGTATCATATACAATCCCCATAACAAGAACAAGAATATATCATATATACATACACGGTGATACATACAATCATCACATGATTATACATCACATGAATATCATATATTCATAATATATGCATACAAATACTCAAAATATTAGAAAATTAAATAATTTTCAGAAAATAATAAATCACCGTTTTGGAGTCTGTAACGACATCTAAGGCTTACAGACTCAGACCTGACATAGTTAGTATTGCTCAGTGACCCGATTCTAGTCAGAAAACACATATCGTTTGCGAAAATCGGACAACGGACACAGATTTCAGAAAATCTACGGCAGCCGTTTCAGAATTCGTATCGAATACGATTCCCATAATAAGAACAAACATGTATCATATACATACATCAATACACACAATCATCACATGATTATACATTATATGAATATCATATATTCATAATATATAAAAACATATACATATTGTATCAATACAAAATCAAGATAGATCGCATACATGCTTACATATCGAAAACTATTAAGCACATAACCGAATTAAAACGTTTCGCAAGTAGCTCTGATGTCATTGAAGGGTTTCGAGGCACAAACGCAGGGGAGTAAACGTGAAAAATAAATCAAAATAGCGAAACCCTCTGCAGGATCCATGCGAAAACAAAAGATTTAATTCGGAGATAAATAATAAATACCTTTAGAAGCTTTAACAGTTCATTAATGGAAGATTAATGGAGGTCCAAAGCTTGTTTAATTACCACGTATCCCGCTCTCGCAATCTATGCTCTACGGTATCCACACGAACACTTTTCATGAAGGATTGATGTGTACTAACACCCGAAAACTGCTTCTCTCTCTCTATCTTCCTCTTTTCTCAAAACGGCTAGGGTTTTAGTAAAACTATTTCTCATTTTTTTAAATTAGCCCATAAAGAGATTATATAGAGAGAGGAATAAGTTTTCTAATTATAATCCAATTATAATTAATACTAATCCAAAATTCAAAATTATTTAATTAAGTCTCACTTAATTAATTAATTATTAATTTTGGAATTAGTTTAAATAATTCATTTATTCTATTTATATAATTAATTAAGTCATACTTAATTAATATCATAAATAAAATAAATTACTTATTTAATTTAAATTCACAATTTAAATTATTTCTCCTTCAAGCGTTCTTTGTGTGTGACCCTGTAGGTTATTATTACGTTGGCAACAATTTTAATATCTAATTAAAATTATAAACAATGAGCGGCATCTAGTAATACATCATTGCTACCCAAGCAATAATAATAAATCGGTGATTCGATTAAGCCTTTCGTGAATAATGTTCCATGTAATATAATCTCTTTAATCTTGATATTATAGATTAAACTCAAGGCATGTCTCGTGTCATCCTCTTCATAATTTAATCTTTATTTTCTTGATCGAATCAACATTTGAGCACGGCCGTGCATTTCATAGTCTCACTTAAACAAGAGGCCAATAATATCACTCCTAAAATTAGGAGTATTAAATCTCATCTAGATCATTCATATTTCTCATACGATTCATAATATACTCAATGTCCACTTTTATCATCACCCGGTCAAAGGTAACTTTTAATGTAATCAAAGTATATTAATTCTCGTATAGAAATATAATGATTTCAGGTCTAAGGATCATTACACCATTATCACAGTGAGAATTACTTATGACACTCATTTAACATGTAGAATCTCATTTAACAATGAGATGTGGTCATCTGTCAAGAAACATACTAGTCTTTGTGCATTATTATTGTCCTTAAATAATAATACTCGACTAGGGAATTTTAGGAATAAGATACTATTCATATAATCTCATTTTTAAGTCACATACTTAAAGATATATAATACATATCAAAATTCCAAGGACATTTATTATGCTTTCAATTTATTACGCAGTAAATAAAATATAATAAATAAATAATAATCAATAAAACATAATCCTTAATAATAAATATTTTCCTTAAAATATAAAAAGTATTGTCTCTAGAACACAATTACTAACAATAATAAAGTTTTCTGAGTTATGTATGTATAATAACCTATATATATAATGTAACGTTTAATAAAAAAGGGGTAGGTTAGATTTATGAATCCGGGTTTACCTTTAGAGACAACTCAACGAAGCCACCTCAGCAGAACTCATACAAGTCAGCAAGCTCAATCATTGTTCCATCCAGTTTTTAACTTTTTAAACATCAAGTACTTTATTAAGAATTATGTAGTCTGATGATAACTTAAAAATTATAATCATGATTTCATATTTTAAATTATAACTGGTCAATGGATATGTATTCTATAAATATCTATTGTCTGGGCAGCCAATTATCAGTTGAGGTTCCCCTTTCATCAACTGATAATATGGATTGTTAGTAACAATGGTGTTTAAGTCAATTATCCATTAATAGTCTAAGTAATCGATGGATAATGTGTCATAGAGTCGACTGATGTATGAGTCAACAGATATTGGTCATCAACTGATGTGTAAAAATAGACTGTTAATTGTAATTATTTGAAGACACGAAAAACACACAATTGATGGATGATCAACATATAATATAAGCTCAATGGATATTCTGAGACTTAATGGATGCTGAAGAAAGAAGACTTTTAACGGATGAGAAAAACCCATCGATGGATAAATCGATTGATAAAAAAATATCAATCGATGGATAAAAGTTATCAGTCCATGGATAATCAAAGATTAGTTGAAGACTCCAGACAAAGATCAATTGATATGCTTAACAACAAATTATTACTTGATAGTGACAAATCATGAATACCAATGTCAGGAATCTTGTATACTAAAATCCAATAATTGAAAGACAATTAAATTTTTCTTAATTGTGAAGTTTCTGAAAGAACTGTCTTTTCTTGAGAGAATGCAAGACAAAAACATTTCTCAGTTTACATAATACATAAAGGAAAGATAGAAGCAACAAAATTATAGTTTAGGAATATATTTTTTGTATCAGTTGACTAGATTCCTGTAAATACACTTGTAATATATAAACAAGTGTTGTAGTAAAGTAAAATATAAGAGTTTACAATTATTCTGAATTCTGAGGTAACATAATATACCAGTGGTGGTTGTGCATGAACCACCCATCTGTTGGTACGTGAATGAACAAATCATAATTACAATATGGTGTTTTGGGGAGGAGTTTATCATCAAAAATACTAAAAAAGAAGAGGTGCTACTCTGGGGTTGTAATGGTACAATAGTTTTGGTTGTTGGCAACAACCCACAAGGCCATAACAATAATTGACCCTATCAACCTGTTAATTTCCATGTGGAGAGTAGAAAGCATAAAATTAGAGACGATGAGAATATCCAGGGTTGGGTACCGACCAGGATCCGTTCCCCTTTAAAATGTAGTCATTTTCGATATATCTCATATTTTTTAATGATCAACTCCTATACGAGATCATTGTACGATCCCCTTTAAAATATAGTCATTTTCAATACATCTAGTATTTTTTATGATCAAACTCCTACACGAGAACACCATATTGTACGTAGGGGTGGTTCATCTACAGCCACCACTGGCACAAATTATGTTCATGGACTACTATAATCAAGTCCCTTGTAGATACTCAGTACATAATAAAGTTCGACATGTTTTTGCTGCTCCCTTTCCAAAATATTGTATCTTGGAAAATAGACAAGAAACTGTTTCGAAACGACTTCATCCATGTACATTGATTAAATTTGTTACCTGTACTTGGAAGCCTATTACAACAGAAGGAGTTTAACTCAACTGTTTGTAGCACCAAAATACTCATTATCCATGTTATTTATGGATTTAGCATGCAAAAGCAATGACAAAACTTATCAATAAAATTTAGAGCATGTACGTGTGACATTATCTAGGGAAATTCATTTACTGGGATGTTTAATACATAGTATAAAACTTTTTAATGAGCTGTAGAATGAGCTTGACGGACAGACAACTAGACAATGTTTATTCACTTTCAAACAAGTAGATTACTCAGAGTCTTTAAGACATGTATCTGCATTACAAGAAGAAAGGAATAAACTGAAAATATGTGAATGCTAAGCAGTAGTTAAAACTACTTTTCCGGATTTCCTGTAAAACTAGCAATAAATTTTGCTGCTTTAATCATATCTAAAACCATTTCAAGCCTCCAGATACGCGCCTTAAGTCCAAGGTGTTGTAATTCCAATTTAGTATCCTCATGACTTTCTTCTTCAATGTTGATAATGTTATCATCTGGACTCACAACCGCATATTCTTCATCTTCTGTTTGTCTTTCAGTAGAAGATATCTTCTTTTTACTGTTGTCAGAAGAAGGTATACTATGCACACTCATTTCCAGAGGTTCATTAGTGAACTTCAAATTTTTAGCCACAACTGCATCTTCTTTTGGTCCACTTTCTTTTTCAGTTAAAAATTTGCTCTCGCATAAATTTGATGAAGGCACAATCGGCACACTTGGTTCTACGCGTTCACTCGTGCAGGTTAATTTTTTAGTAGCTTCAAGGGATATTTCCATAAATCCTGTACTAACAGTATGCAGCAGCTCATCACCAACATTCTCTACATTCTGAAAATTATTCATATTTCTAGATCAATTAAGAAGTTGTGCAATTGTGAGACTATCTTCTTCAACATCATCATGACTATGCAATACTGAATCATCGTCAGGATCATTTCTTTTATCTAAGCTATCAGGTTTTCCCAATTGTCTCATAAGTTGAGCACTTGAAAGACCATTTTTTGGTCTCTTCTCAACACAACCAGAGAGAGAACCTGGAATAGCTAATGATTCTGCATTTCTCTTGTGTCCACAAGAAATCAGTGATAGACGTTCTTTATTATGGTTGCTGTTGGTCACCGTATTCTCATAGACAGCCACGAGGCCCCTCCACCAAGACACACATTGGGAAGAGCCATCAAACTCAAAAAGTCGAGGTGGTATATATAATTTTACACCTCTAATAGGCTTATCATAACTGCCCAAAGGAAGATTCGTAACAAGGGGAGGAATATCTTAGTCTAATCTAAATTGCATAGCTACTCTGTGGGAGAAATACTGTTCAGTATAACCTAACCCACCTAATTCAGAAGCTCGCAAGCATCAAACAAATGATTATACTGCATCAGACTCCACAACTACCCACTGTGCATTATCTTTGTACAAGTTGTTCAACATGCTATAACTGGGAATCATAGCACAACGGCGCCATAAAAATGAATATTTGGTAGTGTCTAAGGCCAGTCTGACATCACTAATATTTAACTTTGTGACTCCATTCCACCGTGATGATCTAGGCTCTCCCCTTTCTATGACATTTGGATGTGGCCTCAATTCCGGAAACCTCTCCCAAACCCACATCGGCAATAAATCATAGTGACAGACTAAACCTTGAACGAAGTCTAGACTCTAATCAACAGACTTAACCATTGCACTGTGTAACATCCTCAAATCTCTACAAATGCTTGCAAGAACAAGAGGTGCAAGCTCAATCCTATTACGTCGTGACAGATGAATTGCAACATGAAAATCTATCAAAAGTATCTGAGCGCGTACAAGAACAAACTTACACAACCAACATGCAAGAAATGCTTCATGTTCAAAATCCTTACCATTACTCATAAAATACTCCATCCACATACAAGGAGTCACACTTCCACCACTAGCTAATTTAACTTTTTTAGCATTACTTTTCAAACAGTTCAAAATATGACCACATTCATCATCTAAAGGACTTAAAATTGAGGGACCTAAAACAGAAAAACATCCTAAATGCATAATATCTTCAAGAGTAATAGTTACCTCACCCCATGGAAACACAAAAGTATTAGTACGACACCACCACCACTGAGCAAGACCCAAGATCAAAATCTTGTCTTTTGGAACACTATAAGTTGAAGCCAAGATTGCATGATAAATACCACTCTTTTTCCATGTTTCTTGGTACTTGGGCTTCATTTTTTGAACCCAAAGCTTCCATTTTTGTGATGGACTTGACTTAGAATTTCGTAACATGAAGGTTTTAGGGTTATGAAAAGGGGTTAGTACAAGTAGGTGGAGGAGGAAGATGCATATGGTGTAAATCAAGAATTGGTTTGAGAAAATGGGCTTTTCTAGATATTGGGTTTCCACCATTAGGTGGAATCATGACCTCTACTCTTTCTTCTACAAGAGTATCTTCACCAGCAGATGTTTCTTGGTGAGCCTCCATTAAAACAAAATATACTTTTCTTGGGAAATCTTGATTTTGGGGCAACAAATGCTCTGACTTGGGGATATAAATATATACATATGGTGGAATACCATTACATATAGGTATGTAAGTAAAATGCATGTTTTTTTAAGACACAACACTTGTGAGTTGTGATGTGATCAATACAGTTGGAAAACTACTAAAAATGGCGGTACTTGTCATTATTATATTCAGTTTAATTAATGGTTTCTGCTTTTTGAAATTAAAGAGCAAATATACAGTTGTTTGAGAGTTAAAACTCCAAAAAACTATATTACCGAGTTTGTTTGCGTTACTTATGAGTTAAAAAATATATTTATTTTTTATTTTTTAATTTATAAATTAATTATAAAATAAAATAAATCAAACAGGTCCTATATATTTATATAATTTTATTATAAATAAATAGAGATTTATTTGATGATTGTAAATCATTGATTTCAGTTAAATTAATAGAGAATATGTCTATGTAAATTTTTCTTGCGGATTACTTTAATACAAAAAACTTTATAAATATAAACAGTCACACCTATATATTTTTTGTAACAGTTCTATATTTGTTTTATCGGCAGAAAATTTGCCAGAAATCAACTTCCACACACACACATGTATATCTACTTGATGGGTCCATAATAATATTAAAACACTCTATTACCTTATTACCTTATGAAATTTTTCTCAAGTTCCTTTTTCCCATAATGATATGTAGCCAATACTATAATTTATACAAAGATAATTTTAGAAATAACTAATATAACTAGAGAAAATGGAAAAACATTTTAAAATGTATGAAAATTTCAAACAATAAATATTAAAAAACAGGAGAATAATTTTTGAATGTTATAACAAAACATTTTTACAAAAAACTGAAATATTCCATTACATCCTAATAGTTAATAAATAGATTTAAATGCATTTTGTATCGTTTGGCTTCTACTATGTGTATATATCTAAAATATTAATTGTGCAAAGTATGCAGTTAAATACTCCCTCCGTCCCAGCTAATTGTTTACATTTGGGTTGGGTACGGAGGTTAAAAAAATTATATAAGGTATTATGAAAGAGAAAGAAAAACGGATGAAAAAGAAGGAAAAGTGAGTGGAGTCAATTAATATTTAATTGATAGATTTGAAAATGTGAAGGAAAGTAGTGGATGAGAGTAAATTTTATAATATAAAATTTTACTATTTTTAGAAAGTTTTGAAATATAAATAATTGGGTGAGACATCCAAAAAAAAGGAAGGGTAATAATATTTAAGATTGCAAATCTTCAAGTCTAATGAAGGTGTAATGCTCAGTTAACAAAAAAGTTATCCTAGATATGCTAAGCTCTACACAATTGCTTATTTTTAAACCTCTTTCAATACCTTTGGATCAACAAAACAAATTTGTTGTTTCAGTACCTTTAGATTAACACATCAAATTTTTCCATAACTCTAAGACCTTACTTCCGAGTTTTAAAAAAAAAAGAAAGCAAATGAAGAGAAAAACAAGTAATAAAATTTGCATTGCTATTTATGCTCCCGAGTTTTTTCTAAGAAGGAAAGCAAGTGAAAATGAATAAATTTTTTACATGTTTCCTCTCAAAACTTTCTCTCCAAAAATGGGATGAAGAGTAAAGCAAGTGTTGGATGTAAGTTAAAAAAGACTTGATATTACCAATATAACCTTATTATCTGATTCTCACTTTTTAAATCTAAGGATGAAATTGTAATTTGACAATTAATTATATGTTTTTTTGGAATTCGAGAGCATACTAGTAAAAATATTTTCACTCTTTAATTTTTTAATTCGGGAGCAAGTTAATGAAACTTGATACTCCGTTTTTCACTCATAAAAAACTCGACCCTCTTTACACAAGTGTTTGGTTGCAAAGCTTTTGCATCTTTCTTATACGCGGCCTGACATCAATTATCATGTACATTTGCCGAGTCAATTTATGCAGGATCCCTAAGATAAACCATTTGGCATGTGTTTATGGATCGTAAGATACTTGGACTGTACTGCAGGCATGGGTTTGTTCTTCCCATCTTCTAATGATTTGCAACTTAAAAGCTATTGTGCTAGAGATTGAGGAGGAGGTACAATGACCGGTAGATCTATTTCTGACTTCTGCATTCAACTTGGTGGTGCTTTAATCTCTTGGCAGGCTAAGAAACAGTCTGTAGTGTCTCCAAGCTCTGCAGCAGTAAAATATAGAGCTTTGGCTTCTATTACCAATAAAATCATATGATTAAATATTTTCTTGCATATTTACATGTTTATCTACTAAGACTTTCCCTGTTTCTTGCGATAATCAGGCTGCTATTGATTAGCTTCTAATCCGGTTCAACATGCTTGAGCCGAACATATTGAGGAGGTGTTTGGTTTAACTGATGTCTCGCAAATAAGTGTTTATTTCTAGAAAAAAATACACATCTACATACTTTTTTCTGAAAATAAATACTTATTTCTTAAAAATAAGATAAGCTAAACGGGCCTCAAGTTGGATTATCAGTTTAATAGAAAAAAGGTTCAAGCTGGTAGCCTGGTATCATTCTTACCTGTTAGAGATTTCTACTAAGCAAAAGCTAGCTGATATCTTAATTAAAGTTCTTGGTAGCGCTCAGTGGCGGATCTAGAACAAAATGTTCGTGGGGCACCACGAAATAATTTTTTTTACCATTACTAATACAAAAATATGCTACATCAAATACTTACAAATTTACAATGAAATTCGTCTTGTCTCCATTTCTTGAAATTGTTTCAATATATCTTCGGTAGACAAACTTTCAAAAATTTCCTTTTTCAATATAGGCTAGTAAGCGGTCATTCATCCAACCATCACCCATTCGATTGTGTAACAATTTTTTTACAATCTTCATGGCAGAAAAAGCTCGTTCGACAGTAGCAGTGGTAAGTGGTAACAGGCAAGATCAATGCTAGTTTTATCAAACGATATACCAAAGGATACACCACATTTTTCTTAGTTTCAACCATTTTCCGATGACTAATTTCATTTAACTCAAAGAATTCAATATGATCTTTCACATCCACAAAATAATTCTGAAGTTTGTTTTCAAGTAACATCAGGTTGGTTAAAGCAAATTCAGCAGGATAAAACTTAGCAAATTTAATGATTTTTTGGATACTGAAGGCAAAGAACAAGTTTGATGGATTCAAGCAAGTCATAGACAAAAGTAACTCAGTGTTTACCTCGTTACATCGAACATTAATCGATAATTTGAGCATCAATCACGGTGTAAAATAGACTTGTGTGATAATAGTCTTTATTTGTGATTTTTTTGGCTCTTCATCGTGACCTGCTTGTAGCTACATACACTTCTTCCATGCTTGGGATACTTATTGAATTTTTTTGAACAAAACCCATTAGTTTCTATTAATAAAGCCTCCAATCCATATGAAAAATGAAAAATGTTGTATTATATATTATATAATAAAATTATTTTTTTTCCAATGGGGGCACGTGCGCCCGTAAACCTCTACATGAAACCCCCCTTGGTAGCGCTGCTCGTTGACTCGCACCATTCTGAATTGGGTTCACAAAATCCTTGTGCTAATACAATTTGTGGGTGAATAATGAGAATAAAGATGCAGGTGTAGCAAAAGTTAACACTGCACGGTTTATTATCAATGGCAAGTATCAGTTTAAAGTTCATATTTACCTAATTTTGCAGTCACAAGTTCATACTCCCTCCGTCCCACAGAGCCACCCATTTCTTTATATTTCTGAAAGAGTGTCTGACACGCATTTTAAAATACATATAAATTATAGTTTCATAACTTTTTTTTAAAAAAATCTGACTAAAAATTTGAACATTCAAATTTTATTTAAAAATAAAAAATTGCTTAAAATACGTGTCAACACTCTTTCGAAAACGTAAAGAAATGAATGAGACGGAAAAAATAATACTAGCACAGTGTATGGAAACTATGGAGTTGGTTATTTCCTTTTATTTCTCTTATATCTAATACATAGAGATATACATACAAAAACTTATACATCTTCTATTACCTGTTTAAATATTATTATTTTTTTGTAGTGCTCAACAAATCAATAACTAACACCAAAGTACCTATAAATAATTCACCAAGAAATTAATTCTGGACTTGATAATTCCTTAAATCTTATTAGTCAATTTTAGCCCCCACCCCCAAAGTCATTAATATTTGGCAAAAATGAATTAACTACTACTATCACCCAATTAAAGACAACAGCTGATTCGGTGTCTAGTCTTGGCCAACTAGCATCACAAGTGCAAAAGGAACAGTTGTAACATCACCTATTAGGCTTAAAAACAAACTCCTTGTTTCAAAATGCACCATTACAGATGAATCGTCAAAAAGAAAATTTTCATGCCAGAGATGTTTTGGTTGGGGTTAATAATCCTATTTTGCTCCAGCCATTAAGTTCAGTCTTAAAAACCTTTTGTAAAATGTCATCAGTCAAGACAACCAATACTTTTGGCTGACCAATTCCCGATTTGCAGCAGAACCCTGGCTGGCAAGCTTCTGGATCTGTGAAGAAAACTCTTCAGCCTGAAAAGTGAATTTGTGAGGTTTAGCAACAGACTTCTAACATTCTCCAAAGATAATTTGACTCGCACCACACGAAAAGAGTGGCCAAGTTTACAAACTTAACTATAATCATAGTTGTTTAGCACGCGACATGGAGCATAAGCTCAACGCCACAGCACACACTTCATTAAAGAGAACTGAAGTATTACAAGCACTATATATATATATATATATATATATATATATATATATATATATATATATATATATATATATGCACATCATACAGTCACAAATATAATTACAAGAATGATGCGCAAATAAGTTAGCTTGGTAATTAGAAATAATAATTGGCAGTACTGCTTTGTAATGGAAATAGTCGGTTAAATAAAATATTTAAATAGACTTGAGATTAAAAATATAATGTGCATGATTAAATCTAATCAGATTATACAACTGATATTTTGTGTTAGTAAATTAATAACCAAGTACTTTGAACTATCAGTGTATCAGTATGACAATAAACTAAGAAATGTACAATATTCAGTATATATATAGAAAAAACTAAACAAATTAAAAAATATAGAACAATACTAGATATCAGCAACTCGGCGGAAGGTAACAGATGAGAGAACTTTGAAAGCCATGAGTCAGAGTAGCAGATGTGATGCAGGATAACTTGTAAAATATAGATACAATACGATAATAGATATAACTTGGGTGGATGAACCGCAGAACACCCACTACCCCAAGGGTTTCCCAACCGCAGAAGGGAGAAAAGCTATGGATCGCAGCCCATAAAAGAGACCCAATTCAATATTTCAATATATTTCAATAATCAAGTCTAATTTTAATGTGGGGAATTACATCACTTATATAGGGAATGGAAACCCTAATAACCTAATAGACTAAGGCCTGTAAACAATTGGGCTTATTATAGATAAGCTACTTATTTAATAAATAAAAAACCTCACATATATGGATAAATATTCTATTTATCTCTACACTAAACAAACATAATCTAATTAATAGCATATATATTATTTCTTTATTCTCATTCCCCCATCAAGATGAACAGGAGAAAAGGAAATTTTATTGGAGGCGACTTCCAACTCGAAGCCATGTACTTTTTTCTTTCTCATCTAATGCAGAATAATTTCATAATTTTGTGCTTTTATGGCCCATTTGTTTATGTTTATGGGTGAATAAAGCTTGCCTAACTGAATGATTAACTTGTCCAGATTGTTTGGATGAAATTTTACTCATCTGGACGATTCACTATAAAAAAAATTAATTGAACCATTCATGTGTACTGTGTTTTTACCTTGCAATAATTCTGGTTGTCTCTAATGTTACAAGTTGCAACAATCAATATATTATATATATACCATCTTATGTACTATATTATTATAAATATTATTTTACTAGTCAAAACTTAAAATTTAATTCTCAAATAATTTTTTTAATAATATCTATATCTTCTATCATTAATTTTGAATACTAAAATTTTAAATTTGTTGATTGGCATAGAAATGATTATTAAGTTTTTATAAAAGTGATGTACTATAATAAATTAGAAAATTAATTGTATACTACAGTATATAATATAGTATAATAAATTATGAAGTAATTTAATAGCTAAAAAATAAGTAGAATAGAGTTGAAAGTAATTCTTCCTTTGGATAAACATATAAACTACATTTAAATCATGTGCATTATTAAACAAATAGCGATATTTTTTATTTAAAGATTTAAATAATTTTAATAACATTACGTTTAAAAATTATCAATTTTTATCATTCAAAGAAATTGAAAATTAACATAACAAACAATATTATTCGTTCAGTTTTCAGATTTATCATTAATTCAGAATTTTAATCATTGAGAAAATATTGTTCAGATTTAATAAATGACCCCCAAGTCAATTAGGTCTCTTATCTTCCTATTTTTTCGGATTTATTACACATTGACAATCAAGATGTAACTGACAATTTTTAATTAATATTTTCTTCCCCGATCTTAGTACAGATAAGCACAATTTCTGCGCTTTTTGTATCCATCATAGTCACTTTTATCCCCCGAATAGTCAACTGCGCAACACATCTTATTACGCGTCCACGAGCAATCGCACGTGCTTTTGACAATCTACTCTAATCTATAAAACAGAAACATCTCCAATGAAAGCTTATTCAAATAAAATTTGGCAGTGGAAGAAGCTGGCTCGGCACAATTTCATTTAGGTCGGATCTGGCAAGTTATGCAGCCTAGTTATACGCCACATGTAACATGGCAGTCATATATCTGAAGCACATTTTGCACCAAACTCCTAAAGTATATTTAATTGTCTTCGATTACTACCAGTAGTGTTGTTTAAGGCGCAAATTATAAAAAAGCGCAAGACCTAAGTTTGAAGCGCAAGGCGCGAGGCGCCATTAATCGCGCGCCTTTTGACAAAAAAAAAATCACAAATTTAACAAAAAACTAGTACTTAACATTCAAACATAATAAAAAACATAAATAACATGATAATAGTGTCAATAATTAAGGCTTAATCGATAAGGTTCTCTAGTTCAAAAGCTTCGGTGTCATTAAACTCGATTTCTGGCCCCTCAAATTCTCGATCTTCCTCTTCATTCCTGGGCCATGTTGCCCAATAGCTTCAATCGCTGGACCAAAGCTCTCATAATTAACGGCATTGAACGATATTCCTGCACCGTATATCCACCTTGCGAACATCTTACAAGCTTGATTTCGAAACTGTTCCATTACTTTCTTTGAATCTTCACTCGTGACCAGTTTTCTTTTCTTTGATGTAGCTAGCTTCTGGATTAGGCATAAAAAAAAGAATCAATAGGTCCTCTGCTTTGTCGTTTTTGATTGCTTGCAAAACTTGAATTGAATTGACTGAATTGTGTACTCACTGCATCTTCAGATTCTTGATCCTCGATGTTTACATACTCCATATTTTTCGTACTCTTCAATTCCTTTTTCTTTCCCATAAACTCTTTGATTTCATCTCTAACAGGGGTTGGTACTTTATCACAAGGTATTGCATCTCGACTGTATCCACCAGCAAGGTGCTTCTTGAATCGACAAATTCCACCTTTATAAATATTCTTGCAGAATGAACATAGAACTTTGTTTTTATCATTCTCTACTGGAGTTCCATACTTCCATCCGATATCAGGAGTGCGAGTCATTATCAGAGAAGAATCAGAAGAGATGAAGAGAGATTAAGAGAGATAGAGAAGAAAATTGAGAAGAGACAGAGACCCAGAGACAGAGATGAAGAGAGATTAAGAGAGACAGAGAAGAAAATTGAGAAGAGAAATCTGCAAATATACGTATATATCTGTGTGTATATACTGAGAAAGACTTACGTTTAAATGGATGTTGTGATGTTTAAATGAAACTAGGTCTTATGAAACACTTTAGGGTTTTCTCCTTTTACCCCTTTTTTTAAGGGTATTATCGTCTTTTTTGTTATCAGCGCCTTTTTACATTTAGTAGCGCCTTTTAGCGCCTTTTGGACGATTTCAGAATCGCGTTAAATCGCTTAATTTCAAATCGCACACCTTGCGCCTAATCGCGAAGCGCAATTAATCGCGCCTTTAACAACACTGACTACCAGACACCAAAGCTTAAAATTATGAAAATGAACCTAACCTTTTCATCAATCCACATCAAAGAACTTAATTGATTGTTCAAGATTCGCACAACAACATCCAGTGGAGTCATCCCATCAGTGGCATCAAGTTCACCGGCCTAAGTGAAATAAATAAGAGAAGTCACTTTACCGATAATAGTTTGAGAAGGGAGTAAAGTATTAAAAAAAACACCCACCTGGTTAGCATTAACTGCTTGAATAACTGATTTAATTTGCTCAGTCATATGTTCTAGTTCTCGTTCTATAAATTCAGCCTGTTCATACCTGCAAATCACATTCCCCAAAAACCATCAAATGCTTACTTTGGAAGATAACTAAGCTGCAACATATATCTATATTCAACTCCAGGAAAATTGATTCCAGAAATTGCACAGGAAAGGGAATGCATATTAGTACATGATGATAGTTGTCAGACACACATACAAACCACACCTAAGCCATTTGTTTACACATCAGTAAAAAAACATAAACATAACACACTTCTAGAGATAAAACATGAAATTCAAACAGATGACATGAAGCCATCTTACTAGAAGCATGTACAATAATATATCGCATATTTACACTTGTAACTTACGCAAATTAACCATGTGTATATATTACTTTGTGATGTGGTAAACGTGTAAATGTACTCAAAAGCTTTGCTAACTTGATATATTGAATTAAAATCAAGCCAAATAGACAGACAAAGGCTACTTAATGAAGGTCAAGTTTCTGACATACTGATGGGGAACGAGAATAAAGAATTAATATATATGCTACTAGTTAGATTATGTCTGTTTAGTGTAAAGATAAATAGTATATTTATCTATATGTTTTATATGCGGGGTTAGTATTAGGGTTTCTATTCCCTATATAAGTGATCTAATCCCCCAAATATTATTTAGACTTGATTATTGAGAATATCTTTGAATATTGAATTGAGTCTCTTTTATGGATTGCGATCCATAGCTTTTCTCCCTTCTGCGATTCGAAAACCCTTGGGGTAGTGGGTGTTCTGCGGTTCATTCACCCAAATTATATCTATTATCGTATTGTATCTATATTGGGTTTTATATCAAATTGTCCACCCATCTCACAAAAAATAATCAAATAGCTACCTCATTTCCACGACGACTCATTGAAGCCACTAAACTGTTAAGATATATCATTTCGCTAACTTTTAAAAAAAATTAACGATTAACATCAAAACAAATGCATTACAAACCAGAATTGATGAGGCTATATCATTACAAGCCAGATATATATATCTTAACAGTTTTAATGTTAGGATATATCACTTCGCTACCCCATGTGTTTTAATGTTAATTGTTAATTTTTTTTAAAGTTAGTGAAGTGATATATATTAACAATTTAGTGGCTTAGATGAGTCGTCGTGGAGATGAGATACCTACTTGATATTTTTTTGTAAAATGAATGGGCAATTTGATATAAAACCCTAACTATATTTCACAAGTTGTCTTGCATCAACTACTATGCACATTCCACTTTTTAGGTCTAGTGAGGCAAGGGCTCAAAGAAGGTTTGCACCACAAATATTACAAACCCAAGTAACGAATATGTGCAAGCAAATAGATAACCCCACAAAAAAAGAATGTCCTCCGACAAGCAAACAGTAACGGTTCATGGAGTACCAAGATCTACTAAATATTTTCTTATGAACACTGGAATGAATTATTAGACTTCGAGAGCTGACACTGAGGTGACACTGACAGAGGTGACACTGTGACTGAATACAGCAACGGTATGTATGTCATTAATCATCACACTAGTGACTGGATAACATATCCAATGAAAGCGTAGGGATACAATATGATAAGAATAACAAGAACTTCAATGGAAACAAGATATGCTTAATTAGCAATTGCAGAAACCCAAAGTAAGCAATCTAAGTATATTAATCATAACTTGCAATAGCACTCACATTGCATCTCTTGTAGATGCAGCTTCATCATCAAGAAGCATTGAACGCTCATCTTTGTATATACGTTCGGCTTCATCTTCCATACTTTGCAATGCCTTGTCAACCTAAAAACATAAGATCATATTATTTGACATGCATCTTTGTAATCATTTCCGTAACTGAGCGCTATCAATAAAGGGTCCTCATTCATATGCCAAACAAGCTAATTCCCATACGAATTGTCAAAAACTACCAGTATATTGACATTCAAAAGTAGACAACACATGAAACTCAATCTCATTAAATAAATGGTAATTGCAGTATGATTTGTTTGCCTTCAAGCATGCTTATGTAATCAAATTATGTGATTGATAAGTAGGTTTACTTGATTGCTATCTTTATTCTTTTCCTCTCCCTTCCGGAAAAAAAATTACAAGTTGTGATTTCTCTTTCTATTTACAAATTAATATATCTTGAAAAAAGATGGATCCCGAATATTAGAACCAACAACTGATGCTACATACAGAACTTGTCAGCAAGAAACAATTAACATTATCAAAACTGGGTTAAAGATTATGCCAGGGTACCTCAATGCTACACAACAGGTAATATCTCCATCTGAGTCACTTGAATTCATTCTTACACTAAATTTTTCAATCAAGATTAGAATGCAAGTGCGCAAATGCAGAAGTATATGCATGTTTGTGTCTTTTCAAGAGTCTCTATAGCTTCATTTTAGTTCCAAATCACAGATACAGTTGACAAATCCTCATGCAACTAGATCCAGCGTAATCTTTTTACTGATAAATTAGAAGTACCATGGGCTGGTCATCATTCCTGACCCTATATAATCTTGTAAATCACCAATAAGGTTTAGCAAAGATTTTCTTAGACCAAAAATATACGGTTTGGTAAGTCATTTGTCTCATGTTTTAGAATTGAGCATCATGGCAACTTCTACCAAGTGTAATGCAGCGTAAAACATTCCCCAAATAAGCATCCATGACTTGATCTCTATCATTTTCTTCTTTCTCGGAGAAGAAAACTGTGTCTTGACTCTTGAAGGTTTTCAGCTACGCTATTTGCACATAACAGTAAAGGTACACGACTTATAGGCTTTAACACCCAATCAATCTTTACCAAAATTGTAGTTGCGTATTATCTACGTAAACATATGCAAATTCCAGGAACAGAACTAAGCTTTCAGTTATTTGCACTAAATGTTCAGAAGATAGAGGTTATCGAAAATATACCTCCTCCTGATGAGTTTCAATAAGCTCCAGTTGTCGCTCCAAGTTGGTTTGGGTCTCGACCACATTAGCAACTTCAGTCTGATTTAATGGCATGAAGCAAAATGTAAGAATCTACCAGCTTGCAAGAATTGATGTTTGAAAAGAAAAATAAATTTTCATTTAGGTAGTCTGCTCAGAACAATGACATAACAAATGTGAAACCACGAATGCCTTAACCGTCAAGAAATGTATTACTTAAAAATCGCATCAAGTGAAAACAAGAGCTGAGAAATCTTCACATTACAAAAAGCATATGAAAGATTCAAAACCTTGAAATCTTTAAACTAAAGCCTATCAGAAAGTAGAAGAGAATCACCTCAAGCACAACAACAATTGGAGTTGTAATCTAAATATTGAAAGTTTCAAGAACACTAAACCAAATGCCTACTTCAAGAAGCATACGAAAAACTCATAGCAAATTCTACTAGATTTCGTAATAAATATAATACAAATCATAAAAGTATCCAACATCTTCGATGGTCAAAGAATAATTAATAACCTCAAGCCTAAGAAGAGCATCACGATTCTGCAAAATCCTCCTATCCCATTCACCTATTGCAGTAGCCTGCTTCCGAAATTTCCCAGTACGGGTTTGTAGCTCTGCATTCCACTCCTTGATGATCTTCATAATATGGAATGTACATAGTCAGTGATCTCAACAAAAGCGAAAGCCTCAAATTTTACAAGTGATTAAGAAAAATAATATTAGACCAGAAAAAAATTAATCTTCAAAAAGTTGTATACTTGTATAAGAAGTATAATAATAACAGAAGTAACTGAATATAAACCAGTAACTATAAATACACAAAATTACCTCTTCCACAGATCGTCCTGTGATTTCAGATGGAAGTTTTGGTACAGACGCTGCTGCTGCTGCAGTGGGTGTTGAAGTGGTCCTAGTGCACAAATATTAAATTCTAAACCACACTAGTCTGGAGCATGCTTAAACAAACATTATGCTCTACTTAGAACATTGTTTTATCGAATAACTTGTTGAATAATCCCCAATCAAGTTTTTAAAGTGATTTTAAATCTTGTAACAATTAAAACAATAGTGAGTTCTTATTATTTGAAACTTCAAGAAAGTCCTACATGCATTCTTCATTTTAGTATATATAAGATCCTCACCATGTTGATCCTTTTGAAACATTTGCAAGAATTGTACAATTTAGGGCTTAGAACTAAAATGCTGATTCATAAGATTATCTTTTAAGATTAAAGGTCTTTATAGGGTAAAGCTAAATCATCGTTAAGTCAAGTATACTTACCCACTACTAGAAGCTACAGCAAGAACTGAAGAAGACTGAGCAGCAGAACTGGTAATTAAGGCTGTTCCAGCTGAAGGTGTTGAAGCTGGACCTAAAGAAAGTGAGGTGGTTCCAGATGTAGAAGTTGGAGCAAGACCTACAAAATTAAATAGTAAATGCATGTATGTTTAGATAATTGTAAGAGCAAGCTGCATAAATGCACAAGAAAAATCCTTTATGCAAACTTAAGTATACTAAGCTGGCAGACCGAGGTATAAGTGAAATATAACAGCTTCTCTAACATAAGATGAGCATATAGTTCCCCAACACAAAGCAAAGACATGGGAAGGATGAAGGAATTTGTGGTAAATGACACAGATAGAGGTAAAGAATATTAACATAGAAAGGTAAACTAAACCTTTCATCATTGAGCAATGAGAAATGCATTATTTTAATTGAGAACAAATAGGGAAAGCAAGGACCAATTACTAAACAATTTACAATGGTCAATTCTGGTTCTTATGCATCCTTACCGAAGACTGTCCCCTAGAATAAATTAAACAAAATCATCTTCTTCCCTCCCAGCTTCCGATAGGCGACTCCTAAATCCATATCATTGGTTACAGGCTCACAACTCTGTATTTATTACAGGTTTTTTTAATACATCAGTCTGTTGCCCTAACTCATCTACACATAATTGCCTTCCCCCCAACAAGACCTGACCGGTACCAAGTGTTATTGCATACTTTCTGCTGCAGCGAGGCAACTTCCATTTACGTAAGGCATAACATAATACACCTTTTCACTTAATCATATCAAATTAATACTTCAAGATCCTTGTCTTTTGTATTATATTTAAAGATATAATTAAATGGGTAAAAACATCACCCTCACTCTTAGTTAAAGAGGAATTTTTGGTATCCAATTCATACATGAGTATATAACTAAAAAGATTTCCGAAAAAATATGAACTCAACATCTATATCTACAATGCACATAGTTTGGCATACTCTTTCAAGGACAAAACTACAAGATCTACACCTACAATGCATATATACTTTAATATACAAAGTCACAAAAGGTTCCCAATCCAAACAACAAAAATTCAAATAGCACATCAAAACTACGATTGTGAATCAGACGTTACAATAATTGACCTGCAATACTTAAAATAGAATAAAACTTAAAGACTCACCAAACGAAACTGTTGTGGTTAACTGTGATTGTGTTCCTGAGGGAGTTGTTGAAAAACTTAAACCACTACTTGCCGACGAAGCAGAACCACTTGTTGCACCGAAACTCGAAATAGAAAAAGGTGCAGCTGTAGTTGTTTGAGTGGTAGTAGTTGATCCCGCGCTTAAGCTAAATGACGGAAAAGCAGCGGTAAATGTTGTCGTTGCAGCTGCAGTAGAAGTTGGAGTTGAAGTAGCAGCATGAGCAGGAGTAGAAGCAGGAGCAGGAGTAGAAGCAGCAGTAGTAACCGTTGAAAACAGAGATGAGGAGGCAGTTCCGAATGCAGCAGCTGAAGCCGGTTGTGTAACAGCTGCAGACGCTACATTTCCGAAACTAACTGAGGACGGAAAAGCTGATGTCGAAGATGCCGCAGTCGCAAATGAAAAACTACCTGAAGATGCAGCAGGAGTCGGAGGAGTGGTAATAGTAGATGATGCTGCAGAACTTCCTGTCCCCCCGGATAATGAAAACGAGAATCCAGTCGATGATGTACTTAAAGCTGGAGTAGAGCTCGAAAATCCAGTAGCTTTAGAAGCACTAAAAGGCGAAGACGGTATCACAAATCCCGGTGCAACTGCAGACGATGAGGTGGAACTCGAACCAGCTGGAAACGAAAACCCCAATGTAGACGAAGACGAAGACGACGAGCTTGAACTTGAACCCGGACCGGGAAATGAGAATCCCGAAGACGATGAAGCAGGAGTAAACAAGGATGGTGAACTAGCTCCTGCAGAAGCAGGAAACGAAAATGCTGGTGTTGATTGGACCGAAAACGGAGATGACGAAGCAACAGTATTCGAAGCCGAATTGGGAGTAGAAGATCCAAACAAATCAGAAAATGATGAAGTATTTGTATTCGAGGCAGTTGTTGAAGAACCCGAACCAAAACCAAACGACGTCGCTGCAGAACTCGAACCAAACGTTGTCGTGTTAGTACTAGTACTAGTAGTAGAAGCACTTGAACCGAAGCCCGCCGTAGTGGCGGCACCAAAGGCAGGAGGCGCGGTCACAGAACTCGAACCAAACAGTGTCGTATTAGTATTAGTAGTAGAAGCAAAACCAAATCCAGTAGGCGCCGTAACAGTATTGGAACCAAACGACGCCGTTGCAGCAGGTATACTAAACGGCGTCGTGTTAGTAGTAGAGGCAGGTATACCAAACGACGTCGTCGTAGAACCCCCACCGAAGAAACTAGAAGCAGTGGATCCAAACATCGAACCACCGCCAAACGGCGAAGAAACCGCCGGAGAAGACGTCGTCGTCGCCGCCGCCGGGGCCGACATGCCGAAGCCCAAGGAGAAAGGAGAAGATCCGGAGGAGGTGGAAGATCCGAAAAGAGAGGGAGAGGATCCGAAAAGTGAGGAAGGCTGTGAAGAAGAAGAATCAGGGTTAAGGTTAGGGTTTTGAGATGAGAGTGAGAGTGAGAATGAAAACGGTGACGACGATGATGATGAAGAAGATGAATTAGTTGAGAAATTGAAGCCCGCCATTTGAGGTGAAGAAGGGTTTTTCAAACTTTGGGACGGGGAGAATATTAGCGGGTTATTACGATACTACATATCCAAAACGACACAACCGGACCGGAGGTCCCAAAATGTCAATCGATATATAAAGTTGAATTTTATTAAAAACGCAAGATCGTGTCGCGTTTAAATTTTTTTGGTCAAAACGTGGCTTAAAGTTGTGTTTTGCCGGCTAAAACGTTACTTTAAGTAGGGTTTTAGGGCAAAACGCTACTTTAAGTTAGGTTTTAAGGCAAAACGGTACTTTAAGTTGGGTTTTGAACAAAAAAAAATTAATATTTTTAAAACCCAAATTATGACTTATTGAACCCTAAAATATTAAAAATCGTTGAATTATGATACATGTTTAATTTTAAAACATATTAATTAAAAAATATGCAATTGAAACCTCATAATTTGAACTCAAAATACATGAAAAGCAAAACTCTACACTATCTTGGGTCTTGGAGTGACATATAGGGTCATATTACCCATAAGTAATATTTTGGGCATTATTTTATAAAAATGTGTCATTTTGGATTATTTCTAAATATTAGCTTCGATAACAATTTTATGTTGAGAGTGGGTCATAAATTTTTTGTGTTAAATTTTAAATTTTGAGAGTGAAACTCTAATCGTGATATTATATATTACCTTCGTCCCACCCAATTGTTAACGTTTTGGAAAAAAGGTCCGACACGCATTTTAAGGTGCATATAAAATATAGTTTGATAACTTTTAAAAAAAATTGAATAAAAATTTAATGTTTAAATTTTTATTCAGAAAAAAAAATTTAAAAATAAGTTGTGGAACTACACTTTATATGCATCTTAAAATAAAATACGTGCCGAACCTTCTCTCCGAAACGTAAACAATTGGGTGGGACGAAGAGAGTATTATTTATGACAATTGAATGAAATAATCATATAGATTTATATAAAATGTATGAATATGATACATGAAAAATTAATATTATCTTCTTTTTGTTGTTGTTGGGAAATACTATTATTCCTTTTAAATTATTCACACAACAAGAAAATTAAGCCAATACTTTTAATAGGATAATGGGCATTTAGCAAAATAATAAATAGGATAATAGGCACAAGATCCGTTGATTTACTTTGGGCCAATTTGGATTATGAAAGGAAAATTATTTTTCACTTAGAAATAATACAAGTAGAGCTGTAAACGAGTCGAGTCGAGTTTTTCCTTAACGAGTTCGATCTCGAGTTTTTCTAACCGAGTCGAGCTCGAACTCGATTATTAAACGAGTTTTTTTTTACGCCGAACTCGGGTTCGTTAATGACCCGAGTCGAGTCGAGTCGGTAACGAGCCTACCGAGTCGATCCCGAGTCCGAGTCGATCCCGAGTCGAGTCGGGTTTTTCGATATTTTTTTATTTTTTTGCGCTTATTTTTTTAAATAAAAACTAAAATTAAAACACTAAAAACTAAAAATTAAAATTAAAACACTAAAAACTAAAATTAAAACACTAAAAACTAAAATTAAAACACTAAAAAATAAAAATTAAAAACTAAAACAATAAAAAATATATATTTTTTTATATTTTTTATCGAGTACCGAGTTTCTACCGAGTCGAGTCGAGTCGAGTCGAGTACCGAGTCGAGTTGAGTCGAACAACCAAAAAACTCGACTCGACTCGTTAAGCTTAACGAGTTTTTTTTCTTGCCGAACTCGAGCTCGTTAACGAACCGAGTCGAGTCGAGTCGGGTTTTTACCGAGTCGAGTCGAGTCGAGTTGAGTTCGAGTCTGCTCGATTCGTTTAACAGCTCTAAATACAAGTTCAAAATAATTTTTGACATACATATTTTGTCACTTAGAAATAATACAATTCAAAATAAGTAGTCTATGTACTTTGACGGTAACAAGTAGGGTGTATATTCAAAATTGAAAACTTCACGCGGCCTATAAGCTCATAATACATTTATACAACTGTCATTGTTTACACATTGTTGTTTACACAGCCTCAATTTTATTTAAAAACTCGTTGTTTAAGTTGTGAAGTGGATTCTTTGTTTTCTAGTAGATGAAGGTTTCGAGACACAAACGCAGCGGAAAATAAATACAAAACGTAACATAAATCGAAACCCTCTGCAGGGTCCATACGAAAATAAAAGATTTAATTCGGAGATTAAGAACAAATACCTTAAAAAACTTTACCAGTTCATAAATGGAAGATTAATGGAGGTCCAAAACTTGTTTAATCACCATATATCCCGCTCACGCGATCTACGCTCTATGGTATCGACACGAACATTTTTCATGAAGGATTGATGTGTATTAGCACCCGAAAATTACTTCTCTCTCTTTATCTTCCTCTTTTCTCAAAAGGGCTACGATTTTATAAAAATATGTGTATTTTTATTAAATCAGCCCATAAAGAGATTATATAGAGAGAGGAATAAGTTTTCTAATTATAATCTAATTATAATTAATACTAATCCAAAATTCCAAATTATTTAATTAAGTCTCACTTAATTAATTAATTACTAATTTTGGAATTAGTTTAAGTAATTCTTTTATTCTATTTATATAATTAATTAAGTCATACTTAATTAATATCATAAATAAAATAAATTACTTATATAATTTAAATTATTTCTCCTTCAAGCATTTTTTGTGTGTGACCCTGTAGGTTATTATTACGTTGGCAACAATTTTAACATCTAATTAAAATTGTAAACAATGAGCGGCATCTAATAATACATTATTACTACCCAAGTAATAATAATAAAATCAGTTATTTGATTAACCCTTTCGTGAATAATGTTCCATGTACTATAATCCCTTTAACCTTATATTATAGATCAAACTCGAGGCATGTATCGTGTCATCCTCTTCAACGTTTAATCCGGGTTTCCTTGATCAATGAGTAGACTATTAAACAAATCAACATTTGAGCACAATCATGCATTTTATAGTCTCACTCAATCAAGAGGCCAATAATATCACTCATAAATAGGAAGGTTAAATCATTTATCTATCATTCATATTTCTCATACGATTCATAGTATACTCAATGTCCACTTTTATCATCATCCGATTAAAGGTAACTTTTAGTGTAATCAAAGTATATTAATTCTCGTATAGAAATATAACGATTTCAAGTCAGAGGATCATTACATCATTATCACAGTGAGAATTTCTTATGACACTTATTAACATGTAGAATCTCATGGCGAGTCATTCCAGTGTCATTCATTGAGACATGCATTTATGTTCTTGACTTTAGTATCGCCATACATATGACCAATGAGATGTGATCATCTGTCAACAAACATACTAGTCTTATTGCATTATTATTGTTCTTATATAATAATATTCGACTAGGGAATTTTATGAATAAGATACTATTCATATAATCTCATTTTTAAGTCATATACTTAAAGATATATAATACGTATCAAAATTCCAAGACATTTATTATGCTTTAAATTTATTATGCAGTAAATAAAACATAATAAATAAATAATAATCAATAAAACATAATCCTTAATAATAAAATATTTTCCTTAAAAATATAAAAGTAATTGTCTCTAGGGCATAATTACTAACAATCTCCCACTTGCACTAGAGCCAATTACCCAAGTATCCAATACTCATGGAACTAGTGTGACTTTCGTGCTTCTGCTGCGACAAAGTCTTAGTCAATGGGTTTGCAATATTATTATTAGTATGCACTTTACATATATGTATATCTCCTTGATTATTAATCTCATTAATTAGGTGATATCTCCTAAGTACATGCTCAAACAGCCTCCTTGGCTGCTTCACAAGCATCAATATACTCAAGCTCTATTGTAGAATCAACAAATGTCTCTGATGTGAACAATCCAGCATACAACATCTCAATTTAAATAGATAAAACACAAAGTCAGACAGGAACACTAAATGATCGTTGTCTGTCTAGAAACTAGCATCGGTGTAACCTTTTACAACCAGCTTATCTTCTCCTCCATATACCAAGAATTGATCTTTAGTTCTCTTCAAGTACTTACGAATATTCTTGATTGTCATCCAGTGACCTTCACCTGAATTAGACTGGTATCTACTCGTCATGCTTAAAGCATACGAGACATCAAGACGAGTACATATCATTGCATAAATTATAGAACCAATTGTCGATGCATATGGAACTTTACTCATACGGTCCTTATCATCTAATGATTTAGGACTGTTTTCTTTCGAAATCGATATCCCATGAGACATTGGGACAAATTCTCTTTTAGCCTTTTGCATTCTAAATCGATGCAAAACTTTGTCAATGTATGTACTATGACTTAGGTCGATCAATCTCCTTGATTTATCTCTATAGATCCTGATCCCTAATATATAGGTCACATCACCTAAGTCTTTCATTGAGAAATTATTTATCAACCAAGTATTCACAGTCTGTAGAGAAGGAATGTCATTCTCTATTAGTAATATATCATCAACATATAATACTAGGAATGCCACATGGTACCCACTAACCTTCTTGTAAACACGTGGTTCATCTTCATTTTGAATAAACCCAAACTATTTGATAGTTTCATCAAAATGAATGTTACATCTCCTCGAGGCTTGTCTCAATCCATAAATGGATCGACGCAACTTACATACCTTTCTAGCATCCTTTGGATCAACAAAACCCTCAGGCTGTGTCATGTACACATCCGCATCTTCTTCAAGGCTCCCATTTAAGAAATCGGTTTTGACATTTATTTGCCAGATTTTATAGTCATAGTAAGCAGCTATAGCAAGCAAAATCCTGATGGACTTGACCATAGCCACTGGTGAAAAGGTCTCATCATAGTCAATACAATGAATTTGCTTGAAACTATTTTGTCACCAATCGTGCCTTATAGGTCTTTACGTTACCATCCATGTAGGTCTTCTTCTTGAAAACCCACTTGCACCCTATAGGTTTTACCCCTTCAGGTGGATCAACCAAAGTCCATACTTGATTAGTATACATGGATTTTATCTAGATTTCATGTCATCCAGCCATTTGTTAGAATCTGGAGTGTTCATAGCGTCTTGGTAGGTGAGTGGCTCATCTTCGTCCACAAGCATCACATCACCATCTTGAGTCAAGAAAAATCCATAATATCTCTCGGCTCATGGCGAATCCTACTAGACCTACAAACAACCTATGTTTCTTTAGCAGTATTGTTTTCTTGTACATTTTGCTCAGGTTCCTCCATTGGTTCAATGTTATCATGTGGGTCTCGAACTTCATCGAGATCTATTATCCTCCTACTGCCTTTCTTACAAAGCATTTCTCTTACAAGGAACACTGCAGTTCGAGCAACAAACACTTTGTTCTCGGAAGGATTATAGAAAGAATAACTGAAAGGCATATTACTAGGCATATTTGTAATAATTAGATGACAACTCAACTCTAACTTATAAAGAGAAGTAAATAATAAACACCAATCAGGAATTAAGACGAAGACAGTCAACTAATCACAAAGGATCTAAGTATCAGAAGTATTTTCATAGGGATTGCTACTCAACACTGGAAGAAGTTCATTTCAATGTTTAAGCATCAGTGAAATTAATAAAGAGGTAGTACTTCTAAAGAATACAGAAGATTTAAATGATTTCAAGTGGTTACTATAGAAGATTCCAGTAAAAGAGGAAAGACTGTGAAGCAAAAGAATGACAGAAGGCCACAACTTAAAAGTTAATAAGTGAATAATATTTATTAGTATGGCACAAATGAACCAAATAGTACATTTGTGTGTCATCTAAATTAATATTTATTCTTCAGTTAGCTCAAGTGGTTTAATGACAGAAGACAAAGCCAAGGCGGGAAGACTTCGAAGAAGTCTGCATAATTAAAGAAGACAATATAGTATTTTAATTCTACTATTATTCATTAATTGATTATTTAATTTATCTAATTAAATTAATTCAAGTTGAATTTAATTTAATTTATAAATTAACTAATTAAATTAAGTAGAATTAATTTATTATAAAATATATAACTTAGTATGATTTTTAAACATAATTCAAATGACTTGAAATAAGTCATACCGAATTATTTATGAAAAGTCATACCGAATTGTTAATAAAAAGTCATACCGAGTTCTTTAATCAAAAGTCATACCGAATTTATTTAAATAAGTCATTTTGATTTATTTAAATAAGTCATACCGATTTTTTGATTAAAAGATCATACCGATTTTCTTTTAAATAAATCATTCTGATTTATTTAAAAAGAAGAAAATTTGAGTATGACTTTAGAAAAGTCATACCGTATTTTAAAGTCATGCCCAGCCTTTTTCAAATGTCATACAAGGCTTATTTTCATTAAATTAAGTCATATTGAAAAAGGTCATACAAAGCCTTTTCAACCTCTATAAATATGAGGATTGTGCTTCACTATTTGAGAGTTAGAAAATCAGATCAAATTCAGAAATTTGTCTGCATTGTAATATTCACAGATTTCTGTGCAAGTTTGGAATATAATTGTTAAACTCGAACAATTCATGTCAAAATCGTTCTAAGCTTTTAAACAGTTATATAAACTTTCTACTTATTAATTTTGTAATACTTTTCAAGTTAAAATTATATCTTCTACTTCAACAGTATTTCATTTCAATTAATATTTCGAGTGAATTTAAAATAATATTTTTAAATCCAATATTCTGCGATAATTAATTGATATTGTATTCAACCCCCCTTCTACAATATCAGGGACCAACAATTGGCATCAGAGCTCGTTGATATATTTTCATATCAGATCCAAATCAAATTCCGCGAACTCATACAGATCTCAAAAATTATTTTAAATTCGAAATAATTTTTTATTCGAAATAATTTTTTTTCCTGAAAAATTATTTTTGATCAAAAATTGTTTTAAGTCAAAAATTAAAATATTTTTTGAAACACTTAATTTTTAATCTTATTAAATATGAGTACCCAGAAAGTGACGAGCATAAAAATTCCATAATTCGACAGAGAACACTAAAACTTGTGGAAACACAAAATGCTACTGTTTATCGGGATTGCAAATCCCAAGTACGCATTAGTCATGGCCAAAGGTGTTGAGCCCCCTATATCAGTTATTCTCGAACATACGGTAGATGGGGTCGTAATCCCCCACAGACAGTTTCTGAAAAGTCCGACAGACTATACAGATGAGGAAGCAGAAGCTGTGTCCCTTGATAATAATTTGAAGCTTATATTAATTGAATCCCTGGACTACGTTATGTACAATCAAGTAGTTAATTGCAAAAATGCAAAACAGATCTGGGAAACAATTGAAATTATCAATGAGGGAACTGAAGAAGTAAAGGAGAATAGACTAGAGATCCTGACCTCCCAATATGAGCAGTTTAGATCCAACCCTGGAGAGGGTATCTCTGAGGTATTTCAGAGACTAAACAAACTAATAAACGAGCTCAATATGAATGGAAAGTTTTATCAGAACCAGGAGGTGAACAGGAAGTTTTTGCTGACCTTACCCGAGCATCTGGAACACAGGATTGCAGCTATCCGGGAATCTAGGGACATGAAGGAAGTAACCCTAGAAAGACTCTACGGAGTTTTAAAAACTTATGAGCTGGAGCAGATCCAAACCAGAGAGATGTACGGGAGAGGTAAGGTACTAGTTCCTCCAAGGCATTAATGGTAAAAGCACCAGAGAAAGTAGAAGCAAAGGCTGTTGCACCTTCTAACAGTTCAACAGAGTATGTGGTTCCAGAATTTGGACATACTTTTGACAAACAAGAAGATGGTGATTTCTACTCGCTGGAAGAACTAGATCAGCTGGAAGATGAATCTCTAGCTATGATTGCCAGGAAGTTTGGCAACATGAGATTCCGAAGAAGCTCCTCATTCAGAGTTAAGCCTAATTTTGTAAGATTCCAAAAAGGAGGTTCTTCGACAGCAGTATCAAAAAGCAGCTACAAGACCGGCTTAGTTGATAGAAGCAAGTTTCGTTGCTTCAACTGTAATGAGCTAGGCCACTTCGCAACTGAGTGCAAGAAGCCTAAGCAAGGGAAAAAGAGAGAGTCTTACGAAGAGCTCAAAGAAAAGTATGATGCACTCGTGAAAAAGCATCAGGGAAAGTCCTATCTGGCAGAGAGCAGAAGCTGGGATGACTCAGATAATGATGATGAGGAAGAGCTGGGAAATCTTGCTCTTATGGCTTCATCCGAGGAATCACTATCTCCCACCCGTCAAGGAGGAATAGAGGTAAATCCTTCGTGCCCTAAAATGTTTGCATTGCTAGGTAAAGAACTAGATGGCAAAAGAGATAAGGTTAAGAAACTCAGACTCAAAGTCAAAGAGTTAGTTGATGAGACTGAAGTTTTTAAACAGTTAAAAAGAAATCATAACAAGTTGACTGTTAAGTTGACTGAAGACTTAGCTGTTCAAGTCAGTAAAGTCAGTTGTCATGTTGTAATAGAAGCTAACCTCAGAAACCAGATAGAAGAAGAAAAGAAGAAGTGTCTTGCATATAAGAATTCCTCATATATTGTAAAGAACCTAGTTGACCAACAAGAAATAAGTCGTAAAGTTGGAATAGGCTTCGAGTACAATAAATCTGTAGGAAAGCCAAGCAACATAACCCCCTTTAGAAAAAGTGTTGTAGAAAGGGGTATCCCGCATGTTGTTAAAGACACACCGAAACTTCTCTTCATAACACCAATAGCTGAACCTATCCTTGAGAGCTCTGTACTGATTGCATATGAAATGCAGTTGGAAGATCTTGAGGAAGAGAAGAAGAGAGGAAAACAGGTTAAGGACATAAAAAGAGTTAATGTCCAGAAAGAGAAAAGTGCACCAGAAACACCAGTGAAAGATGAGGGAACTTCTAAGTCGCCCTATCCTGGTATAGGCACAAAAGACTTAAAGAATAAAATGAACAGACCAAACACTTTTGTAAACAGTAAGGATAGTAACAACAAATTTCATTTTACTGAAAACTTCAAATATGCTGATAAAATTGAAGTAGAATCTGTTAAGCCCCCTACTGTATTGAATAACATGCCTACTATTGATGTTCTCCATAGACCTTGTGGTATAATGAATTGTATGTTATGTGCCTTTAATGATATGACTGCTTACTTTAAACGCATGATAACTAAGAAAGATAACATGACACCTAGACAGCATATCAATAGTAAATTTGCTAAATCCAAGACTGCTACTCCTTCACCTGAAAAGAAGGAATCATATATTCCTAAGTATAAACAGAAAGTTGTTAAGACTATTTTTAGGAAGGTAGGAATAGTCAAGGAAGATAATACTGTTATTCGAAAAGGATCTGTTGTTAAAGCAGACAAAGGTCAATTCTTTAAGTATGTCGGGCCCAATCAATTTTGGGATCCGAAGACGAATTAATCCATTTGGTATGTGCAGGGAGTTAAACAGGTAAACCGAGTTATATGGATCCTGGACAGTGGATCTTCAAGGCATATGATCGGAGATAGAGCCCTGCTATCAAACGTGGTTGAAAGAGCTGGCCCAATCGTCACCTTTGGAGATAACAGCAAAGGAATGACTACGGGATATGGCAAGTTAAATACTGGAAATGTTATCATTGAAAATGTCTCTTTAGTGGAAGGACTTAAGCACAATCTACTCAGCGTCAGTCAATTTTGTGATAAAGGGTACAAGGTAAACTTTATCAAGGAGAAATGCTTAATATCTCATTCTAAAGATAACAATCTAGCCTTGCGTGGAGTAAGGAAAGGAAACTTGTACGTAGCCGATCTCAACTCAGTAACTGAGGATGAAGCAAACTGTTTCTACTCAAAGGCTTCCTCAGAAGAAAGATGGCTATGGCACAAGAAACTCTCACATTTAAACTTCAAAACAATGAACTCTTTAGTCAAGAGGGATTTAGTGAGAGGACTGCCTCCAATGGAATTTACACAAGAAGGCTTATGTGAGGCATGTCAGAAAGGGAAGTCAAAGAAAGCAAGTCACAGAGGCACATACACTACAAACATCACTGAACCACTTCAACTCCTTCACATGGATTTATTTGGTCCAGTAAATATTCTGTCTATGTCAAGGAAGAAATACGACTTACTGATTGTGGATGACTTCACAAAGTATACGTGGGTTTTATTCTTGAACTCTAAGGATGAAACTCCACACTTGGTAATTGATCATATAAAGCTGATTGATTTAGATTCAAAGTTAAATGTTCGAGCAATCAGATCAGATAATGGAACAGAATTCAGAAATGAAGTTCTGAATAACTTCTGCTCAGACAAGGGGATAACAGGGCAATATTCAGCGCCAAGAACTCCTCAACAGAATGGAGTTGTAGCAAGGAAAAATAGAACCCTGATTGAAGCTGCAAGGACTATGCTAAGTGAATCAAGGTTACCCATCTACTTCTGAGCTGAAGCAGTTAATACAGCTTGTTATACTCAGAATCGAACTCTGATCAACAAAGATCATATGAAAACTCCCTATGAATTAATGGCTGGCAAGAAACCTACTCTCAAGTACTTTCATGTATTTGGAGCCAAATACTTTGTGCTAAAGGATAGAGATGAATATCGTGGCAAGTTTGAGGCCAAGGCACATGAAGCTATTTTTGTCGGATATTCAAGAATAGCATATAGGGTATACATAATTGATCAGTACCAAGTAAAAGAAAGTGTCAATGTTACTTTTGATGACACTAAACTCCCAAGTATCCAAACTGAAGATTCTCCTGAGTCATTAAAATTTGACAATTATCCAGACTCACATTCTGATGACGAAAAAGAACCCGAGGTTGCAACAGAAAATGATGATGACAATAATAATGATGATCCAGGTAATAGTGGTGAAAACAATGGTAACACTGGAAATACTACTAATACCAGTGGTGGATCAACAAGTCATCCTGACAGCAACTCAGGAGGAGGTGAAGGATCAACTGGTAGAACACAACATCACAATGAATTTCGAGGTGAATCATCAAGATCAAACCTACCCAGGGAAAGGATATGGAGCAGAGATCATCCTTTTGAATTGATCATAGGTGATCCAGATGTTGGAGTTAGAACCAGAAGTGCAACTTCAAATGAATGTTTATTTTCAGTTTTTCTATCTCAAGAAGAACCAAAGAAAATTGAAGATGCATTGATTGATCCAGATTGGGTTCTTGCCATGCAAGAAGAGCTCAATCAGTTCAAAAGACAAGAAGTCTGGACACTGGTACCCAGGCCTAAGGATAAATCTGTCATTGGCACGAAATGGGTATACAGGAACAAGTTAGACGGTGATGGCATTGTTACAAGGAACAAAGCCAGACTGGTTGTAAAGGGTTATTCTCAGGAAGAGGGAATTGATTATGACGAAACCTACGCACCAGTTGCAAGACTTGAAGCCATCAGAATATTTCTGGCATTCGCAGCACATTCCAAGTTTAAAGTCTATCAAATGGATGTGAAGAGTGCATTTCTGAATGGAGAGTTAGAAGAAGAAGTATATGTGGAACAGCCCCCTGGCTTTGAAAATCCAGAGTTTGCTGATTTTGTGTATTTTATATTCAAAGCTCTTTATGGGCTCAAGCAAGCACCGAGGACATGGTATGACACTCTCTCTGTGTTTTTACTTGAAAATGGTTTCGTTAGAGGTGTCATAGATAAAACTCTCTTTTATAAATTGCATGAAAAAGATATGATAATTGTCCAAGTTTATGTTGACGATATTATATTTGGTTCTACTAACGAAAATTTCTACAAAAGACTTGCTAAGTTAATGCAGAGCAGGTATGAAATGAGCATGATAGGTGAGCTGTCATTCTTCCTTGGATTGCAAGTAAGACAAAAGGAAGATGGGATTTTCATTTGCCAATCAAAGTACGTAAGGGATCTTCTGAGAAAATACAGTTTAGAAGATTCTTCACCGGTAAAAACCCCAATGCCAACAGCCACCAAGCTTGACAAAGATGAAACTGGTAAGAAAGTTGACATCACAAGCTATAGAGGTATGATAGGCTCATTGTTATATCTAACTGCCAGTGGACCCGATATAATGTTTGTAACTTGCTTATGTGCAAGGTTTCAATCTGACCCAAGGGAATCTCATCTAATAGCCGTTAAACGAATTTTTAGATATCTAAAGGGTACACCAAATCTTGGAATTTGGTACCCTAAAGATGCAGGTTTTGAACTAATAGGCTATACAGATTCAGATTATGCAGGGTGCAGGATGGACAAGAAAAGCACTTCTGGAAGCTGTCAGTTTCTAGGAAGACGATTGATCTCCTGGTATAGCAAGAAACAGCACTCAGTGTCTACCTCGACAGCCGAAGTAGAATATATTGCGGCAGGTAGCTGTTGTGCTCAGATCTTGTGGATAAGGAATCAGCTAAATGACTATGGACTTGCGTTGAACAAAATTCCAATTTTCTGCGACAACACAAGTGCTATAGCTATTTCCAACAATCCTGTACAACATTCGCGAACCAAGCACATTGACATAAGGTATCATTTTATCAGAGAGCATGTCATGAATGAAACCGTGGTGCTACATTTTGTACCCACAGAAGATCAACTAGCCGACATCTTCACAAAACCACTTGATGAATCCACCTTCTCAAAGTTGGTTAGTGAACTAGGGATGTTAAACAATGGTTAATTTTTTTCTAGGAATTAATTTAAGCTCATAGATATTAAATGTTAATATTTAAAGAATTTATGAGACTTGAATTAATAAAATCCTACGGCTTATGAATATTTGGATAATTTATCTTGAGAATAATTAATACTCTTTATAGATAATTATTTCAATTAGAGCATAAGTACTTTTGTCTAAATTAAGCATTTATGTAAAGTATTGTTTATTATGCATTTATTTTTGTACATAAATATAAATGATTATGTTAATAATTACTCAATTAATTTACTCATTAAACTAATTCAAACTTGAGTTAATTTAATTCCTAAATTAATTAGAACAATTATTGATATAAATATTTATTATATGTCTTTAATAAATTATTAGTATGTAAATGATTGTTATTTATCTAACATTCAAATAAGATTTTTATTATTTTATTTTGAATTTAGAAACAATTAATAATATAGGTAATTATTTTATTCTATTATGTATTTTTATTCTAATTTAGTTCAGAATGACTTATTTTTTAAAATCGGCATGACTTTTTATTAATAAAAGTCATACCGAGATTTTGTGAAATAAGTCATATCGTAATATTATGTTTTTTAAAAACACGGTATGACTTTATAAAAGTCATATCGACGGATTTATAAATGTTTTATTTTTTCGGTATGACTTTTTAAAAGTCATACCGAGCTTTTCTTATTAAAAAAAAAAGGGAAATAAAGTCATACTCAGCCTTTCAACACACATATACCCGCATATACACGACTGTTCTTCATTCCTTTGTTTGAATCGATCAACATTCTTCAAAATCAACTGCTAACAGTTGCTGGGTTCGTTTGTATCAAGCTTTAGCTTGTTGGTTACTAAGAAAAATCGAGCTATTCAAACAAAACTCTGCCCGATTTTCTTTAAAAAAATCGAGTGACTGTTCTTATTCTTGGATAAAAACGAAGCTAGTGGTGATTTTTGTGATTTAAGGACTGGTGTGGAGTAATTTTGACTGGTTATAATCGAATTAGGGATTAATAGCAATTAGGGTTTGTAATTTTTCAGTGTAATTTTCGATTTCTGGACTTGTATTTGTTATTTTCAATTATTTGCACTTTGTAATCTTTTTAATAGTTTAAGTTAAATGGCTGGATATTGTGAAATTGTCAAGACAAATTTTGTTGGATATTTTAATCCAATGAACTGCTCAGTTGAGAGGTTTAGACCATGAATCATATTTTTAAATGAGCATTCACTAATTAGAACAACAATCTCATTGGAACTCCCATTAAAAGTGTTAGCACTTAGGGCTTTGTACTCGACAGCTAGAAACAGAACTGTTGGAGATAGAGTACAATTCTCATTCATCATCGGAGAAAATGAATACATGGTGACTGAAGATGATGTGAACAGGATTTTAGAGTTCCCAGTCAGAGATTTTGCTGATCCACCAACTGTAATAGAAATAATTGAATTCTTCAATACCATTCAGTATCAAGGTGAGATAAATCTAGTGAAACTGACAAAAGCAAAGCTGGTGAGCGAGTGGGACTACTTCTTTCACACACTTGCATAAGTGTTTACACCCACAACGAAGAGCAACTTCAATAACATTTCCTCACTACTTCAAATTATTGGGTATTCTGTGGCCCATAACCGGAGGATCAATTTCAGAAAGTTAATTTTGAAAGAGATTATTAAGAAAATGGGAACGCCAGACAGCAGGGAACAGTATGTACAAGTCTACTATCCAAGGTTCCTAATGCTGTTCTTGAATGATTTGCTGTCAGATGAAGATAAAGAGCTATTCCAGAATAGTCCTACAGAAGTATCTCCATCTTCTCAAAGAAATCTATTTTCTAGGCTCAACAATAATCCAAAGTTTCAAGATGTGCCAGTGGTAAGAACAGAGTACATGGGTGATATCCTAGATCAAATTGCAAATCCCGCACAGGCACAACCGCATCAGCAAGAGCCAGAGCAAAATCTAAATATAGTACCAATGGAAGTCGAAACCTCTGCACAGCTTTTACTTGAAGCTGCTCAGCATGCAGAACATGAGGCAGAGGTACAACAGGTAATAATTCACACTTTAGCTTCAAATTTCCATCCTATAAATATATGTGATATTCCTTCAGATTTATCAGTAGCGGACTATGATTGTGGTCTTACACTTCAGGACGTCGGCTATGTACCTGAAATCACACAGGTTCAATCCCAAGCTGTCATAGAACCTCAAACAGTTTCTCCTTCTCCAACTTCTTTATCTCACCTCAGAAAAAGGAAGAAACCAGTGAGGAAAGTCAGAGGTAGAGGTGTGTCAGTGAGTGAACCCGCAGCTCTGTCTCCACCATCAAAAAGATCTAAATTACAACCAGAGACAACTGCAGACTCATCCTTTTCCTCTCAATGGGAAATGGACTTTGAAACGGCAATCCAAGATTCTCTAGATACACTCGATCAAACGGGTGATTCTATTCGCCGTTCTGCCGCGGCATCAGATGAAGTAGAGTTTCGCACACTGCTAGCACTCACACTAGCAGGACCTACGCTTGCAGAAACACAAACAGATGTAGGCACATTAAATAAAGAAAACCTCTTTGAAACAAACTGGTCAGATGCCACATTTGAAGTGGACCAAGACCTTTTTGATGCAGTGCAGCATCAGTTACCTTCAGAAGTATTGAGGGGCACCACAGACTCTAATGAGCCACTCACTACATTGTCTAAGGTGGTGACCCCCCTGGATTTCTTACATCTAGTTCTCTTACGAGAAGGTCTCGAATCCACTAGTGGGTTTGAGAGGCAACCACTCTTTAGAGGGAGATGGGGCTCCATTTACGGAGCAGCTACATCAGTAGCGGAGCCGCTTCAAGTTAAACTTGTTGAGGACGCGCCTTCACAGGCATCAGAAGAGCATTTCGACTCTTCAAAAGCTATTGTTTTGTACACAGGTACAACATCTGGAACTGGAAAGGAGCTAAACATTAGTGATGTAAGGCAAACTCAGAGTGAAATACATGCACATAGTGACAGTGAGCTAAACAGGAGTGCAAGTGAGATGAGTGCACACACACAGTGAACTATTATCCAAAATGGAAGCTCTCCATAAGGAAATGCAGATTGTCCAAGCTGAGCTGGTAAAAGTTAAAGCACAAGCAGAAGAGAAGTCTACATCTGCCTCTGTAACACAGCAGCTGACAATGGTGCGTAAAGATGTTGAAGATGTCAAATCCTCCATTCTTCTAAAAACTCAAGATATCCAGAACGTTCAGAGTCTAATTGTTGAAGATATGAAATAAGTGAGGAAACTACATTAAAGAATTGATGACGTTGAGAAAAGCTTAACCCTCACAATCATTGAAAGTGAAAAGATTTTTACTCAACGCTTCAGCAAACTGGATGATGGCTTGACCCATCTGAATGAAGGAATGAAGCAAGTCTATTTGACTATGCAGAAACTGATGACATCTTTTGAAGCCTCTAAAACTCAAGAGGATCCCTCAACTAAGGGGGAGAAATTAAAGGAGAAAGTAGCTAGAGATGAAGGGGCTACAACTCAAGACAAAGGGAAAGCTAAGTTGTATTCTATAGAACAATTTCAATCATTTGATCCAGAACCAGAAGAACAGTATTATGCTCAAGAGCAATTCATTGATGACAGTGCTCATGATGAATCAAACATTCCTGACTACTGCAGAGCTGAGGAAGAAACTACATTTGATGAAGAATTTTTGTTTCAAAAAGAAAAAGAAGTTGATCCAGCCTATGAAGAGGCAATAAAAAAACTTAAAGAAGACATCAAGGCAAGTCAGGCAAAGACTGAAAATCTGAAACCTCTAGTCATGGAAAGATCTCAGGCAGAAAGAGAAGAAAGCCAACAGAAGCAAAATTTGTGGGCTATAGCTGTCAGAAAGAAGAAAGAAGATGTGCTTTTAAAAATAGGAAAGAAATGGGATACCGCCAGAGAGATCATGGACAAACTTCAGAAAGGTCCATTTGAAGATTACAAGTTATAATTTCTAATTGAACGCCTACAAGATTCAAATGACTGTCTGGATAACTTCATGAAAGCAATCAAAGAAGAAGTTGACTACATCACTGTGATTGTGGATAACATTCTAGATGACTGGCAGATTCTGTTGTACACACACAAGAATGGCACATTCAGAGTCTCTATAGAATTCTTTCAACAAAGATCTCTATCTGTAATCTGGACGTTAATGAACAAAGTCAAAAGAAGTTCAGAAGAAAACGAACTTTTAAGAGACAGACTTCGAGACATAGCAAGAGCTGTTAGTCCTCAAATCTTAAACGACCCTCATGAGGTAAGGTTCTACAACAATAGGCTTTATCAGATTATGAAACTGGATGAGGAATCACTAAAGGGCTACATAGTTAAATACATGATTCAAGTTAAAACTATGTTGAGATCCAAGGGATTCAGGTCCCAGGCTAAGTTGGATGCAGCTCAAAAGATCAGAGATTACTGCCTATCAAAGAAGATTCAATCATACATCAGGCAGATGCATAAAATTGATTTAACACAGCCATATGATATAGAAGAAGAGATAATAGATCATGTTGAACAGGAAGTGTTGTGGCAGTTAGCAAGAGCTGAACAAAGAAGGTTGTATGGAGAATCCACCACAACAGATCAATCAGTATCTGAAGAAGTACCAAGAACACCAGTTCATAAAGGTTCAATCCTAGAAGAAAGGGAAGTTAATACATCAGAAGACTGAAGACTTAGATAGAACAAGATAGAAACTTTGTAATATTTGTTTAGTGCTAGAAAAACATCTATCTTGTATTTATCTTTCATGTATGAATCTGGAAAATTGTTAAATATAAAACCAGAACTTTTATTTATTATTTACAATCATTTCATGTCGTACTACTTTCTTAGTTGTTAGTTGAGTTATCCTCTAGGAATTTGTGTGTTAAATATTTAACAACAAATAGGGGGAGATTGAAAGGCATATGACTAGGCCTATTTGTAATAATTAGATGACAACTCAACTCTAACTTATAAAGAGAAGTAAATAATAAAAACCAATCAGGAATCAAGACGAAGACAGTCAACTAATCACAAAGGATCTAAGTATCAGAAGTATTTTCATAGGGATTGCTACTCAACACTGGAAGAAGTTCATTTCAATGTTCAAGCATCAGTGAAATTAATAAAGAGGTAGTACTTCTAAAGAATACAGAAGATTTAAATGATTTCAAGTGGTTACTATAGAAGATTCCAGTAAAAGAGGAAAGACTGTGAAGCAAAAGAATGACAGAAGGCCACAACTTAAAAGTTAATAAGTGAAGAATATTTATTAGTATGGCACAAATGAACCAGACAGTACATTTGTGTGTCATCTAAATTAATATTTATTCTTCAGTTAGCTCAAGTGGTTTAATGACAGAAGACAAAGCCAAGGCGGGAAGACTTCGAAGAAGTCTGCATAATTAAAGAAGACAATATAGTATTTTAATTCTACTATTATTCATTAATTGATTATTTAATTTATCTAATTAAATTAATTCAAGTTGAATTTAATTTAATTTATAAATTAACTAATTAAATTAAGTAGAATTAATTTATTATAAAATATATAACTTAGTATGATTTTTAAACATAATTCAAATGACTTTAAATAAGTCATACTGAATTATTTACGAAAAGTCATACCGAATTGTTAATAAAAAGTCATACCGAGTTCTTTAATCAAAAGTCATACCGAATTTATTTAAATAAGTCATTTTGATTTATTTAAATAAGTCATGCCGATTTTTTGATTAAAAAGTCATACCGATTTTCTTTTAAATAAATCATTCTGATTTATTTAAATAGAGGAAAATTTGAGTATGACTTTAGAAAAGTCATACCGAATTTTCTAAAAATCATACCTTATTTTAAAGTCATGCCCAGCCTTTTTCAAATGTCATACAAGGCTTATTTTCATTAAATTAAGTCATATTGAAAAAGGTCATACAAAGCCTTTTCAACCTCTATAAATATGAGGATTGTGCTTCACTATTTGAGAGTTAGAAAATCAGATCAAATTCAGAAATTTATCTGCATTGTAATATTCACAGATTTCTGTGCAAGTCTGGAATATAATTGTTAAACTCGAACAATTCATGTCAAAATCGTTCCAAGTTTTTAAACAGTTATATAAACTTTCTACTTATTAATTTTGTAATACTTTTCAAGTTAAAATTATATCTTCTACTTGAACAATATTTCATTTCAATTAATATTTCGAGTGAATTTAAAATAATATTTTTAAATCCAATATTCCGCGATAATTAATTGATATTGTATTCAACCCCCCTTCTACAATATCAGGGACCAATAATTGGCATCAGAGCTGGTTGATATATTTTCATATCAGATCCAAATCAAATTCCGCGAACTCATACAGATCTCAAAAATTATTTTAAATTCGAAATAATTTTTTATTCGAAATAATTTTTTTAAATGATTCGGATTTGTTCTTCAAAAGATACATATATCCGTATCTACTAAAATAATTAGTAAATTTTATGAAGTTGATAAAAGCTACCTTTTGTCATCGTACGCATATGACAACATACATCACTATGTATAAGTCATACTCGTTCAGTGACTCGTTCACCATGTCCGGTAAAAGGAGTTTTAGTCATTTTGCCAAATAAACCAAGATTCACATCCTTTTGTATAATTCATAATCAAACTTATCCAAGAATGCATCATTATGTATTCTGAAAATGCGTTTCTCATTAATATGGCTTCAACGACAGTGCCAAAGGTAATGTTTGATTTGAGTCACTTTAGAATATATAAATTGTTAACTAGTTGTGCAACATTATAAGCCTCGTCATCGAAATAGAATAAAAAACTCTTGTTATTTAATTAAAATGAAAAAGCCTTACTTGTCCAAACAAGAAACTAATATAATGTCTCTGCTAATTGTAAGCACGTTATAACAATTATCAAGTTCTAAATTTTCCATGTAAGCCTAAAATTAAGTAACGAGTTCCTTCAACCAGAGAAACTACCTTTACTCCAATTCCAACCTGATACTCGAAGCTTGACCCTTACTGATCAACTTCTTCTGATCTTCCAAATAAGCATGACATTTTAATTTCCAGTTTTCCGATTTTTCATAGAAGCGACAATCGTCTTCTTTGTCAACACCTCATTCAGACTTTAGAGCCTGTTTTAGGATTGGACTTTGGTTTGATAAGGAAACTAGATCAAATCTTCTCCCTGCCTTTCCATTTTTCTTTCCCTTTTGCATTCCCTATGTTTACCATCATTATAGTAATAGTTCATGCATTTATCATGTTTTTTTCAGCAGTTCTCAACATGCTTAGCAACTCAATAGGTATTTCACCAATCTTATTCATTTTGTTGTTCATAACAAACTAAGAATATTTGTTGTCCAGAGATTGTAAGATCAAATCTAGGTGAGCCTCCAGACCAATCTGGAAACCCAAAATGTCAAGGTATTCATTATACCCTATAGTCTTTAGAACACGTGGTGTAACCGGGTCTCACTCTCCCTACTTTTAAATGTATAGTACCCTTTAATTGTAAAATATATCTTAAAGAGTCTGTCCCTCAAATATCCTTTAAGGGTGCTTAATCGTCTCACAAGCATCTATATGCTCGTGTTGCTTCTTAAGTTCAGCACTCATAGTTGCAAGCATGATACATGAAACATCAGTCGCAACATCAATTTACTTCCAATAAGCACTATCATTTGCACATGTTACATTCTCAGCTTTAATAATAGGGGAAAAGATTTGACTAACATCGTGGTGACCGAGGACGATCCTCAAGCTCCTATGTCAGTCGAGGAAATTTGTTCTCATCAATTTGTCCTTCTCAAGAACTGATCGTATAGAGAAGTTGTTTGTGTTTATCATTTGATATCTAAAATATTAAAGTGTATAAAATAAACTAGATTACAGATTTAATATTAATTATGTTTAAGTGATTATGGTATATCATCATATAACTCCCACTATTTTTTATCAAACTAATAGCCCTAACTATTAATTCAGAAAGCATTTCTTTAAATCTTTCTAGTGAGCCAAGATCCATATTTCATCCATGTTTTAATATAGCGTTGGCTAATACACTCAAAACATGACTATTTAGGTAGACAATATTTGTCGATTATATCAAATATAACTCTTGGAAAGTTTGGTGGAACAACCCGTTGTACACATTTATCCAATAAATCTCACCAAAACTCTATGCCTCTAAACCCACAATCCTATTGTGATGATTTAGTTAAGTTAGACTCAACGTTTCAATAAACTAAGTACATTTGTAACGCCCCCAAATCCGGGGTCGGGGATCTGGTCGTCACGTGAAAATCCTCAATATAAAATCACATGTTTAATAATATTTTAAATCACATGTAGTCATTCAATATTTGAATTCTACATTTACGACCCCAATTACCAAGATCTTTTAGATTATAGTTCTAGAAACAAGAATTTAAAGCTCAAACATCAATTATTATAAACCTCAAATAACCAAATCAAATCTCGCTTGTGACCCCATCCATAAAAATTCCATAATTGATTTCAACAATTTCTTTAAACCAATCTTATATTACCAGTATAACTTCGATAAAAAGTATACCAGCAGCTAGGACGGGTCTATAACAAGGAATATATATAATATATAATATACCAATATATAAATAAAACTTACTCCAGATACTGACTTTCTGGATCGAAAACTTCTTCGTAAAAACATCTTACTTTCTTCTTCCAAGCTACGCGGATAAATCTCGTTGATCTACTTTTTCTGAAAGGTTAATATTTTCTCATCCTGTTTGGAAAAGTGTATGATGAAAAGCAAGAGTGAGCCAAAAATATGCCCAGCAAGTATATAATAAACTTTTAAACAAAAACAGATAGAGTGGATCAGGATATATAATCAATGATCAAAACATCTCGTAATAATCACATCAATAGCTATATTTCAAAACAGCTAATTGATAATCACATTTCATCATAGCCAATCGGACAGACTGGATTTGGACATTCATACTCATATCCCCCTGATCAGAAAGGAATATAGTACAGACCTATACCCATCTGTATAAGTCCAACAAATCATATCGGGTACCCTAGGCACACATGGGCCTAATATATAACATGTAGGACCAGGCTCCATCCGCTACCGGCCACTACGCAACACGCAGGACCAGGCTCCATCCGCTACTGGTCACTGCGCAATCGTCCAATCCGACCAAACAATCCAGAATGTTTAGGTTGCTTAAACAAATATCATAATCCTTCACTTTTCGTAATAATATCATTTTTCGATAAAACAGGATATGATATATTTATTTAAATCAACTTTACAATATCAAAGGTACTGGTATTAACAATTCTGTTTCGCAATAAAAATTTAAGATTCACAAATAACTTTGAACAATAGCTATTTGTCATGATATGAATAAATGAAACAGAAAATAAAAGTGTTTAAGATGATCAAGGAGAAAATACTTGCCTGATATAGATGCGGTCCTAAGATGGAATGTGTCGACTACACTGCCCGTTTCACGGTATCACCTTTTAATAATTCTTTAATCTGACGCTTCTGCGGTTACTACGAGTCTGAACTATTGAAATCGAGTCCGCACGTCTACATCTATAGTCAAGTATAATACAGTACTTTAGTCCTTGAAGTACCTCGCTATATTTTACGAGCGTTTATAACTTAACTACACTTATATACTTATCTCAGACATATTTTTATTAACAAGAAAACTAACATCAAATCTAACCAACCAATAAATAAAATATAAACTCAATTATTAACTAATTCTCAAACAACCAGTTAACCCTCGAGACTTGAATATAAAACGACAATTAATCCTCGAGACAAGAATATAAACAACAATTAATCCTCAAAACTCAAATATAAAACAACAATTAATCTTCGAGACTCGAATATATAACAACAATTAATCCTCGAGACTCGAATATAAATAAACAATTAATCCTCCAGACTCGAATATAAATAAACAATTAATTCTCGAATAAAAGGAATAAAAACTAACAATTCTAATTCATACTTTAAAACTTATAACGTCTACCCTCGATGACGTTATCAAATTAAATAATTAAACATAACATTAAATATTTTTAAAATATTTAACTAATTAATATTTTTAATCAAATAATAATTGAAACTTAAAATAAATCTTTTATTACAAGAAAAATTTTCGAAATAAGGGTTTTGTAAAATGAACTTTTCCTGGGGTCACAGCCCCTCAAATTCAATCCAAAATAATACAATCCAACTATACTAAAATAAAGTAAACAAATTTAACCCATAAAATAAATTATACATATACACATAAAATTACTAGAAACAAGAAACACGGTCACCTAAACCCAAAAATCTGGTCAACAGGGAATTTTACGGAGTATAAAAATAATCCCAAAAAATTATAAAATTAATATATATAAACTAACATGCCCGAATATTTACAAGCGTCAAGTCAAGATCTTAAAAACCTTATCAAAAGATCAATTATGGACACCCCACGAGTCTTTTCTGATGTCCAAAATTAATCCTCATGCATATACACGTGCTGTACTGCCTCCTAACTTGATCACCATCTCCAAATCACCTTTCTATACTCCTAAATAAATTAAAATGAAAAATCTGCTCAGAAAATAATCTTCTCAAAACTCATTCAAAATTATACCAATGCGTAGGCCTTAAAGCGCTGGTCATTTATATATATAGATATCGAAGATTGGATGCATGGTTTGTAAGTAATGAATTTAGAAAGATTTATATCTATAAATATGTGTACTGTACAGAAAAGGAACGGAGACAGAGGAATGGTGTGCGTGGCTGACAACGAAAGGGGAGGGGGTGCTGCGTGTGTAAAAAAAAACAGTAGGAAAATTAAAGAGGGGGAAAGAAGATACAGGGGAGAGAGAGAAAAACAGAGAGAGGATAATTTGGGGGGGTGTTGGTTGCGGGTAGAGGGGGAAACCAGGTAGGTTTAGGATATATATATAACTTTTTCCTTTCTAAAATCTTTTATAAGTTATAAAACATATAACTAAAATTATTTTAATATCACATTAATCTCTAAATAATTTTTAAGTAATCCCAAAAATCTATAAAAATATTTTAGGGAAAAATATAAATTTTATTCTTTTTAAACCGAATTAAAATTACTAACTTTTCAAAATATTTAAATATTTCAAATATTCAAAAAATTAAAAAAAAACTAAATTTTGAATATTCAAATAATTTACTCAAATAAAATTTTCACCCGAACAAAATACCGACTCGAGATACTAACCCGAGCAGTAAAATAATATAAAAATTTTAAATCGAACTCAGCCCCACTGAACCGAATAATTATTAAAATAATAATAAAAAATATGAAAATGCATCCAAATGAAATAAAATATTAAAAAAAAATTGTTCCTCCTCTTTTGAGAAAACCAATAAAATAATTAACTAATAAAAAAAAATTTAAAAAAAATATACGGGTTGTCACAACATTTACTTATCACATTTTCCCATGATTGATAAGAGCACTTCACTTTGGCAAACACACTCCTTCTCAATCTAGAACTTGATGTGTATTAACATTGGAAAGCATCTTTATTAACTTAATATTTATTTAGGGATTTATTGTTTATATGAACGATCATGATCCCATCATAAAGAGATTCTCAATTTTTTCTTGATCAAATAATCCATTTCAATATTCGTCAATGGTTCAATTTCCAGATCATCGGAAAGGTCACCAGCGGTCTCACTTAAAACCCAACTTTCTTACGAATAATAATTCGTTTTTGACAAAATCTCCCCATATTAGAAAAATAAAATTCATATTCAATACCGTATTTCATAAACACAAGAATCTCATTATCGTTTGTTTAATTTTAAAATCTTGAATCGTTACAGATTTTATCTTTCTTAAGCAGGCATGACATGGGTGTCGTATCTAATACATACATCATTCCAACGTATACATATCTACACATGCATTCATATACATATATGTATTGTGCGTAAATTAAATGTGTTTGGTTATGGTCTCATCCTATGTGATATTTCCAAGCTAATTGAATTATTAAGGTCAATCTATGGTGGTTTCAAATACTACACTATTACATGTCTTTATCTTCTTCATTGCTCCATCATCTGGATTGCCTCCTAGCTTCCAAGTCTCCATTGAATAATTAAATTGAATGATAAATAAATCTATTCTAATGAAATTACAAGAAGAACTCGAGTTACATTCGAGATTAATAATTACAATGAATAAACGACATGCAAGTCGTATTTAGAAACCAAAACCATAAAACAAAACCACTATCATATGGGTCTTTGGACCAAAACCATCCACCATGTTATCACATAACACATGTAATATATCTTAGATTATATAAACATATCATATAATCATATATAACAAATTTTGAAATTTCAGAAAATCAATTAAATTTCAGTAAATAATAAATCTTTGTTTTGGGGCCTGTAACGACATCTAATGGCTTACAGATGTCAAGCTGACAATGTCAGTATTGCTTAGAGACACGATTACAGAAAATATATATCATTTACGAAAATCGGATACTGAACACAGATTTTAGAAAATCTACAGAAGTCGTTTCAAAATTCGTATCGAATACGATTCTCATAATAAGAACAAACATATATCATATACATACAACAATACACACAATCATCACATGATTGTACATAACATGAATATCATATATTCAAAATCATATAAAACATATATATTAACATATAGCCATGACATATCTTATACATGTTTACATACATCGAAAAACTGTTAAACACATAACCGAATTAAAACATTTCGCAAGTAGCTCTGATGCCATTGAAGGGTTTCGAGGCACAAACGCAGCAGAAAATAAATACAAACCGTAATATAAATCGAAACCTTCCGCAGTATCCATGCGAAAACAAAAGATTTAATTCGGAGATTAAGAACAAATATCTTAAAAAGCTTTAACAGTTCATCAATTGAAGATTAATGGAGGTCCAAAGCTTGTTTAATCACCACGTATCCCGCTCACGCGATCTACGCTCTACGATATCCAAACGAACACTTTTCATGAAGGATTGATGTGTACTAGCACCCGAAAACTACTTCTCTCTCTTTATCTTCCTCTTTTCTCAAAAGGGCTAGGGTTTTAGAAAAATATGTGTCTTTCTATTAAATCAACCAATAAAGAGATTATATAGAGAAAATAATAAATTTTCTAATTATAATTAATACTAATCCAAAATTCCAAATTATTTAATCAAGTCTCACTTAATTAATTAATTACTAATTTTGGAATTAGTTTAAGTAATTCATTTATTCTATTTATATAATTAATTAAGTCGTACTTAATTAATATCATAAATAAAATAAATTACTTATATAATTTAAATTCATAATTTAAATTATTTCTCATTCAAAAATTCTTTGTGTGTGACCCTGTAGGTTATTATTACGTTGACAACAATTATAATATCTAATTAAAATTGTAAACAATGAGCGGCATCTAGTAATACATCATTGTTACCCAAGTAATAATAATAAAATCGGTTATTTGATTAAGTCTTTCGTGAATAATATTTCATGTAATATAATCCTTTTAACCTTATATTATAAATCAAACTCGAGGCATGTATCGTGTCATCCTCTTCAACGTTTAATCCGAGTTTCCTTGATCAATGAGTAGACTATTAAACAAATCAACATTTGAGCACGACCATGTATTTTATAGTCACACTCAATCAAGAGGCCAATAATATCACTCCTAAATAGGAAGGTTAAATATTTTATCTATCATTCATATTTCTCATACGATTCATAGTATACCCAATGTCCACTTTTATCATCACCCGGTTAAAGGTAACTTTTAGTGTAATCAAAGTATATTAATTCTCGTATAGAAATATAATGATTTCAAGTCAGAAGATCATTACATCATTATCATAGTGAGAATTTCTTATGACACTTATTAACATGTAGAATATCACGGCGGGTCATTCCAGTGTCATTCATTTAGACATGCACTTATGTTCTTGACTTTAGTATCACCATACATATGACCAATGAGATGTGGTCATCTGTCAACAAACATACTAGTCTTGTTGCATTATTATTGTTCTTATATAATAATACTCGATTAGGAAATTTTAGGAATAAGATACTATTCATATAATCTCATTTTTAAGTCACATACTTAAAGATATATAATACGTATAAAAATTCCAAGGACATTTATTATGCTTTCAATTTATTACGCAGTAAATAAAATATAATAAATAAATAATAATCAATAAAACATAATCTTTAATAATAAAATATTTTTCTTAAAAATATAAAAGTAATTTTCTGTAGGACATAATTACTAACAGTAGATGCCTAACCTGCTGTCTCAAGGTATCATTTCCTATTTGATCCCTTTGAAACCGAAATTCTCAAAAAATTACTATCAAAATTAATTCGATTTTTAAACCAAACTGAATTTATAATTTCGGTTAATACCGAAAACCGAAATTCAATAAAAAAAATTGAAAAATTAAAATTACACATCCAAAAATCATAAATGCAAATGTCCAGACACTGCAACGTCAAAGTGTAAACCTCCACTCCGAAACATAAACCTCGAAGCAATTGAAATGTACATCAGGAGCATGCAACAATTCACTGAGTGGCTAGAGATGATAAAACTCCCAATGGATCTCAACAGAGATTACAGTCACGAAAGGAAAAATAATTATTGAAATAAAGAGTAAAATATTTATAATAAACTCATAATTAATAATCTATTATTAACTATTATTTTATTTATAATTTTTTAAAATTCGGTATTTGTTTCGGTTATTAAGTTAACCGCGGTTAAAAACCGAATTACCCAATAACCGAATTTTTAAAAATATCTTACCGAAAACCAAACTGAAATTTAAAACATGATTAACCGAACCAAAATTATTTCGGTTAATCGGTTCGGTTTTCGGTTAACTGAACCTTCAATCTCCTGTATATTTATCAACTATCAGTCCATCAAAACTAATGTAAAAATAAAATTCTGTTATTCTGTTTTATTCATCTGTATATAATTAGCAAGTATCATCTCAACTTAATTATTACAACAATCTATCTCAGCGCAAGGCAGGGATCCGGACACAAAATATCTCTACTTTTGTTGGTTACAATTGTGTTTTAAACAAAATATACACTATTTGTCACCCTTCTATACACTGGGGGAACATAATCTCTAATGATCGAACAAAAATACATCCAGGAACAAACAAGTAACCGTGCACCTCTGGAATTTGGGAACAAAAGTATGGTATACGTTCATTGATAAAGGAAAATATTTTCATCCTAATGATTTCAAACATTCAACGAGTGTCTTGGCCAGAAACTTCTTCAACATACCAGACATCTGCATGTACATGTTCTTCCGCAGGTCACCGTGTTACAAGCCAGCCAGACTTAAAAATTATATCCTGTCTAAAATTCCGACCTGTTACCGATGTGGACTCGCCTTGCCGTCGGAAACACTGCACAACGGAAGTAAAAAACATCTTATGCATTGGCTTTTCTAAACGATGAAGTTAGTATTTCCATTCTTCTGTAACTAGAAAGAAAACATGTGCACATTTCATAATAGTGAGTTATCATTTATGCTGTTGAAGTTTCAGTGTATATTCAAAATCCTCTACAAACTATCAAGCAACATATGTACTAATATTAGTGGCAAAATAAAGATAGAGTTGCCTTTAAGACGAGGCATTTGTACCACCAACCTTGTAGCAAACTACTGTATCATCTGGATACATTGCAAATAACTTGGTACCAAGGCGGGAATGACAAGAATCACAAAGGGTCTCTTCAGTAATTTGCACATGTCGTGACCTTTCTTCAAATCTTGCCAAACTTGCATCAACATCCACAGCATGAGATAAATTGTGCACAATCTGAAAGAGAAATTCGATGTCTTTTAAGTTAGAAGACTCAGCAAGAACAAGTGTATGCATAAAATTCTTTGGTACTTACAGATCCCAAGATGATTTAGGGAGAGGGACAAGATATTACTTATGATATCATAGTATCATACCTGTCCTTGATTGTGATGATGAATGCGAGCTCGAAGCATTCTCAATATTGTTTCTGACGCAAGTTGTAACGGCATATCTGGGGACAGTCGCTGTTGATAATAAAATTACACAACTCTGGTTAGTTCTATTTAAACCAGGAAAAGCTATTGTTACATCACATCAACAATTGAGTCCACATGCATATAAATTATAGATATTTGTTACAATCTACACATGTAAATTCAATAAAGGTGAAAGAGATGGGAAAACCTCTAAAACTTGCATTGGATCCAGAGAATCTCCATGATTGTGAAGAAGGCGAACAGCAGCTCTAAACATGGGCTCTTTGCCATCTTTTGGATTCAGATAAATGTCAAGCAACCTAAGTATATAATAGATACCACCAGCAATAAGTAAGGATTTGAACTATTCTCGAAGGAAAAGATAAAGTGAGAGAAGAACTAACTGCATATAGGCATCTGGTCTACCAATTTCAGCACAATATTGTTCAGCAGCTTCACTATCCTCCAGTTTCCTGACAGAAGAGTGACTAAATGTAATGTCCAGCATAATATTCCTTTTTCCATTCTTGAATTGTGCAAAAGCCAGATTTAATTATTCACTAATTTGATGTTGCAACAGAAGCTCCTCTTTCCTCTGCTACACATACATATATAGATAGATAGGAATAGAGGGGGAAGGGGGGGAGGAGAAGTGAACGATATCCATTCTTTACTCTGTAGCTAACATGACGAGGAAGGGATATTGGTTTTTTAGCAGTACAACAGTACAATTATTATCAGAGGGAAGTTAAACTTACAAGGCTAAAATATGGAGTACTAACGTCTCCTGCCCAAGTTTCCTATAAAGTATTGCCTGTACCAACAAAGAAGTAAAGTACAGATACTATAGCTAATATCATACTAAAAGGAAAAAGGTATGATCTCTCTAGAGCTTCAAGAGGGGAAATAATCAATATAAAATTTATTGCAACTGTAGTAAAGTGAATGAAGAAGATGTCGGGTAGAAGATAACAGTGCTAACGAACCTTTTCCAGCCATAACTCTGATCCTTCTATCAAATCAAGAACCTCCTCTGGATCATACAGATCTGAAGTTTGTAAAAATATCTGTAGCCTCTCTCTTACAGAAGATTGAAGAATTGACAGCCTTCCAGAACCAGTGGTATCCGTATCCCCTATTGTTTCGGCCCTTGAATTTTGAAAGGTACGTTCTGCATCAAAACTTTCAACTGCGGATTTCGCAAGCAAGAGTGCATATGATGTATGGAATTGAGTGTCTTCAGAGTCTTGATCTTCAATCAACCACTGTAGATAACTAGAATATAAAATTAAAATTTTTATTACGAAGACAACGAGAAGCTCGGAGCAAGTTGACCAATCTATTAATAGAGGCAACATGAGGAGAGAGTAAATGAGAAAATTGCAACACAAACAGAAACCGATATAACAATCAAGGAAAAAAGTAAATATAGCAGTTTTAAAGAAAGTTACAACTATCAGTTGAATAATTAAAATCAGAAGTACTCGAGAAAGTTTTGACTTTGAATGAGAAAATTGCAACACAAACAGAAACCGATATAACAATCAAGGAAAAAGTGAAGATAACAGTTTTAAAGAAAGTTACAACTATCAGTTGACTATAATTGAAATCAGTACTTGAGAGTTTTGACTTCGACTGATATATAAGACTGGGTGCTACCTGAGTTACATTAGATCCTTGGATAAGATCAACGTTATATGGTGAATTACTGACTCAATTTGAGGCTAGGGCATAGCTAGGAAAGTATGAATTAGTTTTCAACAAGATAAAAAATGATTGCCTTGAAGATGAACCATGCCCTTCATGCATGCTTTATACTATATGCATGTACTTGGTTGATAGTTTAAAGGAGCAAATGGAATGAACATACCTTTGGAGGATTTCAACTTTTTTCGGATCAATTGCAGCGATAACTTCCTCTGTGAGATAATACCCATAAAAGCATTTATAGATATAATTAGAATGACATTGAAGAAACGTGAATCCAAATTATCTCATGATGGAAAGTTGGAAACTGTTAACCAAAAGTAGAAAGGGTATGCAATTCAAAGAGGCTTTCTACAAACTATGTTAAACCTATAATTTGATAAATTAATGGAACCAGAGTCTATATGTACTCTTGTATTCTAGAAAGTTTAGCGTGCTCTTTAGCGATTGAATAGGTGCAAATTCTTCTTAGCCCTATATTGCAGTAAACAGATTCCCTTCTATATTACAAGTACGGCTGTGAATTGGTGTAGTCTTGTATATACTGACAATTTGAGGATTTACTTGATTATAGTGTATATGGAGTTTGCCAACTTATCAACCTGCTTTATTTGATTTTTGATATTATTTAGTAATACCAAATTTCAGTAATCTAAAGTTCTAAACTTTTTAAATTTCTAATGATGACATTTATTACAACCAATCAAATTATGTTGTCATTACACAGCAAATCAACAATTTTTTTAAGAGGCCTTGCTAAAGATTCAAATGAGCTCAGGTAATCTACATGTTTGTAGGGAGGACTCTATAAACTAACAGACAGAAGGAAAATTATGTACCACGTACAACCAGAAAAACTCTGGACACGAAGCTTACCAGGTGATAGCTGATCAGTTCTTTTATCAGACGTCAAAATTTGAACGGCAAGTTGCTGGTCAGTATCTGCAATCTAATAAGAAAAATATAATATAAAGTTAACCTACAAGGCACTGCACTTTTAGTTTCTAAATTTCTATTAATACTTCGACGACAATCATACCCATCCTAGATGCTGCAGAACCAAATCTTGATCGGATAATTCCTCAAGAATCCTGGATGCCTCAATTGCAGCAGTATCCTTTCCAGAGATAACCAATGTGGTAGCATCCTGCAGACCATTTATGTCTGTTGACTCTCTCCAATATTCAGATGAATAATTTCTTGCAAGAATACGCCATATAGAAAGGGCCTTCGAGTTCATTCCCTTACTGGCATAGAGGAAAGCAAGCGTCCGTAATTGTCCAGAGTCATTCAATAAAGTTTCTAACTCCTCCTGCACTGCCCAAAAGTTGTATGGTCATATCCTTCAAGCAGTCCTCTGACTATTCTCTCCGCTATAAATTGGAATACTAAGATTCTATTAACCAACAATTGAACAATGCATATATTTTGAGGCTATATACAGACATGACAAAAACCTTAAACTAAGTACCAAACTATTTTAGTAATTCACAAATCATTGTGATGTTATATTGCTCAACGGTCAGAAAACTTGCTTTCTGAAAATAGCATCCTTGGGCTTAATGCTATACTGGTATGAATAATTATTATGTTTTTGGGTACAAAGACAATCAGCTGAAGTAGTAGTTAATTCAATTATCCAATGAATTATCTTGAGAAAACAAGGTACATCTTACTTGAGGGATCCCTAGTCTACCGAGTACCAAAAGTAAAAAAGTCAAATAATTTGTAATGAATATATTAATTTTCACTATTTCTTTAATTTTTATTAAATTCTTTTATTAGTAGCAGAACAGAATTGTGTTCAACTCAGTAAAAAGGTGATCCAAATTGTTTAACACTCTGGAGTGGACTGATGCTGACAGACGGGTAGAAAATATTGCAAGCACAATCATTACAGTTCAAGCAACCTAAGATTTGAAACTGCTTGGATGATTTTGTATCTTTTTTCTATATCTTACCTATCTAAACATAAAAGACTGTTACTCTACTCATGCAAAAACAAGTGAACAGAGGTTAAATGATGCATACCACAACGCAACTGTTTTCTGAAGACGCGAGTCTTTCCATCTCATCTACACTGTTCACTGCCCTATAAAGGTACATTAATAGAGTGTCCATACCTTCTCTTACAGAAGGATTTGGATCTTTTTTGCGGGATTCTTGCAAAAACCTGAAAGGTAACAGCTAATATATTACAACAGAAAGAAACACCGGACACAAGCACCATAAAACTATAAAAGTAGGGGATATTAGAACCTGAAGAAACTACAAATTTAGAATTTACAAAAGTAACAAACGCACCTAATCATATTTCTGATAGCCGACTCCAACAGATCACTTCTGTTTGGAGGATTCAGTAGAAATTTATTATCTAAACCCGACTCTACACCTGCCTTCTTAAGAAAATTAGCTCTTTGGATAGCCATCAGTCCTTCATCTATAACACTTTCCAGAACTGTAGGGGGAGGATGCAACCCCCAATAACGGTTCCTTGGTACCTAAGAGATGCAACTGTTACAAAACCTCTGTAAAATATAAAAAATCTGGGCACACAATAATGCTGTAGTACTAAAGTCTAAATATGAAAGAAGAATTAGATAAAATCAGATAGTACAGTACCTTGATAAGAACTTTAGTGATAGAGTAGAACTGCATAAACAATCACTATGCCAAGGGTTTCTCTAATAAAAACAATACTTAATATGAATATACTTCTACGACTTGCGGTATATTACTTCTAATCATTGCACATCACATTTTTTTTTAGTTGGTGCATGAAGTCATGTAATCAGGGTAAGTAAAATAATTTTTTAGGTAAAATCAATTACTGTTCTTCACGAAAATTGAAGATGAACATAAACGAGAAGGGAGCGTGTAATAATTAAATTGTTTTGTATAATTTTGTTTATGCTTGGTTTCAGTCTGTAAGTATTAGATTTTGTGTTGTAACAAAATACAATAGACACAAGACTTGCAGCTTGAGGGAGTATTAGCCATAGAGTATTACAAATTTACAATGTTACTACCACTATATAATTACCATGGTAGTTTTCCTGTTCATATTTCATTTGTAACCATTTTGGTCTTGTCGTACATATACCCCTGGGATTTAAGTTATTCGATACAATAATAGTATCTCATCTGCTCATAAGCAGTTAACAGGTACTTCAGTATTATCTTTATCAGTATCCAGATTCAAAATAGAACTCATGTTACCAATGCTGCTTACTGCTTAGAATCCATGCCAAAAGCACCTCTAATGTAGCATTGGAAAGCCTTCATTTTGGCACTATAAAATAGTATTGGGCTATTGGCTCAAATCTTTTAAGATGCAAGCAAAAGAATTTCTTATAGTATGCTCCAGAAATAAATGTAAACAAAGTAAAACTATTACTACACAAGTTAAAGAAATATAGGGACCAGAGAGCAAGCCAAGACTCTCTAAGAGTAGATCAACATGGAAAGAAGCCAAATTTTTAAAAATGCAATCCTTATAACCATAAAAATGATGTGGACCAGAAAAGCCATAAACGAAAGGCCCACGTGACTAAGGGGTGTCCTAATGTCCCATAAAAAGTAGACATGAACAGATTAGTCTCTGACATGATCTCTTAAAATAAGGCAAATCACCCAACACTCGGCCCAAAGAATCAACTGCATTTAGCTCAACATCTCCAACAAACCTTAATTTTGATTGTACACAATATGCAAACCATTCAGAACTTTTTGGGTTACATAGTGTAGCAAATTGCTATAGGTAGAATGTTTTAAATTAATATAGGGATAATTCAATTTTGTTTTACACCTGAAGCAACATATAACATGCATGGCAGGAAATCAAGGTTTATTACCATCAAGTTCGAAATATCTCACATTCAAATTATTTAACAAGAATCCATATTCCATTCATAGTAGATCCTACATGGCTACATCTTCTACCAAAGCCAAATGACAGTCTACTTCTTATTAGAAAAAACATTATACAGAGCTCTATTCCACTCGATGATCATTAGAATTTCTAAAACCTAACAACTCGTGAAAGTGATGATTTATGATATAAATACGATAATAGATATAACTTGGGTGAATGAACCGCGGAACACCCACTACCCCAAGGGTTTCCCAAATGCAGAAGGGAGAAAAAGCTATGGATCGCAACCCATAAAAGAGACCCAATTCAATATTCAAAAATATACTCAATAATCAAGTCTAATTTAATATGTGGGGATTACAATACTTATATAGAGAATAGAAAACCTAATCAAATAACCTAATGGACTATGGCCCGTTAACAATTGGGCTTATTATAGATAAGTTACTTATTTAATAAACTAAAAGCCCCACATATAAAACATATAGATAAATATACTATTTATCTCTATACCAAACAAACATAATCTAATTAATAGCATAAATATTAATTCTTTGTTCTCGTTCCCCATCACAGATAAGGCTTGAAAGATACAAATAAATCCTCAAATCTACCAACTTTTAGTCAATTCATAACATTTAGCTTTGCCAAATAATGAATGAAGATTACAAATACATACACAAAAGATGATGTTGCACATACCAGCAGTGACCATCGATTTGGTTCCCGCATGATAAATGGAAATACTTCTGAAGGATGCATGGTGTCAGACAGCAGAAAGTGATCTATTGCTTCTTCAAAATGCAAGTCAAAAAGCAGGAGAAATCCCACCTGGGCATGGACAAAGGACAGCATTTCATTTGTCATTTCACCTTCACACTGAAGCTCCTTGGCTAAGGAGATGGCTTCCTTGTAGTTCTTCTTTCGCAAGAGGTCTTTAATTTGTTTTTCATATGGTACTTTACCATAGCAAATAACCTGGAACGTGACGAAATATACTGTGTTCTTACAATTTTCCAATGTTAGAATGCACCTACATGTTTTGTGGTGGTGACATTTGTTTTGTAAATCACAAACTAGAGCAACAGAAATGCTTGTGTCTTGTGAATCTATGTATGTTCAGCTTAAAAGTAAACTATATTACCTCAAGTTTCATGTGCGTGTGTGTATATATAAGATGTATGACAAGCATGTAGAGTATTTATGATGCTGAGCAAGAGATACTAAAATTATAATTTCATATTCATATTATCCTTTATATAATTGTATTTGTAACTAATATTTATATTGTCTATTAGAATATATCAGAATTTAGTTTTTAATGACTGTAGTTATCTTTTTGGATATTTCAGGACTGCAGTGATTGTTCTGCGGTTCAATGGCCCAAAAATTTTACAGTTATTTTTTTTGTTTATCCCCTGCATCATCACCTGACTATACTGAATGATCAATTACGGATTTACAGTTCACAAACCTTAGAGTGTATTGCTACAGCAACAAGTTCCCTGGTGCGATCTTCATCATCTGCTATAATCGGGCCAATTCCTTCCCCAGCAAAAGAAACTGTCTGAATACGGCACCCTGACTTTTTGTGATACAGGTCCATCTCGCCGTTCTTCATGACAACCACATATCTCCCCATCTCCCCAACAAAATCAGGAGCATGACGAAACACCAAGCTCCCCCCAACCGGCTGACCCAGACTATCAACCAAAACGCCAACATTATCAACCAACAAAAGCAACTTCCATTCTTTCCTCAACAACTTAATACACGGAGGACTAGATATCGGATCAGGCAACGTAAACAACAAATCACATTTCCCCGTAACACAAGAATACAAGTAATACCCACTAAAATTCCCGACAAAAATACAATCATCAACCCAAACAATCGTCTTCACCATCTCCACACATTGCATTTCCTTCAAAACCAAAACACTCTCACTCGAATCATACCCAATCAACATCAACACCTTCCCACACACAACCGAAAACACACACATCCGCTCCCCGTCCAACACCACCCCTTCCTTCCCACTACCCTCCTTAACCCCATTCGACCTAAAATTCCCCAATTTCCATAACAACCTCGACCCGCCCGTCCTCGACAACTCCTCCAACTCAGTACACTCCCTCACTCCACTCCTAATCCTCCTCCCAACAACACTAACCCCTTTCAAAGAACTCAACTTTTTTATCGCCTCGACTGAAAACAAGTCAACGAAATACAAAAACCCCTCGGAAACAACCAGAACCTTGTTAACTCGATCAATCACATGAATAGAATCAACAGGGCCAGTACTAACCTTAACATACTTCAACAACTTAACATTATTAAGCTTAGAATTATCAATAGACTCAGCATCAGTGATAGAATCGAGTGCGAGTAAGAGGAGATTACCTGAATTAGTGCCGGCGTAAATTAGGGTTTGAGGATCGGAGAAAGTGGAGATAGCGAGAGATTTGATTTGGGACGAGGGTGAAGACGTGGATGGGCCTTTGAACTCCGCGAATGGTTCGATTATGGTTGTGGAGTTTGGCGGGTCGGGTTTCGCCATTGAAGTGGACTTGGAATTAACAACCATTTTTTCAACAAGAAAGAGGGGTGTGTCTATATATTATTTTTTATATTAGATTTTATTAATATTTATTATAAACTTTTATAATGTTCGGAATATAATATAATATTATATGTGATTAGTTATTATAAAAGGGGACTATCGGGGTTAGAGTTGTATATTATTCTACAATGATATTTATATATTAAACTTTAATGATATATTAAATAAAAATTGTAGGATAAGTAGAATTCTTAAAATAAAAAATATAGAATATAATTTAAATATAATCTTCTATACTACATTATTATAATCAAAAGATTAAAAGTTTTGGTCATGGTACTGGGTGAACCATAAAAAAGATCTTGACCGTCCAATTTTACGTGAATCATTGAAACAATCTTAACCATTGAATTTTAATAAAATATAATTTTTAAAAAATATAATCATACATAAAACTATAACCCCGGTAATCCTCCTTTTATACACGATAATAAGATAGGATAATATTATATTATATTTAAATTATATTCTATAAACTTTTTTTACGAATCCTACTTATCCTATAATTTTTATTTAATATATCATAAAATTTTATCCTATAATTTTTATTTAATATATCATTAAAATTTATGATAAACAATATGCATTTTTTAGTTTCCACTTATTTCTCTATTTTAATCGCATAACACAAATTATTTATCAAAACACAAGTTCTTACTCAAATTAGAATTTTTTTGCTTAAATTAGAACAACCAGTTCCTATCAATACCCGTATGTTCAAATTAGAAAATCGACATCAACACTTTATATACAACTCTAACCCCCGACAGTACTCATTTTATACAACTCATCACAGATAGAATAATATTATATTATATTTAAATTATATTATATGAATATTAAATTTTATAAATATCATAATAATAATAATATTTTATTAACATTAATTAAATTTTATCACTATGTTATATATATATATATATATATATATATATATATATATATATTATCTATACTTTTATATTATATTATTTTAAACAAACTTCTCTTTTAATTAAAATATATAGTTGTAATTATAATCTACTAACATGTTTCAATTTTCCTCATCGCTTAAATACCTTAATTTATTTAAAATTACAATTTTATAATTAAAATTGCATATTAAAATTATATTATATTTTATCTACATTAAAATATACTCTTTTATTTAAATTTTAATTAAAATAATTCTAATATATTTGTAAAACTTTTTATTAATAAAAATTTCCTAATTAGATTTAAAGAAAAATAAAAAAGTTTGGTCAATTGGTCGTCCGTCCGGTAAGTCCTCTTTTTATACAACTCTTTTTATTATCGTAAGTTTTTTTTTTATACGATTTTTTTATGCAATTATGATATAATTATAATTTAATTTTAAAACATATATATTTTACATATAACTCTATCATCAATGAATCATTTTTTGTAAAACAATCTAATAACATATCTCAATTCACTTCTACTTGAAATTACAACTTATTAATTAAATCTCATTAATATTAAAACTTATTAATTAAATCTCGTGAATATTAAAATAATATTATTATTTTATCTATAAATAATTTTTATTACATATTATATTATTATAGTCGATAAAAAAATTATTTATATATTTAAATCATATAAAACAATTAATATATAATTTATTAATTTCATTATGTGCGTTGCACGGGTTATAAGCTAGTATAATGTTATCTTCGAGGAGTTGTATAAAAGAGGACTACCGGGGGTTAGAATTGGACGGTTAAGATTTTTTCTATGGTTCATCTTGGACCAAAATTTTTAATCTTTCGGTTATAATAATATAGTATAGATATCTGTGTGTATGGCTTAGTGCTCTAAAAAATCGAGTTTTTTAATAAGTAACACTTTGATTAATTAATAATCGATAAATTAATAACCCATGATAAATTAATATTTTTAATATAGAATTTTTACCCCAACATAATTGTAACCATATATCTTTTATCCCGATTAATTAATAATCTCAATGAATTAATACAATTTTCCGATTCTAACATTATTAATTTATAAATATTTTATTGTAAATAGGATACTTTTTGATAAATTTTAAACCGAACGAAAATGGAATCAAGGACGGCGATAGATTTATTTCGTTTAATAACAAATTTAATAATGGGTGATTAATTGAGAAATTAATCTGAAATAATTCAATTTAATAAGGATAATATATTATCTTATATTATAATACCATTATATTATCATAAAAATTAACATTTTTTTATACATATTATTAGTTCATATTAATATATAAATGTTTAAATTTATAAAAATATTATTTACCATTCATATTTAAGTGATGCCGAATAATCAGTATATAATATTTACATATAATATATTAATTATTAGTATAATTAATATACACTAAATTTCAGTTAGTTTTTAGTTGTTTGACTAAGTTTCGGTTGTGCACTGGTTTTTGCTAGCTCATGTTCCATTTTTCTAAGGTCTTTAAATCAATTTATTGATTTTTCCAAAGTTAAATCAAGGGTTTTTTTCTTCTAATATGTCCTGTAAACTCATCATTAAACTTTTTGAAATTGAACATGATAGGAGGCATGTCCTCTTCAACCGACAAGATAAAGAGCAGGAACTCGTAGATGGCAAAAGACATTCCATGTACTTGGAGCCCAAAGTGAAAAACTTGCCACCAGTAGTGCCAATACGTGTGTTTAAGAACCTTAGAGTGTGCAATGATTGTCACAATGTGTCCCAACTAATTTCTAAAATTTACACTGCGGATATTATTGTTAGAGACCGTGCTCAATTTCATCATTTTAGAGAGGGGTCATGCTCTTGTATGGACTATTGGTGACAAATTGTTGCTCTGTGTCATAGTTATGTATTGAAACTGGTCACTTGTAGCTTAGTCCTCAGAGATGGAACACTCCGTATTATTTGTAATTAATTATTATCTTAAAACCTAATTATATATTATATTAGGGTTATTCTAGTCATATTTAATAGACAAATATTAATCATTATAATTTACTTATATTTATATAAGTTAAATATGAGTTAAAAGTTAACCATGTGTCATATTTATAATTATTGAATAAAAAAGGACATATTCATAAACTACCTCATTAATTTGGGACATATTATAAAAATTTCCTTAAATCAAGCTACTGATTTTTAGCAAATTTTCAGTTGTACCCCTCTCACTTTTCCCGGTTTATTAGGTAACTTTTAGGATTTTCTTATTCCATTTAGGGAAAATTGATTTTTTTTTGTCACTAAACTATAATCTCTTTTAGAAACTTACCACAGAACAATTTTTTTTATTAAATACAACTATTAACGTTACATATATTTATGGTTTTAATCATTTTGTTACTTTTTATATGTAAATGGCTAAAAAAGTTCTTAGCGGAGATTTGTTTGCTTATGTGTACTGATGACATGATGTAGGTATATGGGTCACTGAGATTTGGGGAATAAAACAATTTATGAACTCTTCCAAACTAAGGGGGTGTATTTAAATAGATTTAAAAGTATTATTAATAATTCACAGATTTTTATTGATTGTATTTCATTTAAGATTTCACGTAAAGTCGGTAGATTCTATAGCTAGTTCACAGAGTCCACGCAGAGTTGATACTCAATCCAGTAGAATCTTTTATATTTAGGTGAGATTTTGAAAAATAAAATATACATAAAAAATCCGATAGAATCCATGAATTTTTAAAATTAATCAGTGTTAAAATATTTTTGAATATCCCTAGATTTTAATAGATTAATAATAATCCAGATTGAATACCCCTAAATTTTAAAGTATTGTTTAAAATCCTGATTAAATATTCCTGGATTTTAAAGTACGGTTTAAAATACTGATTGAATACCCCCAGATTTTAAAGTATTATTTAAAATATTGATTGAATACTGATAAGTAGATATTTATTATGAGTTTATCCCTATATTTTTAAGTAATTTTGCATAAAATTGGATTTTATTTATGTGTTTTAATATTTTATTGCAGGTTACAAGAAATTAATGGATTGGAGCTTCAAGTGGAATATTTGGGCTTATATTATGCAAAATCCGGATTTTTGGACAGCTTGCACAATTTTTACTGTTTGGGCTTTATCTAGAGTTTTACAATTCCGTTTTAGGCCCATAAATAGTCATTGGAAAGCTTGGAAGAAGATCTTTAGTTCTACCATGGGCTCAATATTTAAATCTGCTCTCATCTGCCCAGAACAGCCCAACAACAGAAGCCTACGAATTTCTTAATTAGAAATTATATTCTAATTAGGAATTCTTTCTTTTATTCTAAATAATTTATTAAAAACACTTGTAAAATAGATGATATATCTATTATTCAGTTAGAGATAGAGAGGGGATAGAACGTGCCTTTGGTGGGTGAAAAAGAGATACACAAGGAAGACCTAGCCCTAGCAGTTACACGCAAGAACAAGGGAGAAGAATAATTCTAGAGTTTTATTTTCTCTTCTTCACTTTTCTTTATTGTAAACTTGTTATCATGTCTTCTTTCTTGTATTATCTACTCTCTTTTGTGATGTTGAACTAAATTTCCTTCTAGGCCTTTAATGGATTCTTTTGTTTATATATAAGTGTTTTTCAATTCTCTATTTTCGTGTGGATTACAATTGTTTATAGTAATTTATTCTTAATGCTTTTCAAGGAATGATCAATCTTGAAATTGATTTGTTTGTTTAGGTTGGCTTGGAAGAGTAGTCTAAATAAAGACTCGATTACTATAACTTGGGATTAACAATATGTTAATTTGTGTTTAGGATAGGAACATACCTAAATACATTAAGTAGTCAAATTAAGGTTATGTGTTAATGCTGCTCAAGGATTTAAATTCTACACGGGGATATGAGAGTTAATCTGTTGAGTTAGAGTCACTTGAGATTCGGAAGGTCCTCGTGAATACTTGTTTGCCTTAGACTAGCAATTGAAGCACTAAAATAAATATGCGAATTTACTTATTAAAGAACATGAGATGAAGTTGAAGGCCTAGTTTTATTAATCTTGGTAATTTATTTGTGTTAGTTTAGTTTTAGTGATAATTATTATTTTCTAAAACAGATTGTTATTTGACTTGAATTAATTGAACAATATTGTGTGGTATTTAGCAACTTAAAGTTAGTCCTCGTGGGAACGAAATTATATACTACTTGTTTAGATACGTGCACTTGCGTATAGGTTGTAAAACCGCTAACAAGTTTTTGACGCCGCTGCCGGGGACTATTTTTAAGTATTTATTTGTTAATATCATTGCACTATTTAGTATTTTAAGATCAAGTTACTTATTGTTCTTTTGATAAAAATGTGCAGGAGTTAACGTTGTATGCGTAGACTTGGTTCGTCTTCACTTATTCCACTTTATTTGGAGATTGAGAAAACTGCAAGAAGGAACAGAAAAAAAGCTAAGGAAGCTAAAAACCAATCATTCACAATGGATGATAATATTGATCCTCCTCCTCCGCGTCGGCGGGTTAAGGAATATATAATGCCCTCATTCGATGGCATTCATTCTAGTATTGCAAGGCCAGCTATTGCAGCAAATAATTTTCATGTTGACTCAGCAACTATGCAAGCTATTAGGGACAACAAATTTAATGGTTTATCAGCTGAAGATCCTAATGCTCATTTGAGGAATTTTCTTGAGATTGTTGATAACTTCAAGGTAAATGGTGTTTCTGAAGAGGCTATCAGATTGAGGTTGTTTAGTCGTTCATTGGAAGGAAGAGCACGAGAATGGTTGGATTCTCTGCCTAACAACTCTACCACTACATGGAACCAGCTTGTTGAAAAATTCTTAAACAAGTACTTTTCTCCAGCCAAGACAGAAAGGCTGATCAAAGAAATTCAAAATTTTTAGCAGCATGATATAGAGTCTTTGTACGAAGCCTATGAGAGGTTCAAAGATCTTTTACGGAAATGTCCACATCATGGACTTTCTGATCAACAAAAGATTCGTACATTTTATAATGGGTTGACAATACAGTGTGCTACTCAAGTTGATGGTGCAGCTAGAGGCTCATTGATAAACCAATATCCTGAAGATGCTTTTGAGATATTAGAAGACATTACTTCAAATAATTGCAGAGCCTATGACCGGACAAGTTCAAAGAAGGTAGCAGGTTTGTATGAAGTTGATCATTTGACATCTTTCTCTGCTCAGATGGTGTCTCAATTTGAAGCTTTAAACAAAAAGCTTGAGTCTTTATCTATGGATAGACAACAACACATTCATCCAGCTCATCAGGTTCAAAATGTACCTATATTTTGTGATATGTGTGGGGAAGGACATCCAACTCAGCAATGTCCATTGATTTATCATGATGTGACACAATTTAATACTGTGAATTATGTGGGGAATTCTAGCAATCAGCAAAATAGCCCGTATTCCAATACATACAATCCTGGTTGGAGAAATCATCCCAATTTTTCATGGAATAATAATGTTAGACCAAACATGGCATACAAGCCTAATGCTCTACCAGGCTTTCAACAGAATCAAAGGTCACATGATGTAGAAAAGAAGCCAACAACTGAAGATCTTCTTCTTCAGTACATGCAGAAAACTGATGCTTTGATTCAAAGTCAAAGTGCATCTATGAGAGCTTTGGAGATGCAAGTGGGTCAATTGGCTAGTGCGCTGAATAACCGTCCTGAAGGTTCATTACCTAGCGACACTGAGCCCAACCCGAAAAATGATAAAAGAGAGCATTACAAGGCAATTACGTTGAGGAGTGGAAATAAAATTGAAGGGAATACAAAGAAGGTAGATGAAGAGGTACGTTCTGAACCTCAGTTGAATGAAGAACCTATTGAAATAAATGATACTCAGGTTGATGCACCAATTCTGGTGAAGCCTGTATATCCACCTCCTCCATTCCCTCAACGATTACAGAAGCAGAAACCAGACAAGCAATTTCAGAAATTTCTAGAGGTCTTCAAGAAATTGTCTATTAATATCCTTTTTGCTGAAGCACTAGAGCAGATGCCGAGCTATGTCAAATTTATGAAGGATATTCTGTCACGAAAGAGAAGGCTAGAGGAATTTGAAACTGTGGCGTTAACTGAGGAGTGTAGTGCCATCCTACAGAAAAAGCTTCCGCCAAAGCTCAAAGATCCCGGAAGTTTCACTATCTCATGCACTATTGGGACCCAATATTTTAGCAAAGCTTTATGTGACTTGGGGGCAAGTGCGAATTTGATGCCACTATCAATTTTTATGAAGCTAGGAGTAGGAGAAGTAAAACCTACATCAGTACGTTTGCAGTTAGCTGATAGATCTTTGACATATCCAAGGGGCATAGTTGAAGATGTTCTTGTCAAGGTTGATAAATTCATTTTTCCTGCGGACTTCATTGTGCTTGATATGGAAGAAGATAAAGACATTCCTTTACTTCTTGGTAGGCCATTCCTAGCTACCGGAAGAACTCTTATTGATGTTCAGAAAGGAGAGTTAACTATGCGAGTGCAGGATGAACATGTCACATTTAATGTTTTTTTCGGCAATGAAGTTTTCTAATGATGAGGAAAGTTGTTTTTCTTTGAGTGTTATTTCAGGTGTGGATGACACGCAGATGCTAGCACATCATTCTAATGATGCTCTAGAGTTGGCTTTACAAGAAGTTGGTGATGATAGTAATGAGGAGATTGTAGAATGTGTCAAAGAACTAAATGCTCTACCTAGTTATCGAAGGCCTTTTCAGAAGTTTGAGTCTTTTGAGATGTCTGAGAAGTTTAAGGCATCTAAACCATCTATTGAAGAACCTCCTGAGTTAGAGCTAAAGCAACTTCCAGCAAATCTCAAGTATGCATTTCTTGGAGAAAATTCTACCTTGCCAGTGATTATATCATCTACTCTCTCAGTTGAACAAGAGGAGAAATTGCTTCGAGTCTTGAGAGAACATAAGAAAGCTATTGGCTGGAAAATTGCTGACATTAAGGGTATTAGCCCTTCATTCTGTATGCATAAAATTGCAATGGAGGATGGTCACAAGCCTAGTATTGAGCATCAAAGAAGGCTTAATCCTATTATGAAAGAGGTTGTGAAAAATGAGATCATCAAATGGCTAGATGCTGGTATCATATACCCTATTTCAGACAGTTCTTGGGTGAGTCCTATTCAATGTGTACCAAAGAAGGGTGGAATCACAGTTGTGCCTAATGAAAAGAATGAGCTCATTCCTACCAGAACAGTAACAGGATGGAGAGTGTGTATGGACTACAGGAAGTTGAACAAAACTACAAGAAAAGACCATTTCCCACTACCATTCATTGATCAAATGCTTCATAGACTTGCAGGTAAGGAATTCTATTGCTTTCTGGATGGATATTCAGGCTACCATCAAATTGCTATTGCACCAGAGGATCAAGAGAAGACTACTTTTACATACCCTTTTGGTACTTTTGCTTTTAGGAGGGTGTCATTTGATTTGTGAAATGCATCACCTACTTTTCAGAGGTGTATGATGGCTATTTTTTCTGACATGGTTGAGCAAGGAGTAGAGGTTTTTATGGATGATTTTTCTGTACTTGGTGATTCTTTTGATTCATGCTTGATGAATTTGGCCAAGGTGTTGCAACGGTGTGAAGAAACCAACTTGGTGCTTAACTGGGAGAAATGTCATTTTATGGTTCAAGAAGGCATTGTTCTTGGGCATAAAGTGTCAAGCAAAGGTTTAGAGGTGGACAAAGCCAAGCTAGAGACTATTGAGACACTTCCTCCACCGAGTTCCGTTAAAGGAGTCAGAAGTTTTCTTGGCCATGCAGGTTTCTATAGGCGATTCATCAAAGACTTCTCAAAAATTTCAAAGCCTTTGTGCAATCTACTTGAGAAGGGCACAAAGTTTGTGTTTGATGACACTTGTCTTGTAGCATATGAGGAGCTGAAAACGAGGTTGGTTTCTGCACCAATTATCATTGCACCAGATTGGAGTCTTCCTTTTGAATTGATGTGTGATGCAAGCGATTTTGCAATTGGAGCAGTTTTGGGACATCGAAGGAATAAAATTTTTCATTCTATATACTATACAAGTAAGACTCTTTCTAGAGCTCAACTTAATTACACAACTACAGAGAAAGAATTGCTTGATGTGGTGTATGCTTTTGAAAAATTCAGATCATATCTTGTTGGCACTAAGGTGATTGTTTACACTGACCATTCTGCTATCAAATATCTAATTGAGAAGAAGGATGCAAAGCCTCGCTTGATTCGGTGGGTTTTACTCTTGCAAGAATTTGACTTGGAGATCAAAGACCGGAAAGGTTCAGAAAATCAAGTTGCTGTTCATTTATCAAGGTTGGAGAATAATGAGAATTCTGATAATTTTCAAATCATCCATGATTCTTTTCCTGATGAAAGACTGATGGCTGTCAATTATAAGGGTCTTCCTTGGTTTGCTGATTATGTTAACTATTTGGTTAGCAATGTTATTCCTGCGGAGTTCAATTATCAGCAAAAGAAAAGGTTTTTGCATCAGGTTAAATCATTTCTATGGGATGAACCATTTCTTTTCAAGCTCTGTTCAGATAATGTTCTAAGAAGGTGTATTCCTGATGATGAGATACGAAGTGTCTTGTCTCATTGCCATAATTCTCCATATGGTGGCCATTTTCAAGGTGGTAGGACTGCAGCAAAGGTCTTACAATCAGGTTTTTACTGGCCTTCTCTTTTTCACGATGCTCATGAATTTGTGAAAAGTTATGATCGATGCCAACGTACTGGTAATATTTCGAAGAGGAATGAGATGCCTTTTAATTATATACTAGAGGTTGAATTGTTTGATGTATGGGGTATTGATTTTATGGGTCCATTTGTGATGTCCTTTCGAAATCAATATATACTGTTGGCAGTTGACTATGTGTCTAAGTGGGTTGAGGCCATTGCAACCCCCACTAATGATGCATCTGTGGTTCTTGAATTCTTGAGGAAGAATATTTTCACTCGGTTTGGGACACCAAGATCTATTATTAGTGATGAGGGAACTCATTTCTGTAATAAGCAATTCGTAACGTCACTGTCAAAATATGGTGTTCGTCATAAGGTAGCATGTGCTTACCATCCCCAAACCAATGGGCAAGCTGAAGTGTCGAACAGGGAGATCAAACAGATCCTGGAGAAGACAGTGAATTCTGCAAGAAAAGATTGGTCTAAGAAGCTAGATGACAGTCTTTGGGCATACAGAACTGCCTACAAAACGCCATTGGGATTATCACCGTATCAGTTGGTCTATGGAAAGTCTTGTCATTTGCCAGTAGAGATGGAACACAAAGCTTTTTGGGCAATAAAGAAGCTGAACTTTGATTTTGCAGCAGCTGGAGAGAAGCGTCTTCTTCAACTAAATGAGCTTGATGAAATTCGATTGAATTCATATGAGAACTCTAAATTGTATAAAGAAAAGATGAAGAAGTGTCATGACCAGAAAATTCTACCCAAAGAATTGGAGATAGGCCAACTGGTTCTATTATTTAATTCACGACTGAAGTTGTTTCCGGGTAAGCTTAAATCGCGTTGGTCGAGACCTTTTAGAGTTGCACAAGTCTTCCCATATGGAGCGGTTGAAGTTGAGGATATGGTTATGGGGAGGAGTTTCAAAGTCAATGGACAAAGATTGAAGCCATACTTAGGTGGTGACATTGATCGTAATGTCTCATCTATCTTACTTTCTGAGCTATGAGGACGGAAAATAGTCAAAGCCATGACTATAAATAGGGCGCTTCTTGGGAGGCAACCCAAGTATTTTGTATAAGGTTAGTTGTACAATATATATATATATATATATATATATATATATATTTTCCTTCTCTTAGATTTATTTTATTTTATTTTTTTTCCTTTGTTAATTTTTAATTTTTAGATGAGTAGATTTTTATTATATTATTTTTACTCCCAAAAGATGCTTTGATGATTTGTTGTTAAGTATTTCAGGAAATTAAGCAAGGTGAAAAGGAGCAAATTTGGATTGGAAAAAAAGAGAGCGAAAATGGAAGTGAGTGCAGAGAATTAAAACCACAGTATTGTAACTATAACCTGTGGTTTTACAACTCTGTAATGCGGACCGCTAAATTAGTTGACCAAAACGGGCGCGTAAGTTTCCAATCCTGCCGTATTACTTCCCTGGCCGTATGACGTGTTTTAGTTATATTAGACTACTAGTGCCCCCGGTAGTCATATAGTATGTTATGTACTTTAATTATTTGTAAGTTATTGTTGATTAATTAATGATTGTATATGTTTATATATTATTACATGTACTTATATTTTCTATTTGTATTTATATTACTATTTTTGTAACCTTACTTGAGGTTATGTATTTTTTTTTTTTATTATTCTATACTTTTTTTTAACCTGTATGATATGTATTTTTTTTTCTCTTCATATTTTTGGTTTGTATGTGTTAAACTAATGTTTTATTAATATAATTATGTGTAGGTATATCGTACTTAGTTTAACTATAAAATATTAGTGTATTTTTAGATATATTTATTTATTATTATTTTTAGCACCAATTTTTATGTAAAATTACAATAACTTAAATAATATATAATTAATTATTTATATTATATTTCCTTAGCTATAGTATATTCTTTAGACTTTTAAATATATGTGCATAGTACATTATTACTATCTGGTATATATTACATTAATTATGTTTATTAATTTAATATGTATATGTACTTAGTAACCTACTTTGATTTGATTTATTATTGTATACGTCAATCTTATATATCTTATGGCTTTTACAAGTTCATTGGCCACGTAACCAAGGCAGGGAAGGGATCACCGTCTTTGTTTGGTTTTCTAATTTTGTTTGTCCGGATGCTGTATCAATTTCGCTCTGTTATCTTCTCCGTGCCAATCACCAATTCCTCCTATCCTACTATCATGTCTCCTCAATCTCCAATCAAGCAACCGTCCAAAAAGAAGCAAAAACGTACATCACAAACAAGTGTGTCTAGCATTCACAAATATCCATCTTTTAAGCCAAGCGGGAAGGCACAACAGGATCTTTATACGGTATTATCTAAACGTCAGGTATTACCCAATAAATATGTTGATCCATCTTCATTGGAATTGTTGAGAATTAAAGAGGAGTTTGCAGGTTACTTGTCTGATGTGGGTTGGAGTGATTTAATGACCATGGATGATCCTTCTTACCCGTTACTTACATATGAATTCCTGAGCTCTTTTACTATTGTTGATGACGATACACTTTCATTCCGAATAGCTAATGTTCATCATGAAATCACAAAATCAGAATTGGGAAGCATGTTTGGGTTGCAATTAGTTGAACAAGAACCATTGCCTGAGGGTTACGCTACTCCTTTTTGGCTTAAAATCACGAGATTGTCGAAGCCTGCAAGTTATGGAACTCAACATGCCTTATCTTCAGAAATAATAAACCATTGTGATCGTTATTTTGCTCGCCTCATGTCTTACACTATATATGGTCGTGCTGAAAGCAACAACAAAGTGCAAATGGGTGAGCTTGCTTTGCTTTATTATTTTGATGAGGGGTTACTTGTGGATTGGACAACTTTGTTAATTAACAGATTCTTGTATCAAGCCAAGCGCACAACCGGTGCTATTGTGATAGGCGGTTTTATAACGAGAATTGTTGAGAGATTGGGTGTCTTTGATCGCAACAAAACCAATCTAAAAGTAGCGGATGGTGGGTCACCTACGATTAATGTAGAATATTTAGTTGGTATGCGTATGTTGTTTCGACATTCACGCGATGGGCTGAAGCCATTTCCTCACCCACGTTGGTCGGAAGACTCAGAACCAGCAGAAGAGCATGTCCCTGCGCCTAGGCAAACACTTAAGGAGCAGGTTGCTGGGGTGCAACGCAACCACAATCAACTGTTACAAAAGCTAGAGAGGATGGAGAAGCAAATGGCACACATGTTTGCTTACATGAAGCACCACTTGCCTCGTCAAGAATCTTGATACCTAGGGGAGTTTTTCTTTTCTTAGTAGTTTAGTAGTATTTGTTCTTTGTTCCTTTGTTCATTTCTTCTTTTATATTAGTTGTTGGCGTTTTTATTTGTTTTTTTTTCTTTTGAGTCATTGAGGACAATGTCTCACTTAAGTGTGGGGATGCGCATCTTCACTTGTTTTAGTTAGTAGTTTTTTTTTGTATTCCTATTAATTATAAAAAAAATTGTAAATTTTAAAAATCCAAATATAATTCTAGCCTTATAATATAATTAGATGCTTGCATTGCATGATCTCATCTGAATAGTAGTTCAAGTCAGTAACTTATGATGATATTAAGTGTAACTTGCTTCTGGTTAAATCTTGCTATGAGCACATGTTTATTAATGATATTCATGCATAGTATCACTTGTGCAGAGCGTATTTTTTGACATAAATTATTATGCTCGTTGAAGTGAGACTTAGACATACTTGTGTATTGAGGGGTAGCCGCTTGTTGATTATTAGAATTTTGACTATTCCCTTTTTGATCTTACAACGTAACATAAGTTTAAGGGAGATATGAGAGTATGTGTAAAAAAAAAATGAAAAAAAGTGCATATAAAAAAAAAAGAATAAGAGCGTAGCAATGTCTCGCTTAAATATTTTATTTAGTATAATTGGCTAGGTTGAGCTCATTAATACTCGAGTAATTAAGTCTTAGGGGACTTTGTGCCTAGTAACCTAAAACCTTTTATGGTTTGGGATTGCTGACCCAACGCTCGCTACATGGGTATTAGTGCATAAATCTTTTGGGATCTCAACCATTGCACGGTCAAATAAACTAATCACTTTGGTTAGTGAAGTCTTACGGTTGATGGAACTTCGAGTGAGTAAGTCCGAGGGGGCGCCAATCCTAGTGGCCTAAGATCTTTATGTTCTGGGACTCACTGACCTAAAACTCGTTACATGGAGAACCTTAGTCATAGACCGAGCATATAGAGAACCAAGTGATATGAGTAGGATAAAAAAAATACATGTACCTTTCCATGTTAAACTTGAATGATGGCTAGTTCTAAGTAACGAAGTGTTTAAGATCTATTCTAGTACTCAACTTGGGAGCTATTAATTCGCATGATTGGTCATGTTGAAACTTGTATGTCTATATTTTTGCTTCATTAGAGAGCATGTTTTTTTATATAAGCACACACGCACACTCTGTACTTGTGTTTATTATATTGTGATACTGTGGTGTGAGCTTGGTTTGTCTAAACCTGTTGCATATGCTGAAGGTTATCGCTGACTTGGCATACACTATTATATGTGGGATCATTTGCATATCATCTACATTATTATTACATGAGTTAGATGGATTTTGTGGGTACATTCGTTGTAGGCCCTCACGAGACAAAACTCGTCCTACTAGGGCTGCCTAGGGGTTTAAAGGCTTGTTGCATATGCTCAATGCAATCGTGTCATCTACGAAAGTGATGATAATAAATTAGGATATAGTGTTTATTTTCTTTCTTTGCCCGAGGACGTGTAAAATCTTAAGTGTGGGGATATTTGATAAGTAGATATTTATTATGAGTTAATCCCTATATTTTTAAGTAATTTTGCATAAAATTGGATTTTATTTATGTGTTTTAATATTTTATTACAGGTTACAAGAAATTAATGGACTGGAGCTTGAAGTGGAATATTTGGGCTTATATTATGCAAAATCCGGATTTTTGGACAGCTTGCACAATTTTTACTGTTTGGGCTTTATCTAGAGTTCTACAATTCCGTTTTAGGCCCATAAATAGTCATTGGAAAGATTGGAAGAAGATCTTTAGTTCTACCATGGGCTCAATATTTAAATCTGCTCTCATCTGCCCAGAACAGCCCAACAACAGAAGCCTACGAATTTCTTAATTAGAAATTATATTCTAATTAGGAATTCTTTCTTTTATTCTAAATAATTTATTAAAAACACTTGTAAAATAGATGATATATCTATTATTCAGTTAGAGATAGAGAGGGGATAGAACGTGCCTTTGGTGGGTGAAAAAGAGATACACAAGGAAGATCTAGTCCTAACAGTTACACGCAAGAACAAGGAAGAAGATTCAAGTGAGAAGAATAATTCTAGAGTTTTATCTTCTCTTCTTCACTTTTCTTTATTGTAAACTTGTTATCATGTCTTCTTTCTTGTATTATCTACTCTCTTTTGTGATGTTGAACTAAATTTCCTTCTATGCCTTTAATGGATTCTTTTGTTTATATATAAGTGTTTTTCAATTCTCTATTTTCGTGTGGATTACAATTGTTTATAGTAATTTATTCTTAATGGCTTTCAAGGAATGATCAATCTTGAAATTGATTTGGTTGTTTAGGTTGGTTTCGAAGAGTAGTCTAAATAAAGACCCAATTACTATAACTTGGGATTAATAATATGTTAATTTGTGTTTAGGATAGGAACATACCTAAATACATTAAGTAGTCAAATTAAGGTTATGTGTTAATGCTACTCAAGGATTTAAATTCTACATAGGGATATGAGAGTTAATCTGTTGAGTTAGAGTTACTTGAGATTCAAAAGGTCCTCGTGAATACTTGTTTGCCTTAGACTAGCAATTGAAGCACTAAAATAGATATGCGAATTTACTTATTAAAGAACATGAGATGAAGTTGAAGGCCTAGTTTTATTAATCTTGGTAATTTATTTGTGTTAGTTTAGTTTTAGTGATAATTATTATTTTCTAAAACCGATTGTTATTTGACTTGAATTAATTGAACAATATTGTGTGGTATTTAGCAACTTAAAGTTAGTCCTCGTGGGAACGAAATTATATACTACTTGTTTAGATACGTGCACTTGCGTATATGTTGTAAAACCGCTAACAAATACCCCTAGATTTTTAAAATTCAAAAAAATACTGCAGGAACAGGATTTAATAAACCCCATTAATCTTGAAAGAGTAATCACTAACATGATATTAAATTTTATTTATTGTAGTTGGATTTGAACATTTATAAGTATTTTAAAATGTTAGAGAGAGCCGGTCATTAAAATAATACTTCATTTGCACAAAAATAGACAATCCATGAGATACACTAACCTATACTACATGCAGACTTTGAGCTTTACATCTCTTGTTAAGCCTTCTTTTTGGGCATACATGTTGTTCATATAAACTTTCTTAGTTTTGGTTGTATTGATTTCTTGTATTATCTATCTTTTGATACAATGAAGTAATTTGACTCACTATCTGTGGTTATTATGTAGTTATCATGCTTTTGTGTTAATGTCCTATGAATATGATTGATGCAAGACCACTTTTATTTGGCAATTGCATTAATTGACACAAGATTTTTGATATTTTTAGTTTTATAGCATTCATTCGTGGTGTATTAATTTGGCTTAATGTACTGTATTTTTATTATGATTATGTTGTTAAAATACTCTTGTGTTAATGTCTTCAAGACTACTTCTATTTGGCAATTCGAATGACACAAAATGGAGAGCACACTAATGGTTTGAATAGGTTTCACATGGTATATTTAGGTTGATTGATATTAAGTTTAACAATTGTGGTGCAGTATTAGGTGTCATTGGTACAAGTGAACTATATGTAGTATAATATAGTATTTAATCAACCCTCTTTTATTAATGTCATAAATTCTAACTTATATTATATTCTTTTATCTTTCCTAGGCACTTAGATTTGTTAAGCCCAGTCAAGTTGGACTTGCTAAACTGAGAGAAATGTGAAGCAAACTAATTATCTGATATGGTAAAGAGATAACAGAGGTGTGTACACACACACACACACACACACATATATATATAGGATACCACTGCAATAGAAATAAATTTAGCATAGAAATAAAAACTAGTATAAAAATAATTACCAGATAAACATCATGTTATACAGACAATCTATTACTCTTATTCTCTCGAATATTCGGCCATCTTTGATATGAGAAAAATCCAGCCACCAAAATTTTTTCGATCGAAACTTTGATGATTTTTCCGGTGAATTTGTGATACCCTTTTGAAGATTTATTTATTAATTAAAGAGAATCTTTTTAGACTTATTATTTGAGCCTTAACCAGCCAAATGCTTCTAACTTTAACATCCGACAATAAAAGTGCCTAAAAATGAAGTTTGAATTTAGACTTACACTTTCTAGTGTTTAGTTTAATATTCTCATTTTTACTTCCTTTCTTTATTGATATTTTTCTTACACACACACTTTTTAGTGGTTTGTGTAAAAAGGTCCTGAATTTATATTCTAAATTGGATTATTTTAAACAAGGATTTAAACATTGACTTCTTAGTCAATCAAAACTTGTTTACTAATTTTTCTGGGCATAACGCGTTATTCGTGAATGAGTTCTCGATCAAAACCTAACTAGCCTATTAGTAACCTTCGAAGTCTCCGAAGTGCTAGCAATTCAAGTTAACGTTTAGCTTTCTAGTAAAATGAGTGGTTATTAATAATCACATTATTAGCACGAAAGTATTATGAGTGACTCGACTTTTTAATATATTCATATAGAATATATTGTACCATTTCGGTGCTATCTATACTTAACATAACAACTCCCGTACAAAATCGAGATATCATTGACTCAAGAAGTTGTATTTAAGTAATTAGTATTAATATATACTATAGGCCATTAAATCTTTATCCGGCTTTTATATTAATATTTTTGGGTTTGTACAACAAGAGTTTTGAACATATTTGGATATGTTTTATGGCATGAGTTTTGTGTAGTCTACGTGCTGATTTTGTACTAGTTTGATGTTTTGGAGTAGAAAAGATGAGATGAATTGGTTTAATTTAGGAACATGGCTAAAGAAAGGATAAATGCGAGATTGTAATAGAATTAGAGAGACTAGTTGGTCCCTTAATTGAAGAGTATAATACTAATGATAAATTACCATTTTGTTAGTAAGTTATATCTTGACGTACATGTGTACACATGGGATGTACATGGAATAAGTAGTAGCCGGGAATAAACACGTATAAAGCTTGTATAGCGATAAGGGAAGAGCTGTAAGTGTATATTGTATTTTACTTATTGGGAGAATTATAATGTATTATCTTAAAATTTGGTTATGACCTTAATTTAACTTGTAATCTTGCTAAGTTATTGATATGCTATTGTTTGGAAACTACTTGGACATATTAACTACCTATTTGTGAAAAGAATTGAACTGAAGTAAATTAATTAATTGTTATAACTGATCGTAATGGTTAAACTTAAAAACTAGTATAAGCTAGTTAATAATGGTTGATAAAGTGAAGTAGTTTCCATGTTTTACCAATTCAAATGAGTTATAAAGTTAAATAATGAGTTTGACAACCCATTTTAATGGAGTGTTGTATGATGATGAATATTACCATAAGGTAATAAGACATATTGTTAGGAATCTACAAGTGATTTGATGATAACATTAATCTTAGAATCATAGAAATTTTATTTGTTGTAACTGATCAATTGATATGAAAGTTATAAATATCAATTGATCAGGAAACCATTTATCAGTTGAAGTGTTTATATGAATCAACTGATAATTTGGATTGTAGCATAGGTGTACTTAGTCTATTTCAATCGATAAGGTGTAAATCAATTGATATTTTGTGCATCAATTGATGTTAGAGTCGATTGATATGGATCATCAATTGATGTGTAAATTAAACTGTTAAATTGTAATTATGTGAAGACAGGAAATTGCACAAGTGAAGGATGATCAATTGATATTGAAGCATCGATGGATGAAGGATCAATGAAGAAGCCAAGTCAAACATTGAAGACCATCAATTGATGTGAAGACCCATCGACTGATATATCGATTGATAACATCTATCAATCGATAAGCCATCTTTTATCAATCGATGGATAAAAAGATCAATCGAAGAAGTACATCAGTTGATGGATTAAAGAATGGATCAATTGATATGCTTAACAGCAAATTATCAATTGAGTGTGACAACACAGATAGAATATCTGTTGAAGATCCAGAGATCAAAAGCACACCTATGGAAGACAGTCTAGAGTGACTGTGAAGACTTAATCAGAAGCTGTCTTTCAAACCTTTTTGAAAAATAGAAAAAGGTAAAAGGAAGGCATGTAGAAACAATACTAGAATAGGTATTGTAAAAGTACACTTGTGAAATATATAAACAAGTGTAGCAGCATTATTAGAAAACATACAAGTTAGACATATTTCTTAATCAACTGTTCAAGCTTGAGAGCACATGTGTAAGAACAGTTGATTTGTTTTCTAATCTTGTAAACGCAGCTAGGTTTCTTCTAACCTAGGAGCATTGAGCAAAAATATATATTGATGGAAAAACCAATTCATCAATAATTTTAAATCTCTTTGTTCAGTTTTATTTTTTGCACTAATTTGTTCGAACTTATTCTCTTATTCTTTCAAACATCAAGAACAAATATTAGAACAAGGAAAAAGTTTTAATATTTGTATTCAACCCCCCCTTCTACAAATATTGACATTGTTCTAAGGAATAATAATTGGTATCAGAGCAGGCTTTCAACAAACAGAAAGTTTAAAGATCAAGAACAGTCAATATGGGTCAAAAAGATTCAGGTGTGAAAATTCCAGTTTTAGAGAAAGATGAATATTTTCCATGGAAGGTCAAAATGCATCTGCATCTTCTTTCTCTCGACCCTTCTTATGTTAACTGCATAGAAAAAGGTCCTCATGTTCCCATGAAGCTAGTCACAGGTGTAAACCCTGATGGAACTCCTGCACTTGACAGACATGTTCCAAAACTTATTTCTGAGTTCACAGGAGAGGATGAAAAAGAAGTACTCAAAGACAAGAAGGCCATGAACATTCTGTTTAATGGTCTAGATAAAGATATGTTTGACAATGTTATAAACTGTACTTCATCAAAAGAAGTATGGGATACACTTCAAACTTTGTGTGAAGGAACTGAACAAGTAAGGAAAAACAAGATGCAACTCTTGATTCGAAAATATGAATCATTTCATTTCAAGAGTGGAGAACCTACCAATGACACCTATAGCAGATTTCAGAAGTTGTTAAATGGACTGAAGCTATATGGTAGGGTTTATGCAACTGAGGATACAAATCTAAAATTTCTTAGATCTCTTCCAAAAGAATGGAAACCAATGACTGTTTCCATTAAACAATCTCAGGACTTCAAGGATTTTACACTGGAGAAACTTTATGGTATTCTCAAGACATATGAGTTGGAAATCCAACAAGATGAAGAGATTGAGAAGAATCAAAGAAAAGAGAAAACTATGGCTTTGGTAGTCAAGGGAAATGAAGAGAAGAAGGAAAATGGCTATGAAGAAGAGTCAGTCATGATGGCTGGTGATGCTGTTGAAGAATCATTCAAGAGAAAAGGAAAGAGCAAGTGTGAAGAAGATGAAACATGCTCTCAGGATGATTCGGATGAGATTGATGAGCACCTTGCATTTCTGACAAGGAAATTTTCAAAGCTGAAATTCAAGAAGAATCCATATGCTCAAAGGCCTGGATCCCAGTTTAGAAACAACAATCAAAATCAAAATCTGGTTGATAGATCTAAATTCAAATGCTTTAACTGTGGATTGGCTGGTCATTTCTCAAGTGAGTGCAGGAAGCCAAAACAAGAAAAGGCAAAGTCATATGAGGGTATTGATTATAAGAAGAAATACTTTGACCTTTTAAAACAAAAAGAAAAGGCTTTTGTAACCGAGGAGAAGGACTGGGCTGCTGAGGATAATGATTCTGAAGATTATGTCAATCTTGCATTAATGGCCAATCATGAAGATGAAGAAGCTAGTTCAGCATCTAATCAGGTACTAGCTACCAACTTTTCCGAGCTTATATCTGAGGAATGCAATAGTACTATTAATGAAATGTCTAATGAACTGTACAATTTGCATGTCACTCTAAAATCTCTAAACAAAGAAAATCTCAAGTTAAAGAACACCATTGATGCCTTAACTGAGAGAAATATTTTTCTTGAAAATGAACTTGTTTGTTTAGAAAGATTTAAGCAGGAAAGAAAGGATGCTAGGAATGAACTAGTAAACAGTTTGAAAAGAGAAGAATTGTTGAAAGAACAATTAGCTGAAGAAATTGAAACCATTAGCAAATGGAATAGGTCTGCTAAAACTGCCAAACAAATTATTGATGTTCAGGGTGTAGATACTCTAGGAGAACTCCCCAAATCAATAGGCAAGTCATTGGCTGATACTTCAATGGATAAAGATCAATCGACTGCTAATCCTTCATCAACTGATAAGGATTATCAATTGATTGATGCTGAATCAATCGATAAGCATCCATCGACAAGTAAATCATCAATGGCTAATAAAAAGAACAAATTTAGCACTCCTATTAAGTTTGTTAAGGAAACCAAAAATCAAGTTGAGGCTGAGGCTGAGAAAATCAACATAGGTAGCTTATCCAAGAAACAACTAAAAGAAAAATTAGAAAAGATAACACCTGTGGAAATTACTCAACCTAAGTCTGAGAAAAAGAAAAAGAATAGGAATGGTAAAGTAGGCATAAATAAGCACAATAACTACACTCCTGATATGTATGCACCTAGAAAAGTCTGTGCTAAATGTGGTAGTGTAAATCATTTGTCCATGCAATGCAAAAGTGAAAAGAATTCTATATCTGCAAATGATTTAAATATACATGTCATGACTGCAAATGCCATGTTTACCAATCCTATGCTCATGAATGCCATGTCTTCCAATTTGGTTGCACCTAATGTTCATATGCCTTATGCACAAGTTCCATACATGTATAATCCCTTCTTTGCATATCCTAATATGAACATGCCTGGTATGCCATGGAACATGCTTAATGTAAATGATGAAATTCATGGAAATTCTGCCATGAGTTCCAAGGTGTCAAAGCCCCAAAAGTCAACTCCCAAAGTTAAAGTGGATTTAAACCCACCAAAACAAAAGGAACCTAAGTTGACAACAGGGACTCAGGCTGCAACTAATAAAAGAGGACCCAAGGCAACTTGGGTACCAAAAGCAACTTGATTGTTTTATGTGTGTGCAGGGAAACAGGAAGAAAAATATCTGGTATTTGGATAGTGGATGTTCAAGGCACATGACTGGAGATTTGTCCCTGCTCACAAAATTTGTGGAAAAGGCTGGCCCAGGAGTTACTTTTGGAGATAACAGCAAAGGTTTTACTCTGGGATATGGCTCAATTGCAAAAGAAAATGTTATCATTGAATCTGTAGCACTAGTTGATAGATTGAAGCACAATTTGCTCAGTATTAGTCAACTGTGTGATAATGGTAATGGTGTGTGGTTTACAACTGAATCATGCATCATAGCCAACAAAGAATCTGGTGAAATTCTCTTAACTAGAGAAAGAAAAGGGAATGTCTATGTGGCTGATTTTCACTCTGTAAAGGCAAATTCAATGACATGTCTACTTAGCAAAGCCAATACAGAAGAAAGTTGGACTTGGCACAAGAAACTAGCCCATTTGAATTTTAAAGCCATGAATTCATTGGTTAGAAAGAATCTGGTTAGAGGCATTCCACAGATGAAATTCACCAAGGATGGACTATGTGATGCCTGTCAAAAGGGAAAACAAAGAAAAACATCATTCAAGTCAAAGTCTGAATCATCAATTGATAAGCCTCTGGAATTATTGCACATGGACTTATTTGGTCCAGTCAACATCATGTCAATTGCCAAAAAGAAATATGTCTTAGTAATTGTGGATGACTTCACAAGATTTTCATGGGTATATTTCTTACACTCTAAGGATGAAGCAAGCAAATTAATTATCAATCATGTGAAGAATGTTGACAATGGCACTGAATGGAAGGTCAAGAAATTTAGAAGTGACAATGGTACTGAATTCAAGAATTCAACCATGAGAGAATTCTGTGAAGAAAAAGGTATCACTCATCATTTCTCTGCTCCAAGAACTCCACAGCAAAATAGAGTAGTTGAAAGGAAAAATAGGACCTTGATTGAAGCTGCTAGAACTATGTTAGAAGAAGCAAAACTTCCTACATACTTCTGGGCAGAAGCAATTAATACTGCTTGTTACATTCAAAATATTTCCATGATCAATAAACTTCAAGGCAAAACTCCATATCAATTGATAAAGAAAGACAAGAAGCCAACAGTTAACTTTCTTCATGTCTTTGGCTGCAAATGCTTTGTACTGAGAAATCAAGGTGAAAATCTAGGAAAATTTGAAGCCAAAGCTGATGAAGCTATATTTGTTGGATATGGAATAACAACCAAAGCATACAGAATCTACAATCTTAGATTACACATTATTATGGAATCTATGCATTTAGTTTTTGATGACAAGAAAATTCAAGGGTTGTTTGATGAAGGATTTCATGATCTATTGCATTTTGAAAATGAATCCACAAGTAATATTGAAGATAGTGATGATGATGTGGAAATCACAAGAGTTCAAGTACCTAGAATCCTCCCATCAATTGATGTCAATGCATCAACAGATAACTTATCAGTTGACAATCATCAATCAACTGATAATACATCAATTGATAATCATTCGATGGATATCAACTCTGCTCAACAATCTTCAAGTAGAGTGTCCATCTCAGGGGGAGGGTTCTCAAATAGTCAATCACATCACAATGATCATAACACTTCCAATGATCATGAAGCATCATCTTCAAGGACAAATTTACCATCACAAAGGAAATGGACAAAAAGCCATCCCTTTGAATTAATAATTGGAGATGCAAATGATGGTGTCAAAACTAGAAGTGCAACTCAAAATGAATGCTTGTATAGTAGCTTCCTGTCTCAAGAAGAACCAAAAAGGATTGAAGAAGCCTTGAATGATCCTGATTGGATAATTGCTATGCAAGAAGAGTTGAATCAATTTGAAAGAAACAAGGTATGGAAGCTGGTGCCCAAACCAAAGAACAAGTCTATCATTGGTACAAAATGGGTGTTCAGAAACAAAATGGATGAATCTGGTACAGTGACAAGAAATAAAGCAAGATTAGTGGCAAAGGGCTATTCACAAGAAGAAGGCATAGATTTTGATGAAACTTTTGCACCAGTTGCAAGATTGGAAGCAATCAGAATCTTTCTAGCATATGCTGCTCATACTAATTTCAAGGTGTATCAGATGGATGTGAAAAGTGCTTTTCTCAATGGAGAACTAGAAGAAGAAGTATATGTAGAACAACCTCCTGGCTTTATTGATCCTGTTCATCCTGGATTTGTATACTATCTTCTCAAGGCACTTTATGGATTGAAGCAAGCACCTAGAGCCTGGTATGACACATTGTCTAAATTCTTGATTGAGAATCACTTCACAAGAGGTACTGTTGATAAAACTCTCTTTCATAGAAATGTAAATGGCTCTATGATTCTTGTTCAAATCTATGTAGATGACATTATTTTTGGCTCAACTAATGAAAAACTTTGTAAAAAGTTTGCAAAGTTGATGCAGAGTAAATATGAAATGAGCATGATGGGAGAACTTACCTACTTTCTTGGTTTGCAAATCAAGCAAGTCAAAAATGGTATTTTCATAAATCAAACCAAATATATTTCTGATTTATTAAAAAGATTTGATTTAAGTGAATGTTCTTCTGCTAAAACTTCCATGGCCACTGCAACTAGACTTGAATTAAACACTAAGGAAGCAAAAGTGGACATTTCAAGTTATAGAGGTATGGTTGGCTCATTACTTTATTTAACTGCAAGTAGGCCAGACATAATGTTTGCTACATGTCTTTGTGCTAGGTTTCAAGCTGATCCTAGAGAATCTCATTTGATTGCAATAAAAAGAATATTCAGATATCTCAAAGGAACTCCAAATCTTGGAATTTGGTATCCTAGAGATTCTGGATTTGATCTAATTGGTTATTCAGATGCAGATTATGCAGGTTGCAGAATTGACAGAAAAAGCACAACAGGCTCCTGTCAATTTCTAGGAAATAAGCTTGTTTCATGGTTTAGCAAGAAGCAGAATTCAGTGTCTGCATTTACTGCAGAAGCTGAATACATTGCAGCTGGAAGTTGTTGTGCACAAATATTATGGATGAGGAATCAACTACTTGACTATTGGTTCAACTTGAACAAGATTCCTATTTTCTGTGATAATACAAGTGCCATTGCTATAACAGAAAATCATGTGCAACATTCCAGAACCAAGCACATTGACATAAGGTATCACTTCATTAGGGAACATGTAATGAATGGTACAGTTGAATTACATTTTGTCCCTAGTGAAAGACAACTTGCAGACATTTTTATCAAACCATTAGATGAATCTACCTTCAATAGATTGGTCTGTGATTTAGGTATGCTTAATTATATTTAATCCTTTAAATGTCTGACAAGTTATGTATTTATATTACTTGCAGCCATTGACTATGTTAAATTATTGATTCTTCAATAATCAACTGATAAACATTTTACATATCAATGGATATTACTAAAGCAGTCGACAGATAAATATATCAATTGATGATATATTTACTTATCGATTGATGATTGTAGCTATCGACGGATAAATATATCAATTGATGGTATATTTAGCTATCGATGGATAAGAGTACCCGTTGATGAACAAAATATCAATCGATGACCTAGAATTTAAAGGGGTCCATGTCATCAATCGACCTGTACAAAAATCTAGCCGTTGATTACTTATTTTATCAATTGATTAATACGTACATTCCTGTATGTATAACAATCGATTGCCAAAATTGGTAACTTTTAATTATCAATACTCTTCCAACGGTCGATTTAGTTCTATTTTGAGCAAGAAATTGTTTGGGAAATCAGTAAATATAAATAGTGAGATTAAAACTTCTTTTAATTCTTACTTGCATTTTTACTATCGATTTTTCTATCTCTTTCTCTTTCTCAATCTTCGAACTTACTCTGTATCTATCTCTTGCTAAGAACCCTAATCTACTACTGTCTAATTATTGTTTCTGTTATAATTACTAACAAGTTTGCCAGTTAATTCAATTATAAATCTTCAAACTCGATTATGGCATCATCAAAGAGAGTCTCACAATCTGGATTCTACTATGAGCTCAACAACTTCGTTGCTTGCACTATGGTGGAGGAAGCCCCAACAGAATTCCATCCTCTAATGGAATTTCTAAAGAATTCAAAATTTTCAAAGGCCCTCTCAGAAGCACCAAAAATAGTGTGCAATCTAGTTGAAGAATTCTGGACAACAGCAGAAGTAGCAGATGATTTTTCTACAATCTCCTTTGAATGCAAAGGACAAAGGTATATTCTAACCACTGTAGTCTTGGGTGAGTGCTTAAATATTCCTTCAAATAATACTATAGATGCACCCATTGACACAGAGATAAGAAGCATGCTTAGAGAAATCAATTATACTGCTCCTGATGCTAGTCTAGGTAGTATTGTTAGGAAGAATCTAAGAAAAGAATGGTCATATTTCTTTGATGCTTTAATAAAGTATTTTTCTGGTAAGGTTAGTAATTTTGATGCAATAACAACAAGTATGCAACAAGTAGGGTATAACATTGTATATGATAGATATCATAATTTAGGAAGCCTGTTACTCAATGAAATATCTGCCAAATTGGGAAATAAAATAAATAGATCTAATCATATTTATTATGCAAGATTTATTATGATTATTATTAACCACTTTGTCAAGGATATTGAGATTGACAGGAATACAGAAATTTTGGAATGATGGACTCAAAACAAAAGGGTCTTTAAAGACTTGGTTAGGATCAATCTTCACAGCAATGTGGAATTGATCTATCCCCCTTTTGTTCAGGTATTTATCTCTACTTTAAACACTTCTCAACCTAACTCTTCTTTGCCTTCTGTGACTATGGAGGGTGGTAGTAATGACCCCAACCCTCCTACCCAAGCCACACAACCAATCTCTAAATCCAAATCTAAGAAACCAACCTCAACAGGTTCTCAAAAACCTGCTGTTGTAAAAACCAAGAAAAGAAAATCAACTAGTGTGGTAGATAGATTAGAGGAGGATGTAGGTGGTGAGGGAACTGGGGAACATCAAAGAACCCAGAAAGATAAGGAGAGTGAGGGTGTGCAACTTCAACCAAGCCACTCCATAGTCTCCCAAAAGACTGTGGATGTTAACATGGAAAATACCACATCCCTATTGCCATTCTCTCAAAAGGATGATAATATTGAAAATAGCCCACAACCAGGGGCACAGGAACAAATTGGGGACACAAAAGCCAAAACACTAACACCATACAAAAGAAGAGAAAAGAAAGTCACCTTTACACTTGGGGAATCACACACTGCAAAATCACAGGAAACTGTGGTGGAGCCTTCTCAAAGTCTGTTTGATGCATCTCATATAAATGATGAGATGCAGCCCCACTCTCTTTCAATTCCAATCCCTTCTATTCTTCTTTCCCCTCCTCAAACTTCTTCAGAAAATGTTCTGATAAATTATCAAACATTTTCAGATTCTCCTTCTTTGTTTTTCAAGGAGAAGCCAACACTCACTCCTGAATCTTCTTCCCAGAATTTTCAGGATTCTATTTCCCATATCATTTCAAACATTACTTCTCAAATTAATTCAATTGTTTCTACTCCATCAACTGATGTTCCTTTATCAATTGATATTCAACCATCGACTGATAAACCATCGATCGATGCTCAAGATCAATCGATGGGTATGCATCAATCGATGGATATCCCAAACACCACTTCAACTGATAATGTCAATACATCAATTGATGCTCAATCAATTGATGTTGCACAAACACTCTTAGGATTGAGTGAGTTGAGTGAGAGGCAGGATTGTAACCTGACAAAAGGAGAGGAAGTGAGTAAAAACATTCCTATTTCTTCCAGGAATGAGAGTGAAACACTTGAGGGCCCCACCTTAGTAGGTGCACAAGAAATGAGTGAGGGAGAGGTGAGATTCCAGGATGAGATCCTGATGCAAAATAGAGAGATGAGTGAAAGTGATAAAAACATTCTACTTTTTGCACAGGAATTGGAAATTGAACTGATGGCAGAAGAAGGAGTAAAGGAGATAGGGGGAGCAAATAATGCTGAAGCTAGTGGGAGTGGAATTGCTAAAGACTTTGAAGAGGAAATAGATGCTGGTGAATTGGATCCAAAGAATTTCATTCATCCTGATCCACAATATCAAGGGTTGGCTACTTCAAGTAACAGGAATGCAGAACAACTCTTGGGCATTGATCATACAGATCAAAGGACCAGGAATCTGAAGGAAAGCATTGCCAATACAACAGACACTTGTTATATGGCACCTGAAGAGTTGGAGAGTGATTCTGATGAAGATCCATGGATGAGCACTATTGATGGTTCCTTAGAAGCTGCTGAGACTGAAATTCTCTCTCAATATAGAAGAACAATGGTGGAAGGAGAAATTGAAGATCCTACTCAAAGGAGAATTGCTCACTATATGAGAGAATCAATGAAAATTCAAAAGATGACAGTAACAGGAGTAAGGAGGGAACTGGAGAGGATTAAGGACTCTATCTCATCTAACAAGGATGCAATGGACATGAGATTGGATGAGAAGCTACCATTCAACACCATGAATAGCATCAAAGACAAGCTTTTCAAAGAATCCAAAAATTTTACATCTTTGGAGACAAGAGTAGGTTCTCTAGAAAAGAAGATGGATGACATTATCAGAGGTCAAAATCTTCATGCTTCCATTCTTCAAAAGTTTCTTAACAGACTTCCACCACCCCCTCCAATTGATGATAACAAAAGGGGGAGAATACAAAGAAGAAGGATGATGATGGTGGTGATGGCAAATGCAGTGGAAGTGGTGGTATAGGTGGTTCTGGTATGGATAAGTCAAGTGGCATTGGTGGTTCTGCACACAAAAGATATAAAAGCAGAAGTAACAGGGACAATCAATCTTCAAAGAAATCTAAGTCATCTAATTCTCCAGAAGATGATTTAGAACAGAAAAAGAAAGAATACAAGAAGTTTGATGAAGATATTGAAGCTAGGAGAATTTCTAGGGAGAAAGAAACTCAATTAATGATTGAGAGGGAAAAGAAAAGAATTGAAGATCTAAGGAGAAGCACTGAGTTAGTAACAGAGGCAGTAGAAAAAGGAGACTTGGATGAGTTCATTGCTCAAACAAGAAAAATAAATGAAGATGCACAAAAGGCTGCCAAGGAAAGAAACTCAAATACAGGAGCTTTTCTTCAATTGGATATTGAAGCTCTTAAAGAAAAGAAGAAAGGGAAAACAATAGTGATTGAAGAAGAGAAGAAGAAAGAGACTGAACCAGTAAGTCAAAAGCTACTTCAAGGAGCCATCACTACAGGAATCTCAGATGCCTCAAGGAGAGAAAGAGAGAATGAAGAGATTGCTAGACAGATGGAAATGCAATGGCATTTGGAAGAAGAGCTACAGGCAGAGCAACCATTGAGAAAAAGGAGAAAAGTTTCTATGGCCAAGAAAAGGTCAAGTTCTACTCAAGAAATAGTGGTTCAGGAAAACCTCCAGGGTCAACAAGAAGAAATCAAGGAGGAGGTCACAATTGAAGGATATGATTTGAAGGGAATACCGGTAATCAATGAAAAAGTATTAATTTGAGTAAGGACTCACCCTGCAACCTCTAACCATGAAGAATCAATGAGGTTGGAGTATGAAAATGGAGTGAAAACAATCTATTCATTGAAGGTGATAATGAAGCAAAGCTACAATGTTTTAAAGACTATTCTTCCTTTACTCAACAGAAGGTACAAACTCAACATAACAATTGCTTAGGAGATTCAACAGCAAATATCAAAGTTAAGGAGATCCAAGGCTGAAGCTGAACCTGATTCACTTCTAAAGCTATGGAAGTCACAGGTCAAAAAGGTGGTGTTGGAGCCAAAGTATGCTATGATTTTTACAGATATAGAGGGCAATACAAAGTTCTTTGATATCTGCAAATATCTGGACAAAATCACAGATGAAGAAATACATTACCTCATGAGGAAACTTGGAGAAACTGACAGGGATGAAGAAATTCTGAGGAGTACTTTCATAAGGCAGCTAAAGGAAAATGCTAAGAAGAGAGGGAAGAGAAGCTAATTAAATCAAGGAGACTGTGAAGACTTTGAAGCTGCTTGCAGGAGTTATCTATCAATCTGGTACTTCAAAATTTAATGTGCCAATTAAATTTCTTGATTTTATCTGAATGAAAATTTTAAGGGTTTTTGTTATCATCAAGTAGATTTATGCCTGTTAAGAACACAGACACAAATAGGGGGAGATTGTTAGGAATCTACATGTGATTTGATGATAACATTAATCTTAGAATCATAGAAATTTTATTTGTTGTAACTGATCAATTGATATGAAAGTTATAAATATCAATTGATCAGGAAACCATTTATCAGTTGAAGTGTTTATATGAATCAACTGATAATTTGGATTGTAGCATAGGTGTACTTAGTCTATTTCAATCGATAAGGTGTAAATCAATTGATATTTTGTTCATCAATTGATGTTAGAGTCGATTGATATGGATCATCAATTGATGTGTAAATTAAACTGTTAAATTGTAATTATGTGAAGACAGGAAATTGCACAAGTGAAGTATGATCAATTGATATTGAAGCATCGATGGATGAAGGATCAATCGAAGAAGCCAAGTCAAGCATTGAAGACCATCAACTGATGTGAAGACCCATCGACTGATATATCGATTGATAACATCTATCAATCGATAAGCCATCTTTTATCAATCGATGGATATAAAGATCAATCGAAGAAGTACATCAGTTGATGGATTAAAGAATGGATCAATTGATATGCTTAACAGCAAATTATCAATTGAGTGTGACAACACAGATAGAATATCTGTTGAAGATCCAGAGATCAAAAGCACACCTATGGAAGACAGTCTAGAGTGACTGTGAAGACTCAATCAGAAGCTGTCTTTCAAACCTTTTTGAAAAATAGAAAAAGGTAAAAGGAAGGCAGGTAGAAACAATACTAGAATAGGTATTGTAAAAGTACACTTGTGAAATATATAAACAAGTGTAGCAGCATTATTAGAAAACATACAAGTTAGACATATTTCTTAATCAACTGTTCAAGCTTGAGAGCACATGTGTAAGAACAGTTGATTTGTTTTCTAATCTTGTAAACGCAGCTAGGTTTCTTCTAACCTAGGAGCATTGAGCAAAAATATATATTGATGGAAAAACCAATCCATCAATAATTTTAAATCTCTTTGTTCAGTTTTATTTTTAGCACTAATTTGTTCGAACTTATTCTCTTATTCTTTCAAATATTAGAACAAGGAAAAAGTTTTAATATTTGTATTCAACCCCCCTTCTACAAATATTGACATTGTTCTAAGGAATAAAATATATGATTAAAATTGCATATGTGAAGGCGAATGAATCCATTTCGTAGTTACGAAGATTACCGAAAGGTAATAGTTATGAAGATTAACAAAATGTAATAGTTACGAAGATTACCGAAAGGTAATAGTTAAGACAGATGAAAAAAAATTGCATATGGAAAAGACGAGTGGATTCATTTCGTGGCTATGAAGAATACCGAAAGGTAATAGTTAAGAGACCTAATATGGTCGCTTAATAAAAGTATTTTCTCATGATTTTCTGCACTCATTTTCATCTGACCTCAAATAAAGGTTGCTATTCAATAGATCAAATTGAGGATTCTGAAAAAATAAGTTAGGACAAATTTAAGGACTTATTCTATGAAAAATATTATCCCAAGAATATTCAAAATGAAATGGAAGTGAAATTTCTAAACTTGAAGCATGAAAATATGTTTCATGAAGAGTATCTCTATAAATTCTTAGAGTTATCCCGATTTGCCAAGTATCAAGTGGATACTAAGCTCGCAAGTGTCAAAGATTTCAAGAAGGTTTGATGCCATAGATCCGAAATAGAATGTCTATGTTGGAGTTGGAGATGAACTTTGACAAACTGGTAAGCAACGTAAGGATTATTGCGGAGGACTGTAAAGAAATGATTCAATTTCTCAACAATAAAAGAAAGTATCGTGATTCATACGCAACTAAAAAGGATGAGGGGACAAGGATCAAAGAAGAAGTTTTGAGGAGATAACGGGGAGTTATTGTCCGAAACAAGTCTTGTAGGTTGTTGTACATTTATTTTAAGAAAATAACGGGGAGTTACGTTTCGAGATAAATATTTATATGTTATAAAGGATTTTTCGCCTACGCTAGATAGTGTCTTTAAATATTAAAATCTCGAGACTAGGGAGGTGCTAGAGGACTGGACTAAAGGGGCTTATATATTTAATTAATAATATATAAGTAGTCCTGACCAAAATAAAAATTCTCTTGTGGTATTCTCTTTTCCTTATTCTTTACTTTCCGTACTTAAAAATTGCCATGAAAATGGTAAGAATTTTTAAGAGGTAAATAAATATTTTTAAGCGTCAATAATATTTTTAATTAGATATATTTATTGTCGTCCCAGGTGCTGCGTTCGATTATCGCTCACAAGACTTGACAAGATATATTTCTAATTAAAGAAATATTATTTCTAATTAAAGAAATATTATTATGTTTTAATATTTATTTAATTAGAAAAAAATTTAACTAATGAAATTATTTATATGACATCAATTTTATTTATTTATTTTATATAAACTTTATATAAAAAACATTTTAATAAATAAAATAATAAATTTATAAACTTACACTGTATACTTTGTACTAATATTATCTCTTCTTTTCCTTGTATATACAAAATCTACACATACTTACAAGTTGCAAGCAAGTTTACGTTTATCTGTAGTACAAAATGTAAGTGCTTACGGGTGTCAAAATCCGACACGCCCGAAACCCGACACGAACCCGACACAGAAAAATACGAATTAAGGTCGGAGTTTTTGCGTTTCGGATCGGGTTCAGGTTGGGTAAACTTTTTACCTGTTTGGGTTCGGGTCGAATTCGGGTTGACCCAAAATATATGAATCCGACCCAAAAATTTAATATATATAATATAATATATATTATAAAAAATATAAATTTGTGATATATTTACATATTATTTAAATAATTATATTCAAATATCATCTCATGAAATTACTATTATATATTATTTAATAAAATATAAATATAAATAATTATATAAAAATAAAATAATTGATTTTTAATAATTTTCGAGTCAAAATGAGTCACTTTTGGGTTGAGTAAGTATATAACAGGTCAAGTTTGGATTGAGATTTTTCAACCCGTTTCGAGTCGGGTCGGGTTCAGATCGACCCAGAAACAAGACCGGAGTACAACAAATCCGACCCATTACCCGAAATTGTCACCCCAATAAGTGCGCTTGTTAGAGTACAACTATACGAGAACCGGCGTGAACACAAGTTTCATCCCTTCTCTTACATAGTTGGACAAGAGTTGTTAGGAGATGATATTGGATATCTTGCCTTTATTAAAATGTTTTCCAACTCAAATAAACCACATTCTATCATTCTGCCCAAAATAAAACATCATTTTGTTACCCAAGACGGTTGAGACATGTTTGGTTCCTCAAAATAAATAATAAAAGCTTATTTTTTAAAAAAAATCATATTTATATATTTTTTAAAAATAAGTATTTATTATAAAAGTTTAAGATTAAATTTTAACTTTTTTAAGAAATTAAATATTTCTTTTTTGAAATAAAATAAATATTTACGTAATTATTTCCAGAAATAAATTACTTATTTAGTTATATTTGTCATTTATCCCGGAAATTGGTTCCTTTTCTCTGACAACAATCATAATTTTTTTAGTTGTTTCTTAAATTAATATACACATGATTAATTGTAGTTACCAAATTTTTGCGTATACTATTATCTGTTAGAAAACGTTGAAATTGGGGAAAAGATAGTATGCTATATAAAATTTATATTTGATGCATGACAGAAAATGTTTTTCCCGATAAAATATTTTATATTCACTTTGTTTGAAAACAGGTCACTGATTTTTTAACGCTTATTTAAAAAATTCTGATCATATAATATTTTCTAAAATTTATTTTTTATGAAGAAAAACATCCAATCAATAATTTTACTTATAAAATAAAATTTTCAATTATGTTCGTTCAAAAAAATTATGCGGTCAAAAATTTTAAAATGGTGTAAAAAACTAAATAATATATATTTTATAATAAAAATAATAATCTAAAAAAAAGATAGTAGAAAACTTTGTACTATAACTTATCCGCAAAATCAAATAAAAACAGATTGACGTATATAGGACTCAAAACACTGTGTAATTGGTGGTCAAAGACGCTGAAACATTGGAAAAAAATAGTTATGCAACATTACAAGGCGACGGCTAAAACAAAACTAAAAAAAGTGCAATAGAAGCAATAAGGGCGTGTTTGGTCAGAAACATTCCTCGCCGGCTGACGCGTTTCCCACTTTCCAAATATACTATTTTTCGTTAATAATTAAGCTTAAAATTTTATATATGAGTATTTGTGTTAAGAAATTTTCGAGTGAGTAGAGTCGAAACCAAGATAAACATTTTATAAGTTGCACTATTTAATTTTAACTACTATTTTTTATTAAGCCTCCTTTTTATTAAAAATTCTTATAAATATTTTTGTTAAAACAAAAAATTAACCAAACACACCCTTATCATATATATCTAACAAACATAAAATAACATCAACCAATACTTTCAAAATCCAATTTTTTTTAGTCATTCATTAAATATTTAAATTTATTACAAATGGAAAAAATAAGAATTTTATCGAAATTCTAGTTTATTAGGGAAAATTATTATTATATTTTAGAAAATAAAAAATTAAGCAAATTTTCATATATCATTTATCAGCTGAGTTAATCACACAAAAAATCAACTAACTTTGATGTTGTTAGCAAAAAAACCATTCAAGATTATTTTTGGTGGATTAACACAACCAACTTACATAATTTGTGAAAAATGTTTTAAAAAAATAACCATGATTAAGTTAAAATTTTATATTTATCTTTCAACTTTCATAATATTAGGAAAAAATATTTTTAAAATTATTTTTGACGGATTAATACAAAAATATTTTATAAATTATTTAATAAATTTAACCATGATTATATTAAAATATAATATCTATAAATATACATGGAGTATTATATACATGTCATACATAATTTGTATTATATATTTTAAAAATATAATATTTAATTTTTAATAAATATGTATGTCTACCAATTATGTGTAATACTTACTTAAAATTTAATAAATATAATTTTATGAATTAAAATTATAAGATGAAATTCAAGATTTTATGAGAATAATAAAAATAAATTGGTACTTTTTTGTAACATGTTTTGTTTATAAATTGTGATATATAAATTTAAATTAATTAAACTTAAAATTATTAGCAAATAAAAAAATTCATTTTAATAATTATGGCATATTTTTTGTATCTTTTTTATTAAAATCTTGATTGCAACGAAAAGTATATGTGTTTATGACTACTTATATATATATATATATATATATATATATATATATATATATATATATATATATATATATATATATATATATATATATATATATATATATATATATATATATATATATATATATATATAATAGGGATATAGGAAAAACTTTTTTAATAGAAAACTTAGAGTACTCATCTCGGCCATTGATTCATGTAATTAATATTGTTATTAATTTTATTACAAACTGGAAAGTATATTATGTCTAGATAACATACCAAAATTAGAAATATATTATGTCTATTACAAACTGCAAAGTATATTATGTCTAGATAACATACCAAAATAATTAATTCAGTCAATATCAACCGTTAGATTATTTACAAATCAATGGCTGACAAAAGTATCTTAAGTTTTCTCCAAAATATGGTTATATATATATATATATATATATATATATATATATATAGTAGATAATTAGAATTATTATATCTATTATATATTTGTGGATAAATACTACTCCCTCCGTTCCATTTGATTTTTAACATATTTCTGAGAGAGTCTGACACCCATTTTAATGTGCATATAAAATATAGTTCCATGATTTATTTTTAATTTTTTTTTTCTAAATACAAATTTAAACATTCAATATTCAAAAATAGAAAATTGCAAAAATAAGTTATGTAACTATATTTTATATGCACCTTAAAATGCGTGCCAGATACTTTCTCAGAAATGTTAAGAATCAAATGGGACGGAGAGAGTATATTTTAAGAAAAAAAATTTGAACATGTTTATTTAGTTGATATAGAAAATGAGTATTTTAAATTATAAAAACCAAAAAAATATAAAAATAAATTTATTATCCTCATAAAATGAGAAAATAAATTTATTATCCTCATAAATTTAATATATAATATGAAATATATATTTCATTTTTAAAGATAAAGATAATATTTTAAATTAATTATAGTTAAATTTATATTTTTTTCATAATTTATATAAGTTGGTTGTGCTAATCTATTAAAAGTAATTTTGAATAATATTTTTGCTAATAATTTAAAAATTAAATGACAAATATGATATTTTAACTTAATCATAATTAAAAATATTATTTTTTTCATAATTTATACAAGTTGGTTGCGTTAATTTAACAAAAATATTCTTGAATGTATTTTTTATTAAGAATGTCAAAGTTTATCGGTTTTTCTTTTTATGAGCTCAGCCCATACACATCAATATTTTATTTTTAAATAATTTGTAGTAGTATTACAATTTTCCTCGCAGCTTTTTATAACCAATTCTACCCAATCTCTCTGTTTCTCTCTCTCGTTACATTCATTTGCACCTATTATTTAGTGCATATACACTATACATACATCGACATACATATATAATTTATTCACAACCTCCTTCGGTTGAATTGTCGTCTCCGGTGCTTTTCGATGGCGCCAATTCACAAAAGCATCCAATTGACCGGCGCCGATCGAAACTCGCCGGACGGCGACGAGCTCGAAGACGTACGACTCCTCGATTCCTACGATGAAAAAGAAGATAATTATGAGAAATCATCGAATTATAAGAGAATTCAGGTGAGAATCACCGGGATGACTTGTTCGGCGTGTTCCAATTCCGTTGAAGGAGCTTTGATGAGCTTAAACGGCGTCGTTACGTCTTCGGTTTCGCTGCTTCAGAACAAAGCCGACGTCGTTTTCGATCCTGACCTGGTCAACGTTAGTCTTCTCTCTCTCTTTTTTTTTTAAATTTTGTATAGTTTTGGGATATATATTTGTATGTTGATCATGATTTGGAATGATTAAGCTTAATTTTAACTGAAATTTAAAGTGAGAAGAGCGAAATTATAATTTGATTATATTCATTTTTAATTATATGCATAAAGTGCAATAAACTTTAATTGAATTCTGATATATATATTTGGAGAGAGAGAGGCTCTATATAATTGTGATATTGATCGTGATATGTTAGGATTAAGATTGAGTACAACTGTAATTTAAGTTATGATTATATACGCATAAACGAAATTAGACTCTAAGTCTGGTTTCTGTTATAGATATAGTTGTTTTTATCTACTTGTGATTGATTTGTTATGATTAAAGCTCGAGCAGAGCCGCAATTAGAGTAAAAATTATAAGAAAAAAAATGTAATGTTTATATATTAGTTTATGTTTATACGTGTATGTATGCTAAACTACAGTCAAATTTAGTGTGGATTGTATCACATTGTATATGTTGTTAACTTGAGAAAATTGATTAGTTTTCCATATAAATTATAATGAAGTGTCTGACTATATATAGTTGTATTTAATGCGATTTTGATCATGATTTGTTATGCTTACAAGTAGAGCAGTAATTGAAGTAAAAATAAAAGATTGACTATGTTTAGCTACATTAGTTTATGATATAAATGCGTAAGGTCTAATTTGGTAGGACTTATATTAGTTATATATGTTGTTTTTCTAGACAATGTTCATTAATTTTGTTTATAAATGACATAATAGAGTTAGTGGAGGTAGTATTTACGTGTTATACTTTTATTAATTGGATGCGTGTCCTTAAAATATTGATGATGTATACGCGTGCTCATATAATCTGATATGATTTTTTGTAGTAGATTTGCTCAAGTAGGTATGATAATTTGTTTGTTATCGCGCTTTGGTTTTCAAGATGAGATGAATTTGTTGTTACCCAATATGGTTTATTTTCTTGCTTGACAGCTTGTGAGATAATATTAACTAGAAAAATTGCATTTATCTACGAAGTTTGTCTGGTTGTCACTATATCGAGATGAAACTGAAAAGTAGATGGTTCAGGTAATAATTGTATATTTGTTACTGTATAGGAGTTAGTATTAGTATATAAAGTTTGATTCCTTAACCCAGTCTATTTCGGCAGCATAGAAATATGTTGGAGGAGTTGAAAAGGTTGGAATTGACATATGGATGTAAATGAGGCCTGTTGCATACTAATGGTACTGTTATTTATTTACATTTTATAATCCTTGTTCAGGATGACGACATAAAGAATGCAATTGAAGATGCTGGTTTTGATGCTGAGATTGTACCGGAAGCCAGTTCATCTCAAAAAAGTTCAAGAGGAACATTAGTGGGACAGTTTTCGATTGGAGGTATGACATGTGCAGCATGTGTAAATTCTGTTGAAGGCATCCTTAGAAAACTCCCTGGTGTAAAAAGAGCAGTTGTTGCATTGGCAACATCTCTGGGAGAGGTGGAGTATGATCCTACTATAATTACTAAGGATGAAATAGTGGAAGCCATCGAAGATGCTGGGTTTGAAGGTTCACTTGTACAGAGCAGCCAGCAGGATAAAATCGTGTTAGGTGTGACTGGTATATGGAGCGAAATGGATGCACAGCTTTTAGAAGGAATTCTGTGCAATTTGAAGGGAGTGAGACAATTTTATTTCAACAGGACATCAAAAGAATTAGAAGTTTTATTTGATCCCTTGGTTCTTAGTTCCAGAGGGTTAGTCGATGGGATTGAAGAAGGAAGCTCTAGAAATTTTAAGCTCCATGTCAAAAACCCTTATACAAGAATGACTTCCAAGGATCTTGACGAATCCTCTCACATGTTTCGTCTATTCATAACTAGTCTCTTTCTCAGTGTGAGTATATACTAATCCTCTCTCACCGGATCTAAATACAAGTACAATATTAGCTTTCTCTGTCTCTTTTGGTAGAATTATTGTTATAATAAATCCATTGTAGTTCTGTTTAAGCAACTGTGTCCTATTTGAGTTTTTTCTTTGTAAGCCCATTATCTTTACTCGTATCTTGAATATCAGTTTATGTAAAGAGAAGAGTTGTATATACAAGTCCAATATTTACTTTTAAAACATTTATATCTGTTCCACTGCGATAAGGATGACATTCGGGTCGGATAGGCTCGGATATGGCAATATTCATATCCGAAAATTTAAGCCATACCCGAATCCGATCCATACCCGAAAAATACCTGAAAATTAATATCCATATCCAATCCAACGGATATCCGATCGGATTTGGATATACCCGAAACCCGAAAATGTTTGGATTGGATTTGGATAATATCCAAAAACCGAAATAATAACAATTGAAATTTGCAAGCACTAGTATGCAAATTAAACATTTGGACCAAATATACACACATAAAAAATCATTCAATCTCTTCTCTCCGATTCTTCCTGATCTCTACCATATTATCTTCTCGTCTTCTCCGGCCATCATCGGTGTCGACGACGACCTTGTACTTGCTCCGGCGAACCTCGGTTCTCGCCTTCGGACGTAGAGACATGATGATAATAGATGCGTAGATCGAAAAGTAATGAAAATGATGTAGAGATAGGTGTGTGTATAGGTTAGGGTTGAGTTTGAAAGAGTGAGGAAGAAGATAGTGACCGTTTTTGAAAAGGCAGAAGAGAATTTTATGGAAATGCTTTCAATTTATTTGATTTGATTTTCAAAAAGGGTAAACGAGTCATCTGAACTTGGGCCTTTTTTTCCACAAGTTGGGCTTGAATCTGTTGGGCTTTTTAATTAACCTTTAGAGATGTTTTGACCATTGGTTATAAAAAATGTTCATAATAAATTATAAAAATCTCGTATATTGAAATTCATTATTATATATTATAATGCATAATATACAAGATACAAAATATGATATGCAATATATGAAATATAAAATATAATAAATATAATTCGGGTTTTTTCGGGTTTCGGGTTCAGCTCGGGTTTGGATCGGGTTTTGGATTTCGGGTCGGATTTTGGCTCAGTATACATGAAATCCATATCCATATCCAAAATCTTTCGGGTTTAAAATTTAAATCCATATCCATATCCAAATCCAAAAAATCGGGTTTCGGATCGGTTATCCGTCGGGTCGAATAGTTTTGCCATCCCTACATTGCGAGTAACAAGTAACTGTTTGATTTGAAGGGAATTTTATTTTGCTAGGACAATAAGACAAAAAACAAAAACTGTGTAGCAAATATTATCTACAGCCCTATAATTACATATATATTTTTTGTTATAGATATGCTGGGCCTTGTTTGTAGAAGATATGACCGCATTTCTGCCCTTATTTATTTTTTGTATTCTGGAAGGCATGTGTTTGTTTGATCAGAAATATAACTAACTCAGTTTTGACTCGGATTACTGTCGCCAGATTCCTCTCTTTTTCATGCGAGTTGTCTGTCCAAGCATTCCTCTACTGTATTCGTTGTTGCTCCGGCAATGTGGACCTTTCATAATGGGTGATTGGTTGAAGTGGGCATTAGTGTCCGTTGTGCAATTTGTTATTGGGAAGCGTTTCTATGTTGCAGCTTGGAGAGCCCTTAAAAATGGTTCAACGAACATGGATGTTCTGGTAGCGTTGGGAACTTCAGCTTCTTACTTTTATTCTGTCTGTGCACTGCTATATGGTGCAGTTACTGGGTTCTGGTCGCCTACATACTTTGAAACAAGTGCAATGCTGATAACATTTGTATTGCTGGGGAAGTACTTGGAAACGCTTGCTAAAGGAAAAACTTCAGATGCTATAAAGAAGTTGGTGGAACTAGCACCGGCAACAGCATTGCTTCTTCTCAAAGACAAGGGTATGCTGCTTTTGACTTTGTATGAAAATAAAAAAATATGGATTCTTTTATATTGATTTTTATTATATATTTAGGTGAGTTCTTTACATGTTTTTATGTGCTACACTCTATCCCTGAAATCGAGAAAATAAATTAAAAAGAAAACATTGGACCAAGGGCTTTGCCACTTTGGTTACCCCTTTCCCCGCAATGCCAGGAGGCTAGAAGATAAGCCTCACTGGCAATGTGATAGTGCTGTGCGAGTCAACGTAACTAAAACAATGTTTGACAAACAATTGATAATTTATTAACCGAGTGAAGTGCTGTTCCTAAGAAGTGCCATCCATACATTTTGAAGCCCAGATCATATTATCGTGAATTTTGTTAATTTTGTGATTTTGTCCTCTACTGGTTTTAGGTGGCAAAATTATTGGAGAGAAGGAAATAGATGCTCTGTTGATTCATCCCGGTGATGTCCTAAAAGTTCTTCCTGGAACAAAAATTCCTGTTGATGGCTTGGTTGTTTGGGGCGCAAGCTTTGTCAATGAAAGCATGGTTACTGGTGAAGCTATACCAGTTTCCAAGGAGGTCAATTGTTCAGTTATTGGTGGTACCATAAATTTTCATGGCTCCCTTCACATACAGGCTACCAAAGTAGGCTCAGACACAGTTTTAAGCCAAATAGTATCTTTGGTTGAGACAGCACAAATGTCCAAAGCTCCTATTCAGAAATTTGCAGATTATGTAAGTATCAATATTTAGAATTAGAATAAGCTGTAACTTCTAATCGTTTTTAATTTAGGCACTTAATTCTTTGCTTATTATTATTGAAATCGTTTTCCCTTATAGTTCCTCCTCCTTGTATTTGTCGTGCTTTGTTGATATATTTTGAAAATGCATGTTCAGTAGTTATGCTTCCACTTATTAAAACACATGTATGACAAGTAACAAGTTCCATAAGTAGTTTGTTGAAATGAAATGCTGATTGAGCAAATTCCTGTTTTATGGATTTCCTTCCCAAGATTCCTTCAGTTAACATTATGTTGGTGACACCTTTGTTGCCAGAATTCTATAGCGATGTTTGCAGGCTGAGTTTGAGATAATGATTTGAAATTTGTATCTTCTTCCAGATGATTAGCAGTAACTCAAAAAGTAAAAAGCGAGAGACAAATATTGCTGAAAAGTGTAAGAAAAAAGAAGAATGATTATTGAAGAAACCAGAAAGTTAATAAAAACAAATTACTTTAGAGGAAGTCAGAGTTTAGTGTATCATGAATATTTAATAGATTCGAGATAAAAACATAATGGCATTCCATACTACTTACAGGGATATGGGTTTTTATCAACTTCTCTATTTGTAATAGCTTTATTGACGTGCCCTGATGCAAGTTAGTAGTTTTTTTGATCAAGGAAATATATAGTAACCCACTTTTAATTCATTACAAGCTTACAAACGTCTCGATGTAAGTGCGGTACGATATTAACCTCAGTTTTTACTCTAAAAGTATGCCAATTACATTTTGACAATATTAGAGGAAACTCCATGGAAGTATTTACAATGCTTCTTATAAGTTATAATTTGTCACATGATTAATAGAACTGTGTGAGAAAATACTATATTACTCACACTGAAGAATATATACTGGACGAGTGGACGGTAAGAGCAAACATTGATGAAAATCTCTATCTAGATAATCTATCACTTTCTATCCTGAACACTTTTCAGGATTGCCCATCAAATATCTAAATTCTGAAACAAGTTATGGCTATATATTGAGAGAAATCTGGCTGTCTTTGAGTTTTATAAGGCGAGGAACATTGTGAGGGAATAGATCTAAAGTGGTTATTGAGAATCAGTGATACAACAAAAAATCAAAGGAACAGAAAGTGAAGCAGAAGTATATGCTAAAGAGACACTAATTATATGTTTTCACCTTTTTGAATTTTGCCCCAGGTTAATGTATTTTGATAGTCGCTTTAGTTCTTTGCTAAATACTACACAAGGTAAACGACTTGTTGTGCAGAGTTTTTTTATCACCTTGGAACCAAAGGCAAAAATTTCATTTGAATTTAAAGGAACTCAAAAGGAACTTTGCCAATCCCATTTGAATAAGTTCATATGGTGATATCTCATGACAGAATAAATAGAAGCTTAAATCTTCTAAATATGGTAAAGAATTATCTTACATTTTAAATCATTCTCTAAATTTGGTAATGAATGTTGAAAGCTAAAACTTGTTACTTCCTCTGTCCCATATTAAGCATCCTATTTTTTTTCAAGTTTTTTTACGCATTTCCACGCAAATAAAAAATATATTTGTAGATATTATTTTTTCATTTTTTTCGTCTTTGTATCAAAGTTTGAACATCCTATTTTAATACAAAATGAAAAAAAATGAGAAAATAATATTTATACGTATGTTTTTTATTTGCGTGGAAATGCGTAAAAAAAACTTGAAAAAAATCATGACGTTTAATTTGGGACAGAGGGAGTATTAGTTAATATGTCCACAGTTTTCCTGTCAAAAAAAAATGTCTACATTTTTAATTTTTTGATAGAAAGGATGGTTTTTTTGAAAACAATTAGATTTAATATGAGTTTAGGCATATAATATGAGATTTAGTCCATATAGCATTACCCTTAGATGATAGATCTCTACTGTCGGCTTGATGATTTCTGATGGTAACATGGATCATCAGAGAAATTGTGTTTAGTTTTTGTTGTGTTCTCCAGAATATGTCAATGGTAACTCAAGTATCATCCTCATCATAGTATTTGTGTTACTTGCAGGTTGCGAGCATTTTTGTTCCTACAGTTATTGTACTTTCGCTGTTGACATTTGCTGGGTGGTAAGTTCATTATATTCTATAATTTAATTAGTTGTGTAGATAACTGATATTATGCCTTGAAAATTCTAATAGTCTTCCATGTTTTTATATTATTCTGTAGGTATATCGGTGGAGCTTTTGGTTCTTATCCAGAACAATGGCTTCCTGAAAATGGAAATCACTTTGTTTTTGCTCTCATGTTTGCAATATCGGTTGTAGTGATTGCATGTCCATGTGCACTTGGCTTGGCTACCCCAACAGCTGTCATGGTCGCAACTGGGGTCGGAGCTAATAATGGAGTGCTAATTAAAGGCGGAGATGCATTGGAGAGAGCTCAGTTGGTAAATTATGTTGTATTTGATAAAACAGGCACTTTAACCCAAGGAAAGGCTACAGTTACAACAGCAAAAGTTTTCACGGAAATGCAGCGTGGAGAATTCCTTACCTTGGTAGCGTCAGCTGAGGTAAGGTTCAAATCTCAAACTTCAGTATGACGTACCCCATGAATGATAAAGTATGATAGAGGAACTCAACATGATGAAAAAAGTGCTGCACACACGTGACATGTCAGCTAATGCATTCGGCTGGCCTTGTTCAGTGTATATTATAGATTGTAAAAATTCATGAAACTAGATAAAGTCTCCTTTTTTTTTTTTTGTTTTAGGCTAGCAGTGAACACCCTTTGGCAAAAGCTATACTGGAGTATGCACGTCATTTCCACTTCTTTCAGGAGCCTTCTACTACCTCTGATATCCAATATCCTGAAAATGAGCCCAAGTACCCTGGATGGCTTCTTGATGCATCAGAGTTCTGTGCTCTACCTGGAAGAGGCATCCACTGCATTATTAATGACAAGAAGGTTTTGGTGAGTTTTTGAGACTTTGTTTGCATGTTAAATGAAGAAACATAAATTAGCAGAAGTGTGTTCTTCTGTGAAATATAATTCTAAGTATTGGCTTTTTGCTTTAACTAAATCATTTATATTCAACAGGTTGGTAATCGTAGTTTGCTTACAGAAAATGGAGTTATCATCCCAACTCATGCTGAGAAATTTGTGGTAGAACTGGAAGAAAGTGCTAAGACAGGCATACTTGTGGCATATGGTTCAGTCTTTATTGGTGTCTTGGGCGTAGCGGATCCACTAAAGAGAGAAGCTGCTGTAGTTGTAGAAGGCCTCTTGAAAATGGGTGTCACACCTGTCATGGTTACAGGGGATAACTGGAGGACAGCTCAAGCTGTTGCTAAAGAGGTGAGTAGATGTCAGGGTTTAATACATTCACATAATTTAAATGCTCAAGTGGTCACTTTCACCTTGTATAACAGAGAGTAGCACTAATGCCCCGTCTTTTAGTTAAACCCCCATTGTTATAGTCGACTTAAAGGTACGTAAGTTGATGCTCGACTTGGCGCCGTGATAACCATGTAAACCCCTCTGATCTTATGCGTAGAGCATGAAATTGTCTGAAAAAATTGCTATTATGCTTTACTAAAAACTGAGGTACTTGCCATTATATGTAGTCGACTTCAGAGTACTATTTTCTTATGGGAGAATATAAACTTTTGGTCGAACTTTTCAGAACTACTTTTATATAAGGAAGGGAGCCAACAGCAGAGGTCAGAAAGTGGAATTGAAGATAACTGTAAAAATGAAAAAAGGATGAGCAAATTTTAGCCCATAATCAGAGAATATGACTTTTGGGATTGTTCTACCTAATTTTTGTGGCAGTAACCAGATATTAAAGACTTTGTTTTAATTTATTAACCGTAAGATGTAAGATTTTGAGCTTCTTTGGGGAGCAGGATAAACTTGAATTACATGTTTAAATAGTTTAAACATAATATTGCAACTGTTCTTATTATGCTGATCCACTCGATGTTGAGTGACTATTGCTAAGACAATGGAAGCAGCTACTCTCTCAGTATTAATGTTGAAACATAAAGTGAGCAAATAATAATGGGTACTTTCATGCAGGTCGGCATTCACGAGGTAAAGGCGGGGGTAATGCCAGCTGAGAAAGCTGATGTCATCCGTTCATTTCAGAAAAATGGAAGCGTAGTGGCTATGGTAGGTGATGGTATCAATGATTCCCCGGCTCTAGCTGCTGCTGATGTTGGTATGGCTATTGGAGCAGGGACAGATATTGCAATTGAGGCTGCCGATTATGTGTTGATGAAGAGTAACTTAGAAGATGTTATAACAGCCATTGATCTCTCAAGAAAGACATTTTCGCGCATCAGATTGAATTATGTGTTTGCTATGGCTTACAATATCATTGCCGTCCCTATCGCCGCTGGTGTATTCTTTCCACTTGTAAAGCTCAAATTGCCACCATGGGCAGCCGGTGCTTGTATGGCTATGTCATCTGTAAGTGTTGTGTGCTCTTCTTTGCTTCTTAGGAGATATAGGAAACCCAGACTCACAGATATTCTGGAAATAACTGTAGAAACTTAGCTAGGGGAAATCAAAAAAGCAAGCCAAAATAAAAGGATAAATTAAGTCAGTCTACGAGGTGGAGTTGCAATGAATTTTTTTACTGATTTCTAGTATCCAATTTTGTATCATATTCTTTTCTCCTGAGCTTCACAGCTGTAATATGTCAATGTTGTGGTTTGGCTTAAATGTAAATATAGCAAACTTATACCTGTGGTTTTTCTTTTCGTTCTTTGTTGGGTACTTTCTTTAGTAACTTTGTTTGGTACTTTCTTTAGTAAATGAACTACTCTTTATATTTCTCATCCCAAATTCCCTTTTGTACTTTACACCTACAGCAAAATAATCAGATTTGCTTGTACGTCCTGCCCTCTCTTGTAATCTTTTCTTCTCGCCCAAGATGGCAATGTCTCCAATTAACATGGTTAATGGTGAATAGATATGTACTTGCAAACTTACTCCGGTCGTCAATGAAATTAGTAACAATTTACATGTGTTCATTAAATCTGTTTACATGTGTTCATTAAATCTGTTTCGTAAGACACAGAAATACAGAATACAAAGTGGCATGACAGGAATACGAAGGAAGTATTTGAATGGAGGGCAGAAATGATTGGAAATATAGAGATAGTTTTAAGTTCTAGGTCTTGTTTGTTTTATACCCTAAAGTGAGTGTTGCTCTTGATTTTGTTCATGTAGTTTGGTTTTAAAAAAACCTACTTGCACATATTATTTTTCCAATTTTCTTTTTTGAATAAAAATATAGTAAAATTATTATTAGAAAAAAGAAAATTCAAAAAATGATATGCGTAAGTATCTTTTTTTATGCCTTAAATTATGTAAAAAAGAAGTTGAATCTACACTTATTTTGGGACGGAGGAGGATGGTAGTTAAGTTATAAGCTTGTTTATATAACTAGTAAAAGTGGCTTATAAAAATATAGTAAAATTATTATTAGAAAAAAGAAAATTCAAAAAATGATATGCGTAAGTATCTTTTTTTATGCCTTAAATTATGTAAAAAAGAAGTTGAATCTACACTTATTTTGGGACGGAGGAGGATGGTAGTTAAGTTATAAGCTTGTTTATATAACTAGTAAAAGTGGCTTATAAATTAGAATTCTATATAATACAAAAATTATATTTAACATGTGCTTATTACGATTTTTGTAATTTGAGTTCATGCAAACGAAGACGATAACTTAAAAAGGTAATTTTAGTAATTAATTTGAAATTACCGTGTACTTGTTGGTAATGTAATGTAAGCACTTTCAAATTAGGTTAAGTTTTTTTATTTTAACATACGCACTTGCAACTACAAGTGAAAGTACAGGCCCGACCGTATTTTTGGAGGCCCCAAGTAAAATAATAAAATGAGATTCTTTTAAAATAAATGTGATAATAATTTTATTAAAATAATTCATTAGCGATTACAATTTTATTAATAAAACTAAAAAAAAACCTGTACAACAATTTATATTCTAAATTTTAGTATATAATTTAACAATTCACAAAAAATAAAATTTATGAGTTTTTTGAGATCTAAATTTTTTAATAATAATATCAAAATCAATATTTTTCAAATTTTTTGTTCAATTGATAAAATTACAAGACTATTCAATTATTTTAGTAACATTGACGACCTCAATTTGGGTTTTATCACTTTTAACTTTAAGTAGGTTTGATTTTTGAAAAATATTAAAATTTGTGATGTGTTTAATGATGATGAAGATAATCTATATATATCTAATTCTGAAGTAACCTATCTACACAAATTACTAACTTTGCCATTGAGTTAAGACTAACTTTAGTTAATATTAATTACAATCAAGGTTATTAATGTTTTTTCCACATTTATTTTTTCTTTTCATCTCTCCACCTATTCTCTCTCTTCCCCCTTCTTTAAATAATTCTCCATTTATTCTCTCTTTTTCCCATTTTCAAATTACTCATCCACTTATTATCTCTCATCTCTATTTCTTAATTACTCAAAGCCATTAATTTATTTTTTACTCTTCTTACCATTTTTCACTAATTTTCGATTATTCTCATTTTTCATTTATTTTCTTCAAAATTATCGGTAAGTATCAATATAAATATTAAGAGTAATGCTAGAGGTTCCGAATTGGATCCCAAAAGATTTTTCAAATTACACATGACATTGTTTTATTAATGGGACGTATATTAATGCAAATATTTTGGAAACCAATTCAGGACCTCTGGAATTATTCAAATATTAAATGAACCTTTCTTAATCACACATACACTTATTCTATTTTCCCTATTTCTTAATTACCCAAAACCATTAACATATTTTTTACTCTTTATATCATTTTTCACTAATTTTCAACCATTTTTATTTCTCATTTTGTTTCTTCAGAATTGTCAAATAACATCAATATCAATATTCAGTTAATATATATGTACCAGATTCTCCACTTACCAACCATATCCCTTAGTTATGTTCCGGGTTAAACCTAATTAAAGTTAATTATTATTATTATTATTATAATAATAATAAATTATATTTATTGATACTTTATAATTTATGCATATCATTTTTAAATTTGATCCTAATTTATTTTCTTCAAACTTTAAATCAATTTGTTATTATTAAATTTTATATTTGTATTTTGTAAAATATCAAAAAATTACCTCATTCATTGTATATTTAATTAAAATTACATAAAATAAAATAAAATTATTACATTATATGAAAAAATTTCTAACATGCATAATTTTTTAATATCATTTAAATATGATATAAATTACAACACTTAGCTAAATATAATGTCTACCTTAGAAATTGGTACATTATTATTATTATTATTATTATTATTATTATTATTATCCCATTGAACATGTGCATTTTTCTGTTAATGTTTTGTTAGGAATGAGTTGAGCCGAAACTATACAGAGGAGGGTGAATGTATAGCTTGAAATCTTTTTCCTTAGCCTTTGATTCTTGTTAGTTCTGAATTGATAACTTATATTGTAGCTTTATTAACTTTAGCAGTGTTTACTTTAGAGATGCAAAAATTTAAATAAACACTTCACAGTTAACTTTCAATCTAATTTTATATTAGAATGATCTGTTACAATCTGAGAATCTTTGTGTGATTCTCAGCTTCTTGTTCTTGAAAGAAAACAAGGAAAAATGAATACTATTTTTCACTCTGTCTAGTGAAGCTGTACTCTATACTATATAGACAACATGTCTCATTTGCACATGCTCTCACTAGACAGTTATGCTAAAACTAGAAACAGACAAGAAACACTTTACATTTGACTGTTATCTATTTCTAGTTAACATAGTTCTTCGACAGTCTTTTCCATTCTGCTTTCTTCCTTCTATCTTTGTCTTCTTTTCCTTTCAAGCTTCATTGTAGACTTGTCATTATCTTCAAGGTTTGACTGACCTGATCACGACAATGCTTCAGATTACTTGTCTTATTCTTCTGCAAATCTCCTTGAAAATAACTGTTTGAAACATTCAGATACTCAGCTTCATTGCACTTCGAGAAGTCATGATGTGAACTACTCGATCGAGTACTTGTGAGACTTCTCGAATGTCTAGACTTCTCGATTGCATACTTTTTTTGACGACTTTTGGATCAGGCTGGACTTCTCAATTGACTTGATTTCACAGACTTCTCGACTAACTCATTTCAAAGACTTCTCGATTGGTTAATTAGCTAACTTCTCGATTTGTTTAACTAGACTTCTCGATTGAGCATTTCTTTACACTTCTCGAATGACTCCGTATCCTTGACTTCTCGATTGAATAGACTTCTCGACTGAGTCATTTGAGACTTCTCTACCAGTTTGCACTTGTGACTTCTCTATCAACGTGACTTGTCTATTGATCAATTGCCTTAGGAACAATTTCTTCTATAACTCCTTATTTGATGTGATCTTCATTCTCCTGATGCATGATTCATAGAATCTTCTACTAGTACAATTATTCTTGATATCACTCATTTATATTTGGAGATGCAGTAGAAACATGTTTCTAACTGCAAGTACATAATTAAATAAACTAAGTCACTATTTAATACAAGAAGTACTAGAGTGTTGTAATATGACAAGTAAATAACAATCTCCCCCAATAAGTAATACGAGAAGTCTGTGAAATCAAGTCAATTGAGAAGTCCAGCCTGATCCAAAAGTCGTCAAAAAAAGTATGCAATCGAGAAGTCTAGACATTCGAGATTGATCTTTACTTTATCAACTTCAACAACCTCTTGGATATGCTTAACTGGTAGACCTTTGTTAGGAACAATGAGTTGCTTTCTCCATTTAGGACATATAACTAGCAATGAACTAATAGATTTCTTGAATTTTATTCTTGTGGCAGTGTTGAACTTGATCTGTTGACATGGCTTTAAATTATTGAGTTAACTTTCTTTTATTTCCTTCTTTATCACTCTATTGGCAGTCACCTTGGTCTTTTTGGTGATTTGGATTTTGGGATTTTAGCAGTTTCAGAAATTATTGGAGTCATATTAGTGTCCTGAATTTGGATAGGTACACTAGTATGAGTACCAACAACTTGCTGCTTGGATGGCTTCTTCCTTTCATATTTCTTCTCCTTATCTGACTCATTTCTCTTTTTCTTCTCATCTCCATCTTTCTTTCCCTTATCCTCCTTCCTTCCACCCTTATCACTCCTAGGTGCAAGTTTGTTGTCTTTATTTCCCTGATCTTTGTCTTCATCATCCTTCTTCTTCCTCTTCAATTCTTCATTTGTAAAGTTTGACACTTGATCATTTATGAATTTCTTCAATTTTTCCAAAATCACTTTGTCTTCTTCCTGTTTACCAGGCTTGTTTTCAAGTAGATCAATTAGACCCATGACTTGGTTTCTGTTTCCTTGATTCAAGTGTTTAGAGGGCATGAAGTGTACTAACTTGTTTACTTTGGACAAATACAGCATTCCATCTGATTGCAGTAGACCTCAGGAAGTGAGATAGGCAGGAGAGGGCCTAAGATTGATTTCTTTAATTCCTCAGCTTCCTGGGTCACTATTTCAACTGCCTTGTGCATGCACTCCAATTTAGTATATGAGAGTTGATGAAATGTCCCAACAGATAGCTTGAAGTATCCAAACTCTATCTGCACTACTGGCTCTTTGCATAATTTTCCATTTCTCTCATATTTCACTCCCCTTACATCTATAATGTCAATCTCTAAAATCTTCTTGTAATCCCAGTGATGCCCTTTGACTTGTGCCTTGAGGTTCTTCAACTCAAGTAAGAATTCTTTATCTGCACAGGGCTTCAAAACCTCTTCAACACCTTTCTGCCTCAATCTCCTCCCTTCTTTCCTTCTCCCCCTTAGGGTTGTTATCTTATTTCTGTTGTAGAAAGGAAAAGTGAGTAGGCCTAATGTGAGAAGAGACTTACACTTGAGGATCTTGACTTGAAGAAGGCATAGCGGAGATGAGAGGCTGAATGTTGGCTAGTTGGTGTGAGACTTGTTGAAGAGTGATGTTGGTCAGACATTGATGAATTGACTTCCTTTTGGAGGGAGCTCACACTAGCAACAACTTCATTCAGTGGTGGAGATGGTGTGTTGATCTGCAGTCAGTTGATCCATTTTTTCAGTTAATCTGGAAACTGTAGAGGCTTGAGCTTGCTCATCCTTTCCTTTTAACTGATAATACAGATCCACATGAAAATGAGTCATTTTATGCAAGTTGACATCTTTTGGCAGCATATCAGAATGCATGTTCTTGTAGAGAACCTCCACCATATTATTTGTCATTAATTGAGTCTGTTGGAGATTGGCATCCATCTTCTCCATCTTATCATTCATCTCCTTCGTGTGGAGCCTTGCCAATGATGACTCAGATCTAGGAGCATGCATTCCATAAAGGATGGACTTTTCAGCAATTGAGTTCATTCCGCTCTTCATCTTGTTTTTGTGATCTTCAATTTCAGACTGGAGGCCCCTTGCTAGGTAGTGGTTGGCTTGCAGTTGCACCTTGGTAGCCTCATGAATAACATCATAGATTGCAGAGGGAGTGAAGGTCCTTTCACATGATCCAAGAGAGTCAAATATTTCTCTATCATCCACTGTAGCATCTCCTCCATGTTCACAGTTTTCCTCTTGTCCAACCAAGCATCCACATTGGCCTCTCATTCTTCAACCATTTTCTCATTTTTATCCTTGATCTCCTCATGATCCTTTGCATATTCAAATAGAACAGCAGCATAATCTTGATTTGGCAGGTGTGCAGTCAGGAGTTTTTAAGCAATGTGATAGAAGCCATCCATCTGATCCCCATAGAACTCTTTTAATTTATCTTCAGAAAGTAACCCATTAGTAGATGGTCCTGAAGAACTGCCATGTTGCACAGGTTTCAGCAATTATGATATGAAGTGAGAGATAGGACCACTTGTTTCAGCCTTTGAATGACTGGGGATTGTCTAGGGGATGCCATTTGCATGGAGTGAAGGACCCCCAAATTACCCAATATCTTTGAAGAAATGATTTCCAATGGCTTATTAATGAGACCAATGGGTGATGTTACTCTAGCCCCCACATAGTCTGAAATAAAAACTTCTGAAACCTCTATGGTTTTGATGGTGTCATCAGAATATATCCCATCATGTATTCCCTCACTATCTTGATGTATGTCCTGGGTGGTGAACACGGTGTCATGCACCAAGTCACTTAAAATTGGCTCACCAGGAGGATTAGATTCCTGGTGATCAACAACCTTTTGTGTTTGGCTAGACACAATTAGTTGAGAAGAAACTTGAAAAGAGAAAGAAATGTTTTGAGAAGTGATGAGTGTTGACAACTCCCCCTGAAAAAATGGGGAAGTTTCAATGGACATTCATATGTGCTATTGTGTCTCCTTTTCAACTATACTTCTTTCAGCAACATGAGTGAGTTCCTGTGCTAGTGCAAACTCTTTATAAAGTGGAGTGGGCTGGCTCCCAATTTCAATAGATGTACTTTGTTGAGAAAGTGCACCTAGTAGTAGGTGTAACCCCTTTGTAACCTCTACATCCTGTTGGGAGGATGTAGAGTGGTCTAGTGTGGCCTCCTTAATTATCTTTCTCCTCTTGAGATTTTCCACAGGTGACTCATTTGAGTGGGATCCTTCAATACTTTCTATAACTACTTCTAGCTGTTTCTTTGGAGCAGGTTTCAACCTTTTCTTCTTTTCAACCACACCCTGTTGTTATTTCCCTTTAGTACGACAAGTTTGTAGAGGGGGGTTGAATACAAACTTAAGAATTTTTGTCAAATTCTTGCGGATATAAGTTTATTTAATTATAATGTTTGACAGTTGGAAGAATTGGTTAAAAGATAGACTTGGAAGAATTAAAAATAAATAACTTGAAAACAAATCTTTTGAAATTACTAGTGAATTGGTTTTTCCATTAGTGTATATTTTTGTTTTCAAATTATCCTTGGTCTAAGAACCAAGCTGCTTACAAATAAAAACCATTGAGCTAAGATACAACACTACAAATAAATCTCTTTCTCTAATGTGCTCTCTTGCTCTTGTTTTTCTTACTTGCTACAAAAATGAACTGCTAAACTATATATAGCAAATCATCTCTACTTCTATTTCCTATTGACTGAAAAATGTATAAAGTACATTCTACTATGTTTACATGAAAATAGAATGCAGCTACTTTCACAGTCTTCATAGACCTTTGTCTTATTCTGGACAAGTATTTGTCTTGATCTTCTCCTTGAAGACTGTGTTCCTTTGAAAGTCTTCACAGTCTTGACAAAACTGTCTTCCATTGATTTAGACTTCTGCAGAGATTCCTTTCATTTACCTTTAACTATTTTGGGAAACTTTGATCAACTGATAACTGCTGTGAAGCTTATCAGTTGAGTCTTTTTTGCTTATTCATCGATGGATAAGTTATCCATTGATCAATTTGTGTATCAATGGATAATTGAGCATCCATCGATTCCCTTATCCATTGATTATCTTTTATCCGTTGATTGCCTTGATGCTTTTATCCATTGATGAAGATCCATTGATTTGACTTTTGTTGACCATTTATCAATCGATTAATTACCGATATCCATTGACTCCTTTATCCGTTGATTACTTCATTTGATAGAATTCAGACTTAAAATATTTACACTTTGCCAGCCATTCTTCACATCCGTTGATGAGCTATCAATCGAGGCCAATAAAAATCAGTTGATTAAATCATCACATCCATAAACATATTACAATCAATTGATAATAAAAGGAATTCTAAATCACCATTACACTCTATTTTATGAGTTGATTAACAACAAATTCAACTGATAAATAGTTTCCTAGTTAATGGATATTTATAGATCACATATCCATTGATTAGTTATAAAATTAATATCAAACTTACAATTCTAGACAATTTATTATCATCATACAACATGATTCCTAACAATCTCCCCTATTAAAAATATAGGTTAATGATAACAAAAACCCTAAAGATTTATCAATACAATGAAAATCATAGATTGACATAAAAGAAACATTAGACTAGATGTACCAGTATCATGTGATTTCTGAGAAGAATTCTGATGAACTTGACTTGTCTAATTTCTTTTCTTCCTTCTTCCAGACTCCATCTCCCTCTTTTCATTCTCTTCCATTTGCCTGAACAGTGATCCCTTAAGTATCTTCTCATCTTGAACACTGTAATCCAATTGACTAGCCAAGTAATTCAGCTCTAGATTTGGCAATTTCCTGATTTCCTTGCAAATGTCAATGCATCTTTCTTTGCCATCCCTGTCTGTGTAGAGCATCATGTAGAAGGGTTCATGGAGAACTTTTTTTCTTCAGGATTCCAGATTTTTATTACTTCTTCTTTTTCTTCTTGAACTAGAGCCTCTCTCATGATGGTCATTTTTTGTAAGATATCCTTGGCCAGTCCTTGAGTTAAGTAGTAATTCCTGTTGAGAAGAGTGTGGATTTTTCTCAGAGTTGCATAGTCCTGTTCCATCACCTGTGTAAAAGTAAAGGTGAGATGTGAACCATCTTCATATTCAAGGTGAGATGTGAACAATTCTATTTCTCTTGGTTGATCACTGTTAGTTCTTTGAATTTTGTTTTCCTTTGACTATTTTTCCTCAACCACTTCTCCTTCATCAACATTCACTTTTCTCTTTACTCCTGCAGACTTGGAGGTTCTGTTTGCTCTTTGCTTTGTTCTTTTCTTCTCAGCCTCCTTCCTTCTATCTTCAAGAATCTTATCATGTTCTTCATCAAATTACTTTTGAAGAATTATGGCCAGTTCCTCTCCTGCCTGCTCCTGCTTCATTTTATCCTTGACACCAACCACTATTGCATTATGCAATAGTTTCTCACCACCTCCTAAAATAACCTTTTTCTTATTCTTTCCATCTTCAATTAGTATGCCTTTTCCTTTCTTATCTCCTGGCTATGAGCTTCCTCCTTCATCCATCTGTTAGTGTTGGTGTCCTAGAAACAATACTTTTAATGTTTTATTGAAAATAATTAAGAATTATGTTTTATGTGATTATTTAATTAATATTTATTATGTCTTTATTTACTGCGTCATAAATTGAAAAAATAATAAATGTCCTTGGAATATTAATACGTAATATATATCTTTAAGTATGTGACTTAAAAATGAGATTATATGAATAGTATTTTATTCCTAAAAGTCCCTAGTCGAGTATTATAATTTAAGGACAATAATAAAGCAATAAGACTACCATGTTTGTTGACTGATGACCACATCTCATTGGTCATAGGTATGGTGATACTAAAGTCAAGAACATAAGTGCATGTCTCAATGCATGGCACTGGACAGACCCGCTGTGAGAATCTACATGTTGATAAGTGTCATAACAAATTCTTACTGTGATAATGATGTAATGATCCTTAAACTTGAAATCATTATATTTCTATACAAGAATTAATATACTTTGATTACACTCAAACTTAACTTTAACCGGGTAATGATAAAGGTGAAAATTGGGTATGCTATGAATCGTATGAGAAATATGAATGATAGATATATGATTTAACCCTCCTATTTTAGGAGCGATATTATTGGCCTCTTGATTGAGTGAGACTATAAAATGCATGGCCATGCTCAAATGTTGATTTGATTAATAGTCTACTCATTGATCAAGGAAACCTGGATTAAACGTTGAAGAGGATGACACATTACATGCCTCGAGTTTGATCTATAATATAAGGTTAAAAGGATTATATTACATTGTACATTACTCACGAAAGGTTTAATTGAATCACCAATTATTATTATTACTTGGGTAGCAATGATGTATTACTAGATGCCGCTCATTGTTTATAATTTTATTAATAGAAAATAAAATTATTGCCAACGTAATAATAACCTATAGGGTCACACACAAAGAACGTTTAAACGGAGTGTTATTTAAATTATGAATTTAAATACTGTTATTATTATTTTGGAATTTATTTATTTAATTAATTAAGTGAGACTTGATTAATTATATACATATTAGAATTCGAATTTATTAATAATATAAATCCGAAATCTGAATGGGTTTTAAGAAGTCCAATCAGAATAGGGTTTTGGCCCAAGTCCCTCTCTCCCCTATATATACATAAAGATGTATAGTTTAGGGTTAACAGTTTTATAATTTTGTTTTTGATAAAACCCGAGCAGCTCTACGTTATTTGAGAGGCTAGAGAAAGAGAGAGAGACAAAGAGGCAGAAACAGGCTAGTACCTAACTCCGGTGATCGTTAGACGATACGACGTTCGTGTGGATACCATTAGAGAGTAGTTCTTGAAGAAGGGGCTGCTGTGATTCATCACTTCTGGACCTCCATAATCATCCTAAAGAAAGCTTTAAAAAGGTACACATCATCTTCTCCATAATCATCCACTTATTATACACGGATCCTGCATTTGTGATTCGTTTTTTTTGTATTTATTTTTCGCGTTTTTCCGCAGCGTGTGTGCCCGAATCCCAACAATGGTATCAGAGCTACGTGTATAATAGGATGATTTGGTTACGTGTTTAACAGTTTTTTGATATATTCTAGTATGTATATGATCTGCCATACATGTATATTGATACTACATTTGTATGAGATTTAATATGCATGCTGTCATGTTGATGTATGATTAAAACTGTTACATAATGTGTATCTGGTTATTCATATGATGAGTACATAGATGATGATACTAGCATGTTAATGATTTGCCATGACTGAATTATATGCCTTATTGCGATTTGTATATTATGCATGAGGGTCAGTTTGTATAGTGATATAAACTGGTGCATAGATTATGTTGGACATGATCTGTTAACTGGGATATGATCAGTATGTATATGATACATGCTTCTGAAACTGTATAAGATGCAATGGGGAAAAGACCAACAGATATGATCTGTAGTTTGGAAATTGATGATTTCTGAATAGGACCCGGCCCGGGGCTGCCGCCCCGAACCCCGCAAAATTTTTCGTGTTCTCTTTGTGTACTTGAGCATGGTGCTGGTTATGGCCTTAAGACCCCTAGATTAATGGTTTTGGTTTTGGTTTTATAAATACGACTTGCATGTCGTTTTCTTAATTCTTGTAATTGTTTAACCTCGAATGTAACTCGAGTTTTCTTATGTAAGTACATTAGTATAGATTGTATTCAATTATTCCATGTAATGTACTTGAAGATTGAAGGATGATCCAAGAAGAGGAGTAGGCGCCCATGGATACAAGAAGAATGAAGACATGTAATTGTATTTATATTTTATCACCATAGATTGACCTTGATCCTTTCATTAGCTCGAAAGGATCACACAGGAAAGGGGCCATAACCAAGCACGTTTACATACTGCACTTTACATACTGATGTATGAATGATAGTGTAGAATAGTTAATGATGCATGCTTTAATTAGATTAATCATGTATGTGTGTATTAGATACGACACCCATGCCATGCTTGCTTAAACAAGATAAAATCTGTAACGACTCAAGATTTTAAAATTGAACAAACGATCATGAGATTCTTGTGTTTATGAAACACGGTATTGAATATGAATTTTCATTTTTCTGATATGGGGAGATTTTGTCAACAACGGATTATTAATCTGTAAGAAAGTTGGGTTTTAAGTGAGACCGCTTGTGTTTTCTCCGACGATCTGGAAATCAAACCATTGATGAATATTGAAATGGATTATTTAATCAAGGAAAAATTGAGAATCTCTTTATGATGGGATCATGATCGTTAAATAATAAATCCCTAAATAAATATTAAGTTAATAAAGATGCCTTCCAATGTTTTAAACACATCAAGATCTAGATTGAGAAGGAGTGGGTTTGCCAAAGTGAAGTGCTCTTATCAATCATGGGAAAATGTGATAAGTAATTGTACTTTGTTTATTAAACGCTGGGTCTAACTTAACTAAATCATCACAATAGGATTGTGGGTTTAGAGGCATAGAGTTTGGTGAGATTTATTGGATAAATGTGTACAAAGGGTTGTTCCACCAAACTATCCAAGAGTTATATTTGATATAATCGACAAATGTTGTCTACCTAAATAGTCGTGTTTTGGGTGTATTAGCCAACGCTATCTTGAAACATGGATGAAATATGGATCTTGGCTCACTAGAAAGATTTGATGAAATGCTTTCCGAATTAATAGTTAGGGCTATTGATTTGAATAAAATAGTGGGAGATATATATTATGAATGTATATGATAATCACTTGAACATAATTAAAATTCTGCAGACTAACTAAATTTATGCATTTTAACATTGTAGATATTTAAATGAAAAACAATACAAATACTTTCTCCGTACGAGCAACCCTTGAGAAGGACAAGCTGACAAGAACTAACTTCCTTGATTGGTATAGGAATTTGAGGATTATCCTCACGCAAGAGCGTAAGCTCCACGTCATTGAAATTCCTTCTCCTACTCCTCCTGCTGAGAATGCAACTCGCGCTCAACAAAATACTTATCAGAAGCATATTGATGATGCGACTGATGTGGCGTGTCTCATGCTAGCAACCATGAGTGCTGAGCTTCAAAAACAACATGAGCATATGGATGCTTATGAGATGATTGAACACCTTCAAAGGATGTTTGAAGGACAGGCTCGTCAAGAAAGGTTCGACACGAGTAAAGCACTGTACGCTTGCAAGCAGGGAGAGAATCAACCTGTTCAACCACATGTTCTGAAGATGATAGGTTATACTGAGTATCTTGATACTTTGGGTTTCCCGATTGGTCGAGAAGCTCAGATTGACTTAATCTTACAATCTTGAAACAACAACTACACACATTTTGTTATGAACTACAATTTGAATGAGATAGACAAAACACTTACTGAATTATTGGCTATGTTTCGAACTGCTGAAACCAACATGAAAAAGGCCGAACCTGCTCCCATATTGATGGTGAACAAGAAAGGTAAGGCTAAAGGGAAAGGTAAATGGAAGGGAAAGAAGAAGATTGGATCTGATTCTGCTCCCAAGCCAAAGACTAATCCCAAACAGGCTTTAAAGCCTAAGGGTGCTGTTGCAAAGGGTGATTGTTACTACTGTGGTAAACTAGGTCATTGGAAGAGAAACTGTCACGCTTATTTGGAGGATCTGAAGAAGAAGAAGGCTGGTCAAGCTTCTGATTCAGGTATTTATGTTATAGAAGTCAATTTGTCCACTTCTACATCATGGGTATTTGTTAGGTCCAAAGTGTTGTAGAGGGGGGGGGGGGGTGAATACAACTGTTTAAAATTTATGAGAGAATAAACAATGTGCAAGTAATAAATGATGACTCAGAATTTCAAGAATATATCATTATATTCATTGATGGATTTGCTACAACATTCATAAAAGTATCATGATCAGTTGAACAATAAATACAGCAATTAAAGCTAGATTCAACTGATCCTCTCTCTCTCACTTTTTGTTTTACAGTAAATGCTCTCTCTTAAAAATTATCGTTGAAAAATATAGAGATACAAGTTACTACTAAAATAAAAACAAAGTGCTGTTTTTATAATGTCATGTAGTCTTGATCTTGTCCTTTTTGTGTACGTGGCCCAATCAGGACTTCGACAACAAAAAGTACTTTCCCAACAACTCTGGATCAACCGTTCACAATAAGCCACTTGTCCCTTGAACATTAAATGTTACATTTCTACCCGCATCTCGATCTTCGCCTGGACCCATCTCGATCTCGATCTGTGAAAATCTCGATCTCGATCTGGGAGAATCTCGATCTCGATCTATGAGGATCTCGATCTCGATCTGTGAAGATCTCGATCTCGATCTGTGAAGATCTCGATCTGTGAAGATCTCGATCTCGATCTGTGAAGATCTCGATCTCGATCTGGGAGAATCTCGATCTCGATCTATCGCCTGGATCGAGATTTGCCTTTGCAGTGTTTTACTTCACTTGTAAATCTCGACCCGCATCTCGATCTGCTGTGGATCGACATTTGCCTTGGCAAATATGCACACATCCAATGTTGACCTTCTTTAGTGACTAATTGAGAGTTAACCTTTATGAGCAAGTTTCCTTAGCTTCTTCAATTTCTTTTCCTCACTCAATTCAAATGAGATCTTCTATTACTGACATGAACTTGCCTCCAATGTCCTGACACTTGATGCAATGGTCTGGTTCATAAGTGACTAGTCTTGTAGGGGTTCTTGCTTCTGAATGTCAGTTCTCATTTGTTGATTAACCTTTACATTATCCAGATGTTGATATACATTACATGAAATCACTTTGGCCTTCTTGATACTTCCTTGACATTAATTTGATTCTCCATTAGATAAGTTAGGGCATGAGCAATACTCAGATTGAACTTCTTCTCACTTATGCATCCTTGATTAACCAAATTAGTTACTTGTAGTTACCAAGTATCATTACCATTTCTTCAGTTGATTGATTCCATGTGCTTCTTCAGTTTCTCTTGTTTTGCTGTTGTTTTATCTTTTACTTAGTTGAGTTACAAAATAATTAAGTGTTACAAGTTAGTACACCTATGCCTTTCAATCTCCCCCTATTTGATTGTCTAACAATGACAACCAAATTCACAATGAGGATAACTCAACTAAACAGGGACTGAAAAAGATAAAATAACATTCATAAAAGATCATGTCAACTTACATAATGCTTGGCTTGATTAATTAACTTCATGTCTATTACTGATAATTCAAGTGCCAAAATTGGACACTTGTTGGCTCGATTAAATGGCTTCATGCTCTTCTAGAGATTTTCTCTAAGTACTTTAAGAGCACGGTCCACTCAATCTTCAATTATCCTTCTGAAGTCCTTTTAGCAGTATTATCACCGCCGAACTTCGCGAAATAATTGACGCCTAATATAAACCAGTTCCAAGACACTTAGCTAACTAACTTCTACCTTACACTACACAAGAAAACAGATAATATATTTTTACAATGCAGGAAAACAAGAAAACAAATTACAAGCATGATACATTAAAACTTTTATTTCTTGCGCTCCTCTTCCTCACGAGCTTTCTTCTTGGCTGCTTTTTCCTTCTTCATGAACTCAGGGTCGCAGACTTCATCCATTCTTTTCTTGAGAAGATTAAATCCTTCTGCTTCCACATGATTTCTGATTTTGTAATTTCGAAACAACCTCAACCACCTTTCAACCATGCTGCGAGTGGTAAGCTTCGTGGGAATGTCTTCAAACCTCAGCTTCGTGACTTTGTCAGGGTACCCCTTTTCCCCTTTCTTCCTTATAACCAGCTGCTTAGGGTATCCAATGACAATAGCGGTGGTGCATTGCTGTAGCCTCTGAATATCAAGTTGTTGTCTTCTCTTACAGAAGTTATCAAACGTGACCCTCAGATAATCCTGATCAAACTCGTCAATATCATCCATCTCCTCAATCAATTCTCTTATACTACACAGTGTTTCATGACTGTGTTCTGCAAAGATGTCGTACTTGATTTCAATGATGGTTTCCACCTTATGCTTGTCTGTATAGATCAGCAGATCATTCTCATTCTCAGCTTTGCTCTTGACAAACTTGACATTTGCACCAGCCACTGCACCAGCTTCCTTCCTTATTTCCCCTTCTTCTGGAATGTCTATCCTTGGATCTCCGTATCTTTGCACATGCTCTCTTATTGCCTCGTTTTGCAGCTCGAATGCATAGTCTTCAGGTTCCTTCTTAACCACTGGTAGTGTAGCTTCAGGCAACTTGTATCTAGCGTCTTGTCTTCTTATCAGCTTCTCCAAGTCCTTAGCCACCAGCTTCTTTTCCTTTGTTAGAAAACCCTTAGAGAGAACTAGCTTTACAACTGCCTTCAGCACATTTCCGCTCGGAGTTAGTTTCGACTCATGCAGATTTACGATCCTCAAGACCTTGTCATGGACATATCTGATCTGGTAGGGATTTAGAATAATGTCAACCCCTCTGTCTTCAGCCATCTTCAACAATTTCTCCTTAAACAGCACTCCAGTCTTGACAGAGGTGTCTACCTTGTGAGCGAATTCTACCAGTTCACTTGCACCCCTTTCATGAAAGAAAGCTTCATCGACCATACACGACCCGATTTTTGTTACGGGTGTCCAAGTGATCATCAGATTCCATGCCTTCTCCTTGAATATGATTTGTACGGAGGTGCATCCCTGTCTTATGCAATTTAGATAATTCAGCAGCTCAGGGTTTAGATTTTCTAGCTTATGAAGAAGAAAACTCAATCTTCCTGAGTCATGAGCATAGGCTCTTGGTCCTGCTAAGGCTTCTCTAGCCTTGTCCCACTCGGGACCTTCCCTCCTTATGTCAGCCTGGACCTTAGGATCATTGATCTTTTTCATTTCAAACTCATGCTGAGTTTTCTGAGCCGCTCTCTTCTCCTTTGCCATTAGTTCTTTTTCAACTATCCCTTGTAGAATTTCTTCATTTACTCTTTCTCTGGCTTCCCTGAAAATCTCTCCTTGCATCTCCGCTTCATCAACTTCTTCTTCTGGAACATGCTCGTCAGCAACCGAGTGGTCTCCTGCATCACCTGCAACTCCTGCGCCAGATCCGCCAGGATTTAGACCTCTTTCTTGTTCCCATTCTCTTGCCCGTTGCTCTAATCTCGACCTCCTTGCCACTAAGGCTTCTACATCCATCTCGTCATCATCAGAATCTTCAATAAAGTCTCCCATAAATGCATCAACAAGAGGTGTTTCTTTCTCAGCTTCTTCTTCAACTACCATCTTCTGCTTGCCTTTGTCCTTAAGAGCCGGTTGAGCCTCCTCCACCTTTTCACCAGATTTGTTTGAGGACTCGATCACCGGACCCTTACTAGTCAGCTTTTTCAGACCCTGATCCTCCTTCTCCCCCTTAGGTGTGTTATCCTCATCAGGAGCATCATCATCATTATTATCGTCACCACCACCACCGGTTGAAGGACCAGGTCCAGCCCTGTTACGGCCAAAGACAGCATCAAGTAGTTCATTCAGCTTCGTCCAAACTTGAGACATGCCATAAGTGACATCATCTACTGATCTTACAACCTCCACCTGTGCCAATCCGAGATTGTTTATCTTATCAATCATTTGATTCTGGACGGCAATCAGATTCTCCATGAACTGAGCTCCAACCTCCAACCTTCCAGAGTGAGAAGAGACAGCAGCAGTAACACCAGCAACTCCAGCCTCCAAAGCCTCCACTTTCTTCACTAAATCCTGCAATTTGGGGGACGGTGTTTGGCTTGGGTTAGACTGTTTACTCTCGCCGGGTTCTGTTTCACTCAAGATCCCTAAAAAGAAGGGATCTACTCTCCCTGTCTCTCCCTCGTGTTTAGAGCCTAACAGTACTAGAGCCTCATCCACTAATCGCTGGGGACTAGCGGTGAGTTGGTCGGCGATATCGGTCAGTGAGACTGAGCCTTTAAGCGCTGTGTCTACGACGGGAGATGACGTTATGACCATGTCATCCCCTTGTTCACTTAGAACCTTTTCTGGTTCGCTGGGCTGTTCTGGAGGCGTAGACCCACCAGTCACCAGATGTCGTTGCTCTGCAAGCAACTTGTTTTCTGATTTAGATGAGGAAGCGTCATCCGTACTGGATTCGATAGACTCTTCCTCATTAAAACTGCCTGAGATACTAGTATCAGAAATGCTAGTCTCAGTTTGCCATTCCCCTTCCGAGAAATTGCTCAAAGAGCCCTGAGCGGACAACTCAGGGAAGGTAGGGCCAGCTCCTATTGGCTGTTGGGCTGGACCCCCTTCTTGACTCTCACCAACATGCCTAGGCGAGTGCGAATGTGTTGAAATGATTTGGAGAGGAGAGCCACCAGCGTGAGGTGTGGTGGCTGTGAGAGGTGAGCTAGCCTTAACAGGTTGTGCAGTTGCCACTGGGTTTGAATCCACCTTTTGCTTCTTTGAAGGTGGCAGAGCTGCTGAAGTGACTACTCTCTCAACTCCTACACTCCCTCCACTCGAATCACTCGACTCAGATAAGCTTGCCTTCCTTTTATCACCAGTTTTAGGGCTGGCTGAACGCTTATGAACAGAAGGGCTTGCAGCCTGGGATAGAGCCTGGGGGTGTTCAGGCCCACGGCTGTAGAAAACAGGTTGAATTGATGATTGATCAAGATCAGCAAGAATAGGTACCTGACTCAGAAGATCGTCATCCTTGTCAGCTCCAGCTTCTGCAACATGTGCCTCAACCATGTCAACATCCATACCTGCTTGTTCCAAATTTCTAGGCACTTGATCTCCACCTTCAGCTTCGTTACCGCTACTCTCAGCTTCTACTGCAGTAAACTGAGAAGCATGCCTCCTAGCATACTCATCTTGCAGATCCTGGAAGTACGGAGTCAGGCGCAACTCAAAAAGTCTTGACTTTTGCTGGGTTTCCATGGTGGAGATACTCTTTATAGTCATATCAAAACATGCCATCCTTTCAGAGCCTTGAAATATTCTTCGGTGTTCCTCTGAAAGGACGTCATCCAGAACCATCTGAAGAAATCTTGGCATCCAGCATTTGGCTGGACCATCTTCCGGATTCCTTGATGCATTTTTCTCCAATGCCCACCTCTCATGCAACTGAATCAACAGATGTTTGCCCACATTCACTCTCCTGTTGTTTGCCACTCCATATAGTATTACCCGGCAGCTGTTGTTCATTGTCCTGTAGTCTTTGTCCTTTGGGAACATGCAGCGCTGAATGGCCTGAACTACATAATCCCACTCAGCTGGTAGCATACCGGTGTTAACCTTTGTTACCTTGATTGGACCCGTGGGAGGGCGACAACCTATCTCCGTGAATAATTGCAACATATCCTCCATAGTGGGTTCCGGAGCATAATCTTCTGTAGGAAGCCCGAGTAACTCATTGAACTTCCGCAGACTGACTTCATATTTGACACCACTAATAGTAAAGGATAGGCCTGTTGGATTGGCTTTTCCACCCTGAATCTCTAGTGTAGAGTAAGCAGCTTGAAGGGCTTCGACATTCAGGATGGGAGAGGCGGTTAAGGCATGACTTATGATTGATGTGTTGTTGAGGGATTCAATCCAGAACTGATAGTGAATAAATCTACCAGTTGCTCGATCAACAGAGAGATTAACAAAGTTGGTCTTGGGAATTGTGAAATTTGGGTTTGCCATTTTAAATTTGTGTTTGAGAAAAGAAATGTTCTGAAATGGTTTGGCAATGGAAATTTTTAGAGAACAAGTTCTAAATTTAAACAACAAAAAAAACGTACACGAACCCCACTAATTAACCCACGTAATTAGTGACACAAATTAAAACAAATTAACTGCCCACTAATGACCACTTAACTCCCCACTAATGATTGACAGTTGAGTTTTCGAAAATTAAAGTGAACAGCCGTTACAAAATAAATTATTTTTCCAGAAAACCACAAACACGGCGGTAAAGTTGCACTTTAAGGATTAACCGATAGTACTCACAACTAATTTTGCTCAAGAACACAAAGAACTTAAGAATAAGAAAGCACGAAACAAAAACAAACTCACTCGAATGAAGAAGAAAACTAAAGAACTATTTGCAAGAACAGTAATGACGTGAAAATAACACAAGAAGTTCAACAGTTTTAAACAAAATTTTAGCAGAGTTTCGTTTTAGTTATTGATGCTTTTAAGTAACAGTTAGTGATTTTTGTTTAAGAAAATCACAAGAAAACTTGATGTAATGTATGTATACGCGTGTGTATTTGAAGAGCTTAAGCTTTTGGAGAGAAAGAAAGTTAATGTAAATAATGAACAGCCTTTTTAATGCTATAATATATACTTGCACGCGTAAAAAGAAGTGACTGAAAAGACACGTCACATCTCGATCTCGAGATCCGCATCTCGATCCTCATCTAGATGTCGATCTAGATGTCGATCTCGATCCGCATCTCGATCTACATCTCGATGTCGATCTGGATGTCGATCTCGATCCGCATCTCGATCTACATCGCGATGTCGATCTTGATGTCGATCTCGATCTAGATTTGCCATAGAAAATTTCTCATTACTTCATTTAGACACTAACCATAACGATATACAGATCAGCACAAGATTAATGTCATGAAACTTTCTAACTCCTTATGATATGCAACACATACATTTATGAAGTTAAGTACACATTATTAATTATGAATATTCATGAATAACAATAATATGTACACAAACTGAATTATAACAGATAGGTAGCAAAACTAACAGGTGTTAAGCATCCCCAATTCACCAACCAATCTAGAAAATGTTGATTCGTCTAGAGGTTTAGTGAATATATCTGCTATTTGACGTTCAGTAGACACAAAATGCAACTCTACAGTTCCATTTTCTACATGCTCTCTAATAAAATGATACTTGATGTCAATGTGCTTGGTCCTTGAGTGATCCACAGGATTGTTGGTCATTGCAATAGCACTTGTGTTGTCACACATGATAGGAATCTTAGATACTTCCACACCGTAGTCCTTGAGTTGGTTCTTCATCCACAGTATCTGGGCCACACAGCTTCCAGCAGCAATATATTCTGCTTCAGCTGTCGAGGTAGATACTGTGTGTTGTTTCTTGCTTTGCCAAGACACCAACCTTCTTCCAAGGAACTGACAGCTTCCTGAAGTGCTCTTCCTATCTATTCTACAACCTGCGTAATCTGAATCCGAATAGCCAACAAGATTAAACCCTGTATCTCTTGGATACCAAATCCCAAGATTTGATGTTCCCTTGAGATACCTAAAAATACGCTTTACGGCTATGAGATGTGACTCTCTAGGATCCGCTTGGAACCTTGCACATAAGCATGTAGAGAACATAATATTAGGTCTGCTAGCAGTTAAATACAAAAGTGAGCCGATCATACCTCGATAGCTTGAGATGTCTATAGGTTTACCCGCTTTGTCCTCGTCAAGCTTCGTGGCTGTTGCCATAGGAGTCTTTGCTTGTGATACATCTTGGAGACCATACTTCTTCAATAGATCATGAATGTACTTGGTCTGGCAGATAAATATCCCGTCCTTCTTCTGACTAACTTGAATGCCCAGAAAGAACGTCAGCTCTCCCATCATGCTCATTTCATACCTTGATTGCATTAACTTTGCGAATTTAGCACACAGCTTCTCATTTGCAGACCCAAAGATAATGTCATCCACATATACTTGCACCATCATTAGATCATCTTTGCATTTCTTGTAGAAAAGCGTCTTATCGATTACTCCTCTTGTAAAACCACTTTCTAGTAAGAAGTCTGACAGAGTTTCATACCACTTCCGCGGAGACTGCTTAAGGCCATATACTGATTTGAAGAGTCGATAAACATAATCACAATATTTGATATCGATAAACCCGGGAGGTTGCTCGACATACACCTCTTCATCCAGTTCACCGTTTAAGAATGCACTCTTAATATCCATTTGATAGACTTTAAAACCATGATGTGCTGCGAATGCCAAGAACATCCTTACTGCCTCTAGCCTTGCTACTGGTGCATAGGTTTCATCATAATCAATTCCTTCTCTTTGAGTATAACCCTTAGCAACCAGGCGAGCTTTATTTCGTGTTACACGTCCGTCTTCATCCAGCTTGTTTCTGAATACCCATTTTGTCCCAACAACAGATCTATTCTTTGGTCTGGGTACCAGCTTCCACACCTTCTGCCTTTCAAACTGATTGAGTTCCTCTTGCATAGCAATCACCCAATCAGCGTCATCTAGAGCTTCTTCCACCACTTTAGGTTCCATCTGGGAAAGGAACACTGAATATAGACATTCATTCTCAGTGGCAATTGCAGCTCTAGCTTTTCCTCTAGTAGTCACTCCGGCTTCTGGATCACCAATAATTAGCTCGAACGAATGGTCCTTGTTCCAAGTGCGATCCCTAGCAAATGTTCTTGATGATTCAGCTTGATCTTGTAAGTGAAGGTGACTTAGTCTAGAAGCACTTTCACTAGCTTCCCTTGAGCTAGTACTGGCTCCCCCTGAGTGAGCTGCTCCCCCTGAGTGCATACTGACTCCCCCTGAGTTAGTACCAGGTCTGACGGAAGGTGATCCCTCAGCCCTAGTGTTTTGAGTTTGCGAAACACTAGACTCTTGATTAATTTCATTATTTATAGTTGGATCACTACCCTGCACTACTGACTCAGGAACTGTATCCACTTCATCAATATCCACATTTTCAAATCTTAGGGAGTTGGGCTCACTATCTTCTTTTTGTATAGAAGGGAGCTTTGAGTCGTCGAATGTGACATTAAGGCTTTCAACCACCTTGCGATCATTAAGCACAAACACCCTGTACGCTGCTACTACTTCAAGAGAATATCCAATGAAAAACCCTTCATCTGCTTTGGCATCAAACTTTCCAAGTTGTGCATTGTCTCTTAACACAAAGCATTTGGCACCAAATACGTGAAAGTACTTGATAGATGGTTTTCGTTTATTCATCATGTAATACGGCGTCTCATTATGGTCCTTTATAATCAGGGTTCTGTTATGTGTATAACAAGCCGTGCTAACTGCTTCAGCCCAAAAATATAAAGGAAGTTTTGACTCATACAGCATTGTCCTAGCTGCTTCAACCAGTGTCCTGTTCTTCCTTTCTACCACCCCGTTCTGCTGCGGTGTTCTCGGTGCTGAATACTGTCGTCTGTTCCCTTTAGATATGCAGAAGTCCATTAACACTGAGTTCTTGAATTCTGTCCCATTGTCGGATCGGATAGTCTTCACAGTCAGACTTGCTACATTTTCAATTTCCAGTACATGTCTAATGATCTCATGTGGCACTTCATCTTTCGATGTCACAAACTTCATCCATGTGTATTTGGAAAAGTCATCGACAATCACCAGCGCATATCTTTTCCTTGACATTGACATAACATTAACAGGTCCAAACAAATCCATGTGAAGGAGTTGTAGGGGCTCGGTAATGCTATTCACTTGTTTATCCTTATGCGAGGCTCTTTTTGATTTTCCCATCTCACATGCTTCGCAGAGTCCATCTGGAGTAAACTCCATCTGCGGCAGCCCTCTCACCAATTCTCTCCTTACGAGATTATTCATTGCTTTAAAGTTCAGGTGAGATAATCTTTTATGCCATAGCCAACTTTCATCAGCAGAAGCCTTGCTGTAGAAATACGTGACTTCAGACTGATCAGCAGAATTCATGTCAGCTATGAACAAATTTGACTTCCTTACTCCTTTGAGAGCAAGGCTTCCATCCTTTTTGCTTCGAATCGAACAATCATGCTTCCCAAAGTTGACGTCAAAACCCCTATCGGTGAACTGACTAACGCTGAGAAGATTATGTCGCAATCCTTCCATAAAAGACACGTCCTCAATGATAACATTTCCACAAACGATCTTACCATATCCCCTGGTGTAACCTTTGCTGTTATCTCCAAAAGTAACCACGGAGCCGGCTCTCAACACCAAATCAGTTAGCAGGGACTGATTGCCGGTCATATGCATCGATGCTCCACTGTCTAGCACCCATATGACTTTACTCTTTAACTGTTCACTGCCCTGCAAATCCATAAAGGTTAGGTGTTCTTCGGAACCCAATGATGTTTGGGCCCGACATCAATAATTTCCTTTTTCTTTTCAGATACAGAAGGCTTTGCCTTGTTACCATCAGGGGCATTCATCTTGACTTTGTCTTTTCCCTTGTCAACCTTGACTGGTTTGTCAGGTTTGGGAGTAGACTGGTCACTCCTAACTTTAGGAGGACTTGAAGTCTTAGTCTTTGACCCCACATGCTTTTTCTTACCACTACTAGATGTATGTTCAACAGATGCACTAGCAGTATTCATTAAATTAAAATAAGCATGCATGATGTTTACAGCACATGGCATACAATTAGGATTATTGCATTTAGCATGATTTGCATGCATGTTAGACAAAGCAGTAGTTGCAGGCATGGTATTACAACCAACAGATTTTTCTTCCTCTACATAGAACGGGCAATAGTAAGACAAATGATCAGTTTGATTACAGATATAGCATGCTTTTCTAGCTCGTGTAGATGTAGATACAGATGCAGGTTCAGTTTTAACTGCCTTTACAGGTGCTTTCATTTTGTCTGACCCTGCTACCCATTGTTTATATGACACCGTCTTAGCCTCCTTGGTTCCTACACCTCTCTTAGCATAAGCAATCTTACTAGCTCTCTTAGAAGTTGTAGGTTCTACTACTTTTTCTTCTGAATCTCTTTCAATTTTAATCTCATGTTCAATTTCAGTAGCAACAGGATCTATGGTCCTAGGCTCAAAATGCTTAAAGATAGGTTTTCTAACATCCATTAAAACCTCAGGCACATTTTCTTTGACTAACACTGGCTCTAACAACTCAGCAGCCCTATTTTTCTTTTTTTGGGTGTAGTCAAGTCCTATGTTTACTTTTTCATTTTTACTCTTGCCTGCCAGTTTCATGTACATGTCCCTTTCTACGAAAACTTTATTAGCGGCTTCTTCAAAAGATTTACATGTTATTTTAAGCTCAGCTAATTCATTTTTAAGTTCTTCGTTAAGGTCTTCCCTAATCTTAAGCTTGTGTTCTAAAACGTCTGCCTGATTCATTAATTGCCTTTCTTTACTTTCTCCTGATTCTAATTCCTCTACCCTGGCCTCGAGAAGTCTATTCTTAAGGGAGAGTTTAGCATTTTCCTCATTAACAGCAATTAGATTTAGTTGGAGATTGTACATATCTTTAGTCATGGCAGCCAATTCATTTTGGTACTCAGGAATAGACATTTCATTTACGGTTAGAATTGGTACCTCTGATTGTTCTGAAGATTTTGCCATTAAAGCGAAATTGCATAGCTCATGATCTTCATCTTCATCAGACTCGTCCCAACCCTTCCCTTCAGTCACAACATACGCCCGGCTTCCCTTCTGTTGCTTGCTAACCAAGGCATCATATTTCTTTTTCAGATCAGCATAGGATTCCTTGGGATGAACGTACTTGGGCTTCTTGCACTCTGTTGCAAAGTGCCCCAATTCATTGCAGTTGTAGCATCTGAACTTGTTCTTCTCTACCAGGTTAGGTCTGTAGCCACTACTGGATGTGCTACTCCGACCACTGTAATTTCCTCGATCACTTACACTACTGCCTCTGCCGCTACTGCTGCCTCTTCGGCTGAAAGAACTACCGAATCGTCCTTTACCACTTCTTTGCTTCCTGAAGCTGATATGAGCAAATTCTCGAGCAATACAAGCATATGACTTGTCTTCTAATTTGTCCAGCTCTTCAAGGGTATAGTATTCATCCTCACTTTCTTCGGATGGATCTTCAATGTCTAATACCACCCTTTCAGGATTAGCAGTTTTCAATGAGACAGCTGCAAGTGCCTTTACAGCAGACTCTTCAGCTACAAGTCCAGACTCACTTACCGCTTTGTTTTCTCCACTATTGTAGGATCTTCTTCTGTCATTTTGTTCCTGCTCCAGCTCGTAGGTCTTCAAAACACCATACAGCTTTTCCAGAGAAGTATTTTTCAAGTCTCTTGACTCTCGAATGGCAGTGATCCTGTGTTCCAGATGTTTAGGCAAATTCAATAGAAACTTGATATTTGAATCTGCTAGTGGATAGACTTTATCTCTTATACTCAGCTCGATAAGCAATTTACTGTAACGTTTGTAAACATCCGCTACGCTTTCTCCTCGTTCGCATCTGAACGATTCATATTCAGATATCAGAATGCGTTTGTGATTATCTCTAACTTCCTCGGTCCCCTCCATCACCACAGCCAGTTTATCCCACATGGCTTTAGCTGTTTTTAATCCCTTTATTTGAACATAGTACTCTGAGTTTAGGGATTCAATTATGACGTTGCGTAAAGACGCATCCATACCAACCAATTCTTTATCTGCGTCTGAAAACTCCATTTCCTCTTTAGGAACAGACCGGGATGGAATTAGTATCCCTCCTTCCATTCGCTCTGGCTCAATTCTCATGGGTATGTATGGACCGTTTTCCAATATTCTCAAGTATACCTTGTTTATTGATTCAAGGTGAGCTCTCATCCTTCCGGTCCATTCGTCATAATGTTGTGCATCAAACGGAGGTATCTTAAATCTGTGTGCGGCGGCCATTTTAATAAGATTTAAAATTAAGATAATACACTTTTCAAATTACAATAAATTGTATTTACTTGAAAAATTAATTATCTCACTTTAAATATCCAACACTTAATATCCAACGGATTTTGCACTTAAGATTCAAGCAAGTTAGTTTTAATCACAGGAACAGTAGCAGGGTCCACAATTTTTCAAGTCCAAACAAAAAGGTGTTCACTTTCTAGTTGACAGAAGTTCGAAATTGTCCTTTTTGTTTAGCCAATCAGTTGATTCCAGTTTTGACCACAAGAAAATCCACAAAGCTCTAAAGTACAGTATTTTGGAATTTTGTACAAATATTCCTTACACCATGACTCAGAACTTTTTAGATCTACGACTTTTTCAAGAAGAAACAAATAAAAACTTTCGGCACAAACTTCAAAAAAAATTAGATCTGAGATTTTCAAGAACCAACTCAAACAACACAGTAGGATCTCTGTTAGATGTGTTTAACAGGTGCTCTGATACCAATTGTTAGGTCCAAAGTGTTGTAGAGGGGGGGGTGAATACAACTGTTTAAAATTTATGAGAGAATAAACAATGTGCAAGTAATAAATGATGACTCAGAATTTCAAGAATATATCATTATATTCATTGATGGATTTGCTACAACATTCATAAAAGCATCATGATCAGTTGAACAATAAATACAGCAATTAAAGCTAGATTCAACTGATCCTCTCTCTCTCACTTTTTGTTTTACAGTAAATGCTCTCTCTTAAAAATTATCGTTGAAAAATATAGAGATACAAGTTACTACTAAAATAAAAACAAAGTGCTGCTTTTATAATGTCATGTAGTCTTGATCTTGTCCTTTTTGTGTACGTGGCCCAATCAGGACTTCGACAACAAAAAGTACTTTCCCAACAACTCTGGATCAACCGTTCACAATAAGCCACTTGTCCCTTGAACATTAAATGTTACATTTCTACCCGCATCTCGATCTTCGCCTGGACCCATCTCGATCTCGATCTGTGAAAATCTCGATCTCGATCTGGGAGAATCTCGATCTCGATCTATGAGGATCTCGATCTCGATCTGTGAAGATCTCGATCTCGATCTGTGAAGATCTCGATCTGTGAAGATCTCGATCTCGATCTGTGAAGATCTCGATCTCGATCTGGGAGAATCTCGATCTCGATCTATCGCCTAGATCGAGATTTGCCTTTGCAGTGTTTTACTTCACTTGTAAATCTCGACCCGCATCTCGATCTGCTGTGGATCGACATTTGCCTTGGCAAATATGCACACATCCAATGTTGACCTTCTTTAGTGACTAATTGAGAGTTAACCTTTATGAGCAAGTTTCCTTAGCTTCTTCAATTTCTTTTCCTCACTCAATTCAAATGAGATCTTCTATTACTGACATGAACTTGCCTCCAATGTCCTGACACTTGATGCAATGGTCTGGTTCATAAGTGACTAGTCTTGTAGGGGTTCTTGCTTCTGAATGTCAGTTCTCATTTGTTGATTAACCTTTACATTATCCAGATGTTGATATACATTACATGAAATCACTTTGGCCTTCTTGATACTTCCTTGACATTAATTTGATTCTCCATTAGATAAGTTAGGGCATGAGCAATACTCAGATTGAATTTCTTCTCACTTATGCATCCTTGATTAACCAAATTAGTTACTTGTAGTTACCAAGTATCATTACCATTTCTTCAGTTGATTGATTCCATGTGCTTCTTCAGTTTCTCTTGTTTTGCTGTTGTTTTATCTTTTACTTAGTTGAGTTACAAAATAATTAAGTGTTACAAGTTAGTACACCTATGCCTTTCAGTATTGGATACTGGATGTGCTTCCCACATTTGTATAAATGTGCATGAACTACAAAGGAGTAGGACTTTGGCTAAGGGAGAGGTTGACCTACGAGTTGGCAATGGAGCAAAGGTTGCTGCTTTGGCTGTAGGGACTTATCATTTATCATTGCCCACTGGGCTTATTTTAGAACTTGAGAATTGTTTTTACGTGCCTGCAATTTGCAGAAACATTATTTCGGTTTCTTGTTTGGACAAGAAAGGTTTTGCTTTTTCAATTCAGAACAATTGTTGTTCCTTTTCTTTGAATAATGTTACCTATGGGGTTGCACGTTTGTTTAACGGTTTATATGTTCTTGATTTAGACACTCCCATCTATAATGTGAATAACAAATGACTTAAGACTAATGACTCAAATCAAACATACCTTTGGCACTGTCGTTTAGGCCATATAAATGAGAAGCGCATTTCCAAGTTACATCAAGATGGATACTTGGATAAGTTTGATTTTGAATCATACGAAGCATGTGAACCCTGTCTCATTGGAAAAATGACAAGCTCCTTTTACTAAACAAGGTGAAAGGGCTACTAAACGATTAGAACTAATACATAGTGATGTATGTGGTCCTATGCGTACTATAGCAAGAGGTGGCTTTTACTACTTTATCACGTTTACTGATGATTTTAGTAGATATGGATATGTGTATCTTATGAAGAACAAATCCGATTCTTTCGAAAGGTTCAGAGAATACAAAACTGAAGTAGAAAAACAGACTAGCGGAAGTATTAAGACTCTACGATCTGATCGTGGGGGAGAATACTTAAGCCATGAATTTAAGAGTTTCTTAAAAGAGTGTGGTATTGTATCACAACTCACTCCTCCCGGAACACCACAATGGAATGGAGTTTTTGAAAGGAGAAATCGTATTTTGTTGGACATGGTACGATCGATGATGAGTCATGCAGATCTTCCAATTAGTTTCTGGGGCTACGCCCTGGAGACAGCTGCTTATACACTTAACCGAATTCCTACTAAAACGGTTCAGAAGACTCCATATGAGATATGGACTGAGAAACGTCATAGCATGTCATTTATGAAAATACGGGGATGTGAAGCATTTGTGAAACGTTTAACTTCTGACAAGCTAGGACCTAAATCAGACAAATGTAATTTTGTGGGATACCCAATTGAAACAAAGGGTTATTCATTCTATAATCCTTCCGAGAACAAAGTGTTTGTTGCTCGAACTGCAGTTTTCCTTGAAAGAGAAATGTTGTCGAAGAAAAACAGTGGGAGGATAATAGATCTCAATGAAGTTCGAGGCCCACAAGATAATATTGAACCAATGGAGGAACTTGAGCAGGATGTACAAGAACACAACACTGCTCAAGAAACACAGGTTGTTCATAGGTCTAGTAGGATTCGCCATGAGCCTGAGAGATATTATGGATTTCTCTTAACTCAAGATGGTGATGTGATGCTTATCGACGAAGATGAGCCTCTCACCTACCAAGACGCTATGAACACTCCAGAATCCAAGAGATGGCTGGATGCCATGAAATCTGAGATGGAATCCATGTATACTAACCAAGTATGGACTTTGGTTAATCCACCTGAAGGGGTAAAACCTATAGGGTGCAAGTGGGTTTTCAAGAAGAAGACCGACATGGATGGTAATGTACAGACCTATAAGGCACGATTGGTGGCAAAAGGTTTCAAGAAAATTTATGGTATAGACTATGATGAGACTTTTTCACCAGTGGCTATGGTCAAGTCCATCAGGATTTTGCTTGCTATAGCTGCTTACTATGATTATGAAATCTGGCAGATGGATATCAAAACCACTTTCTTAAATGGGAGCCTTGAAGAAGATGTGGATGTGTACATGACATAACATGAGGGTTTTGTTGATCCAAAACATGCTGGAAAGGTATGTAAGTTGCGTCGATCCATTTATGGATTGAAACAAGCCTCGAGGAGATGGAATATTCGTTTTGATGAAACCGTCAAAGAGTTTGGGTTTATTCAAAATGAAGATGAACCATGTGTTTACAAGAAGGTTAGTGGGAGCAATGTGGCATTCCTAGTATTATATGTGGATGACATATTAATAATAGGGAATGACATTCCTTCTTTACAGGCTGTTAAGACTTGGTTGAGTAAAAATTTCTCAATGAAAGACTTAGGCGATGCGACCTATATATTAGGTATCAAGATCTATAGAGATAGATCAAGAAGAATGATTGGCCTAAGTCAGAGTACATACATTGACAAAGTTTTGCATCGATTTGGGATGCAAGATGCTAAAAGGGGCTATGTCCCGATGTCTCATGGGATATCGATCTATAATGAAAATAGTCCTAAGTCATTGAATGATAAGGACCGTATGAGTAAAGTTCCATATGCTTCAGCAATTGGTTCCATAATGTATGCAATGATATGTACTCGTCCTGATGTCTCGTATGCTTTGAGCATGACGAGTAGATACCAGTCTAACCAGGTGAAGGTCACTGGACGGCAGTCAAGAATATTCTTAAGTACTTGAAGATGACTAAAGATCAATTCTTGGTATATGGAGGAGAGGAAAAGCTGGTTGTAAAAGGTTACACCGATGCTAGTTTCCAAACAAATAAGGATGATTCGATCTCTCAATCTGGTTTTGTATTTTGTCTAAATGGATGTGCTGTAAGCTGGAAAAGTTCATAGCAAGAGACGGTTGCCGATTCTACAATGGAGGCTGAGTATATTGCTGCCTGTGAAGCAGCCAAGGAGGCTGTCTGGATTCAGAATTTTATTTCAGGACTTGGTGTGGTTCCTTCGGTCGCAGATCCGATAGATTTATACTGCAATAATAATGGAGCCATTTCACAGGCTAAGGAACCAAGGTCTCATTCCCGAACAAAGCATATACTCAGACGATATCATCTTCTTCGAGAGATTAATAATCGAGGGGATATACATATATGTAAAGTGCATACAAATGAGAATATTGCAGATCCACTGACCAAGGCTTTGTCGCAGAAGAAGCACGAAGGTCATACTAGTTCCATGGGTATTAGATACATGAGAGATTGGCTCTAGTACAAGTGGGAGATTGTTAGTGTTGGTGTCCTAGAGACAATACTTTTAATGTTTTATTGAAAACAATTAAGAATTATGTTTTATGTGATTATTTAATTAATATTTATTATGTCTTTATTTACTGCGTCATAAATTGAAAGAATAATAAATGTCCTTGGAATATTAATACGTAATATATATCTTTAAGTATGTGACTTAAAAATGAGATTATATGAATAGTATTTTATTCCTAAAAGTCCCTAGTCGAGTATTATAATTTAAGGACAATAATAATGCAATAAGACTAGCATGTTTGTTGACTGATGACCACATCTCATTGGTCATAGGTATGGTGATACTAAAGTCAAGAACATAAGTGCATGTCTCAATGCATGGCACTGGACAGACCCGCTGTGAGAATCTACATGTTGATAAGTGTCATAACAAATTCTTACTGTGATAATGATGTAATGATCCTTAAACTTGAAATCATTATATTTCTATACGAGAATTAATATATTTTGATTACACTCAAAGTTATCTTTAACCGGGTAATGATAAAGGTGAACATTGGGTATGCTATGAATCGTATGAGAAATATGAATGATAGATATAGGATTTAACCCTCCTATTTTAGGAGCGATATTATTGACCTCTTGATTGAGTAAGACTATAAAATGCATGGCCATGCTCAAATGTTGATTTGATTAATAGTCTACTCATTGATCAAGAAAACCTGGATTAAACGTTGAAGAGGATGACACATTACATGCCTCGAGTTTGATCTATAATATAAGGTTAAAATGATTATATTACATTGTACATTACTCACGAAAGGTTTAATTGAATCACCAATTATTATTATTACTTGGGTAGCAATGATGTATTACTAGATGCCGCTCATTGTTTATAATTTTATTAATAGAAAATAAAATTATTGCCAACGTAATAATAACCTATAGGGTCACACACAAAGAACGTTTAAACGGAGTGTTATTTAAATTATGAATTTAAATACTGTTATTATTATTAATTCGAATTTATTTAATTAATTAATTAAGTGAGACTTGATTAATTATATACATATTAGAATTCGAATTTATTAATAATATAAATCCGAAATCTGAATGGGTTTTAAGAAGTTCAATCAGAATAGGGTTTTGGCCCAAGTCTCTCTCCCCCCTATATATACATAAAGATGTATAATTTAGGGTTAACAGTTTTATAATTTTGTTTTTGATAAAACCCTAGCAGCTCTACGTTATTTGAGAGGCTAGAGAAAGAGAGAGAGACAAAGAGGCAGAAACAGGCTAGTACCTAACTCCGGTGATCGTTAGACGATACGACGTTCGTGTGGATACCATTAGAGAGTAGTTCTTGAAGAAGGGGCTGCTGTGATTCATCACTTCTGGACCTCCATAATCATCCTAAGGAAAGCTTTAAAAAGGTACACATCATCTTCTCCATAATCATCCGTTTATTATACACAGATCCTGCATTTGTGATTCGTTTTTTTTGTATTTATTTTTCGCGTTTTTCCGCTGCGTGTGTGCCCGAATCCCAACATCATCCTTATTCCTCCAGCCTCATGAGATTCAACAATTGCAGTTTCAGAAATTAATCTTGCTGGCATTGAAGTAATTGCTGTGATCTTAATTGGCTTTTCCTCATTGATAGCCTTGATCCTCCTTTCCAATGCTTCAAATCTTTGAACAATTTGCTTGGCCATTTTTCTTTTCTTGGCTAGTGGGTCCTGCTTAGATATGATAGCCTCAGAATCTTGGATTTGATTCTCCACCTCCCTCCTTAATTCATCATTTTCCTTCTCCCTTTTTTTGTTATCAGCAACAGTTGACAAAGGTTGATAAGAGGAATGTATGTCCAATAGTCTGCTGAGAAGCTTGACTTGAGTAACCTGATTTGCTAGAATCTATTGCATGTTAAGTTCCATGGAAGTAACCCTCTTTTCTAACTCCACAACTTTATCTTTGACAATAAACTCTTTGTCAAGTCTCTGTTTGATTCTGCTTATGAGAGTAAAGCTGAGTCTAGAGTCCATTATTGAATCAAAGTGAGTCCTTGCACTCTCAATGTCATATTTAACTTGCCTGAACTCATTCCTTGTGCTGGTGACATGAAGCTTTTGAACTTTGAAAGTGTCTCTGTAGAAGTTTAATATCCTCATTTGAATAGGGTCCTCAATGTTCACTTCAGCCATGAACCTTCTGTACTGAGTCATCATTTCACTTTCAGTGTCAGCTAGAGTGGCTTCATCATCTCTCATAGTGGGCTCCAATGCGTCATCATCACCCTCAGATTCAAAGTCTTTAGGATTCATGTGAGAGACATCATCAGACATCGTTGATAAAGTTTATTTCCCACTTCTGAACTCCTCCTCATTCTGCACCAATCCCAGAATCTGCGCAACTTCTTGATTTATTGCTGCTGCCAAGTGTTGGTAACGAGGGTCTTCATGGTGAATGGTGTTAAAATTTAGATCAACATGAATTTCAACATCCTCCATCATGAGGGCATCTGCAACTCCTGTAGGAACTCCAACCTCTCCAACTCCCCCTAACTCTAGCCCCAACTCCTGGGTGAGTGCTACTACAAAAGCCTCAGTTTTAGAAGATGAAGCCTCATAGATCAGGGATAAGGATTTCTCTCTATTCTTTTCTCTCTTTTCTTTCATCAGGATCTCATCCTGGAATCTCACCTCTCTCTTACTTTTCTTATATATTTCATCACCTACTAAGGTGGAACTCTCAATCCTCACACCTTCTCCTTTTTCCACCTCAGAAGAAGTTGATGGCCTCTCAATCACATACTCACCTTTTGCCAGGAGATGTAAATCTTGCCTCTCACTCACCTCACCCACTCCACTCAAACCTAATAAAGTGTGGGAAACTTCAATAGTAGGATCAATATTTGAATTATTAGTTGAAGCAGCAATCGATGGATAAGAAGTGGTGATCGATGGATAAGGAATATCCATCGATTGATGAATATCTATCAAAGTTATAAGCTCGTTGATGGATGTAAGGATATTCATCGATGGATGAGTGGAAGTCGATGGATGTTGGATAATATCAATTGATGTAGAAATATCCATCGACTTAGAAGAATGGTAAATATTATCTTGTTCAGCCAAGGTGTTAACCTTTTGTTGTGAGTCAGGTGAGAGTGTTGGCTCCACCCTGAGTAGTAAGGAAGGTAAATTTGAAACAGTGATGTTATCTATCATCAAGGTTTTCGGAGAAAGAGATTTAGAAGGAGATTGAGGAGAAGGAATAGATAAAGAGTGGGGCTGTGTCTCAGCATTAACTGAGACACATCAATAGAAAAAGCTAAAGGCTCCACCAAATTTTCATTTGGCTTTGCAGTTGTGTGTGCCCCTTGTGCATTGGTAGTCCCCTTATTTCTTCTTTTGAAGGCTTGTATGACTGTATGCCCCTTTTTCCCATCAGATGGTCCTGGTTTAGACCTCTTTTTAATAACTACACCTTATTGAGAAGGTGCAGTTAAGGATGTGTTTAATTCCTTTATCACAGTCTCAATCTTTTGAGAGATTGAACTGGAGGCTTCCTGGACAATCTCACCCTCTCCAACCTTATTCTTCTGGCTTTCTTGATGTTGGCCAGTTCCCTCCCCCTCAACTACTACCTTCACCCTCCCCTCAATGGTTTTTCTTTTCTTGGATTTTACAACAACAGTTTGTTGAGAAACTATTGAGATTGTTTTCTTGGATTTGGATTTAGAGGGTTTTGCAACTTGGGTAGGAGGGATGTGGGCATTTCCAACTCCTTCCATTGTTGTAGAAGGCAAAGAAAGATGTATTTCTACCTCAAGAAAAGAAAGGTTTCGATATTTAAGGAATACCTGTACAAAAAGGGGATAGGTGAGGCACAACTTAGGGTGTAAGTTGATTCTCACCAAGTCCTTGAAGACCCTTTTGTTTTGAGTCCATGATTCCATTGTCTCCATGGCTTCTGTGATCTCATAATTCTCCACAGAACAATTAATAAACAACATAATGAATCTAGCAAAGTAAATGTTATTTTTCCTAGACTCTATGCTACCTAACTTAGCAACTAATTCATTTAGGAGCAATGTGCCAAGATCAAAGTATTTATCAAATAGGATACTATAAGCAATTTGTAGTGTACTAGTAGTAATAACATCAAAGTTGCTTATCTTTCCAGAAAATACCTTGATAATGGTAATAAAGAAATAACTCCATTCTTTTCTTAGGTTCTTTCTAACTACCTCTCCTTAATTACAGTCATTTTTAGCATAATTTACAAAGGCTAGCATATTCCTAATATCTTCATCTTTAGGCATGCCATCACAATTATTAACAGAAATTTCTAAGCATTCAGAGATAGTAATCCTAGTAAGAGTATAGGGTTTACCTTTACAAGTGTAAGAAATTACCTTCCCGTCTCTTGACACTTCCGTAGACTTCCAGAACTCTTCCACCAGTTCACAAACAATTGTTTGTGCTTCGCTTAGTGCCTTGGAGAGTTTACACTAGCTTAGAAACTTCATTAATGGATAAAAATCAGCAAGGGCATCCTCCACTGTCAAGCAGACAATAAAATTGTTCTGCTCATAGATGTAGCGTGTTGATGATTAGATTTTCTTTTGTGGTGCCATTACTGTTCTTGAAGAAATTAGAGGAAGAAACTTGAAGAAGAAGAGTGAAAAATCACCTTAGGGTTCTTAGAGAGAAAAAAGAAATATATTCTTTAAGCAAAAATAACAGGTAAAATAAAAATAGGAAATGAACTTGTTATTTATATTTTTCAAGAATGAAGTGAATTTAAATAAGTCACATCAATTAATTTTTCTATTCTAGTGAAAATAAATGACTGTTTAAAAATAAAATAAATAGACATGCTCTAAATATTAATCGACTTTATACATACATGACTATATATATTTATCGATGGATAAAATAGAGCATCAATGACTAATTTAGATAGTAGTTAATGGATGTTTAGAAATGAATAAAATTCTATTATCATCGATTGATAATTACATCCATTGATATACAATAACTGACTTATCGATCGATAAACAATTACTAAGGTAATTATGTGTCGACAGATAAACATCCATCGATAGGTATATATTTTATTAGTTGATGAAATATATCCATCGATGACTAACAAATATCCATTGATTATTAATCCATTTATCAATTGATAATATCGATTCAAAAGATATAAGGAAACAATGGCTGCATCCAAAGAAATAATTAAAACCTGTTGATCATTTTTCAAAATTCAAGTGAAATTGAGCATACCTAATTCACAGTCTAATCTATTTAAGGTAGATTCATCAAGTGGTTTGGTAAAAATATCAGCAAATTATTGTTCACTAGGGACAAACTGTAATTCAACTGTACCATTCATTATATGTTCCCTAATGAAATGATACCTTATATCAATGTGTTTAGTTATGGAATTTTGCACATGATTCGCTGTTATCGCAATGACACTTGTATTGTTACAGAAGATAGAAATCTTGTTCATGTTGAACCCATAGTCAAATAACTGATTCCTCATCCACAATATTTATGCATAACAACTACCAGCAGCAATGTACTCAGCTTCTGTAGTTGAAGTTAATACTGAGTGTTGCTTCTTGATAAACCATGATACAAGTTTATTTCCTAGAAATGTCAGTAAATTATTGTTCACTAGGGACAAACTGTAATTTAAATGTACTATTCATTACATGTTCCCTAATGAAATGATACCTTATATCAATGTGTTTAGTTCTAGAATGTTGCACATGATTCTCTTTTATCGCAATGACACTTGTATTGTCACAGAAGATATGAATCTTGTTCATGTTTAACCCATAGTCAAATAACTGATTCCTCATCCATAATATTTGTGCACAACCACTTCCAGCAGTAATGTACTCAGCTTCTGCAGTTGAAGTTGATACTGAGTGTTGCTTCTTGCTAAACCATGATACAAGTTTGTTTCCTAGAAATTGACAGGTGCCTGTTGTACTTTTCCTATCTATTTTGCAACCTGCATAATCTGCATCTGAGTATCCTATTAGATCAAAACCAGAGTCTCTAGAATACCAAATACCTAAATTTGGTGTACCCTTGAGATATTTAAAAATTCTCTTAATGGCCACTAGATGAGATTCTCTAGGATCAGTCTGAAATCTAACACACAAACATGTAGAAAACATTATATATGGCCTACTAGCAATTAAGTACAAAAGTGAGCCTACCATGTCTCTATAACTTGAAATGTCCACCTTGGCTTCCGTAGTACTGAATTCAAGTTTAGTGGCAGTGGCTATGAGAGTTTTTACAGAAGAACATTCACTCAAGTCAAATTTCTTCAACAAATCATGAATATACTTAGTTTGATTTATAAAAATACCATTCTTAACTTGTTTGACTTGCAAACCAAGAAAGTAAATAAGTTTTCCCATCATGCTCATTTCATATTTACTTTACATTAATTTAGCAAATTTTTTACAAAGTCCCTCATCAGTTGAGCCAAATATAATATCATCCACAGAAATTTGAACAAGAATAATTAACCCATTAAACTTTCTATGAAATAAAGTTATATCTATAGTAATTCTTGTGAAGTGACTCTCAATGAGAAACTGAGATAAAGTGTCTTACCAGGCCTTTGGTGCTTGTTTCAGACCATAGAGTGCTTTGAGTAAATAGTAGACAAAGTCAGGGAAATCTGGATCTTCAAAACTAGGAGGTTGTTCCACATAGACTTCTTCTTCTAATTCTCCATTCAAGAATGCACTCTTCACATCCATCTGGTAGACTTTGAAATTTGCATGTTCTGCATAGGCTAGAAAGATTCTGATAGCTTCCAATCTTGCAACTGGTGCAAAGTCTCATCAAAATCAATTCCTTCCTATTGTGAATAACACTTTGCAACAAGCCTTGCCTTTTTTCTAGTCACAGTACCAGTTTCATCCATTTTGTTTTTGATTACCCATTTTGTACCAATTACTGATCTATCTTTTGGTTTGGGCACCAACTTTCATACTTTGTTTCTTTCAAATTGATTGAGTTCCACTTGCATAACCAATAACCAATCAGGATCCTTGAAAGAATCTTCAATTCTTTTGGGTTCTTCTTGAGATAATAAACTGCTATACAGATACTCATTTTGAGTGGCACTCCTTGTTTTGACACCATCTTCTACATTTCCAATAATCAATTCAAATGGATGACTTCTGGTCCATTTCCTTTGAGGTGGTAAATTTGTCCTTGATGAAGATTCTTCATAATCATTAACATTATTGTGATCATTGTGATGTGATTGAGTGGTTGAGAACCCTCCCCCTGAGATGGACATCCTACTTAAGGATTGTTGAGTAGAATTATTATCCATCGATGAATTATCAATTGATGTATTATTAGTCGATTGATGATCATCAACTGATAAGTTATCTGTTGGTGTATTGACATCGATTGATGTTGAATTTCTAGATACTTGATTTCTTGAGTTTTCCACATCATCATCACTATCTTCATCATAACCAGTTGATTCATTCTCAAAATGCAAAGAGTCATGGTATACTTCATCATACAACCCTTGAATTTTCTTATGATCAAAGACTACATGCATAGATTTCATAACAATGTGTAATCTAAGATTGTAGACCCTGTAAGCCTTGGTTTTTATTCCATATCCATCAAATATTGCCTCATCAGCCTTGACTTCAAATTTTCCTAAATTTTCTCCCTGATTTCTTAGGACAAAACATTTGCATCCAAAGACATGAAGGATATTTACTGTTGACTTCTTGTCTTTCTTCATCAATTGATATGGAGTTTTGCCTTGTAATTGACTGACTATGGAAATGTTTTGAATGTAACAAGCAGTATTGATTGCTTCTGCCCAGAAGTATGTAGGAAGTTTTTCCTCTTCTAAAATAGTTCTAGCAGCCTCAATTAAGGTTCTATTTTTTCTTTCAACAACTCCATTTTGTTGAGGAGTTCTTGGAGAAGAGAAGTGATGAGTGATAACGTTTTCCTCACATAATTATGTCATTGTTGCATTTTTAAATTCAGTACCATTATCACTCCTTATCTTCTTAACCTTCCATTCAGTACCATTATCAACATTTTTCACATGATTGGTAACAATTTTACTTGTCTCATCCTTGGAATGTAAGAAATATACCCATGTGTATCTTGTAAAATCATCTACAATTACTAAGAAATATTTCTTTTTAGCAATGGCCATGATGTTAACAGGACCAAACAAATCCATGTGCAATAACTCTAAAGGCTTATCAATTGATGATTCCTAGTTTGACTTGAATAATGCCTTTCTTTGTTTTCCTTTTTGACTGGCATCACACAAACCATCCTTGGTGAACACCATCTGTGGAATGCCTCTAACCAAACTCTTCCTAACCAATTGATTTATGGCTTTGTAATTAAGATGGGCTAGCTTCTTGTGCCAAATCCAAATTTTATCTGTGTTGGCCTTGCTTAATAGACATGTCATTGAATTTGCCTTTACAGAATTGAAGTCAGCCACATAGACATTCCCTTTTCTTCCTCCATTTAGTAGAATTTCACCAGATTCTTTGTTGGCTATGATGCATGATCCAGTTGAAAACCACACACCATTTCCATTATCACACAGTTGACTAATGCTTAGCAAATTGTGCTTCAATCTATCAACCAGTGCTACAGGTTCAATGATAACATTTTCACTAGTAATAGAGTCATATCCCAGAGTAAAACCTATGCTGTTATCTTCAAAATTAACTCCTGGACTAGCCTTTTCCATAAACTTTATGAGCATGGAAATATCTCTTGTCATGTGCCTAGAGCATTCACTGTCTAGATACCAGAAATTTTTCCTCCTATTTCCCTACACACAATTAAATACAATCAAGTTGTTTTTGGTACCCAAGTTGCCTTGGGTACTCTTTTATTAGTTGCATCTTGTTCTTCCTGACTTGCTCAGTTCCTTCACAAAGAGTCTGAAGAGTATCCCATACCTCTTTGGATGAAGTGTAATTTATCACATTGTAAAACATATCTTTATCTAGACCATTGAACATAATATTCATGGCCTTTCTGTCTTTGAGAACTTCTTTTTCATCCTCTTTTGTAAACTCAGTGATGTGTTTTGGAACATGTTTGTCAAATGCAGGAGACCCATCAAAATTAATACGTGTGACTAACTTCATGAGAACATGATGACCTTTTTTTAGGCAGTTAACATATGAAGGGTCAAGAGAAAGTAGATGCAGGTGCATTTTAACTTTCCATGTAAAATACTCATCTTTTTCCAGCACTTGGATTTTGACACCTGAATCCTTTTGGCCTATACTTGTTGTACTTAGATCTTAACTTTCTGTGTGTTGAAAGCTTTTTCTGATACCAATTATTATTTCCCTTTAGTAAGACAAGTTTGTAGAAGGGGGGGTTAAATACAAACTTAAGAATTTTTGTCAAATTCTTGTAGATATAAGTTTGTTTAATTATAATGTTTGATAGTTTGAAGAATTGGTTAAAATATAGACTTGGAAGGATTAAAATAAACAACTTGAAAACAAATCTTTTGAAATTACTAGTGGATTGGTTTTTCCACTAGTATATATTTTTGCTTTCAAATTATCATTCGTCTAAGAACCAAGCCGCTTACAAATAAAAACTACTAGGCTAAGACAAAGCACTACAAATAAATATCTTTCTCTAATGTGCTATCTTGCTATTGTTTTTCTTACTTGCTACAAAATTGAACTGCTAAACTATATATAACAACTCATCTCTACTTCTATTTCCTATCAACTGATAAAATGCATAAAGTACATTCTACAATGTTTACATGAAAATAGAATGTAACAACTTTCACAGTCTTCATAGACCTTTTTCTTCTTCTGGACAAGTCTTTGTCTTGATCTTCTCCTTGAAGACTGTGTTCCTTTGAAAGTCTTCGCAGTCCTGATAGGACTGTCTTCCATTGACTTAGACTTCTGCAAAGATCCCTTTCATTTTCTTTTAATTGTTTTGGAAACTTTGGTCAACTGATAACTACTGTGAAGCTTATCAGTTGAGTCTTCTTTGCTTATTCATCGATGGATAAGTTATCCATTGATCAATTGGTGTATCAATTGATATTTGAGCATCCATCGATTCCTTTATCCATTGATTGTCTTTTATCCGTTGATTACCTTAATGATTTTATCCGTTGATGAAGATCCATTGATTTGATTTTTATTGACCATTTATCAATTGATTAATCACCGATATCTATTGACTCCTTTATCCGTTGATCACTTCATTTGATAGAATTCAGACTTAAAATATTTATACTTTGCCAGCCATTCTTCACATCCGTTGATGAGCTATCAATCAAAGCCAATAAAAATCAGTTGATTAAATCATTACATCCATTGACATATTACAATCAATTGATAATAAAAGGAAATATAAATCACTGTTACACTATATTTTATCAGTTGATTAAAAACAACTTCAACTGATAAATAGTTTCCTAGTCAATGGATATTTATAGATCACATATCCATTGATTAACTATAAAATTAATATCAAACTTACAATTCTAGAAAATTTGTTATCATCACACAACATGATTCCTAACACCTGTTGAGAGGATGTGGAGGTTAGCTCACTAACATCTAGGGAATTTGAAAGAATGGGCTCAGTTGGGTTAAGAGTTCCTAAGTTAGGTGCATTAGGTACTTTTGCAGCTATGGAACTCTCTACTGGAAGCAAGTAACCATATGTAGGCTGCACTAGTGGATACCCTTCAAATACACTCCTCATATGAAGTGTGATTTGAAGAGGTACATTCACTGTGCTTCTCCTTTCTAATTTAGCAAAAATGATTTTTGACATGGAGTTGGAGTAGCCAATTCTATTTATGTTCATCCTAGGTAGTTTAATAAAATTAGCATTTTAATAATTGAGAATTGATTGAATAAAACGAGGGAATAAATATCATTACCTCCTTTGAGAATCCTGATTATGAGCTCCCCAAGAATGAGCCTGCCTACATTGAGCTTCTGGTTGTAAGCCAATGAGTTGGCTAGTTTTAAGGCAACTGAGCTTATGTAATCAAATCCTGTTTTCCTGCAGGTGAAGACTCTCAGTAGAGTGTCAAAGAGGAATGACCACTCCATTCTAACAAACTTCTTATTGAGCTTCCCCAGCTTGATTTCATCAGAGTACCTGATAAACTCCATGAAGTCCTCTAGTTCAGCTTCTGTTGGTACCCTGTCATGGTTCTCTGTTGGAAGAGACAAACTTGCATTCACATCATTTTAATCAAACGTGATGTTCTCATATTAGATCTTGTAGGTGACTAGAATCTTGGAGCTCCCGTTCTCCAATGCAACCTTCTCCCAATTAGCAGTATTCCATAACTTCTCCAGTATGTCCAAGTAAAATGGTGGGTTGTTCAATAGAGCCTCCTTCAAGTATGATTCAATGAGAAATTTGGTGAAGCACTTATACAGAGGCTTGGCGTCCGCATCTCTGGCAATTGCTAGAAAGTTGGTTTCTAGAATGACATACACCTCAGCTGCAGAGATGGAACTAGAAGACGCCATTTGAGTTGTGTGTAGAATAAGAGAAGTAAAGAAACAAAGGTTTTAGAGAAAAGAAGTGAGAGATTTCAAATGTAACTATTGAGAGCAAATGGTTCTTTGAGTTTGTGATTAAGTATAGAAATGAAATGTTAGATCCATTTTGCTATTTATATGACTTAGACAACTCGACTAGATTTGTAATCGATTTTGAATGATCGAGAACTCAGAAGATGAATAAACTTACTTTAGTAGAGAACTATCAGAATTTGATCAAGAACTCATGTTTGTATGTATATTTGAGAAGTGTAACAATCGAGAACTCAATAAAACAAAATAAACCATTCGAGAACTAAACCATTCGAGAACTCAACCATTCGAGAACTCAGTTTGAAATTGACCGAGAATTCTAGTGATAGAGAACTCAAATACCAAATTGATCGAGAACTCAGTAAAGAATGATTCGAGAACTTTATTTAAGACTAACCAAGAACTCAAGAATTGTACCTAGTTGAGAAGTCAGAAAATAATGACAACTTAATCACAAACTCCAGTTTTGAAAGTTTACTCTATTTCCAATTGGAAAATAAAATAAGAAAAATTTATCAAGCACACATTTTTTAGACTAAATTCAAATCAAATTAATTTAATCTGGAAAGAAAAATTCATTTGTTAAATATTGCTACAGAATTGAACATCACACTTGTTATTTAAAGATGCATAAGTATAATAATTCTTTTCAAGTTTACTTAGAACATGAAAATAGTTCCAAACTATAATTTTAATTTTTCAGAAATAATGTACAACGATATGACTGATATATTTATAAATATACATCAGTTTACTTCACTTAAATAAATAATTTAGAATTCATGTCTGTGAAGTAATTGTTGTAATAGTTGGTGAGATATATTTATGTAGCCACTAGCCAGAAGAATTTAGCATCCCAATCTCACTAACTAACCTGTTAAATGTGGCTTCATCTAGTGGTTTAGCAATTATATCAGTCAGCTGCTTTTATGTAGGAACATAGAATAATTCAATCACACCATTTTATGCATGTTCCCTTATGAAATGGTACCTTACATCAATGTGCTTTGTCTTTGAATGATTCACTGGATTTGCAACACTGGATATAGCACTAGTGTTGTCACACATGATAAGAATTCTTTCCAAAACTAGTCCATAGTCCCTTAACTGATTTCTTATCGAAAGCATTTGAGCACAACAACTTCCAGCAGCTATATATTCAGCCTCAGCTGTGGAAGTTGAAACTGATTGTTACTTCTTGTTATACCATGACATCAATCTCTGTTTAAGGAATTGACAGCTTCTAGAGGTGCTCTTTCTATCAACTCTGCACCCAATAAAATCAGCATAAGAATATCCAACTAGATTGAATCCTATTTTCTTTGGGTACCATAATCCCATCTAAGTGGTTCTTTTGAGATATCTCAGAATTCTCTTGACAGCAATGAGATAAGATTCCTCTGGATTGGCCTGAAACCATGCACACAAACATGTAGAGAACATAATGTCTAGCCTACTAGCTGTTAAATATAGTAGAGATCCAATCATTCCTCTATAGATCTTTATGTCTACACTTTTTCCCTTCTTATCTTCATCAAGTTTGATAGCTGTAGACATTGAAGTTTTGCAGGTGAGCAATCTTGCATGTCAAACCTTTTGAGAAAGTCATTAATGTACATGGTTTGGCTTATGAAGATGCCATCTATTCTTTGACTTATTTGAAGGCCTAGAAAGTAATTGAGCTCTCCCACCATGCTCATTTCATATTCACTTTGCATGAGCTTTGAGAATCTTTAACACAACTTTTCATTTGTAGAGCCAAAAATGATATCATCCACATTAATTTGAACTAAGATGATGTCCTCGCCATGCTTCTTGTAAAAGAGAGTTTTGTCAATTGTTTCTCTAGTAAATTGATTTTCCAGTAGAAACTTTGACAGTGTGTCATACCATGCTCTTGGTACTTGTTTGAGTTCATACAATGCCTTGAGAAGTCTGGAGACAAAATCAGGAAATTTGGAATCTTCGAAGCCAGGTGGTTGTTGTACATAAACTTCTTCTTCTAATTCACCATTTAGAAATGTACTTTTGACATCCATTTGATAGACTTTGAAATTTGAATGTGTTGCAAATGCTAGAAAAATTCTTATTGCCACTAGTCTTGCAACTAGAGCAAAAGTTTCATCATAGTCAATGCCTTCTTCTTGTGAATATCCTTTTTCCACCAATCTTGCCTTGTTCCTTATGACAGTTCCATGTTCATCTATTTTGTTTCTATAGACCCATTTAGTGCCAATAATTGATCTGTCTTTTGGAGGTGACACTAATTCCCAAACATTGTTCCTCTCAAATTGGTTTAATTTTTTCTGCATGGAAACAATCCAGTCTAGATCCAACAATGCTTCTTCAATCTTTTTGGGTTCATTTTGAGAAAGAAAACAAGCATACAAAGATTCATTTATGGTTACCCTTCTTGTTCTCACACCTTCATCAGGATTTCCAATGATTTGATCTGCAGTGTGAGCTCTATTCCATTTTATTTCATGAGCTAAACCTCTTGCATTTGAACTAGTTTCCTCCTGATTCAAGTTATTTGCATTTGTTGTTGATCCTTGAGAGGCCCCCCCTGAATGCTGCTAGGATTATGAGGAGAATTCTCAAGTTGAATGTGACTGAAATCCTTAGTAATTCTCTCTACATTTCCACTATGTGAAATATCCACATGTGAGCTTTCATGTGCATTTTCATCCTATTCATTTTTAGATGCCTCCATTTCCATTTCATTTTCAAATCTCAAGGTGACTCATGGCAGAAAACTTGAAGTCATCAAAAGTCACATTTGTACTTTCCATCACTTTTTGTTGATCAATCACATATACTCTATAGAAAATCTTGTCCAAGGAGTACCCTACAAAAAATTCCTTCATATGTTTTGGCTTCAAATTTTCCTATATGATTAGCATCATCTTTGAGGACAAGACACTTTGCTCCAAACACATGCAAATACTTGATAGATGGTCTTCTGTTTGTCATGATATGATAAGGAGTCTTTCCAACTGGTTTTGTGATGATTGTCCTATTTTGAGTGTAACATGCAGTCCTGACAGCTTCAACCCAAAAACTAGTTGGTAGATTTGCTTCTGCTAACATAGTTCTTGCAGCTTTAATTAAAGTCCTGTTTTTCTCTCAACAACTCTATTTTTTGTAGAGTTCTTGGAGCTGAGAATTGATGAGTAATTCCATTTTATTTGCAGAATTCATGTAATATAGTATTTTTGAATTCTGTTCCATTATCACTCCTTATAGCCATAACAGGTATTGGGCCTTCATCCAGTATCCTCAAATTTTCAATGATAAGCTCAAGAGCTTTATCTTTTGAGTGCAGGAAATCCACCAATGTGTATTTGGAGAAGTCATCAACCATGACAAGTGCATATGTCTTCTTGGATATTGACATAACATTTACTAGTCCAAATAGATCCATGTGAATTAATTGTAGAGGCTTTGTGATTGAAGTGAATTCTTTTCTTTTGTGACTGGATCTCTTCTTCTTTCCTTTTTGACATGCCTCACACAATCCTTCTATATAGAATTCAAGTGAAGGAAAATCCCTTACTAATTCTCTTTTGACTAGAGAATTTAGATTCTTGAAGTTCAAGTGAGACATCCTCTTGTGCCAAAGCCAAATTTTACTTTGAGTGGCTTTGGTGTAGAAACAACATATTTTATCCTTGTTTGCAGAGTCCAAGTCTGCTACAAACAGGCTTTCCTTCTTTACTCCTTGCAGAGCAATTTCTTTGATTTTTCTGTGAGATATAAGGCACATTTATTTATCAAACTTCACCTTCAAGACTTTGTTACAGAATTGAGTGACGCTCAATAAATTGTGCTTCAAACCATTTACCAAAGCTACATCTTCAATGACAACATTTTCTTGAATTAGTTTTCCATATCCCATAGTGAAGCCAATGATGTTGTCTCCAAAGGTCACCATTGGGCCAACATCTTCCTTGAATTGTGACAGCAGGGCATTGTCACCAGTCATGTGCCTTGAGCATCCACTGTCCAAGATCCACATAACCTTCTTCTTCTTACTTGTGCCCTGCAGTAAAAATAATATCAAGTTTTCTTTGGTACCTAAACTAGGTTGAATCCTTTTTACTTTGTTACATAACTGCTATTCTTCTTCTTAACAATCATAGTCATCTTGTCATGCACAATTTCCTTTTTCTAATGTTCAGTTCTAGTTTGGTTGGTGCTACCTGAACTGGATGCATTTCTAGGTGACATGGTATTCATTACATTCAGGTTGCATGGCATGCAATCAAATTTGTCACAGAATTTATGGCTGTCATGCATCAAAGGTCTAACATAACCACAAGAAAATTCAGCATTATCAACAACAAGTTTCTTGCACACATGAGTGAGGTGATTTGTTAAACCATAATTTTTACAAATCTTTCTTGGGGAATTGTGAACATGTGCATAATTGTTGTGTTTATTAATGCCTATTTTTCCATTTCTATTTCTATTTTTCTTCTTAGCATGCATATAGTCATTTTTCAGGACATTTTCCTTGATATCATTTTTCTGGACATTTTCCTTTCTTTCAAGCTTAACAGAGGTGGATTTGGCCTTGACTTCTTGCCCTTCTGCTTCAACACAAGGCACATCATTCTTAACCTCTAGCTCATCCCCATCATTCAACTATTTCTTGATGATCATACTTGATTCATCAAACTCAGTAATTGTATTTTTAAAAATTGGAGCTTTAATATTTTTCAAAATGTGAGGAATGCCAGGTAATTCAGTTTTCTTGCCTTTTGTTGATACATACTTTTTTTTAAAGGTGTCAGAGTCAAATCTAACTCCAATCTTAGAATTTTCCTGGTGTTTTTCATGAAACTCTTGTAGAACCACATATGAGTTTTGATAGGATTTTATTTTCAGTTCATTCTCAGAGATTTAACCTCTTATGAACTTCTCAATCTGTTCTAAGCAAGTAATCTTATTTTTCAAGTACTCATTCTCTTGTTTCATGGATTGCATATTAAACAAGGATAATTCTAGATGTTCATTCTCAACAAACAGTTCATCATTAGCTTTCAATAATCTATCAATTTCCTCATAAGCAGCATTCATACTAGTATGTATATTAAACATCTCAACACTTAATTCTTCCACAGTTTTTTTATAATGAGATTTTGACATTTTAATAGAAGTTAGGATTGGTACCCGACTTGTTGAGGTTGATGCTCCTTCATCTAATTTATCCATGAGTGCCAAATTTCCATATTCTTCTTCTTCATCCTCATCAGTGTCATCCCAGCATTTGCCTTCAGCAATGTATGCTTTACCAGTTTACTTCTTTAATAAAGATTCATACTTGGCTTCCAATTCCAAATACTCTTTATCCTTTCTGGCTGCTTTTGGCTTTCTACACTCAATGATAAAGTGTCCCAATTCATCATAATTATAACACCTTATTTTTGACTTTTCAACAGATGCAGTTTTGTAGCCTCCTTTGAAGTTGCTCTTGAGAGCTTTACCTTTGCTTGAAGAGCCAAAGTTTGTTTTTGGCTTGAAGCTTTTGTTTTTCTTAAACCTCAAGTTTCCAAACTTTCGAGCCATGAAGGCCATAGATTTCTTATCCATGCTCTCAAGCTCCTTAATAGTGTAGAACTCATCTTCATCAGATTCTCATTTGACAGGTTCTTCTTCTTCATTGTCTTTTTCAACATTTTCCTCACTCTTCATTCTTTGGCTTTACCAACCCTTTCCATCTTTCCTGATTCTTTGACAATTAGGGCACTAGAGAAATTTTCTATCTTACTTTTATTTCCTAGAATATACTTCTTTTGAAAGTACTCTAGTTCATATGTCTTCAGTATTCCATACAGAGTTTCTAATTGAAGTCTTTCTAAATCTCTTCCTTATCTAATAACAACAATTTTGTGTTTCAAATGCACTGGAAGAGTGAACAAGAACTTCAAGTTCTTTTCTTTTGTCTCATAGGCTTTTCCATGTAACTGCAGTTCATTGATTAGTTTGTTAAACCTCTCAAAGACCTTAATTATGCTTTTATTTGATTTTGAAATGAAAGCTTCATATTGTGCGACCAACAATTGTCTTTGATTTTCTCTTACTTTCACTGTGCTTTCACATAGTAGCTCTATGGTTTCCCAAATGTGCTTAGAAGTGGTGCAGTTGACAAGATTACTATATATAACTATATCTAGAGAGTCAATCAGGATGAGCATGAGACTTTTGTCAAGATCCACTTTCTCTCTTTCAGTGTAAGTGTACTGAGATAGATCTTTTGATACCCATGTGGCTGGTATCACCTCTGAGCCACTAGTTGTTTCAGAAATTAGTGTCACAGGCATGAAGAGTCTATTTTTCAGGATCTCAGGATATATGTAGTTTACAGTCTTGATGAATGTGAGTATTTTATTTTTCCATAGAATATAATGTTCTATGTCAAATGAAGAAATCTTGATGCTGTTAAGTTTCTGGGAACTCATTTTGATCTTTGTACTATTTGTATATCAATAGTCTGCTCTGATACCACTTCTTGGGAATGAGTTTAGCCAAAACTATATAGGGGGGATCAATGTATAGCTTGAAATATTTTTCCTTAGCCTTTGATTATTGTTAGTTCTGAACTGATAACTTATATTGTAGCTTTATTAACTTTAGCATTGTTTACCTTAGAGATGCAGAAATTTAAATAAACACTTCACAGTTAACTTTCAATCTAATTTTATATTAGAATGATCTGTTACAATCTGAGAATCTTTGTGTGATTCTCAGCTTCTTGTTCTTGAAAGAAAACAAGGAAAAATGAATACTATTTTTCACTCTCTCTAGTAAAGATGTGCTCTATACTATATAAATAACGTGTTTCATTTGCACATGCTCTCACTAGACAGTTATGTTAAAACTAGAAACAAACAAGAAACACTTTATATTTGACTGCTATCTATTTCTAGATAACATAGTTCTTTGACAGTATTTTCCATTTTTCTTCATTCCTTCTGTCTTTGTCTTCTTTTCCTTTCAAGCTTCATTGTAGAGTTGTCATTATCTTCACAAGTTTGAATGACCTGATCATGACAATGGTTCAGATTACTTGTCTTATTTTTCTGCAAATCTCCTTGAAAATAGTTGTTTAAAATGTTCGGATACTCAACTTCATTGCACTTCGAGAATTCATATTGTGAACTACTTGATCGAGTACTTGTGAGACTTTTCGATTGGTTTTTGACTTGAGACTTCTCGAATATCTAGACTTCGTGATTGTATAATTCCTTTGATGACTTCTCGATCAGGCTAGACTTCTCGATTGACTTGATTTCACAGTCTTCTCGATTGACTCATTTCACAGACTTCTCGATTGCTTCATTAGCTAACTTCTCGATTTATTTCACTGAACTTCTCGATTGAGCATATTTTCGGTTGCAACTGTTTCAGACTCTATTTCATTTTCAAATCTCAAGGTGTCACAGTTTTCACCTTCTAAATTCATAACAGGAAATTTGAAATCATCAAATGTCACATTTGTACTTTCTATAATCTTTTGTTAATCAATCACATACACTCTATAAACAGTTTTGTCCAATGAGTATCCCACAAAAATTCCTTCATATGCCTTGGCTTCAAATTTCCCAAGATTGTCGACATCATATTTGAGAACAAATCACTTTGTTCCAAACACATGCATGTATTTTACAGATGGCCTGCTATTTATCATGATGTGATAAGGAGTCTTTCCAACTAGCTTTGTGATGAGTGTTCTGTTTTGAGTGTAATAGGCAGTTCTAACAACCTCAGCTCAAAAACTAGTTGGTAGATTTGCTTATGCTAACATGGTTCTTGCAGCTTCAATGAGAGTCCTATTCTTTCTTTCAATTACTCTATTTTGTTGTGGAGTCCTTGGGGCTGAGAATTGGTGAGTGATACCTTTCTCTTTGCAGAATTCATTGAGTATAGCATTTTTGAATTCTGTACCATTGCCAATCCTTATGGAAACTATTGGTGTAGGACCTTTATCCAATCTTCTCATATTTTCAATGATAACCTCAGGAGCTTCATCTTTTGAATGCAAGAATTCTACCCAAGTGTACTTTGAAAAATCATCAAACATGACTAGAGCAAATCTTTTCTTAAACATGTACATAACATTTACTAGTCCAAACAGGTCCATATGAATTAATTGCAGTGGTTTGATGATTGAAGTGAATTCCTTAATTTTTTGACTTGATCTCTTCATTTCCCCTTTTTGACATGCCTCACAAATCCTTCTATGCAGAATTCAAGTGAAGGCAAATCTTTCATTAATTCCCTTTTGACTAAAGAATTAATGTTTTTGAGATTTAAGTGGGACAATCTCTTGTGCCAAAGCAAACTTTCATTTTCTGAGGTTTTGGTGTAGAAACAACAAATTTTCTCCTTGTTTGCAGAGTTCAAATCTGCTACAAACAGGCTTCCCTTTCTCACTCCTTGCAGAGCAATCTCCTTGGTCTTTCTGTGTGATACGAGACATAATTCTTTTTCAAACTCCACCTTCAGATCTTTGTTGCAGAATTGAGTGATGTTGAGGAGATTATGCTTCAAATCACTGACCAGGGCTACATCTTTAAAGACAACATTTCCATGAATTAATTTGCCATATCCCATGGTGAAACCATTGCTGTTGTCTCCAAAAGTTACCATTGGGCCAACCTCCTCTTTGAATTATGACACCAGGGCTTTGTCACTAGTCGTATGCCTTGAACATCTACTGTCCAAAATCCACATGACCTTCTTCTTACCTGTGCCCTGCAAACAAATACAAATCAAGTTTTCTTTGGTACCCAAACAAGGTTGGGTCCTTTATGCTTAGTTACATGAGTGTCATTCCTGTTTTTAGCATTTTTAGGTGCCTGCACATGCATGTTCTCATTTTTCCTATTATGATCTTTAGCTTGATTAGTACTTTCAGAACTACATGCATGTTTAGGTGACATGGAATGTTTTCTATGCTTTACAGGACTGGCAGATTTAGGTTTAGGATTAATGTTTAGATTTTGACTTATGCATCCATTAACAAACTGTTTTCTGAGCCTAAAACAGGTGTTCATGATATTCATATTGCATGGCATACAATCAAATTTGTCACAAAACTTATGATCATCATGCATTAAAGGTTTAACATAACCACAGGCAAACTCATTATTTTCAACAACAGGCTTCTTGCACATATGAGTAAGATGATTTGTTGAACCATAATTTTTACAAATCTTTCTAGGTGCATTATGAACATGTACATAGTTGTTGTGTTTGTTGATGTCTATCTTTCCATTTCAATTTGCCTTTTTCTTCTTAGCATGCATGGTATCATTTTTCTGAGCATTCTGTTTTGTTTCAGTTTGAACAGGAATGGACTTGGTTTTGATTGTGGGTTCTTCTTTTTCAACAGAGGGCACATTTCTTTTAGTTGCTTTCTTATCCTCATCATCCAACTGTTTGATGACCATACTGACCTCATCAAATTCAACAGTTGCTTTCTTGAAAATTGGTTCCTTGACATTTTTTAAAATATGAGAATTTCCATGAATTTTAACTTTCTTACCTTTTGTTGAAGCAGATTTCTTCTTTTTGAGAGACTCATAATCAAAACCAACTTCAATCCTAGAGTTTTCCTTGTTTTTCTCATGGAACTCTTGCACAACAGTGGCTGAATTTTGATAAGATCTGATTTTTAACTCATTTTCAGAGATTTGTTCTTTAAGAAATTTTTCAATTTGTTCAGATGAAACAACTTTGTTTTTGAGATACTCATTCTCATGTTTCAAGTTTTCCAGAGTTATCACAGATAATTCTAGAATCTCATTCCTAGCAGTCAGTTCATCATTAGCTTTCACTAACCTAGCAATTTCCTCATATGCAGCAGTCATACTGGTATGAATGTTAAACATTTCAATGCTCAATTCTTCCACAGTTTTCTTATATTGAGAATTTGACATATCAAGATAAATTAATGAAGGTACCTGAGAACTTAATGATGAAGTTCCATCAAGTGAGTTGGCCATGAGTGCCAGATTCCCATATTCCTCCTCCTAATCTTCATATGTATCATCCCAGCATTTTCCTTCAACAATATAAGCTTTTCCTGTCTGCTTTTTGAGGAGAGCTTCATACTTGGCTTCCAACTCCAAGTAATCTTTATCCTTCTTAATTGCTTTAGGTTTTCTACACTCTGTTGCAAAGTGTCCAAGCTCATTATAGTTATAACATCTTATCTTATATCTATCAACTGTTCCAGTTTTGTATCCTCCATTGTTCGTGCTTCTTGTTGGATTCTTTCCTTTGCTTGAAGACTTGAAGGTTGGTCTTGGTTTAAAACTTTTATTTCTTTTGAACCTCAAATTTCCAAACTTCTTTGCCATGAAGGCCATGGTTTTGTTGTCCATGCCTTCAAGTTCTTCAATGGTGTAGAAGTCTTATTCTCTTGATTTACTCTTGACAGAGTCCTTCTCTTCCTGTTCCTGTTCTTCAAACTCTTTAGATTTCAACTTCTTGCTTGTACCAGTCTTTTCAGTTGTTGATGGTTCCTTAGCACCCAAGGCATTTGAGACATTTTCCATTTTTCCTCTATTTGCTAAAATGACCTTCTTTTGGTAAAATTCCAGCTCATATGTCTTTAGTATTCCACAGAGTGTCTCAAGTGGAAGATTTTTTAAATCTCTTCCCTCTCTTATTGCAGAAATTTTATGCTCCAGATACTCTGGGAGAGTTAACAAAAACTTCATGTTTTTCTCATTTATTTCATAATATTTCCCATGAAGTTGAAGATCATTGATCAGTTTGTTGAACCTCTCAAATACTTCAGTTATGCCCTCATTTGGTTTTGACATGAATGCTTCATACTGAGAAACAAGGAACTGCCTTTGATTTTCCCTTACCTCTTCAGTTCCTTCACACATAATTTCTATAGTCTCCTATATATGTTTGGCAGATGTGCAATTGACAATATTATTGTACATGACAATATCTAGTGACTCAATTAATATAAGCATTAAACTATTGTCAAGAGACACTTTTTCCTTCTCTGTATCTGTGTACTGAGATGGGTTCTTGGGTATCCATGTTGCAGGAATAACTTCAGACCCACTAGTAGTTTCATGAACTAGAGTTACTGGCATGAAATGACTATTCTTCAATATTTTTGGGTACATGGAGTTTGCAGCCTTTATGAACATCAGCATCTTCCTCTTCCATAGGTTGTAATTTTCTCTATCAAAGGTAGGAATCTTTATGTTGCTTAGCTTCTGAGAACTCATCTTGATCTTTAGTTTGTATGTATTTTTACAGCCTTGCTCTGATACCACTTGTTAGGAATTAGGAGTCCCAGAAGTTTACAGAGGGGGGTGAATGTATACTTCAAAACCTTTTCCCTCTTTTAATTTAGAAAGCTTTGATAAACTGTTGAATAGATTGAATCTTTGAACTAGTGAAACAAGTTAAGTGTTTACAAGAGCATATAATAGTGAATATAGTGAACACAAGATGTAACCTTCAATCTAATTTTATTAGAATGAATTTTTGCTACAATCTGAAATTCAATTTGAATTTCAGCTTCTTGTTCTAGGAAGATTACAATGTAAAATCAAAGACACCTATCAAATGTGGCTGTGCATAAAATATATAGACAACATGTCATGTGCGCATGCTCACATAAGATAGATTTGCTAAAACTAGAAATAGACAAAACATACTTTACATTTGACTAATATCTATTTCTAGCTAACACTGTTGTGACAGACTGCTACATCCAGCCTTATACTTTAGGTCATTTGTCTTGACTATCTTTCCAGCTTCATTGTAGACTTGTCTCTATCTTTGCAGGCTTGACTTATCCTGCAAAAGCAGAGCTGCAAAATTATTTGTCTTGTTCTTCAATTCTCCTAGAAAATAGCTCTTTGGTATAGTCGAGTACTCTCTTTAAATTGATTTGAGAAGTCATAGTGATTGACTTCTCGATTGAGTACTGGCTGTGACTTCTCGATTAGTCTTTGAATGATTGACTTCTCGAATGACTAAACTTCTCGATCGCATACTTTGTTTGATGACTTCTCGATTATGCTAGACTTCTCGAATATAAACTTGAAACTGTGACTTCTCGAATGACTCAGCTTTACCACTTCTCGAATGCTCCTTTTGCTAACTTCTTGAATTATTTTTCCACACTTCTCGAATGATTCACATTTAACACTACTCGAATGGCTTCAATACTTTGACTTCTCGAATGACTGACTTCTCGATCGAGTACTGAGCTGTTGAGTACGTCTTGAGACTTCTCGAATTATTTACATAGTTCTGACTTCTCGAATAGCTGACTTCTCGACTGAGTAATTGCCTTAGTAGAATTCTCAGGTTACTTTCCTTATTTCTCCAAAAAGTCTTCGTTGTCTTGTTTGCATGATTCAACCTGAATCTTCCAACAGACTTTATTCTTGACTTTATTTACAACTGAAATACAAACTGAGTAGACTTCTATCTGCAATATTACACAAGAATATCTAAGTCACTACACTATTACAGAAGTATCAACTATATTATAGCAAGATAAATAATTACATAAGCTAGGCTTAATTTGGGTCAAACAAGTCATGTAGCCTTAGAGATGGGATCAAAGATCAACAAAGTATACCATATGTAACCAAATTTTAACAAATCAAATCATTTAACAACTATAAACATAATTATTAAATATAAAATTCAAAGGTTCAAGAAAGTGCACCTTAACTGTGGTGGTCATACACACAGTATATAAATCCAAAATAATACAAAAGACTACAACAATAAGCAATATAAACCAAAACATATATCTCGTTTGAGATGGTTCGTCGAATTCAATGAGATACGGTGAGTCACTACTGAGTCAACCTTGAAAAATATGGAGCCTACTTATTCCTTTCTCAATAATGAGTCTCAAGTTTCTGCACGTCGTCAATAAATCTCAATGTTTCTCTATAATAAATCACTCGACAATCAAGAAATTGGATTTTAATTTTTGGTTGAGAATGAATTGGATAATTTATATGATTGATATAATGATGAAAGATGGGAATATGGGTGAAATCGAAAGGAGTGTGGGGTGCTTGGTTGGTAGGGAGGCCGCAAACTGCATATTGTGATAGCGGCTGACAACGGCGATGAAGAAGAGGTTGAGAGGGAGAGAGAGAAAATTATCCACATCCAAGGATCTAATAATTTTTAGTATGAACGATTTTAATATCATATGTCTGTATTGACTTTTTGTACCTATATATGGCATATAACATTTTTGATGGCGTTTTGACCCTATTTGAGGGTGTGTATATGTCGTTTATGACGATCGTGTCATATTATATGACTTCTTGAAAGTTCTATTCTGCAATTTTATATAATTTATTTATTTCACATGTTTATCGACTTATTTGTCTTTTTCGGTTTGTTTTGGTGTTTTTCAAATTTACTTGAATGGGATATTACTTGCAGATTAAAGATGAATGCGTGAGCAGAATTTTGGTGTATAATGTTTGCGATTACGCAATTTATTCTCTAAAAAGTGTTATCGTTTCTGTATAAAAGTGTTATTGTCTAAACTTTCGGATGAATCTCTTTCTTGTGATAAACGTAATTTAGGTTACGGTCTATGAGATTGGTTAAGCATAAATTTCGGTTAGATGATAAATTTTAAGGATGGAAGAAATCTCATAACCTTTATTTTTTTTTTGGGATATGTACTTTGAATTATTTATCAATGAAACGTTTATCGTTTTCAAAAAAATAAAAATAATAAGTTAGGTACCAAGAAAATATATTATATATATTCTTCGAATGTATGGTTGAAACGAATTTTGAGCATGTATATCTTTGTCACTAATTATGTTAAATAATGGGCTCGATACGCATTTGAAATTGATTAATTATTTTTTATTCCAGTACTTATATACTATATTATATTAATATATATAATTGAAATATTAAAAAATTATTAATCAATTGTTGATTGATATTTGAGTCGATTTATTGATTTATTTAATTTTTATTGGGTTAATTTATTTAAAAAAAAATATAATTCTAACTAAAACACATTTAACTATTTTAATTTAAACACATGTATGTGGCTTACTTATTTTAAGAATCTATTTTAACAGGCTCAATTTTTTGAAAATATATTTAAACGGGTTTAATTATGTTTAAAAAATTATTTTAATTAGAAGACATATAAATATTATATGATTTAAACACATTTCAGGGCTTCCTAAACTTATTTTAAAATTTAATTAAAGAATTTAAATTTAAAGTCAAGCAAGTTGTTGCAACCAATGAAAATTTCTAAACGTAAGTGGGAGCACATTAATATGGATTTTGTTGTAGGACTTCTTATGACAAAATTAGGACATAATGCAATATGGTTGATTGTTGATTGTTGATCCGTCGGCTAACAACATCTTCTCATTTGTTGCCAATTAATGAAAAGTATAATATGAACGACGGGTAAGATTATATATGAAAGAAATAGTTAGTTAACATGGTGTTCCGATATCAAATGTTTCAAATAGTGATTCTCGATTTACATCAAAGTTCTGGAAAAGCTTTCACTCACAGACTGTTGGGCAAAGTAAAAGAACAATATAGCAGAAGTTAGAAGACATGCTAAGAGGCGCTTGTGTTACTGATTTCTAAGGAAGTTGGTTTATCGGACCATTAGAAATACTACGAAAAGCGAGAAATGTTGCATATGAGTTAGCCTTACTACTTAATCTTCAACATTTTCATGTATCCGTTTTAAGACCACATAAGCATGTCATTGATTTTAAGTGGTGTGGCAAAATCATTCTTGAGAAGAAGCGATATGGGAACCAGAGTAATCCATGAGATACAAGCATTAGTTGTTTACAGAAGTACCAACTGATTCCGGGGACAGAATCTCTTGAGGTGGAAAGTATGCAAAATTACCAATTGATTCCGGGGACACAACCTTTTAAGGTGGAAATAACGTAAGAATCCCAATTTTTAATCTTATATTATATGAATGTTTATTTGTATACTAAATTATATAATTGGAAAATGTAGTAGATAAATCTTAAGTATGAGGAATGAATTAATATTATAAATTTCATAAATTTAAAATAATAATTAATTAAATATGAAGTTTTTTCTCATTACTAATAAACCTAAAGAGTTAAGGGTTTAATAAATATCAAACTGCAAAAATATTTATAAGAATGTAAGAAGGCAGCTGTGTATCATCAGCTCCGGAGTGGGTCAAGCCAGACTACCGGCTCTTTTAGAAATTTACTCTCTCTGTCCCATAATACATGTTATTTTTATAAAAAAAAATTGTCCCAAAATATTTGTAACTCTCTTTTTCCAAAACAATTTTTCAAATTTTTTTTCACAAATTACCATTGTATTTCTATTTCCAATGTTTGACTAATTTAAATATGCAAGCAACTTATTTACGTTTAATACAATTATTATTGGTAAACAAGTAAACAAATTATCTACCAAACTTTTCTTAAAATGCGTATTTATTTTTAAAATAACATGTAAAATAAGACCGGGAGTAAGTTTTAACATTAAACTGAACAAGCAATATCATAGTAGAAAAGGTCTCAAGGCCTGAGTCACGGAGTTCTACAATTTCATAGTATTTGATAGTCCAACTGAAAAGTAGATTATCTTGAGCTATACTTCGCACTTTTCGATGAGCAAATATGTTTTAGAAACCTTGAGGAATAATCTATAAATTCTATTTAGAAATGCATCCAGAAATCCAAGTCTAGATGCGAAAAGATTGTATCAACAAATATGGGCTGGACGGTATTGCAGTATTAATGAGTGCGACGTGCTGTTTTGGAGATAACCAAATAGATGTCAATACTTTTCTGCTCAAATCAAACATTGCATAACAGCATAAGATATGTTTCATATATGTATTAACAATCTGCAAACTTTGGTGAATTATATGATGTTTACTATCGTTTATTTCATTAAAATTTATATATCATGTATGGAGCCCCTGTTCTAGTCCTAGACTGTCGGAGCCTATTCAAAATTCAATAACAGGGGATTGGTAATTTAAGGCTGAAACTTTAGAAAAATATTAGTACACAAGTCAACTAAACTCAGAAATTTTTTAAGAGTTTTATAAACTAGAATTGAGGATCCAACAGAGACACAAAGAGTTTAAATAAGTTAAGGTATTTAAGGAAGTTTATTAAATAATGAGTTAGCTAAGTTGAAGTATTATTTTAGTTTTTTATCAAATAATTTAATGTATCAGACAACACTGATAATAAATCATATCCAGAAGCGTGTAATAATACTAAATTAATTCTTTTCTTAAGAAACCTCTCCAAATTGACCAACAAATAATATTTTCTGAATGATATATATGAACATAGATTTATAATAAAAATAACTATTATTTTTAAAGGCTTAGAAATGTATATATATTTAAATTGGTTCATTGATTAACCTGCTTACTAAATAGAATTGGTGTATGTTGTATATCCTTATTTTATATACATACTTTCATATAAAAAAAATCTGATTCTTACTCGAAGTATTCAAATAACCTTTTATTCAAATAATCTTGAATAATAGAACATTGGTTGATTCCAAAAATGTTTCGTACAAGTATATCTAGATCTTATTCCTTACTTGAACTATCATTGTTATGATTCTTGTTACTGATAAGTGAGCGACCACTTATTTTGGTACCATTAAAATAACTGAGTTAAACAACCTCCATTGTTATTGCCTGGAACATTGAGCTTGAGGTAACGATATTGGAACATTGTTTTTATAATAATACTATAATATCTGGAGTTTGTTTCATAACTTATTTTGTTTGTAGTTACCTCCCTTTCTAAATATCTTCGCTATTTGCCAACTATGGCGGTTTCCTATTGATATATCTAGCCTTTGTATGATGAACTTAGTAAGCTACTGGCCTACTCTCGTGGTCCTGTATAAATTATGTTCCTTAATGATACTAGAGTAATGACAGCTTCAATATTGCCACATAAGTAGATGGATGCAAGTCTTGTTAAAAGTTTCATGATTTAGCATTTGATCTATGTCAATGTTATATTCACCGGGGTTCTGAGTGCGTGTATGGTAGGATCTTGTCTTTAAAAAGATTTACGTAGCATATTGGGAGTTATCTCGCATTGTTTGTAAGAGGAGCAGTTTGTTAATTAATAATAAGTAGCCAAGTTAATTCCATTAGTATGAATTCTTTTGGGATATGTCCAAATATAAATCTGTGCGGACTAAGTCTAAAACGGACAATATCATATTATTCTAGAATTAAGACTTGTTTGCCACTAAACAAAATGGTATCAGAGCTATTGTTATAACAGTTCATAACAATCTCATATGGGCTTCCAGAATGGGTCTCTGAAGAGGTAGATGGACTTGCCTCCATGATGGGCACAAGGAGAGGCAAGTGTGCCTTCAAAAATGGGCCTAGAGGGAGCTAGAGAACCAAATGGACTTTTAATATAGGTCAAGGTGGAGCCTGATCGTAGTAAACGAGGCATATTCGACAGGTGTCGAGGCCGATGTGTGAAGGAGGAGATTGTTGGCACATTATTTGTGGAAGGAGTAATTTGCTAATTAATAAGTAATCAAGTTAACTCTATTAGTATGAGGCCTTTTGTGATATGCCTAAATATAAATTTGTGCGGGTTCGGCCAAAAACGGATAATACTGTGGAGTTAAGGCTTGCTTGCGGCCCAACAAAGATCTTTTTTGTATAATGTATATTGGAGTCCATGCCTTTTAGCCTTTCAATTGAACTGGCCAAGAGTTAAGCAAGTGTGATCAGTAACTCGCAAATGCCGGAAATGGTTTTGTGGAAGCTGCTTGAAGGCTGTCTGCTATTAAATGAGTAACGCTTTCTGGTATCTGGAGGGTGGAACTTGCAGGAATTTTCAGGAGTAAGGAGAAAGTCATTCAAGGGACAGCTTTGTTTCAGATATCCTTGCCAACTGTAATCTATGGCCCTAGAAACAAATGCTTAAAGTTCAAACAGCTTCTTAGTTAAATGCTTGGTAGATGTTTGGTGTTGTATGGCCCCGTGAGTATAGTTCTCATAGCTTTAATTCTTTTTTCACGAGAGTTTTAATACAGTGACAAGTGATTAATCATACATTTAGTTTAATTGGAAACTTATAATCCATTATAATCAGTTACTACAAGCTTGTTCGATCAATGTAGTATTGAACCTGATGTCAAATTTTCCAACTGCACATCGTAATGTCATATATCCATAGGACTATAGCTATATAGCTACCTGAAGTTCAGTCTTTTCCCTGCCCTAACAATTCGACATTCATGTTTTAAAAATTAAAATATATCAATTTGTTAATTACTCCATTAAAATTGACGAATTTACTTTATATATATATATATATATAATAAGAATACACCATACGGTAGTAATCCTCTATTTTCATAAGAGGAGAACAAATTAAAATAAATAGGCCTTATATAACGTATTGATCTTGTTTAGCACAATTTTGAGTACAAGTGCTCGAAACAACACAATCCATTTAATTTGCGTTCTACAACTTATGTTATATGTTAAATATAGTGTAAGATCCAATTGAATAACATAGTGTAAGATCCAATTGAGGGTTTTTTAAACTTTTACAAGTGTTCTTCTACAACTTATGTTATATGTTAAATATAGTGTAAGATCCAATTGAGGGTTTTTTCAACTTTTAAGATTTTAGATGTGTTGTTTACTCGACATGGTACAGTGAAATCTCGATAAATGAATACGCTTGAGACCAAAAATATATATTCATTTAATGAGATTATTTATTTATTGATAAATGAATATAATTTTTATTTATTGATAAGTGAATATTAATTCATTTAGATAATATTTTTAGAATTTTTTCTTAATTTTATTACTTTATATATATATATATATTGTTCAAATATAAGTAAAATTCATAATGATTATAACTTTTATGCAAATTTTAGTTACATTCATTTTTTTAAAAAATTCTAAATTAGTTGTATTGTACATATGTGTATGAAATGGATAAAGTGCATGATATCATGTATTACACAAAATTAAGGATAATATGAATTTTGGTGAGGAAAGAAATAAAATATTTTAGAGACATTTTTGAAAAAAGATATATCTTATTAATATATTTGAAAATTATTATTGGATGAAATGTATTCATATATTATATAAATAAAAATATATTATTTGAAATATAGTTATTATTCATTTATATTTATATAAGGTCCATAAAAACTATATTTTTATTTATTTATTTATGTATTTAACAAAATTATTCATTAAATCAATTTACTTAAATTGTGACAGAAATTTTTTATTTATTTATCAAGATTATTCATTTATCGGCAGTATATCAAAACCCGGATTAACCGGGTGTCACAAATTTAATGGGCCAGCAACTCTGGTCTGTAACACGTTTTTCATGTTAACACTACTAATTGTTCTGCGGCTATTATGACTTCTGGTGGGGTCTACCTTACATACTTTTGCTTTTTTGCCACCGACTCATAAAAGCAGATCAGCAACAATACTTTTTATTTAGAAAAAAAAAACATTACGTTTTCATAGAAATTTAGTGCAATAAAAGGTGGGTTTTTCAAATTGTGTTTTAAAAATATTTTATTTTAAAATGATATCAAAAATACCTTTCCTCCCTTATATAGTTGTAATATAAGTTGATTTAAGTTGGTTTTTTATTTCGTTATTAATATACATATAAATATAATTATTAATGAGTATTAATATTTTGTCACTAAAAGCGTCAAAAAAAATTAACCAGGGTTTTTTTTTCAATTTTTCCAGCATTTGTTTAATTTTAATAGAATTGTTCTCTACAAATCAAATAAATGCAATAAAATTTAAAGTCTTAAAAAATATTTCCAGGTATATATTTGTTCTCTTGAAAATAAGATATATTCCCTAGAAAAGAATCTTAAAAAATATTACAGTATAATTTTTTGGAAATTTATTTATCCAGAAAATAATTTTGAATTTTTTCTTGCCTGACAAAAAAAATATTTTTTTTAAATCAAGTTCCTTTCCAAATAAAAAAAAAGCAAATTTAATGAAACTTTAAGATCCCAGCGTGTCACTTGTGCAGTGGACCCTCGTGCTCCTGTGGTTCGTATCCAAAAGAATATCGTAAGATTCCATTTTCTTTGAAAAAAATACTGTAGTTTAATTCGTCATATCTAATAACTCAGAATTGAAATTTATAAAAGTTTTTTAAGTTTAATTAAACACAAAAAAGTTTTTAAGTTTGTAAAAAAAGTTTAATTATATAGGCTAAAGCAAATAGAAGTAATATATATATATATATATATATATATATATATATATATATATATATATATATATATATATATATATATATATATATATATATATATATATATATATATATATATATATATATAATTCAAATATGATCCTAATTAAATCTCAGAACAAGTCGAGTTTGAAACTGATACTCCTATTAAACTACATTGAAATCGTTTATAAATCAACTCGAAATGGTCAAGAAACCCGTTGAATGATATTTTCTTTGTTATGTTTTAGTTAAATATCTAAATCAGCAATTTTCAAGGTCCATTCACTAGCTTGAAAGACTTGATCAACTCAAGGCAAGGACGAGTCAAAAATAATTTTCTTTATCATTTTATATTTAGAATTTTAGATACAATTGCTTATAATTTAGATGGTTTTCAATTAATGAATTATTTGTTTATTTTTAATTAATTTAACAAAATTCATTGATTAAATATAAAATTTAAAATTGAAATAGAAGATACGTATGTTTTACTCCCTAAAATGCTGATTAATTAGTAACTATTACTTTAATTTATAACAAAATTAATAGAACAACAAGAGTTTTAAAAAATTCAACCAAATTAAAATCTTTACTAAGAGTGTACATCTAATTTATTTATTTTTAGCTAAGTTTATATATTTTATATTAAGGATCACATGGGAGTAAATTTCATATTACAAGACTTGATAGGGCAGAGCCCTAAATTGGTAGGAAATAAAAGATATTGCAATAAAATGTACTATATTGTAACAGCCCGCCCTTTTCGGACTATTAATACATTATTCGTAACTTAATAAAATAAATTCTTATTCGATAAATTCCAAATTTCTCAAAAGTCAAATTAAAGTCAAACATAATATCAAAACAATTAAATCTAGAGACGCAGCTCCACATGCTCAATAATTAACGTCGAACACATGCAATAAAATTTATTCTAATAATACGATAAGTCTTATCAAAATTCACTTAATCAAATAGCACGAAAATTCCACAAGTTCACATCTTTAATCTCTTAAGCTTCCACAACGTACGAACCTGAAATATAGGGAAAGGGGTGAGCTACACAGCTCAGCAAGTAACAAATTGACTAACCATTATCCTCAAAATCAGTGGGCGTTTTATTAAAACAATTTTTCCTTCAAAAATAATATCAATTTTAAAAACACTTTTAGAAAGACAATCCAACCCACAGTTTTAATATTTTAAAAATCCTTTAATAAAACAGTACGATAATCTTATAAAATTCCACAGTCTTGCTCTACGGCCACACTTTGCCAGTGACCGGCATCTTATTCTTAGTCTTATTCTTATTCTTTACCACACTTTCCCAGTGGACGGGATCTAAAGTTCAATAATCACGCGCCCTTATCAGGTATCTAAGAGTGCACACTTGTGCCCCTAATAAGGGTATCTAAGGCTAGTTCCGGAACTATAGCGTAAATTACGAACGGGTTCAAAACGTAGAGACTGAGTTTCTAAAATATTCTTATATCTTATACAGTTCGAAACAATATTCTTATATCTTATACAAAATTCGAAATCACAGTATCAAAATCTTTTCGAAAATAAAAGTAAGTCAAAAGGTACTTACCTCAAGGTCGACACTTATAAATCAAATCTTAATTACACGAACAGATCCTATAATTAAATCAATACACACCGATTTATTACTTATTCTAAAATTTTCTATGACAAATTTCAATAACACGTATGGCACAAATTGTACATATATGGCATGCATGGTAATTAAATTAACTAACCAATTAATATACTATGAAAAGAAATTTGAAGACCACTGGCTAAGTACATATAATCATGAATTCAAGTATCAATTTTTATAATTAAAACTCGGAACTCTGCATGTCAACTTTAACATAATATACATGATTTAATCAACATGCTCCTGTGATTTACATATTATATGTACTTTTCTTCTTTAAACAATTAAATCAAATTGAGAACTATATATATGAGGAGATATTTAATCACAAATTATCTAATCATACATAAACTTCTTCACATCATAAAATCTAACATAAGTAATTAATTATTTTTGAATAAAAGCAATTTAATATACATGTGCTTAAACATACATGCATAATTAAAATAATAAAACACAGCAAGTTTTTAATCTTGTGTTTTCATGCAAACATAAAGTATGCAGAATGCAACATGTATACGATTACAGCACAAAACATGAATGGTGGTCAGTGGTCACATAAATTAACATGATCATATTAATTAATAAGTTAAAGCATGAAAAGACAACATGTATTATCATATTGATAAAATAAAAAGCAGGGCAGACATGTAAAGTATGTATATGAATCAAACACATAAATTGCAAGCAAGTTTTACGTACCTCTCGAACGAATTAGCTGCGCGGCTTAATTTGGGTTTCTAAGGGTCTTTATATAGGCACACAAAACCTAATTCAATTATTTTAATCCAAAACTTAGTCCTAAAGTTTCTCCACCTCCTAACTCAACTTCTAAAATAAAATTATTCTAGGATTTGTTTAAAAAGATTTCTATTTTCTAAAATATTCTTATGCTCCTTTCCATCAATAACAAATCTTTTCTTTTTCGAATTAACTTACCCAAAAAGAAATTCTAGAAGCTTCTAACTAATACTATTATATAAAAAAAATTAATCTAAATCTAATATCCAATTAAATAACAATAATAATAAATAAATAAATAAACAGGATTTTACATATATACACTAACTGTTGCGGACAGAAGTGTTAAGCATATGGTCCGTTTGAGATTATTGTTGAGAAAAAGGACTGTCGGAAAAAGTGCGCTTAGAAAAATCAGATAATTGTTTGATATATTTTTTTAATTTGTACATATTTTGAAATATAATATATAAAAACAATATTTTAAAAGAGGTTTGATGATGAAACTAGTAGTTACTTACAGCAAAATTTGAATAACAGTTTTTTTCAAAAACACAAGGGAACTTGTTTTTTCTAACAACAGTTTTTAGGCGAAAAATATTTTTTCAGACATCAACTTTTAAATTTTACCAAACATCTTTCTGACAGTTTTTTAATAAAAAGCTATTATAGCTTGTAACAACAATATCATACGGGGCCGTAGTCATGTTTTGATCCTGCATCAAGCAGTCTTCGTTAGCATTGTTCTTAACATCGGCTGCACCATCTTCAGTCGTGTCACTTGCAACCATTGGGCAAACCGTTTCACCATCTGTAGGGATTACACCATATGTCCTGGCAGTCAAGATAGTTGAGTCTGCATTCTTGTTGGCTAAAGGAGTCTTTGAGTCGATCCCTGAGTTTAGCAATTCATGCTCCTGCTTCAGCACAACATAAGCCCTAGGCCAAACTTGATTAAAACCTGAAATATGTTGAGAGCTAACAACATTATCAATCATCAACTTCCTTGGACTGTTGCCCACATCCTGCACAACATTGTCAATCTTAAACATCTTTGAGCTACTGCTCCCATCATGCATCTGAGTTTGGGTCTTAGTTTTGCCAGCATAGAATTGTGGAGCACTAATGCACTCCTCACAAGGTTCATCATTTATAGATCCAGAGGAGGATGAAAACGAGAGTTCATCGCTATAGGTACTAGACTCGGATGAGGAAGATCCTTGACATGAGAGTTGTACGAATCTTGATGGAGAACCTTAAACCACTATTTGGCACGAACATAGTACATGTGGGGGAGACAGACAGTAGGTACATTGATAAGATTGTTGATACTTAACACCAACTTGCATTAAGGATTCATGAGAATGGTCAAGAATTTTAACATAAATGAAACTGGGACTAAAATGAAAAATATCAAATTAAAGAAAGATCAACGCTTGGGGTAGGGGTTCATTATTGATGATAGCCATATGAGTTTCATTAGACATAGCTAGGGGATTTCTGTTAGTATTGGTGTCCTAGAGACAATACTTTTATGTTTTATTGAAAATAATTGAGGATTATGTTTTATTTGATTATTTAATTAATATTTATTTTATCTTTATTTACTGCGTTATAAATTGAAAGCATAATAAATGTCCTTTGAATATTAATACGCACTATATACCTTTAAGTATGTGACTTAAAAATGAGATTATAATAATAGTATTTTATTCCTAAAATTCCTTAGTCGAGTAATATTATTTAAGGACAATAATAATGCAATAAGACTAATATATTTATTGACAGATGAACGCATCTCATTGATCATAGGTATGGTGATACTAAAATCAAGAACATAAGTGCTTGTCTCAATGCATGACATTGGAAAGACCCGTCATGAGATTCTACATGTTAATAAGTGTCATAAGGAATTTTTACTGTGATAATGATGTAATGATCTCCTGACTTGAAATCATTATATTTCTATACGAGAATTAATATACTTTGATTACACTCAAAGTTACCTTTAACTGGGTAATGATAAAGGTGGACATTGGGTATGTTATGAATCGTATGAGGAATATGAATGATAGATATAAGATTTAACCCTCCGATTTTAGGAGTGATATTATTGGCCTCTTGATTGAGTGAGGCTATGAAATGCATGATCGTGCTCAAATATTAATTTGTTTAATAGTCTACTCATTGTTCAAGGAAATCAAGGTTAAACTTTGAAGAGGATGACACAATACATGCCTCGAGTTTGATCTATAATATAAGGTTAAAGGAATTATATTACATTACACATTATTCACGAAAAATTTAATTGAATCACCAATTATTATTATTACTTGGGTAACAATGATGTATTACTAGATGTCGCTCATTATTTATAATTTTATTATTAGAAAATAAAATTATTTCTAACGTAATAATAACCTAAAGGGTCACACATAAAGAATGTCTAAACATAGCTTTATTTTAATTACGAATTTAAATAATTTATTATTATTTCAAATTTAATTATTGAATTAATTAAGTGCGACTTGATTAATTATATTATAATTCAAATTTAATAATAACCCAAAATCAGAATGAGTTTTTTTAAGGAGACCTCATGGATTAGGGTTTGACCCAATTATCTCAAGCTCATATAAATACATAAGGATGTGTTTAGGAGCCATATACTTGACATCTCGTTTTTATCATAAAAACCCTAGCAGCTCTACACAAGAGAGAGGCTAGCAAGTGAGAGAAAAAAGAGATAAATCGGGGCTGTTCTTGGCTAGTACCATCTCCGCTGATCATCATACGAATCGACGTTCATGTGGATACCGTTAGAGAGTAGTTCTTGAAAAAGGGGATGTTGTGATTCATTAAGCAAGGACCTCCCATTGAACAGCAATTCGTAAACCTTCTAAGATACATACTTTATTCACCATAATCATCCAACATTATACATCGATCCTGCTATTGGGTTTCGATTTCTTTTTATTGTTTTTACATTACTTCCGCAGCGTTTACATGCCCAAAACCCATCAATGGCATCAGAGCTACGTGTATAATGGGATGATTTGGTTATGTGTTTAACAATTTTTCGATGTATGTAAACATATATATGATATGCCATGGCTATATGTTGATACATATATTTTATATGATTTTGAATATATGATATTCATGAGTTGTATAATCATGGGATGATTGTGTGTATTGCTATATGTATATGATACATGTTTGTTCTTGTTAGTAGAATCGTATTCGATACGAATTCTGAAATGGCTTTTGTAGATTTTCTGATATCTGTGTCCAGTGTCTGATTTTCGCAAAAGATATGTGTTTTCTGACTGGAATCGTGTCACTGAGAAATACTAACAAAATTAGCTTGGCGTCTGTAAGCCATTCGATGTCGTTACAGACCCCAAAATGGCGATTTATTATTTTCTAAAATTAATTTAATTTTCTGAAATTTCAAAATTTATTATATATGATTATATGATATGTTTATATAATTTGAGATATATTACATGTGTTATATGATAGCATGGTGGATGGTTATGGCCTAAAGACCTATAAGATAGTGGTTTTAGTTTTTAAATACGACTTGCATGTCGTTTATTAATTGTAATTGTTAATCTCTAATGTAACTCGAGTTCTTCTTGTAATTTCATTAGAATAGATTTATTTATCATTCAATGTAATTGTTCAATGGAGACTTGGAAGCAAGGAAGCTAGGAGGCAATCCAGATGATGGAGCAATGAAGAAGATAAAGACATGTAATAGTGTAGTATTTGAAAGTACCATAGATTGACCTTGATAATTCCATTAGCTTGGAAATATCACATAGAATGGGGTCATAACCAAACACGTTTAATTTACGCACAATACATATATGTATATCAATGCACGTGTATATATGTATGTGTTGAAATGATGTATGTATTAGATACGATACACATGTCATGCCTGCTTAAGAAAGATAAAATCTGTAACGATTCAAGATTTCAAAATTAAACAAACGATCATGAGATTCTTGTATTTATGAAACACAGTATTGAATATAAATTTTCTTTTCTGGTATGGGGAGATTTTGTCAAAAGCGAATTATTATTTGTAAGAAAGCTGGGTTTTAAGTGTGACCGCTTGTGACTTCTCCGACGATCTGGAAATCAAACCATTGATGAATATTGAAATGGATTATTTGATCAAGGAAAAATTGAGAATCTCTTTATGATGGGATCATGATCGTTAAACAATAAATCCCTAAATAAATATTAAGTTAATAAAGATGTCTTCCAATGTTAAAACACATCAAGATCTAGATTGAGAAGAAGTGAGTTTGCCAAGGTGAAGTGCTCTTATCAATCATGGGAAAATGTGATAAGTAAATGTACTTAGTTTATTAAAACGTTGGGTCTAACTTAACTAAATTATCACAATAGGATTGTGGGTTTAGAAACATAGAGTTTGGTGATATTTATTGAATAAATGTGTACAATGGATTGTTCCACCAAACTTTCCAAGTGTTATATTTGATATAATCGACAAATATTGTCTACCTAAATAGTCGTGTTTTGGGTGTATTAACCAACTCTATCTTAAAACATGGATGAAATATGGATCTTGGCTCACTAGAAAGATTTAAAAAAAATGTTTTCTGAATTAATAGTTAGGGCTATTGATTTGATGAAAAATAGTGGGAGATATATATTATAAATGTATATGATAATCACTTGAACATAATTAAACTTTTTCAAGCTAACTAATATGCATTTTGAATAAGGTTACCTATGGGGTTGCACATTTATTTAACGGTTTATATGTTCTTGATTTAGACACTCTTAATGTCAATAACAAATGTCTTAAAACTAATGACTCAAATCAAACATACCTCTGACACTGTCGTTTAGGCCATATAAATGAGAAGCGCATTTCTAAGTTACATAAGGATGGATACTTGGATAAGTTTGACTTTCAATCATACGAAGCATGCGAACCATGTCTCATTGGAAAAATGACTAAAGCTCCTTTTACTGGACAAGGTGAAAGATCCACTGAATGATTAGAACTTATACATAGTGATGTACGTGGTCATATGTGTACTATGACAAGAGGTGGCTTTTACTACTTTATCACATTTACTGATGATTTCAGTAGATATGGATATGCGTATCTAACGAAGAACAAATCCGACTCTTTTGAAAAGTTCAAAGAATACAAAGCTGAAGTAGAAAAGTAAACTGGTGGAAGTATTAAGCCTCTACGATCTGATCGTAGAGGTGAATACTTAAGCCATGAATTTAAGAGTTTCTTAAAGGAGTGTGGTATTGTATCACAACTCACTCCTCCCGGAACACCACAATGGAATGGAGTTTCTGAGAGGAGGAATCGTACCTTGTTGGACATGGTGCGATCAATGATGAGTCATGCTGATCTTCCAATTAGTTTATGGGATTACGCCCTAGGGACGGCTGCTTATACATTTAATTGAGTTCCTACTAAAACGGTTCAGAAGACTCCGTATGAGATATGGACTGAGAAACGTCATAGCATGTCATTTATGAAAATTTGGGGATGTGAGGTGTTTGTGAAACGTCTAACTTCTAACAAGCTAGGACCTAAATCAGAAAAATGTACCTTTATGGGATACCCAATTGAAACAAAGGGTTATTCTTTCTATAATCCTTCCGAGAACAAAGTGTTTGCTGCTCGAACTATAGTGTTCCTTGAAAGAGAAATGCTTTTGAAGAAAGACAGTGGGAGGATAACAGATCTCGATAAAATTCGAGACCCACATGATAACATTGATCCAATGGAGGAACTTGAGCAGAATGTACAAGAAAACAATACTGCTCAAGAAACACAGGTTGTTCATAGGTCTAGTAAGATTCGCCATGAGCCTGAGAGATATTATTGATTTCTCTTAACTCAAGATGGTGATGTGATGCTTGTGGATGAAGATGAGCCTCTCACATACCAAGACGCTATGAACACTCCAGAATCTAAGAGATGGCTGGATGCCATGAAATCTGAGTGGAATCTATGTATACTAATCAAGTGTGGACTTTAGTTGATCCACCTGAAGGGGTAAAACATATAGGGTGCAAATGGGTTTTCAAAAAGAAAACTAACATGGATGGTAACGTACAGACCTATAAGGCACGATTGGTGGCAAAAGATTTCAAGCAAATTCATGGTATTGACTATAATGAAACTTTTTCACTAGTGGCTATGGTCAAGTCCATCATGATTTTGCTTGCTATAGCTGCTTACCATGACTATAAAATCTGGAAAATGGATGTCAAATCCGCTTTCTTAAATGGAAGGCTTGAAGAAGATGTAGATGTGTATATGATACAGTCTGAAGGTTTTGTTGATCCAAAGGATGTTGGAAAGGTATGTAAGTTGCGTCGATCCATTTATGGATTGAAACAAGCCTCGAGGATATGAAACATTCGTTTTGATAAAACTGTCAAAGAGTTTGGGTTTATTTAAAATGAAGATGAACCATGTGTTTATAAAAAGGTTAGTGGGAGCAATGTGGCATTCCTAGTATTATATGTTGATGATATATTATTAATAAGGAATGACATTCCTTCTTTACAGGCTGTTAGGACTTGGTTGAGTAAGAATTTCTCAATGAAAGACTTAGGCGATGCGACCTATATTTTAGGAATCAGGATCTATAGAGATAGATCAAGAAGAATGGTCGCCTAAGTCAGAGTATATACATTGACAAAGTTTTGCATCGATTTGGGATACAAGAGGCTAAAAGGGGATATGTCTCGATGTTTCATGGGATATCGATCTCGAAAGAAAACAGTCCTAAATCATTGGATGATAAGGACCGTATGAGTGAAGTTCCATATGCTTCAGCAATTGGTTCTATAATGTATGCAATGATATGTACTTGTCCTAATGTCTCGTATGCTTTAAGCATGATGAGTAGATACTAGTCTAATCCAAGTGAAGGTCACTGGACGGTAGTCAAGAATATTCCTAAGTACCCGAAGAGGACTAAAGATCAATTCTTGGTATATGGAGGAGAAGAAAAACTGGTTGTAAAAGGTTACACCGATGCTAGTTTCCAGACTGACAAGGATGATTCGATTTCTCAGTCTGGATTTCTGTTTTGTCTAAATGGAGATGTTGTATGCTGGAATGGTTCATAGCAGAGACAGTTGTTGATTCTACAATAGAGCCTGAGTATATTGATGCTTGCAAAGCAGCCAAAGAGGTTGTTTAGGGATGTATTTAGGAGATATCACCTAATTAATGAGATTAATGATCAAGGAGATATACATATATGTAAAGTGCATACTAATAAGAATATTGCAGACCTACTGACTAAGGCTTTGTCGCAGCAGAAACACGAAGGTCATACTAGTTCCATGGGTATTAGATACATGAGAGATTGACTCTAGTATAAGTGGGAGATTGTTAGTATTGGTGTACTAGAGACAATACTTTTATGTTTTATTGAAAACAATTGAGGATTATATTTTATTTTATTATTTAATTAATATTTATTATGTCTTTATTTACTGCGTTATATATTGAAAGCATAACAAATGTCCTTGGAATATTAATACGTATTATTTACCTTTAAGTATGTGACTTAAAAATGAGATTATATTAATAGTATTTTATTCCTAAAATTCCCTAGTCGAGTATTATTATTTAATGACAATAATAATGCAATAAGACTAGTATGTTTGTTGACAGATGACCGCATCTCATTGGTCATATGTGTGGTGATACTAAAGTCAAGAACATAAGTGCATGTCTCAATGCATGACACTGGAAAGACCCGTCATGAGATTCTACATGTTAATAAGTGTCATAAGGAATTCTCACTGTGATAATGATGTAATGATCCTCTGACTTGAAATCATTATATTTCTATACGAGAATTAATATACTTTGATTACACTAAAAGTTACCTTTAACCGGGTAATGATAAAAGTGGACATTGGGTATGCTATGAATCGTATGAGGAATATGAATGATAGATATAGGATTTAACCCTCCGATTTTAGGAGTGATATTATTAGCCTCTTGATTGAGTGAGACTATGAAATGCATGGTCGTGCTCAAATATTGATTTGTTTAATAGTCTACTCATTGATCAAGGAAACCAATGTTAAACGTTGAAGAGGATGACACAATACATGCCTCGAGTTTGATCTATAATATAAGTTTAAAGGGATTATATTACATTGCACATTATTCACGAAAGGTTTAATTGAATCACCAATTATTATTATTACTTGGGTAATAATGATGTATTACTAGATGCCGCTCATTGTTTATAATTTTATTTTTAGAAAATAAAATTATTGCCAACGTAATAATAACTTAAAGGGTCACACACAAAGAACATCTAAACGGAGCTTTATTTAAATTATGTATTTAAATATTTTATTATTATTTTGAATTTAATTATTGAATTAATTAAATGCGACTTGATTAATTATATTATAATTTGAATGTAATAATAACCCAAAATCAGAATGAGTTTTTTTAAAGGAGACCTCATGGATTATGGTTTGGCCCAATTATCTGAAGCTCATATAAATACATAAGGATGTGTTTAGAAGACATATACTTGACATCTCGTTTTTATCAGAAAAATCCTAGCAGCTCTACACAAGATAGAGGCTAGCAAGTGAGAGAAAAAAGAGATAAATCGGGGCTGTTCTTGGCTAGTACCATCTCCGCTGATCGTTAGACGAATCGACGTTCGTGTGGATACAGTTAGAGAGTAGTTCTTGAAGAAGGGGCTGCTGTGATTTATTAAGCAAGGACCTCCCATTGAACAGCAATTCGTAAAGTTTCTAAGGTACAGACTTCATTCACTATAATCATCCAACGTTATACATGGATCCTGCGATTGAGTTTCAATTTTTTTTATTGTTTTTACGTTACTTCCGCTGCGTTTACATGCCTGAAACCCATCAATTTTCTATAGCATAGCCAACATAAAACAGACCCTCAATGGTCCAGTAGGTGATAGGTATGTTCGTAAGGGTTACCAAATGGTGACCTTTTCAACAGGGTTGAAGGTATGCGTATGTTCAAACCAAGGTCTTAGATAAAACATGAATCCTTCTATATCTAGAGGAATAAACTTAACTGCTTTGGACATCGAAGATGCAATTTTAAATTGAAATATCAAGTAGCCAGCATGGTGCTTGAAAACATTCTTAAGGCAAACAAAACCGTACACTTGAAGAGTAGAGTTTTCATTCACATCAAAATCAAGATAATCCTTATTACAAACACTGTAGCAATAAAACTGCCACTTATTCGAAGATTGAAGCAGAAAATTATCAGGGAGCGAAACACAAACTAAACCATTAGCTTTAATTAACACACTATTGCTCCTATTGGTAGTGGCTAAAACATGTGAACTAAATGGGATAGAGGGTGTAAGGTTACCTTGATTCTCTATATTCATTTGTGTGGAGGGTAGTCATCTGCCTAGGGTTTGGTCTTGATTCTTCAATGCTTCATCTTCACGAGCAAGAAAATTAGTAGCTGAGTCAGGAATAGGAAAATTAAGAGACTCAAGTTCGAACTCGACTAAATAGTTCAGGTTCGAACTCGAATATCTCGAGTTCGAGTTCGAGTTCGGCCAACTCATAAATTTCAAACTTGAAGTTCGAATCAATAAAATTTGATATGTTCGAGTTCGCCTCGAAAGCTCTATTCAGTTTTATTAAATATTAGTAAAAGCTTAAATTATTTAAGCCCGGCTCGAGTTCGACTAGATTTAATATGTAAAATATACATAGATAATAGATATTAATATAATAATATGTAAATAAATATGTAAATAATATATAAATAATAAAATAAACACAAGCTCGATTAGGCTCGTGAACCTTACGATCTGACTAATTTAAAACTCGAATTGGGTTCGATTAATTGTTCCAATGGCTCGAGTTTGACCTCACCTCAATTATTATCGAACTGAATTCCAATATTTTACGTGTCGAACTCAAGTAACTCACGAATTGTTTGGCTGATTTACACTCCCACATCGAGTGTATTTATCCATCTTAAATTTATATCCAATCCAATGAATATAAATTGATCCCAGAGATCTTCAATTTAAATTGACTTTCATAGAAATTAACGGAAAATATATATTAGTTACTAAAATGTACAACTTAATGATTTATATCTGCTCAGTTTTTTTCTAAAGGATGAGAATGAGAGAATTTTAAAATTTTAGTTTTGTAAAAGATCATTTTTTTTATCAAGATCCTTTAAAATCAGAAAATCATAATAGTGTAATGGCTTATATAATTATTTTCCCTCATTTGTTTTCCCTAGAATTTCCACTCATATTAAATTAGAACCCTATACTGGGTTTGTTTTGTTTTGTTTATTGAATAATTCGTTTTTGCCACGGATTTTTAAGCGCGCTCTTGGAATAGTTCTCGTCTGGCGCAATTAATATATAGTTCTAAACTTCTAATACTCAAGGTCTAGTAGAGACATAGTCAACGAGAGAGCTACAATTGGCTACTTCAGACCCTATTTATATATCTATCCGTTTCTTAATTTAAGTATAAACACTTTTGTTTCTTTTTCTTTTGAACTGCTAGCTAACTATCTGCATGTACACTACTCTATATACGAGAATCTCTTCGACAAGTATGGAGTCTCAACAAGTGAAGTTTGCTTTCAACATAGTCGGATCCTTTGTCATCTCGCTTCTCCTCCTGCACGTTACAACATCCACAGCCCAAGAATATGGTAATTGCTCATTCATAACTTCATATATGAGGGCTAGCTGATCGATATATATTCGATTTTGCATGTGCATTCTGAATTTAACATTTTGATTTAATGTTGAATAATATGATCCTGGTAAGTCAGTCTTCTAACACCTTGAACATTTATACATATAGGATTGGAAGAGTCGAACCGTTGTAAAAAAGGAAATGGATGAATTCTAGTGTAAAATTAATTATAATGTTCCAGCTCGATCTATGATCTGTCACGATATCCTCTCTGAGTTATTCACAAGTTATTTAATCAAATTAATTATATGTATGCGCGTTTATGTGTTATATATGCAGGCAAACAGAAGAGATTTAATTATAAAAACAATACTACGAAGGGACCTGCACAATGGGGAGTCCTAAATTCAAGCTGGGTGGTATGCAACAATGGCAAGATGCAGTCTCCCGTAGATTTGTCCGTCATGGGAAGAGTTGATCTTGTTCCTAGGTTAGAGACGGTCACCAGAAATTACAATCCTTCTACTGATACAATTCTCCGTAACAGAGGCCATGATATACAGGTGATTATCAACCCGAATAAACCTTTACCACTTAGACTATCTAAACGCGTTAATCAACCTTTTTTAAATAAAAATGAAATCATAAAATTTGTTTATCTTAGTTTAAGATGTATGCGTTTTGTTTTAGCTCAGAGTTTGTTATATATCTACCGACACTGGTATAGTTAACAAGTTACTCTAGTTCGATCCGGCTGTTGGGCCCGTTATTCTATTAACTAGTCATGAAATTGATTGAGATGTGATAATAAATGTAGAGTACTGTGAAATTGATTGACGTGTATATCTACGTGTAAAATCTTGGTTCATGTAAAAACTTGGTTTTTATCATTGTATGTTTATTTATATTGAACGAGAACTAACAAACAAAGAGTTTTAACACTAATTTAATTATAAATTATATATACATTAATTTCAGGAACAAAAATTCTACTTCAGATTTCTGCATTTCAGATTTCTGCATTGCGAGTAGATACTAATTATGTGTAACAACTAAAAACATTAAAATATATAGAAGTCTAATTAAATTACATATGTACGATAATAAGTTGATGTGCTGCAAATTCTATACGTCGAAATACATTAAATATATTACTATGTAAATGTTACGTAAAATTTTTATTTTTGGCCCCCTCTATCAAACAACTCTGACTTGGTTCATGTGTATATGTGCTGGTGTGGTACTGCTGCAGCTACGGTGGGTTGATGGCGGATCTATTTCTATCAGGGGAAAGGTATACAATTTGAGCCAATGTCATTGGCACTCACCTTCCGAGCACACCCTCAACGGCAAAAGGTTAATTTACTTATCTCTTTGATTTACTGATTAATACTAATTAATAATACACATTCATGATGGCTGAAGCAAAAGGGATGGTCTGCATATAGCTTGATATTTCTAAGCAATTGTTTTAACTTTTGACACGTACGTTAACATATATGTAAAAACTTATTATAGTTAACTCTCAAATTAAAAATTATTGTTGCTTGAATTAAAAATTAATCTTTTGTTTATAGATATGACCTGGAGTTGCACATTGTTCATGGCGATAGTGAACAACTACAAAACTACGCCGTGATCGCTATCCTCTACAGAATTGGTTACTCACCAGACCCATTCATCAAAATGGTATATATATTAGATAATTAATGCGAATTTCTTGTATATGCTCTTATAATATATTTGAATTGAACCAACGCATTTGCATATAAGCTACCGTTTTTTTCCTAATAATTTGGCTGGTTTCAGTTAACGAGAAATTTATCGACATTCGTAAGCAACCGAGGTTTAAAAGAAATACACGCAGGGGTAATGGATCCAAATGATATTGGGATATCTGGTAGAGGATTTTATAGGTATAATGGTTCACTCACCACTCCTCCTTGTGATGAAAGGGTCGTTTGGACAGTTGAAAAAAAGGTACTTGCATAAAACTAGCAAGCAGATTTACAAAAAAATTATTCCACTAATTCATCTTTATCTTCTCGATGTTCATGTTTTTTTCGATCATTTCAAGATGAAAACTGAATAAAGTTTATATACTTGAACTTGAGTTTAACAGATAAAAACTGTCACCGCGGATCAAATTATCTTGCTGCGAGATGCTGTTAATGATGTAAGTACTTATTAATTACTCTAAAGCGCATATATATATATATATATATTTACAAAAAATTAATTTTTACATCGAATTATAAGGAGATAGTGTGATATCATTGTTGGTAATTTTTGTGATTGCAGAATGTGACGACGAATGCGAGACCATTGCAGCAACTCAATGGGCGTGATGTTCGCCTCTACGTTGATCATTCTACTTGATTAGTTAGTTACATATATATATTCTTCCCAGGGAACTTATTGGTCAGCAAGCCAATGTTGGCTTATAAAATAAACGTAATTTTTAATTTATAAATTATTTATTAGATAAGTCAAACGGAATCGAGATTTCTTCCTATATCCATTTATATATGAATATGAATGGAAGTCCGGTCTTGCATGTACTCAGTTTGATGTTGCAACTTATGTATTCCTCCATCAATTTGTTATTACCAAGTCAAGTACGTACTGTTATTCATTACTGCAGGTTCTTATATATATTATGTCATGGAATTCTATTTTCTATATAAAAAATAAAAGCAAAGTTTAAGTAGCAATGCCCTTCCCAGGGCGGATCCATGTAGAGGCATATCGGGTATGTGCCCCCACAGAAATAAAAATTAACTTTTTAATAATAATTTATAATATAAATATGTGTATTTTATAAAGTACTCTCACTAAAAGTATTTAAAAAAGCTAAGTGACCCTATAATGTTAGTAATTATATTATAATTTAAGTTATTTCTTATTTCTTATTTCTTATTTCATATATATTTATAAGATCAAAGTGGAGATAAAATGATTTAAACGCTAAATTTTTAACATTTAAATATTAAAAATTTTAATACATACCAAAAAAGATATAAAAAAATTGCAATGAGGCCTAGAGCCTTTGGCTCCTAAATCCGCCGGTGGCCCTGCCCATACATATAGTGAATTGCAACTTGCTATTTACAAGTGACGAATAACGTAGAAAGCATGTGTTTGTACGTGTGCATAGCCTTTTTTTTTTTTTAACTTGTAATGTGAAATATTTCCACACAGTCAAGCTTGCATCTTTACGTATCTGATAAAAGCTTCGGCAATCACATCTACAAAATTATTTTCAAATTGTTTAGGTATAAAATATTTAGTTAGTAAAATTTGATTTGATATATAATTTAAAAATAAAGAGAATCCGTATGCACATAAATATCACAAATTAAAATACAAAATATACTGTGGCATTTAAAATGATTTCGAGAATTATAAATCCATTCATTTCCGGTATTTGCAGTTCAACTTAACAATTTTTATCCTTTCCACCAATAATTTACTATTAATAAATTTCGAAAAAAAGTATACGTATTACGCAGCTGCGCAAGAGGGTCTGAAAAATGTTTCAATGCATATTATGCAATTCAATGCATATTATGCAAACTTGTTCCAGGATTAGTTGACAGAAACCTGGCTCTCACTGATCCACCGTGACAGTAACACTAGAAGGAACCACCATATCTGTCGTGATAACGATCCGATTATCCGTCACACTACGCAAAGCATGATTAGGAAATTGGCTGCCAGTGGCCTGTAACGAATATTGTACAGATTTTACGAGATTAGGGAATAACAAAATTCGACTAAGATCAATGGTCCAGGAGCTATCATTTCCCTCCACAGTCCCTCGAGCAATAGTCGACTTAATATTCATTCCCTTGACATTATTTCGATCAACTATAACTTGTTTCACATCCTTAAATTTACTTCGTCGCTCATCCAATTGAACGATATCAATCCCCTGATCTGATCCCGAAAACATGTTATCCACAATGTTAACTCCGTTCGCAATTCCATCAATCGACCTGAGCAGAACAAATGCGTCTCCCAAGAAAAAACTGCTAGAAATGTGGAGCTGTACAGGATCTTCAGCGACAATACCAGTATAATCCAAATAACAATTCACAATCCGTGTTTGTGTTAAACCAGGTACTTTTAAATAAACCCCGACTCCACCAAAAGGTGTGGCCTTATTGTAACAATGTACTCCAGAAAGCGTATTAGCTTGACCCTCTATGACAATGCCGATGGCAGCTGAAAAAATTACTGTATCGGTGACAGCATTATCATTGCCACCTAGGATTATTGCTGTTCCGGAGAAATCTTTTTCTCCGGGATCTGCACCTAATAAAGATATAATTCCAAATAAAGGAAGTATACAAAAGAAGCTATTAGTAGCCTTTACTTAGTGGAGTTAGTTACAAAGATAGATACCCAATAGTGTATGTATAGTCAACGTAGCTAACTGTATAAATAGTGTTATGAATTGTATCTCAAGATCAGAGTTTTCAACACAATACAATTTTATAATGAGTTAGTTACTCTCTCTCTCTCTCTCTTCCATCTCTCTATGCTTACATACTGAATATTTGAGATGTATTAGTTTATAGCACCAGCCGTGATGTGTTGTCCTAAGTAGCAGTTACGAATGTATGTCTCGTGCCCACCCTGTACCTTGATGCCAGTGGTAGTAAAATGTGTAATGTAACAATTGTCAATGCTAGTCCTAAGTGAGTTCACAACTTGAATTGATCCACCCCTGAAATTAGAGTCCAGCATAAGGTCTCTTAGTGTTACAAATTCATAGACGTATTCGAGGTCAGATGAAGCTGATAGATCAATTAGATAGCCATCTGCTGGAAACTCATCAGAAGCTCTCAATGTTCCTCCGTGTATCTGTTGATTTTCCAGTGAAATCACAATCAAAACCTTCATGTAAATACAAATAATTATATAGATATGTAGTACCAAAAAGGTTTGTTAAAAAAATCATTTAAATTGTAACCTATCAAAATTGATATAGTTGAAAGAAAGTGAATTTTAAAATTGTGTTTAGAAATATTTAATTCCATTTCGAATAACGGATTTCGAATGTTGAATTGTTATTTTAAATTTTCAAATTTATATTTATATTTGAATTTTTGGAATTCAAATAACATTCTAATCCAATTTTTTTTAACTATTTAAATATGTCATTCGAGATCAAATTTAAAATTTTAAATGAAATTTAAATTTTCAAACGGTCCATAATTTACTTTAAAATTAAAAAAGTACAGAAACATTATGCTCCCCCTATGCATGATTCCCCACCATGCCTAACATTGCGGGTATCTCACACATTTAAACCACATGTTACTCTCTATATATTTAGAAGTCTACTAAATTGTCTAAATTAGAATAATGTTTGTCAATGATTGGGTACTGTGGGGCCTATATATTACTCTATCTCGGGTTCTTAATGGATTATTTTGAGAGAGCTCTAGCTTAATTACTCGCACACTCTACAAGTTATTGATTACTACTGATATTTACAATTACTTTAATTTGTACGTAAAACGTGTCCTTAACAAAAAAACCTAATCCATAATTAGCAAGTAGGTATGGTTGGTTATGGTATATCATGGAATGCTCTTTGTGTGTTTCAATTAATTAATTGTATCTTTGAACACAAACAATTCACATGTTATGTTTTACCAAACAATTATATTAAGGACCAGAAATTTGATCATGCACGTACACAAATCTCGACACTTGTAAAAATTATTAAAAGTTAATAACAGGGAATGAGTAAAAGTACCATTAGGTTACCTCGGCCAGCGACAGGAAGGTGTAAAGGGTGGCTAATTTTATATATTCCACCATCAAGATCGATTCTAACACCTCCAAGATTAACTATTCCTCTCATCAACTCACCACTGCCTGGCCCTTGCACTGCATCTGCTATTGCTCTCAGAATTGCATCTGTGCTATCAGTCTCTCCTGTTGGGTCTGCTCCGTATGCCGTTACGTGATACTCACGTATCCTTGCCATGCCACTTTTAACCTGTATCGCAAGAACAATTTCAAAATTCTGATGCACATTTAATTAGGTGCCGTTTGAATCTCATTATCATTCTTATTAACCTGATTAAAATCGATCCCATGATCTAAACGGCCTTTAGTATTAAAATATATAAGTCTATGTGTTTAATTTTAATTTAAAAGAATAAAAATATTTGTTCTTAGGGTGTTTTACATATTCTCTCCATCCCAAAATACTAATCTTTTGAAAATTTTATTTGTCCCATAATAGTTGTCTGTCTCAACTTTCAATATAAAAAATTTTAAACTTACTCTCTTATTTTGTCATTTTCAATGCAAAATTTCTTTCATTGACATATAAAATTACTATAATAAATATGATAAGAACGGAAAATTGATGCTTACTTAATATGTGTTATTTTTTCAAAAGATACTAGCTAGTAAAATGTGATATGGAGGGATCGTCGGAGTATGTACTTACTGATGGTGATGGTGAGCTTGGTGAAGAATAAGAGTAAATGGGGCTAGGAGGGCGAAATGTAGCGTCAACTTGAGCAGACGGGGTCCTATAATAATGCATCCTTCTATTGTTTTCACCGTAACGGCTACCGGAGAAATGACGCGCCGGTGAAAATTCATGGTATCCATGAATTGTTTTTATACAACTCATAAATCCTATGATCATGAACAGTAATATTAAAGCCCTTCCCGCCATATTCCAACCCAATTTATTTTTCTCTCTCTTTTAATCAAAGAGAAAAACTAGGTTATGGGAAGAGAAGGGCTGAACTCAAAATCTTCAAGAAATGACTAATTTTAAAGAAAAAGCTAGATATCTTTATGTTAAATTACAAGTGTGTGTTTATATTTGTATGACACGAAAAGGAAGGGACCCACACTAGTACAACTAAGAAAAATAAACGATTTTTATGCTATAAACATATTAGTATTAGGTCACTCAAATCAGCCCTGAAATTTTGAAGTGTCCCGACTCCCAAGAGAACTCTATTATGATGTTAAATTGTGTTGTTTTATGAAGACTTGTGGGAAGACATGAATTTTTCTTGTAAGCTCGAAGTATTTATCAGGGTTCGTTCTAAACGTGTAAAATTTGTGGAGGTTAGTTTATTTTTTTCCCAAGTCAATTCGCACACTGATGGTTTCACCAAAGTTTTAAACTCTAGATATTCTGTTTTTATAAACAAATATATGATAATTATAATAAGCAATTTGTTGGAATCATTAAATTATATTTATTGAAATATGATTTATTCATTATAAATTTGATTAGATATGTATAAGTTACATGATTTAGTTAAATTTTTCTTATTTAAATTAGACAATTAAAATATATCTCGCACACTTACCTTTTTCATGACAAAACTTAAGTTTTCAATGTTCCACGAAGAATAAGAAATATATCCTTAGATCAAAAATCCTTTAAATTAGATCAAGAATTTTTTTACTTTTTTCATATGTTTTAATTAGTTATGATATAAATAATTATAAAAGTCTAAGTTACATATGTAGAAGGTAAACGGGCAATAATAAATTGGCCGTAACATATTGTTAAATTGTAAAAAAAATTGTTGAATATATATTTAGCTGAAACGCAATCATAATTTTTTTATTCATGACGTTTTAAATTTTTCAAAAAAAATTAACAATATTAAAAACTAAATATCTAAATTTGTCAAAAATAAATTAAATGACATAAAACTGTGTTCATCTCTCCGCCTACTCATATCTATGCACTTTACTTCTCAATTAGATCAAAATATATTCTTAAAATAGTTGTCTAGCATATGTTTTCTTTACTAGTGAGCCTTTACATGTATACTTGCTGTATATATATATATATATATATGACATCAAATTAAACATGATATGTCAAGGGCCCAATTCAGAAGGGACAATTAAATGAATTTATGTGTGTGATGGATATTACTGGCTCCATTTCAAAAATAGGACATTGACCCGGTACATTATCAAAAATAGGATAGCTGTTCAAACTCTTTCATTTCTGGTACACCTAATTCCCAAAAATGGCGTACACAATTGTGGGGTGTATATTAGAATTTTTATTATGTGTATGCAATCTCCAACGGCGAACAGAGCAACTACGTTTATATATTGTGTATGCAATTTCTAATGGCGTACAGTGCATTGCATTTTATATGTTGTGTATGCAATTTCTAACGGCGAACACCACAGGAAAGAAAAGCAATATGTTCGGGGTCTTCCACGACGAACAGAGCTAAAAATTATATAAATCAAACGACGTCGTTTGGCTAGATAATGTTTTAAACCTAATTTCTACTCACACAATCACATTTCACACACAATCACATCTCATAGTCTCACAGCTCATCTGCTCGTCTCCTGCCAACGGCGAACACACTCGACACACTCGACTCCTGCCGCCAACGCCGAACACAGGTACACCTTGCACCCAGATGTTCTTGTTTTTTGCTATTCAAGTTGCGATGATATTTACTTCCCTGCCCCTGTCTGTATTACTTGCGATTAGATGCGGTTAATGGTTCCTGTTATCTTGAATGTACCCGATTAATTTTATTAACACATTACCTCAAGAACATGTATGCTCGATATTAGTATAATTAAATTAGTGTAAACTCGAACATTGACTTGGTATCATTTTAATTAGTGGATAATTAGTATGTTGATTAATCAAGAATTAGTATATAATTTCATAGTATATTTTTAATTAGTATGTAATTTCATAATATCTTTTCAATTAGTTAGTAATTAGTATGTTGATTAGTGAATAATTAGATATTTTGTGCGTAATTAGTGGTTAATTTATAAGTTTATTTGTTTGGTAATATATAAATATATTAAAAATATAAAAATATAAATATAAAATTGTATATATTTCCGAATATAAAAATAAAAATATATTATTACAGAATATATTTGTGGAATGTATATATGTAAAATATATGTACATTTTTCGAATATAAATATATATTTATTTTGGAATGTGTTTTTGAATATAAATATAAATTATATTCATATTATAATAACTTTATTAAAATATTAATATAAATTAAAATCTATGTGCATATATTTAGTAAAGTAAGTAGTGAATATTTAGTAGGTTAGTTGATTAAATTTATAAAATATAATTATATAAAAATGTAAATAAATTTCAAAATTTTATTAATATTAATATATAATACTATTATTAAAATTTATATTTTTCAAATATAATTATTGAAATATATAAATATATATCACAATTTATATAAATTATAGTTTGGAACTTTAATATATAATAATATATTAACAATTATATTTTTGAAAGTAAAAAATAATATATCTAAAAAATACATTTTTGAATATAAAAATATTAATAAAAATTATATTTTGTAATATTAATAAAAATTATATTTTATAATATTAATAAAAATTATACTTTATATAAAAATATATAAATATTATTATAAAAAATATTTGTGGAATATAAATATTTAAAATATATGTACATTTTTTGAATATATATTTTTATTTTGGAATGTAATTTCGAATATAAATATAAATAATCACTTTATTAAAATATTAAGAAAAAATTAAATGTATGAACATATTTTGAATTAAAATCTAAATATATGTAAAAAAATTTAAAATGCAAAAAAAGGTTTTGATTATTAACAATTAAAATTGAAAGAATAAATAGTTGATTAATTAATATCTGTTTAAAATTTTGTAGATACACATGGATTCAGTTAGTTATCATCCTGGTCCTATTGACGGATCTTTACTAACCCGACAGCATGAGCATCGTTCCGAACATATGTGGAATGGAGAGGTATAAATTTTTTCAAATATTTATTGTCAGATTATAGGTATAAATATATTAATGTGATTATGTAATTTGTTTAACTAATATAATCAATTAATTGTTTGCAGGCATTGCCTGATTTTCGTACGCGCGTCAACTATCGTGGATATTGGGATAAAGTTAAAAAATATCCACCACATCCAGATGTCTTGGCAGCTATTGTATCATCTGGTTTTCATGGCATTTACCAGATTGGTGCAATTAAACATGATCCAGGATTGATTACTGCATTTGTGGAGAGATGGCGGCCGGAGACTCATACATTTCATTTTCGTTTTGGGGAGACGACTATCACTCTAGAGGATGTTTATTATATACTGGGGCTGCCTACTATTGGATCTCCTGTGGTGCATTCATTTCGTCAGCAAAGTTTAGAAGAGAAGCGCCAGATGGTTGGTGATTTGTTAGGTGTGTACCCTATTGGCGATGACGTGAATAGGGGTGGATTGAAGCTGACATGGTTGGTAGATAATTTTGGTGCATGTGATCGGCTAGATGAGGATTCAGTTGATTTTGACAGACAGTTGTTATTTCACATCCGAGCACATTTGGTTATGATTATTGGTTCTGTCTTTCCAAACGCATCTGGGAACAGGATGCAGGTGGACTTCTTAGAGTATGTACGAGACTACACCTAGGTACAGACGTATAGTTGGGGTAGCGCGGTGCTTGCCATCTTGTATAAGAAGTTGTGCTCTACTAGCATTGGTAGGAAGAAGGACTTCTGCGGGTGTACTACACTATTACAGGTAAATATATTTTATTATATATGCATCATTTCCCTTTAAGATATGTGAATATGACTTTGAAATATGAATTAGGTATGGATCTGGGAGCGTTTCCCTTCGCTAGCTCCAGTACGTAGGGATGATGCATACATTCAGCATCCCTTAGCTATGAGGTACGATAGTAAAAAAGTACTTGTGAAATTGATGAAAGCTTTTTTGTTGACTGTTATTGACCCACAAAATTATTGTAGGTGGAAGGTTCGGTTGAGTATGATATCTGTTCCACACTCACAGTCGCGTTTTGTTCGTTATGAGCTGGATGCCATGGGTACTGATGAGTTATTTTGTTGGAGGCCATACAGAGGTGTTGATGGTGATATTAGGCCTGATGTTCTCACTCGGACTTTGTGGACATCAAAGTGTCCCCTCATATTTGAAGAAGTTGCCGAGTGGTGTTATCCTGATCGTGTGACCAGACAGTTTGGCTTTAGGCAGGATATACCACGTGGCTCACCTAAGGAGAACCACGAGAGGATGCACGTGGCTTATAATGATCATTTGGATTGGGTCTCTGTCCATAGCACATTCATCCAACTTTGGGAGTCCAGGCTTAGCGAGGCCATGACACCGCGCCACTACATATATATCAAGGATGGAGCTGCAGGGTGTACATCAGCATATGATGGTTGGTATTCCACCATTACCCGCCGATTTGTAGTTGATCCGAGGCAATCGTCTAGAGAGCATGGCTTTCAGGGCACACGTGGATATTCACAGTACTATGTAAGTTCAATATAGTTTAATGATTTAGTGATTCATAATGTAGTTGTAAGTTTATTTTAGTTTTGAAAAGATTGAACTGTTTCCATATAGGCCGAGGGGATTTCCCAAGCTTATCATGCCATCCAGCATCCTGATCCCGATGTCGATGAGGCACGTACAATTCTAGGGGACCGGTTAACCTCTACTGGTTGTAGTTCTTACCAGCACACGTTGCCCGAGCCGGTTCCCCCTCTATCAGGTGGCCGACGCGGTTATCAGCGACATAGTAGTACTGGAAGAAGAGTTGGTCGTCCTCGAGATGTCCCAGTTGTTCCTGAGCCCGGGACGTACTATGACCATGTCACCTTAGATGTGCACACTTCTTCAGGTTTCATGCCAGAGTCATCGCCTCCACACTCAGAGGGGGGATGGGATACATGGACACAGGGTCATTCGTATCATCAGTCTCAGATGTCTGTTGGAGGCGGTTGGGGAGGCACCACACCTGGTAGTGCTGACGGCGGTTGGGATTCATGGACAGACCGACAGCATGATCAGTCTCAGATATCCACTGGAGGAGGTTGGGGAGCCACGACGTATGGTACTGGTGACGGCGGTTGGGATGCATGGTCCGGTGGGGGTGGAGGAGGTGCATGGGATATTGGTGGTACTCAGGATCAGTCTCAGTTGACCCATGCAGATACTTCACAAGGCTACCAGACGCCTATTCGTGGATTTGAGGTGTTTCAATCACAGAGTAACGCATTTAGTTCCCTTAGAGATACAGAAGGTGGTAATGAGCATCAGAGACAACAACCACCTAGACATGTTAAAGGTAAAGGGATGATATGTTTTACAGGCAGCCATATCTTGTAGGGATTTGGTTATGCTAGACTTGTTTGGCTATTAATTTGTCATTGTGTATTACTCTAGTTTTGTCCTATTTTCATGAAGACTTTGGATGACTCGTAAAAGTATTTGTAGATTTAATTGTGGTTGTTTGGTTTATTTTTTTGAAAAACTTGTTTGGTTTAATAAATGTAACTTGTAGAATCATTTTCTCCATTTTAAAACACGTTAATAAATGTAGATTGTAGAATCATTTTCAACCACTTTTTTACCCCCTAAATATGCCTTGGAATACACATTTTTTCTTGAAAATTTGATTTTCATCAATTTTTATGGATTAATAATTATAACTTGTAGAAATCATTTTCTCCATTTCACAACATATTACTATAGTAGGCACTTCAAATTTGTAGTAACAATGAGAATTTTTAAAATTGGAATTATTTTCATTATAATTTTTTACCCTCTAAAAATGCCTTGTACAAATAATATGATTAATCTTTTCTTCCATTTTCAACCAATTATTTTCATAAGTTTTCTTCCATTTTTGAGTGATTAATCATTGCAACTTTTACCAAAATAATATGAAAAATGACTTAATAATTAATGCTTGAAAAGTTACATAAACATAAACATTGGAAATTCATGAAAGGTAGATAGAATACATGAAAGGTACTGAATACAATCAGCATAAACATTACATAAATAAAACTACAATGAACAAGTCATCTTTATTTTTTGGCATCTTCATAATTCATTAGTCAGAACTGTCATCTTCGGCTTCACCATTTGGATGAGATGCCCACCAGTCAAGAAACTCGCATTCCTCAATTTGCTTGTATTTGACGCGATAGTCTTGATGGATTTTGTCCAGCGCAACTCTTCTTTCAGTTTCACTTATGCGATTCGCATCCCTATCTGCATTCACCTTCCACTTTGTATTTAGACTCTCATCCATTATAGGACCCGCCTCAGCAGGGAAGTGCCAATATTCTAATTGGGTTGGTACCCAGTCTTTACCAAACTTTTCTTTCCTTTCCTTCATGACTAGGGCCTTTTTCTTTTCCAAACTCCTAGTTTGATAGTCCCGCATTCTTTTCTCCCTTTCAGCTTCAGAGATCTTTCCAACCGAATCTCTAATACTTTTCAGGCTTGTAACCCCAAGTAGACTGAGAAATTTTTTCAGCATAGCTTTCTTACCCCCCTTTTCACTCACATCTTCTGGATTCATTGGTTTCTTTCCCTTATCAATTTGATGCACCTTACCTACAATATATTAATAAAATGATTAGTAAGAAAGTGTAAAAGTATATTCAAACTCTAAAAGTTATACTCCCTTCATTAGCTTGACTCGGATATGAAAATTTATAGGGAGATAAGAAACATTTGTTTGTTTGGCATTTGATTAAACATGAATGACTTTGCACTGTTAGTCCTTGTTGTAGATAATTGACAAGACCTATCGAGATTTTCAACTTTGCAGAACATTAATTTTACTTTGCTGGTATATGACAAGACCTATCGACTTTTACAACATTACAGAATATTACTTTAAATGTGCACAGTTAACAAGATAAAACATTATTTAATGTTTGCTGATGGAGCTTGTATTTGGTTGCTTGTTGAAAGGACAATATTCAATTTTAAGTTGACATGACCAATCACTCATTTTAATATCATCTTTTATGTTTTTAATGTCTATATAACTAGGCCCTATTTTTTTTTATATATAACACACCATAACATAATAAAAACACAAAAAAAAAATCCAATATAAGCAAATGCTAAGTTTATGCAATATAAAGCGTGACTTGATTTTCCTGCGTTTTTAAGAACTCATAATTGTAACTTGTGGAATTTATTTCTGAACACATTACATTTACAGTTACATCGGAGTAAGAATTCAACTTATCAAAAAGCACTCAGGTCTTTTATTACATCTTCATCAGAACTTTCCTCTGCATCTTTAACGGTTCTAAATTTTTTCACAACTTTAAATTTTTTTTGCCAACATCTTTAACTTTTTCTTTCCACAGCTTTAACTTTTACTTTGCACAACTTAAAATTTTTCCCCAAAAAATTTAACTTTTACTTTCCACAACTTTAACTTTTACTTTCCACAACTTTAATAGTAACTATTATTTAGCCCATTCATTTTTTGAAATTAAAAATACAATAATAATTCAAGATTTCATATAAATAGATTGAATTCGTGGTCTCAAATTAAGTTATCATACTCAAAAAAATATACAGATATTAAGAATGAGTTATACACCAGGAGATATCTTCAAAGCTATGGGTAGGAAACGGTGGTGTGACGATGATTTTTACTACCCACTTGATCCAAATATGCGTTACTCAACTCATGCAATAATAAAAATGCAGCAGGAGTGGGAATGAAGGATACAATGTCACATAAGTTGTATAGAGCAATGCATCGGTCATGGATTAAGAGTACCGAAACAGCGTGCAAAAAATATGTTGCGCGACACGCCTCAACAACTAGAAACAGCATTGTTCCGTGCTAGAGAAGAGGAAAATCGAATGCGATTACGCATATTCCGCAATGATCTAGTTGAAGCATCTAGAAATTATGCTGAAGATGGTGACACAATACAAGCTATGCAATATCACAATCTCAGCGTAAGTCCAAATTATGCAACTGATGAGTACGTGTCTGAGACTGACACGGAGACAGAATATGTTTCAGAAGATGATGAATCAGAAGATGACGAATAGTTAACTGTGAAACTACATATTTATGTTATATTATGTTATTTATTGTTGTCCATTACTTTGTTATTATTGTTATTGTTGTAAGAAGCGTGACTTTAATTTTATCAAAGAAATTAAAGATTAGGTCACTTACCTTTATGAATTAACAAAGTTAAACTACAAATCACCGGGGATCAATTAATTGAAAGTTAAACTACAATTATTATCCATTGAGATAAATAGCAATAAACATATTACATTTTAAATAGCAATTATTAATCTGCACGTTCTGGACATCTTGCACTACGCCTAGTATGTCCTTCTTGCTTACAACGACTGCACGTCACCGTCGTCCTGGGACCGTCCATCTCTGTTCGGATTCTAACTGATTGCCCCTTATCACCTCTTTTCTTCTTTACCTTCATCAAAGTTTCATCAGCTACTAAGGTCCCATACTGTTGCCAACGCCTAGGCAATGCATAATTCCAATACTGAGTAGGTGCCAAAGGAAAAATAATAGGTTCCCACAACTTCTGCAACTGTGAAGAGTAATGGTAAGGCCATATCCACTGCTTCCAGTTTATGTTATTTGCCATACAACCTGCAACAACATGCGAACAGGGTAAACGGTGACACGTCCATTTGCCACAGGTGCAACTACGTTTACCAATATCTACATTCTGCTTGTTACCACCTTTCCACACTGATTTGACATGATATCGGTGTGTTGTCACTTGATAGATCCCCATCTGGCGACTATAGGTCTCTACCTTATGTGCAGTGGCTTTCTCCAAAATTTTTGTTAACATTGTCGTCATCCTCGCACAGAACTCTTGACCCTTTTCCAGGCTTTCCTCTACAATGTTCCTTTGTGTGTTTACTATCTTGACAGTCCTATAGAAGATATACTCCATCATCGCCATCACTGGAAGGAAACGAGCCATTCTAATGTTACCATTAAAACCTTCCATTATATTAGTGGTACTTTGCCCATATCGAGCTCCACCAGTGTCGTGACACAAGGTCCACAATTCTACAGGAATGTTTTGAAGGTACTACAATGCGGGAAGAGATATCTGCCCAATTCTTTTCATGTATGCATTATGTTTCCTAACTTGCGTGGTTACCCCAGCTAACCACATCAATTTCTTCAACTCTCCACCGGGGTGGTGTGAGGAAAAGTTACTTCTCACGTGGAACAAGTAGAACCGATGCACTCCATACGGATGCGTAAATCCATTCCTCATGTCCCTCATTGCTGCAAGAATACTTGGTGCACGATCTGATATTATGCACACACCCTCTCTTTCCTTGCAAACATGTTTACGGAGCAGCTTCAAAAACCAAGACCAGTTCTCATATGTCTCCTCCTCAACCAAGGCATAACAAATGGGATATTGGTGATTGTTCGAATCAACTCCCATGGCAATAAGGAGTTTTCCCTTGTACCTTCCCTTCAAAAACGTTCCATCTATTGAAATTACGGGACGTGCATGCTGCCAACCATCCTTCATTGCTTTCAGACACTAAAATATTCTCTTGCATACAGAAGTGCCCTCGACTGTTTCATGAGGGACAGCAGCAATTTTAACTACACTGCCAGGATTAGCATGTACCAAAGCCGTCAAGAACACAGGGAGTGCAGAATATGTCATGCTCCATTTACCGTAGACCTCCTCAATTGCTGCCTGTTTGCCCCTCCATGCTCTTAGGTAACTAACACGATGGTGATATTCATCATTTACCATGGTCATAACAGTCATGATTGGCAAATTTGACCTCTCCATCACCTGTTACATGATTTAATAATATCAAATCAACATAACTAGTTTATATGTACTCTAAGATTCCACGTAAATATTGGTAACTTATATAACTTACATGGGGTTTCACAAGTCTTGAAATTAATTTTGCTGAAATACGGCGGTGATCCTGCAATGGCTCGTTGTTAACGCATGTGTGCATTTCTCTCACCTTTGTGATTTCCCACAGTCCATGCTTCTTCATCAAAGCAGCTCGCAGCCTCCAAGGACAGTCGTCACTATATTCACACTCTGCAATGAACTGAGTACGATTACTCCTCACAACTTTATAGTTCCTCTCACTGTTGATGTGAACCTCTCTAACTGCTGCAACTAAGGTGTCCTTGTCACGGAATAATGTTCCCACCGATAATATTGCATTTCGAGGATCAAAAACAGTCAACATCTCACTCTGGTTCGTCAATGTGATTGGTGTAAACTCCTCAGTCTCAAAGAAGGATGCCATTGGAACATGGGGTCCTGCCATTAGAACAGGGTTTTGTTGCTCAATACCCCTTGAATCCAATCCCAAATCGACCTCATCATCTGAATCATCTTCGTTGTCATCTTCTAAAAATTCTTCATCACTGGAACTGTACTGCTCAAATTCTTCATTTTCATTGATGAGGGCCAAATTTCTACCAGCCGTCGATGTAAATGGATCACGTGAGGGAGACATCATCACACCAGCATTTTGTCCATAAGAATGCCCAGCTCCATCTTTATTAGTGGTAAACAAATTCATGCTTGAACCACCACCATACTCCTCAAATGGACGACTACTTGAACCACCACCATATTCCTCAAATGCATGACTGCTAGAACCGTCAACATACGGCTCACTGTTACCTCCCCCACTAAAATAATAATCTGACCAACCCGTCATACCGTAATCTGACAACTCATTCCTCTCATACATTCTGTCGTAACTGGATTGTGTAGGTTGGCTAGGCTGTGAGTAACCGCCATGATGATACGAAAAGACATCCTCTTGTACAATTTTTTCAGCATCCACAAATAGAGATACATCACCCATCCCCATCTGCATCTGCCTAGGAACACTCAACATCCTCCTCACATCATCATCGCAATTAACACCAGTAATGTAATATCCACTTACTACATTACCAAGACCTAATTGAGGATATTTAAACCTCATCTTCACATTCCAATGTGAACTGCTAATCTGCATTAAGCGATACACAATCTCCTTCAACTCATCATACGAGGTTCCCCATTTAATATACTGCATTTTCTGGGGATCTATAGAATATCTTATATCATCATCCCGTCTAATTATTTCACCGCCCCAGAAAAAATTAACATTCACCGGATCTTCCATTATCCTAAATTTTAAACAACATTTTTAATTAATTAATAGCATGTCAAATTTATTCCATACATTAACATATATAATGAAATTTATTACAATTATAATTATATTACTAACAATTTATGCTTTTTATAGTGTAATTTGTTAATGTATCACAATTAGTTTAATTATGGACAATTAGCTGTAAAAATTTAAACTAATAGTGTAAACGAGCAGTTAATATATGAACAAGTAGAAACTAACATCTATAAACAAGCAAGATATGCAGTATATGTAATATATAATGAAAATCATATATAAGGTATACTCGAAACAATAAGCAATATACTGGCAATATAAGGTATACTCGAAATAATAAGCAATAAGCAACAAGTAAAGAGAGAAGATAGAAAATGCACCTTGTTCTGTTGGTAGATGTGAGTAACAATCAGCTGAAATGGTAGATAATATAGATAGAGTGGATAGATAAGATAAGGTAATGTGTCTCGAAAAGTGTATTATTCGGTATTTTTGTTAGATCGTGTTTAGATAAGATAAGGTACACGTAAAATCACCAGCTTCGTACACATTCTCTAATGGCGTACACAACTATATTGGAATTACATATATCATGCTATATTCGCCATGGGGAATGACGAACACACCTATAATTATCCATTTTCTGTTCGCCGCGGGAAGATGCGTACATGACTAACTTGTTTATTTGTTATTCGCCATACACAACAACAGACACTATGCAGGGAAAATCTCCACCTCTGCAATCAAGCCATAACTCTGTTCGCCAAAATCGGGAATTAGGTGTACCATAATTGAAATGTTTTGAACGTGTATACCATTTTTGATAAACGGACTCGGTCGTTGTACCATGACTGAAACGGAGCCGATATTACTAGCGACAAATCAAGCCCTATGATTAGAGTTTGGTTGACAGAGACGCCTGGGGGACCTACTGTCCTAGCACCGGGGCATAGGTCCCCAGTTAATTTCTAATCCGAAAAATAAAATAGTATATGTTTAACTTAGAGTATTCTGTTCAAATAATATAAATGTCTCTATTAAAATTTAATGAAACAAAAAAATTATATTAAAAATTGAATTTTTATAGTCAAATTCATAATATATTTATTTTAATTTATGGTTTTTTTGAAAAGAAAGAAATTATATTTAATTAAAATAAAAAACTTATAAATATAACAAAATTTTATTTTAAAATACAAATTTTAAATATCTATATATATCTTTAATATTATTTTAAAATTTATATTAATAATATTTATAGGATAGTCGGTCTAAAATTAGATGTTATATATAATTATATAGTACCCCTACTGAAAAATGATTTTGGATCCGTCACTACAGAGACTATGGTCAAAGAGTTAATTATTTGATGGATAATATTGATGTATTTTATTTGACTAGTGAACCGAGTATCTTTATTCTGGTGTGACCATTAAATTAATGGAGTGACTTAAATTTGTAAAACGGTTAGTCAACCACGTAACATCACTTCTTAGCGATTCTTAGCAAGATATAGTAGTTATATAACTTATCGTATTTGGATGTGAGCGATATCCATCCGGAATTCAGTCAGCAAACGATTTGATTTATTAATAAATCTTTTTCTTTGGCAAAAAAATGATGTTCAAGTTGGCACCCCCATTGGAGATACTCTAACAAGAAATGCTCATTGCTCGTGATTACCAAACATATTTGTGAATATGCGGTTTATACGTGTGGACTTCGATCATTGCTCGGGATTACCAAACATATTTGTGAATATGTGGTTTATACGTGTGGATTTTGATTTTTTTATGAGACGAAAGTAAGTAAATTAATAATGTAAGTCTATTTCTGTTACAACAAATATATTTTTTGGAAATATATTTTGTATTTATTATACAATTTTTAGAAAATTACAATAATATTAATTGATTATTTTACATGCAAAAGAGATTTTTTTGTTCCATCCTACATTTTAGAAGGTGAGAATATCAATAGAGGTCTATTATTTAAATAAATATACTCACTCATAGATTATTGATGATTTTAAAATAGTTGAATTTGATTTAATGTATATATTTGTGTCACTTTTGTACATTGAACTCCATTATGGAGTACAAAAGATATGAACTAGTTATAACAATATAGAAGATAAGTAGAGAAAAATAAATTGTATATTCAAGATCTATTTGATTTGTTACATTGTTTTCATCATGTTGTATGGGTTTACGTGCTACTGTATGTATAATATTACTTACATTATAATTATCTGTAACATTCTCTCTCAAATTAGGACGAGATAAAAAACTATAAACTCTTAATTTGGAACTGAAGTCATGAAATTGAGATGAAGATAATCCTTTAGTGAGCATGTCTACAGGCGGTAGATGGGTAGCAATAAGAGTCTAAGCTATCAACCCTAGTTGTAATTTTTCTCTAATTAGATGAAAAAAATTATCTTAAACATGTTTCGTTAGTTCATGAAACATTAAATGAGTTAAATACAATGTGTATGGCTAATTTGTTGTCACAATGTAAAGTGATTGGTGTAAGATCGAAGATTTCAAAAGTTTTAAACAGGTTAAAAAAATAATTCCGTTCACCGTATGTATCAGACATACTTCGACACTCAATTTCAGTATATGATCAAAACATGGCATGTTGTTTTTTATATTTTAAGGATATTAGAGAGTTTCCAAATTTGACACAGTAGCCTGTAAAAGAGTGTCTTGTTTCTTTGTATCTTGCCCGGTGTTGGACCAAATCAAGCCTATTACTATGTACTTACTTGTCATGTTGTAACATTTTAGAACTTTATGTATAGGTGGTGACTTAGTTTTTTACTCTATACATTTGCAGATAGAAGTTTGTTTCTACTGTAACTCCAATTGTAAATAAATGGTCACATAATAATTATACTGGTAGAAGATTCAAGAAAATGTGGATCAAGTATCAGGAGAATGAAGACCTTATCAAATAAGGAGTTTAAAAATGAAATTATTTATAAGGCAAATGACTTGTCGAGAAGTCACATTGTCGAGAAGTTAGAAGTGTAACTGGTAGAGAAGTCCCGAAGCACACATTGGCTCAGTATTCAATCGAGAAGTGTCCATTCGAGAAGTCAAGGAATTGAAGCCAATCGAGTAATGTGAAAATGATATACATTCGAGAAGTCGAGTGAAGCAAATCGAGAAGTGAGTTATTGAATCAATCGAGAATTTGAGAAAATGGGGAAAATCGAGAAGTATGTGCAATCAAGTCATTCGAGAAGTCTAGCCTAACCGAGAAGTCATCAAAATGAATATACAATCGAGAAGTCTAGACATTCGAGAAGTAATCAGTTAAAAACTAATCGAGAAGTCTCGGAAGTACTCGATTGAGAAATCTATTTCATGACTTCTCGAAGCAACAATAGTTGAGTATTCTAATTTTTCAGGAAGCTAATTTCAAGGAAATTTGTAGAAGAATAAGACAAGTAATTTGAAGCATTATCATGTTCAGGTCAGTCAAACCTGTGAAGATAATGACAAGTCTACAATGAAGTTTAAAAAGAAAACAAGACAAAGACAGAAGGTAGAGAGCATAATGGAGCATATTGTCAAGTCATAGAACTTAGCTAGAAATAGATTGTGTACAATGTAAAGTAGTTTTGTCTATTTCTAGTTATAGAAAAACTGACTGTGAAAGCATGTGCACCCAAAACATGTTGTCTATTTAGTAAGTGTGCAAAGCTTCACAAGTGTTTGTGTTGAATACTTTTTCATACCTTGTTTTCTTTCAAGAACAAGAAGCTGAGATTCAAATCAAGAATCTCATATTTGTAGCATTCCATTCTAATACAATTAGTTTGAAAGTTAATATGTGTTTTTATTTTCTCTATTCCGCATGCTTATGATAAACACTATATAGATTAACCAACCTACAAATAAGTTAGCATCTTAGTTCATTAAACAAATCAAACAGAAGTTTAAAGAAGTTGAAAAGAAATCAACTATACATTCACCCCCCCCCCTTTATAGTTTCTATAGTTCTCATTTCTAACAAGTGGTATCAGAGCACATATTGTTGACATACAAATAGTACAAAAATCAAAATGAATTCCTAGAAACTTAACAACATCAAGATTCCTCCATTTGATAGAGAACACTATATATTATGGAAAAAGAAAATGTTGATATTCATCAAGACTACAAACTACATGTATCCTGAGATCTTGAAGAATGGACCCTTCATGCCTATCACACTAGTTCCTAAAATAACTAGTGACTCAGAGGTAATATCAGCTACATGGGTACCAAAAGATCCATCTCAGTGCACTGACACTGAAAGAGAGAAAGTTACTCTTGACAACAGTCTAATACTCATACTAACTGATTCTTTAGATACGGTCATGTATAGCAATGTTGTCAACTGCACCACTACCAAGCAAATTTGGGAAACCATAGAGCTACTGTGTGAAGGTACAGAAGAAGTGAGGGAAAACCAAAGACAACTGTTGGTCTCACAATATAAAGCTTTTATGTCAAAACCAAATGAAAGCATAACTGAAGTCTTTGAAAGGTTCAATAGACTAATCAATGAACTACAGTTATATGAAAAAGTCTATGAGACAAAAAAAATGAACTTGAAGTTTTTGTTGACTCTTCCGGAGTACTTGGAACATAAAATTGCTGTTAAAGACCTATGAACTAGAATTCTTTCAGAAGAAATCTATCCAATCAATCAAAGGTAAAATTGTAAATGTCTCTAGTGCATTGATTGTCAAAGAACCTGTGAAGATGGAAAAGATGGGTACAATCTAAAGAATGAAGACTGAAGAAAGTGTTGAAAAAGACAAAGAAGATAAGGAATCTATCAAAAGTGAATCTAATGAAGATGAGTTTTACACCATTGAGGAGCTTGAAAGCATGGACAACAAATATAGGGCTTTTATGGCCAAAAAGTTTAGAAACTTGAGATTCAAGAAAAACAGGAATTTCTAGTCAAAACCAAACTTTGGCTCCTCAAGCAAAAACAAAACTCCTAGAAGTAGTTACAAAAGTGGTTATAAAACTGGATCTGTGGATAGATCAAAAATTAGATATTTTAACTGTGATGAACTAGGACACTTTACAACTGAGTGTAGAAAGCCAAAAACAGTCAAGAAGGACAAAGACTACTTGGAGTTGGAAGCCAAATACGAAGCCTTGTTGAAAAAGAAAACGAGTAGAGCATACATTGTAGAAGGGAAGTGTTAGGATGACACTGATGAGGATGAAGAAGAAGAGTATGGAAATTTGGCACTTATGGCCAAATCAGATGAATGAGCATCAACCTCAACAAGTCAGGTACCAATCCTAACCTCTATTGATATGTCAAACTCTCAATACAAGAAAACTGTTGAAGAACTAAGTATTGAAATGTTTAAATACATACTAGTATGACTACTGCTTATGAATAGATCAATAGACTGTTGAAGGCTAATGATGAACTATCTGTTAAAAATGAGCACCTATAATTATCCTTGGTTAACATAGAATCAATAAAATAGGAAAATAAGTATTTGGAAAATAAGATCACATGCTTAGAACAAATTGAAAAAAATTTAAGGGACCAAATTTCTGAAAATGAATTGAAAATTAGATCTTATCGAAACTCATATATACTGCTTCAAGACTTTCATGAAAAACATTAGGAAAATTCTAAGGTTGGAGTTGGGTTTGACTATGACACTCTCAAAAAGAAAAAGTCTATGTCAATAAAAGGCAAGAAAACTGAAGTCATTGGTAATCCTCACATTTTAAAAAATGTTAAGGCTTCAATTTTTTAAAAAGAAACTTCTTAGTTTGATGAAATCAGTATGGTCATCAAACAATAATTGAATGATGAGGACGAGCTAAAGGCTAAGAATGATGTGCCTTATGTTGAAATAGAAGCAAACAGTCAAGGCCAAGTCCACTTCTGTTAAGGCTGCAAGAAAGGAAAATGTCCAGAAAAATGATACCATGTATGCTAAGAAGAAAAAGATAAATAGAAATGGGAAAATAGGCATTAATAAACACAACAATTATGCACATGTTCACAATACCCCTAAAAGATTTGTTAAAACTGTGGTTTAACAAATCACCTTACTCATGTGTGCAAGAAACATGTTGTTGATAATGCTGAATTTGATTTTGGTATGTTAAACCTTTAATGCATGATAATCATAAATTCTGTGATAAATTTGATTGTATGTCATGCAACCTGAATGTTATGAATATTTGCTTTAGATTAAGGAAACAGTTTTTTGAAGGATGCATCAGTCAAAATATAAACAACAAAACTGCTAAACCTAAATCTGCTAGTCCAATTAAAGGAAGAAAACATTCCATGTCACCTAGAAATTCATCTAGTTCAGGTAGCCCAAACCAAACTAGAACTGAAAATCAGAAAAAGAAAATTGTGCATGACAGAATGACTAGAACTGTTAAGAAGGAAAATAGTAGTTATGCAACTAAACAAAAAGGACCCAACCTAGTTTGAGTATTAAAGAAAACTTGATATTGTTTTGATTGCAGGGTATAGGTAAGAAGAAGAAGGTTATGTGGATCTTGGACAGTGGATGCTCAAGATACATGATTGGTGACAAAGCCCTGTTGTTACAATTCAAGGAAGAGGTTGGCCCAGTGGTGACCTTTAGAAACAACAACATTGGTTTCACTATGGGATATGGCAAATTGATTCATGGAAATGTTGTCATTGAAGATGTAGCTTTGTAAATGGTTTGAAGCATGATTTATTGAGCATCACTCAATTCTGCAACAAATACTTGAAGGTGGAGTTTGATAAAGAAATGTGCCTCATATCACACAGAAAGACCAAATAAATTGATATACATGGAGTAAGGAAGGGAAGCCTGTTTGTAGCTGATTTGGACTCTGCAAACAAGGATAAAATCTGATGTATCTACACCAAAGCCTCAGAAAGAGAGAGTTGGCTTTGGCATAAGAGACTGTCTCATTTAAACTTCAAGAATCTCAATTATCTAGTCAAAAGAGAGTTAGTAAAGGACTTGCCTTCACTTGAATTCTACATAGAAGGATTGTGTGAGGCATGTCAAAAAGGAAAGATGAAAAGATCAATTCACAGAAGTAAGGAATTCACCTCAATCACAAAGCCTTTACAATTAATTAACATGGATCTTTTTGGACCATTAAATGTTGTGTCAATTTCCAAAAAGAAATATGCACTTGTCATGGTAGATGATTTCTCCAAATATACATGGGTGGAATTCCTAGACTCAAAAGATGAAGCTCTTGAGCTTATTATTGAAAATCTAAGAAGATTGGATAAAATCCCAACACCTATTGTGACCATAAAGAGTGACAATGGGACATATTCAAAAATGATACATTAAGTGAATTCTGCAAATAAAATGGAATTACTCACCAATTCTCAGCTCCAAGAACTCCATAATAAAATGGAGTTGTTGAGAGGAAAAACATGACTTTAATTGAAGCTGCAAGGACCATGTTAGCAGGATCTAGTCTACCAAAATGTTTTTAGGCTGAAGCTATCAAGACTGAATGTTACACTCAAAACAGGACACTCATCACAAAATCTGTTGGAAAGACTCCTTATCGTATCATGACAAATAGAAGACCATTTGTCAAGCATATGCATGTGTTTGGAGCAAAATATTTTGTTCTTAAAGATGATGTTGACCATCTAGGGAAATTTGAAGCCAAAGCATATGAAGGAATCTTGTAGAATACTCCTTGGATAAAATTGTCTATAGAGTATATGTGATTAATCAACAAAAGGTGATGGAAAGCACAAATGTGACTTTTGATGATTTCAAGTTTCCTACCATGAGTCTTGATGGAGAAAACTGTGACACTTTGAGGTTTGAAAATGAAATGGAAATGGAAGCATCTGAAAATGAAAAAGATGATAATGCACATGAAGGCTCACATGTGAAAATTTCACATGATACAAATGAAGAGAGAAATACTGAGGATTTCAGTCACATACAACTTGAGAATTCTCCGGGCAACCCTAACATTCGTTCAGGGGGAGCTTCACAAGGATCAATAACAAATGCAAACAACTTAATTCAAGAAGAAAAAAGTTTTAATGCAAGAGGTGTGGCTCATGAAACAAAATGGAATAGAGCTCATACTGCAGACCAAATTATTGGCAATCTTGATGAAGGGGTGAGAACAAGAAGGGCAACCATAAATGATTTTTTATGCCTGCTTTCTATCTCAAAATAAACCTAAAAAGGTTGAAGAAGCATTATTGGATCCAGACTGGATTACTGGCATGCAGGAAGAGCTAAATCAATTTGAGAGAAATAATGTTTGGGAATTGGTACCACCTCCTAAAGATAGATCAATCATTGGCATTAAATGGGTTTACAGAAACAAAATTGATGAACATGGAATTGTTATAAGAAACAAGTCAAGGTTGATTGTAAAAGGATATTCACAATAAGAATGCAATGACTATATTGAGACTTTTGCTCATGTTGCAAGACTAAAGGCAATAAAAAAATTTCTAGCCTTTGCAGCTTACTCAAATTTTAAGATCTATCAAATAGATGTCAAGAATGCATTTCTAAATGGTGAATTGGAAGAAGAAGTTTATGTGCAGCAACCACCTGGCTTTGAAGACTCAAAATTTCCTGATTTTGTTTACAGACTCCTCAAAGCATTGTATAACACTTTATCAAAGTTTCAATTAGAAAATCAGTTCACTAGAGGAACAATTGATAAAATTCTATTTTATAAAAAATATGGTGATGACATCATTCTAGTTCAAATTTATGTGGATGATATCATTTTTGGCTCGACAAAAGCTGTGTCAAAGGTTTTCAAATCTTATGCAAAGTGAATATGAAATGAGTATGATGGGAGAGCTCAATTATTTCCTAGGCCTTCAAATCAGTCAAAGGGCAGATGGTATATGATGTGTTGAAATACTGCAAGCGCACAGTGGTTAATTGTAGCAATCACAGATCGATTCTCAGAGACTATGAAATTTTCAAACCCTAATAAATAAATCAGGCAGACTAGACAAATAATATTGAGATGAGATTTAATTAACCTAATAAGCAAATAAGAAAAAATAAATATGAAAAACCTAGGAATCCAAATCCATCAATTAATCACAATTAATATCCAACTTGCCCTAAAAATCAATTCTCTTTCTTCAACAAAAAAATATCAATTAACGAGACAAGCATATACTATGAAACTTATTATCTAACAATAACCCATCAAAACTTCATGGAGCAAGCATAGACTATGAAAAATAAATTAGGTAATAATAATATATCAAAATCACTTTGTTAATTAAACAATTAAGTACCAAGAAAAGTTATGAGAATCAAATAATAGGAACAAACAAATACTAAAAATAATCAACTAACTTCACCTTCATCCTAGGGCTAGAGAATTAGCTAAACATGCTTGAAGAATAAAACAAAGCAACTAATATAAGACATGCAAATAACGAATAACATAAAAAGTGTTTGAGAGATAAAAACTTGTTTGTATTGAAAGAACAAGAAAATAAAAGTACTTTACTCCTACTCCTAATTATTGAAAACTAAAGTTAAAGTTAAGGTTCAAGGTTCAGGTCTTTAAAATACAAGAGAGGAGACCCATATATATAGGGGAAATAATGTAGGTTTTCTATATCGATTATAAATTGAATTCTAAATATTTCCTTCTATTCCTTTTTCTTCTCCAACAAGCATTCGATTTTTTCTCCTTTTTCTTTGCCTCCAAGTAATCTCCACCTCCTTTCTTGTATTCTCCTTTTTCTGATACAATTCTGATTTTAATTAATTTCCTACAAAACAAAATAAAAATAATTAATTAACTAATAAAATTACGAAAATAAACATAAAATAGGTATTAAAGATGTATTAATTATGGACCTATCAGTATATTCATAAGTCAAACCAAGTACATAAATGACTTATTAAAGAGATTTGATATGCAAGATTGTTCACCTGGAAAAATACCAATGTCTACAGCTATCAGGCTTGATAAAGACAAGAAAGGAAAGAATGTAGATATGAAGACTTATAGAGGAATGATTGGATCTCTTCTCTATTTAACAGCTAGTAGGCCATACATCATATTCTCTACATGTTTGTGTGCAAGGTTTCAGGCCAATCTAAAAGAATCTCATCTCATTGATGTCAAAAGAATTCTGAGATATTAGAAGGGAACAACACAGATGGGAATGTGGTACCCAAAGGAAACAGGATTCAACCTAGTTGGATATTCTGGTGTTGATTTGCTGGTTGCGGAGTTGATAGAAAGAGTACCTCTGGAAGCTGTCAATTCCTTGGACAAATATTGGTGTCATGGTATAGCAAAAAGCAACAATCAATTTCAACTTCCACAACTGAGGTTGAATACATAACTGTTGGGAGCTGCTGTGCTCAAGTGCTTTAGATAAGAAATCAATTAAGGGATTATGGGCTAGTCTTGGAGAGAATTCCTATCATGTGTGATAATACTAGTGCCATATCCATTATTTTCAATCCTGTGAATCATTCAAAGACAAAGCACATTGATATAAGGTACCATTTTATAATGGAACATGCAGAAAATGGTGTTATTGAATTATTCTATATTCCTACACAAAAACAGTTGGTTGATATATTTACTAAACCACTTGATGAATCCACCTTCAATAGGTTGGTTAGTGAAATTGGAATGTTAAATTCTTTTATCTAAGTGGCAAAATAAATATATCTACCTAACTGTTACAACAATTACTTCACAGACATGAATTCTCAATGATTTATCTAAGTGAAGTAAACTGATGTATATTTATAAATATATCAGTCATATATTGTTGTACATTGTTTTTGAAAAATGCAGCTTGGAACCATTTTAATGTTCTAAGGATACCTGAAATGAATTATTATACTTGTGAATCTTTAAATAATAAGTGTGATATTCAATTATGCAGGAATATCTAAAAAATGCATTTTATCCACAGATTAAATTAATTTCACTTAAATTTAATATAAAAAATGTGTTTGATAAATTTTAATTATATTATTTTCCAAGTAAAAATAAAGTAATATTTCAAAACTAGAGTTTGTGATTATTTGCCATCTTTTTTTCTGACTTCTCGACTATGTACAGTTTGTGAGTTCTCGAATAGTTCATTTTTGTAAGTTCTCGAATCATGCAAGTGTTTGAGTTCTCGATCAACCTTCATACATAAAGTTCTCGATCACATTTAAATTTGAGTTCTCGATTGTTATAGTTCTCGAACATATACTTACATGAGTTCTCGATCAAATTTCTGACAGTTCTCTACTAAAGTAACTTTATTCATTTTTTGAGTTCTCGATCATTCACACTCGATTACAATTTTAGTCGAGTTGTATAAGTTAGATAAATAGCAAAGTAGATCTAAACATTTCATTTCTACTTTTAATCGCAAACTCAAAGAATCTTCTTGCCCTCTCAACAGTTGCACTCAAATTCTCTCTTGTTTTCTTCTAAACTCTTTCGTTTCTTCACTTCACCTTTCTACATATTACTCAATGGCATATTCGAGCTCCAACCCTGCAACAGAAGTGTATGTTATTCCTAAAATAAATTTCCTTGCCATTGCTAGAGATATTAATGCTAAGATGCAGTACAAGTGCTTCACCAGATTTATCATTGATTCTTACTTGAAGGAAGCATTATTGACCAATCCTCCATTGTACTTAGACATTCTAGAGCAGTTTTGGAACACTGTCAACTGAGAGAGATTGCTTTGGAAGATGGGTGCTCCAAGATTCTAGTGACCTGCAGAATTCAAGAAAAGGAAATAAACTTCAATGAAAATGATGTCAATGCAAGCCTCTCACTCCCAACTCAAGAGTTTAATGAAGAGCCAACTGAAAGTGATCTTCTAGATTTCCTGGAGTTCATTAGATATTCAGACACAGTTGAGAAAGGTGTTGATGATAAAAAGTACAGGCCGGGCAAGATCAACAAGAAGTATGTCAGGAAGGAGTGGTCATTCATGTTTGACACCCTACTCAGGGTGTTCACCTACAAGAAAACCGGTTTTGACCAAATAAGTTCCATTGCCTTGAAGCTGGCCTACTCATTGGCTTACAATCTAAAGCTCAATGTTGGGAAGCTCATTCTTGGGGAACTCATAACCAGGATTCCCAAGAGAGGTAATGAAATTTTCTTCCCTCGCTTCATTCAATCAATTCTTAATTACAAAAATGCTAGTTTGATTGAACTGCCTAGGATGAACAAAAATAGAATTGGCTACTCTAAATCTATGTCAAAAATCTTTTTTGCTACATTGGATAGGAGAACCACAGTGAATGTACATCTTCAAATCACACCTCACATGAGGAGTGTGTTTGAAGGGTATCCACTTGTGCAGCCTACATATGGTTACTTGCAAGCAGTAGAGGGTCCCAAGGTGGTAGTATTACCTAATGCACCTAACCAGGGACTCATAATCAAACTGCAGACCTTTCTTCAAATCCTTTAGTTGATAGTGAACTAACTTCTACATCCTCTCAACAGGGTGTAGTTAAAAAGAAGAAAATGAAGAAACCTGCTGCCAAGAAGAAACTAGAGGTAGTTGTAGAAGAACCTGAGTCACCAGTGGTACCTCTAAAGAGGAGAAAGAAAAATAAAGAGGCCACACTAGACCACTATACATCCTCCCAACAGGGTGTAGAGGTTCAAAAGGGATTAAACTTGTTACTAGATACATTCTATCAACAAAATGTGTCTATTGAAATTGGGAGCCAACCCACTCTACTTTGTAAAGAGTCTGAACCATTACAGGAACACACTTCTGTTGATGCTAGGTGTGAAGTTGAAAAGGAGACACATAAACACATAGGTACCTCTATTGAAACTTCCTCATTCTCTCAGGGGGAGTTGTCAACACTCCCATCTATTCAAAATCCTTCTTTCACCTCTCAAATTTCTTCTCAACCAATTGTGTCTAGCCAAACACAAAAGGTTGTTGATCACCATGAATTAAATTCTCCTTGTGAACCAATTTCAAGTGACTTGGTGCATGACACCTTGTTCATCACTCAGGACACATATTTAGATGGTGAGGTAATACATGATGAGGTATATCTTGATGACACCATCACAGCCACAGAGGTTCTAGGAGTTTTTACTTCAGACTTTGTGGTGACTGAGGAAAAAATTCCATTTGATCTCATTAATGAGACATTGGAGCACCAGGTGTCTTCACAAATATTGGGTAATCTAGGGGACCTCCACACCATGTAAATAGAATCCCCTAGACACTCCCCAATCATTTAAAGACTGTCATCTAGGAGGAATTAACATATCCATCCAGGGTCTATTGATGACTCATCTAAACATTTGGATGAGAAAATAGACACTGAGAGAATCACTACCACAAGTGGTGATCCTAGCTCTAACTTTATGTCACAATGGTTGAAAGTTGTGCAACATGACAAGAATTCAGGACCATCTACTGATGGGTTCTTATCTAAGGAAAAATTAAAGGAATTGTATAGAGATCAAATGGATGGTTTCTACCATATAGCACAACAATTCTAACTGCTCATTTTCCAAACAAGGACTATGCTGTAATTATGCTAGAGTATGCAAAAGATCAGGAGAAAGTTAAAGACAAGAATGCAGAAATGGCTGAAGAGGGAGAGGCCAATATTAATGCTTGGTTAGATCAAAAGTAAACTATGAGCATGAAGGAGATGCTATAGGGGATAAGGGAGAAATATCTGACTTCTCTTGGTTCTTGTGCCAAAGTCTTCACTTCAACTGCTATTTATGATGAATTCATGAAGATGCAAAATTTCAAATGCATGTAAATCATTATTTGGCAAGAGGTCTTCAATCTGAAATTGAAGATCACAGGTATAAAATGGAGGGCATCTTAAAGTCTATTGAAGAAAGGATGAAGCCTGGTGGCTTCTATGCAACTACCAGTTCCAAGTCTGAATCTTCTCTATCAAGAATTAAAGTAAATGATATGAATGACAAGATGGAGAAGATGTAGAAAACATTTAAAGATATGGTTGAAAGTAATGCCTCTCTTCAATAAAATCAAACCAAAATCAACATTATGGCGAAGGTTTTGTACAAAAACAGGCATGCTGATAGATTGCCAGAAGATGTGTCACTCCATGAATTGACTCCTTTTCAAGTGGACATCTATTATCAAGCCAAGGTAAATGAAGAAAAGACTTAAGCTCTCACAGTTGCTAAGCTAAATGAGAAGGTTGAGAAACTGACTGCAGATCAACAATCTCTCTCCAAAACAGTTTCTGAAGTGGTGTATAGTGTGAGTTCTCTACAGAAAGATATTGACACTTTGATATCAGCACACATCACCACTCTCCAACAAGTTACCAATCAATTGGAAAACATTCAATATCTCATTTCCACAATGACTGTTCCAAGTCAAACACCTCAAGTGCAAGTGCCAACTCAAATCCAGCCAAGATATTCTTCCTTTATACAAAATCCACAAGATATCAACCCTAAGGGGCAGAGGGAAAGAAGGGATGAAATTAAGGTTGAAAGGTAAAAGGCAGTGATGAGAACTCTAAGGCAAGAAGTATTGAAGCCTATGCAAACAAAGAGTTTCTCCAAAATTTGAGGGCCATCAAGGCACAAGTTAAAGGACATCATTTGAACTACAAGAAAATTCTTGAAAATGCCATCATAACAGTTAGGTGAGTTAAATTTGAACAAAATGGAAAATTCTTTAAAGAGCCTGTAGTGCGGATGGAATCTGGCTACTTCAAAGTTTCAGTTGGACTCTTTGGTCAATTCTCCTACACTGAGCTAGAATGCATGTACAAAGAAATTGAAACAGTTACTGAGGAACATGAAGAATTAAAGAATTCAGTCATAGGTCATCTTCTACATATCTCACTTCCTAAGGCATACTGCAATCCTGATGAAGTGATGTACATGACTAAGGCAAATAAGCTGGTACATTTCACGATCCTTCAGCATTTGAATCAAGGAAACAGAAGCCAAATCATGAGTCTAATTGATCAACTTAAAAACAAGCCTGGTAAACAGGAAGAGGAAAAAATGATTTTGGAGGAAATGAAGAAATTCATGAATGAGAAAATTTCTGACTTTGCAAAGGAAGAATTGAAAAAGAAGAAGAAGGATGATGGAGACAAAGGCCAAGGAAAGAAAGATGACAAGAAGTCTGATTCTAGGATTAATAAGGATGGGAAAAAGGAAGACAAGAAGAAAGATGGAGTTGATGACAAGAAAAAGGATGACTCCAAGAAAGAAAGAAAATATGAAAGGAAGAGACCCTCAAAGCAGCAAGTTGTTGACAGTCATGTTAGTGCACCTACCAAAATTCAGGGTACTAATGTGGCTCCAATAGTTTCTGAAACTGTTATTGTCCCAAAATCCAAATCTCCTAGAAGAAATTTTATCAAAGTAACTACAAATGAAGTGATAAGGAGGGAAATCAAAGGAAACAATGTCAAGAATCTCAAGCCTTGCTGAAGAATCCCAGTCAATGAAGTTATCAAGATGAAGGTCAAACATTCTACTAGTTCTTCACTAGTCAGATATCCCAAATGGAGAAAACAAATTATTGCTCCTAATAAAGGTCCGCTAGTACAGCCAATCCAGGAAGTAGTTAAGCAAAAAAAATTATATGTCAAGCAATGGATTGCAAACAGAATTTCCAAAGTTGAAATGAGGGATAGAAAAATGTTTATCACTATTATTGATGGAGAAGAAAGGTCCTTCTAGTTTGACAACTCAAAATCAACCACTCATAATATCAAGAGGGTAATCAGCCTCTTTGATAAGAAGTGTATGGTAAATAAACTGAAGATGGTTGAGGTGGCTGAATACTTAGTCAGAAAATATCAGAAGAAGGTTGATAAGGTCAAATACTTGGAAGAAATGACTAAGAAGAAGCTTAAGGAAGATGAAGAGATGGAGATGATGGATGCAAAATTGAGGAGATTGGGAAAATGCAGAGTTTTTAAAGATCCTGACAAGGTTGAGCTCAAACTCAGAAATGGTGTTACATCTAGAATCAGACTCAAGTTTATCAGTGAATTTCCAATACAATAACTTAAAGTTGTTGTTGATATATTAAAAGATGCAATTTTAATTGAAGAGATCATGGCTAAACAAGAAATTCTCAAAGCCAATGAAGAAATCAATGCAAGGGAGGAAAAAGAAAAGAAAGCAAAATATGATCTATTCATGCAACAACAACTTCAACATTTTAGAACTTCATGTATAGGCAGGCTTGATATCTTGTGTTAATTTGTGAAATTATCTTTTCCCAAATTGGGAGAGATTTTTGGACCAAATCAATCCTTCTACTATGTACTTACTTGTCATGTTATAACATTTTAGAACTTCATGTATAGGTGGTGACTTAGTTCTTTACTTTATACATTTACAGATAGAAATATGTTTCTACTGTAACTCCAATTGTAAATAGATGGTCATAGATTAATTATACTGGTAGAAGATTCAAGAAAATGTGGATCATGCATCAGGAGAATGAAGACCTTATCAAATAAAGAGTTAAAAAATGAAATTATTTCTAAGGTAAATGATTTGTGGAGAAGTCACCCTATCGAGAAGTTAGAAGTGTAACTGGTAGAGAAGTCTCAAAGCACTCATTGGTTTGGTATTCAATCGAGAAGTGTCCATTCGAGAAGTCAAGGAATTGAAGACAATCGAGTAGTGTGAAAATGATATACATTCGAGAAGTCCATTGAAGCAAATCGAGAAGTGAGTTATTGAAGCAATCGAGAAGTTGAGGAAATGAGCCAAATCGAGAAGTCTGTGCAATCAAGTCATTCGAGAAGTCTAGCCTAACCAAGAAGTCATCAAAAGGAATATGCAATCGAGAAGTCTAGACATTCAAGAAGTAATCAGTTAAAAGCTAATCGAGAAGTCTCATAAGTACTTGATCAAGAAGTCTATTTCATGACTTCTCGAAGCAACAACAGTTGAGTATTCAAATGTTTCAAGAAGCTAATTTCAAGAAAATTTGCAGAAGAATAAGACAAGTAATTTGAAGAATTGTCATGATCAGGTCAGTCAAACCTGTGAAGATAATGACAAGTCTATAATGAAGCTTGAAAAGAAAACAAGACAAAGACAGAAGGAAGAAAGCAGAATGGAGCATACTGTCAAGTTATAGAACTTAGCTAGAAATAGATTGTGTACAATGTAAAATAATTTTGTCTATTTCTACTTATAGAAAAACAGACTGTGAAAGCATGTGCACCCAAGACATGTTGTCTATTTAGTAAGTGTGCACAGGTTCACAAGTGTGTGTGTTGAATAGTTTTTTATACCTTATTTTCTTTCAAAAACAAGAAACTGATATTCAAATCAAGAATCTCATATTTGTAGCATTTCATTCTAATACAATTAGTTTGAAATTTAATCTGCGTTTTTGTTTACTCTATTCTGCATGTTTATGATAAACACTATATAGATTAACTGTGACAACCCAGGTCAAATCCCGAGTCTTTTTCGAAAATCGGGTCAAGTCCCGACTTCCAAATCCGAAATAAGCCAAAGTAAACTGGCCTAAATGCAACAACTTGGGTAATCCACAAGCCCACAACAAGCCCCCAAAAGATCAATGATTTATTGGTGCACTTAGTAGTAGTACTTTTTACTTATATACTGAACAAATTATCCCAATCTACTCGATGTGGGACTGGGGTGTTACAAACTCCCCCACTTAAATTCCTGACGTCCTCGTCAGGCCGAACAGATAGCCCATAGGCCCGGGTCAAATCCCGAGTCTTTTTCGAAAATCGGGTCAAGTCCCGACTTCCAAATCCGAAATAAGCCAAAGTAAACTGACCCAAATGCAATAACTTGGGTAATCCACAAGCCCACCACAGGCCCCCAAAAGATCATGATTTGTTGGTGCACTTAGTAGTAGTACTTCTTTTACTTATATACTGAACAAATTATCCCAATCTACTCGATGTGGGACTGGGGTGTTACAAACTCCCCCACTTAAATTCCTGACGTCCTCGTCAGGCCGAACAGATAGCCCATAGGCCCAGATCGAACCTCTCTAGCCATTGTGGGATAATACCGGCTGGTTTCGTGTCCCCACCTCCGGACCTCTGTCCATTGTGGGATAATACCACCAGCCTTCGTGTCCCCACCTCCGGTAACTTGACGAATCAAGCTTTCGAGAGTTGGCTCTGATACCATATGTGACAACCCGGGTCAAATCCCGAGTCTTTTTCGAAAATCGGGTCAAGTCCCGACTTCCAAATCCGAAATAAGCCAAAGTAAACTGGCCCAAATGCAACAACTTGGGTAATCCACAAGCCCACCACAGGCCCCCAAAAGATCAATGATTTGTTGGTGCACTTAGTAGTAGTACTTTTTACTTATATACTGAACAAATTATCCCAATCTACTCGATGTGGGACTGGGGTGTTACAAACTTTTTTCGAAAATCGGGTCAAGTCCCGACTTCCAAATCCGAAATAAGCCAAAGTAAACTGACCCAAATGCAATAACTTGGGTAATCCACAAGCCCACCACAGGCCCCCAAAAGATCATGATTTGTTGGTGCACTTAGTAGTAGTACTTTTTTACTTATATACTGAACAAATTATCTCAATCTACTCGATGTGGGACTGGGGTGTTACATTAACCAACCTACAAACAAGTTAGCATCTTAGTTCATTAAATAAATCAAACAGAAGTTTAAAGAAGTTGAAAAAGAAATCAATTATACATTCAACCCCTTCCCCCTCTATATAGTTTTTGTGGTTCTCATTTCTAACACCCGGCCTGACTCACATTAAGTTGTTAGAGTCATAGGATTGTTTGCTGCCATGAGTAACCTTGTCATGTAGCCCGAATATGATCAATTCAAGGGGAAGCTTACAATTATGAGAATACTTGGACTGAGTAAGATGAATCAGGTCTAGTCATTATGAGATATAGTAAATGACCTTCAAATTATGAATCTTGGAAGGTTTTGAGGCTAGTAAACCAGCCTCTTTCAATATGTCAAGAGCATATAATATAGATAGATGCCATCAGTGGGTCTTGCAACTTTAATACCAAGGAAATATTTTAGTGGTCACAAATCTTTCACCTTAAATTTGGTGGCTAGAAAGTCAATTATATGTTGGTTAAGAGTTTTTTCAGAGCTAGTAACTAATATATCATTTACATATATATACTAGTACAACTACAAACTTTTGATCATTTGTGACGAGGTTGAGGTTTTCCTGTTTAAACTTTTGATCATTTGAGTGATAGAGTATATATATATATATATTATTTGATTTTATTGCTCATATTTATTATATTTTACATGTAATTAGAGTTTATTAATTAGATTTTAATGTTTTATTGTAGGTTGCAAGAAAATCTCAAATTTGGAATATTTGGAGATTAAAAGTCCAATTTATATATATATATATATATATATATATATATATATATATATATATATATATATATATATATATATATATATATATATATATATAATTTGATTTTATTCCTCATATTTATTATATTTTACATGTAATTAGAGTTTATTAATTAGATTTTAATGTTTTATTGTAGGTTGCAAGAAAATCTCAAATTTGGAATATTTGGAGATTAAAAGTCCAATTTAGAGATAAATTACTAGAAAATTCGAATTAATTGGGTTGCACGCTGTTTGGGTCATATCTTGAGTTCTACATATCAGAATTGAGTCATTCAACAGTCCACGTGAAGATAATTAAATTCTCTTTAATTCTAAAATGGTCCAGATATCAAAATATTAAAGGATCAGCCCAGAATCAAAGTAGAAAATTCAACTATAATTTTTCATTGTAGAAACCTGATCAATTTAGGAAACGTACTTGTAATCTTTTTAAGGCATTAAAATACTTTTATGAGGTGATTTATTCTATTATTATTCCATATATAGAGATATACAGAGACATAGAGATAGGGAGAAGAGCTTGGAGAAAGAAGTAGATCAAGGATTGAAGAGATTCACTCCAACCTTTAACAGATTTCTTCGATTTCTTCAAGTTGTATTTTCTTAACTCTAGACTCTTGTGAACATGGTTATTCATATTATTATATTCTAGTTCTATTCATTGATTATGAGTTACCAAATTTCAAATCCGGGAATTAGGTAGTATTCGTTGGTTTAACATGGTTGCTTGATTATGTTGTGATTTTTCTATATTTGTTAATCTATCATTGAAGGCTTAACACGGTAAAGGGAGTCATAAACTTTTAATATCCATAGGGGTTATTAACGAATCGGGAGATGAGTTATAATTCTAGTACATGATATGATAGACATGATTCAAGTATTAGATCGGGAGATTGATATGCGCATTATGAAACTTGTAATTCTTGGTCCTTATAATCTATAGTTGTTCTTTATTTGACCATGGGAGTGGTTTTCAAAGTATAAGTTTAAGCATCATATTGTATCTCGGGAGAGAAAATTAAAAATTTTAGAAGAATTATTTTTAGCAAAGGTAGAGACTCTTATGTTGCAATATATGAGACATTCATGTTAGCCAATTGAAGAAACCTAATTCTTGGATTGTTTTTCCACATTAATAAATCTTAGTTTTTAATTGCTTATTAGTTTAAATTAGTTGATAATTACACCCACAAATTTTTCACCACACTTCTAGATTGTAAGAAATAAAAGACTTAAAATTGATATTAATAGCAGTTTTTCTCTGCGAACGATACCCTAAGAAATAAAAGACTTGAAATTGATATTGATAATAGTCATTCCCACACTTTTCTTTGTATAATATTTTTTTTATTCTTTCTGTATTTTTTTAGAAGAGTTTTTTTCCCGTTCTGTTACTAATTATTTATTTATTGAGGACAATGAACCATTTAAGTGTGGGGATGCGTTCTCAATATTGTAATATATATATATATATATATATTATTAAAAAAATTTAAAATTTTAAAATCCAAATATAATTATAGCCTTATAAAATAATTAAATCATATTGTATTGCATGATCTCAATTTAGTAGTAGTTCAAGTGAGTAAATTATGATGATATTATGTTTAGCTTGTTTTTGATTAAATCTTGATTTGATCACGTGGATCTTAATAATATTACATGCATAGTGTCACTTGTGCAGAACTTATTTCTTGACACAAATTTATTATGCTATTTGAATTGAAATTTAGACATGTTTGTGTCTTGAGGGGTAGACGCTTGTTGATGATTAGAATTTTGACTATTCCCTTTGATCTTAGTACGTAGCATAAGTTTAAGGGACACATGTGAGTTATGTGTTTAAAAAAAGAGGGGGGGAAAGCATATGAAAAAAGTAAAAAAATGAATAAAGGCGTAGCAATGTCTCGCTCAAATATTTTATTTAACATAATTGACTAGGTTGGGCTCATTAATAATCCAGTAATTAAATCTGAGGGGACTTTGTGTCTAGTAACCTAAAACCTTTCATGGTTTAGGATTGCTGACCCAACGCTCGCTACATGGGTATTAGTGTATAAATCTTTTGGGATCTCAACCATTGCACGGTCAAATAAGTTAATCACTTTGGTTAGTGAAGTCTTACGGTTTGTGGAACTTCGAGTGAGCAAGTTCGAGGGGGCACCAATCCTAGTGGCCTAAGATCTTTATGTTCTAGGACTCACTAGCCTAAAACTCGTTACATGGAGGACATCAACCATAGACCGAGCATATAGAGAACCAAGTGAGATGAGAACTAGAAAAAAAACATGTATTTCCCTTGTTAACATGAATGATGGCTAGTTCTAAGTAATGAAGTGTTTAAGATCTATTCTAGTACTCAACTTGAAATCTATTAACTCGCATGATTTGTCATGTTAAAGCTTGTGTGTCTATATTCTTGATTTAGAAAGCATATTTTTAAATCAAGCACACGTGCACGCTTTGTAATTGTGTTTACTAAGTGATAATATTGTTGTATGAGCTTGATATGTCTAAACTTGTTGCATATTCTGAAGGTTGTTGCTGATTTGGCGTACACTATTATGTTTAGGATCATTTGCATATCATCTACATTATTATTTTTGTATGCACTAGATGGATTTTGTGGGTACATTCGTTGCAGACCCTCACGAGATATAACTCGTCCTACTAGGGCAACATAGGGGTTTAACGACTTGTTGTATACGCTCAATGCAATCGTGTTATCTACGAAAGTGGTGTTATTTAGTTAGGATTGTTTTTAATTCTTTTCTTTTCACGAGGACATGCAAAATGATAAGTGTAGAGATATTTGATAGAGTATATATTTATATATATATTATTTGATTTTATCCCTCATATTTATTATATTTTGTATGTAATTGGAGTTTATTAATTAGATTTTAATGTTTTATTGTAGATTGCAAGGAAATCCTAAATTTGAAATATTTGGAGATTAAAAGTCCAATTTAGAGATAAATTACAAGGAAATTCGAATTAATTGGGCTGCAGGCGCATACTTCACTGTTTGAGCCATATCTTGAGTTCTACATATCAGAATTGGGTCATTCAACAACCCACGTGAAGATAATTAAATTCTCTTTAATTCTAAAATGGTCCAAATATAAAAATATTACAAGATCAACCCAGAATCAGAGCAAAAAAGTCAACTACGAATTTTCCCTATAGAAACATGATCATTTTAGTAAAGGTACTTGTAATCTTTTAAGGCATTAAAATACTTTTATGAGGAGCACCAAAACATTTTGGTGACGTGGAAAACCCATCGTAAAAGGTTAAAAACCAGAGGTGGGTATGTTCCAACCGAAATATTCCAACCGAAATATTTCATTATAATCGAGATCAAGATGAGTTACAAATGATTTGAATAAGAAAACAAGCACAAAATATCTACTCAGTTGTATATTTGTATATATGTTACTCGTCGATTATGCACATACTACTCGTCAACAATATATTTGTTACTCGTCGGCTGTGTATATGTATTATATAGTTATGAAAGTTGTAGCCCTCCCTAGAAATTGTATTATCTCCTCTATTTATATCCATATCTTTATCCTCGTAATAGGGATGATCATCTTTATCTTCTCCACGTGTTTGAGTGGTTATTCTTGATGATAAGCATATTCTCCTTAAATCTCGGGTATCTGACAGCTGCGTTGATTGGGTCAGTTGTCTATTAACAACCTGTTAGTACAAATGTTACTCGTCAAGTACTTTCTTGATCGGGTCAACAGTTAGCTTGGTTAATTATACAAGCGTTTGTATCATATTTATTTGTATGTATCTACTCGTCAATATATTACGTTATCTATTTTGACTCGTCAATATTATAGTACTCATCAAGTGTTGTCATTATTAGAATTTGCAATAGTCGGCATATTTTTATACTTGTAATTTTTTGGTACTAACAGCAATCTCGGCCCAGTATTCATCCATCACCATTTTCCGACGGTATTCAAGTTTGTTTTGGTTTAATCTTTCTCCGCCAAAAAATCTTAAGTTGATTAGAGATTTTTCCATCAATATATAAAATTTATGCCGAATTTTCTGTTTTTGAATTTTCTGGTTTTGAATAAAAATATAAAACTTAAACTTTTATTAGAAAGATAAATTAAAAAGCTAATTTATGAATTACATGCATAAAAAGTCAAAACAAACGCACAGAGATAGGCACTCACTCAATTTCTAGTCCGAAAAATAAAATAATATATGTTTAACTTAGTGCCTTCATTCAAATAATATGAATGTCCCCACTAAAATTTAAAGAAATAAAAAAATTATATAAAAAACTTGAATTTCTATATTTAAATTCATAATATATTTATTTTAATTTATGATTTTTTTGAAAAATAAGAAATTATATTTTATTAAAATATAAAACTTACAAATATAATAAAATTGTACTTTAAAATAAAAAAAATAAAAAATATATATATTTTTTTTATTTTATTTTAAAATTTATATTAATAATATTTTTAATATAAGATAGTCATGTGCCGCTAAAAAATGATTCTGGTCCGCCAGAGGGGGTAATGGCCCTATGTGTCACTATTACAACACTAAATGTCCAAAATGACACAACCGGATGGAATGGCCCAAAATGTCACTCCAAAATACTACATAAAGTTAAGTTTTATTGAAAACGCAAGATCGTGTCGTGTTTGATTTTTTTTCATTCTTTTGGTCAAAACGTGACTTAAAGTTGTGTTTTGCCGGCTAAAACGCTACTTTAAGTTGAGTTTTAGGGCAAAACGCTACTTTAAATTGAGTTTTGAATAATTTTTTTTAATATTTTTAAAACCCAAAATATTATGACTTATTGAATCCTAAAATATTAAAAATCGTTGAATTATGATACATGTTTAATTTTAAAATATATTAATTAGAAAATATGCATTTGAAACCTCAAAATTTGAACTCAAAATACATAAAAAGCAAAACTCTACACTATCTTGGGTCTTGGAATGACATATAGGGTCATATTACCCATAAATGACATTTTAATCATTATTTAATAAAAATGTGTCATTTTTGGCCATTTCTCACCCGAGGACGCGATACATTTTTTTTCTTAAATGGGGTGGCCTTGCACTTGCAGTCTTACACGGTGGCATATAGCAGGGGTGAGCAAAAAACCGAATTGAAACCGAAACCGAACCGAAACCGGCGAAAACTGAACTGAAAAAATTGAAACCAAAACCGAACCGGTGGTTGCGGTTTTTGATTTTTAAAAACCGAGACTTTCGGTTCCGGTTCCGGTTATAGGTCAAAACTGAACTGAACCGATCATTAAAATAAATAAATTTATTATATATATATATATAATTTAAGTATTAAATTTTCCTAAGACATAGTTTTTTCAATTATATTTCATATTACAACATGAACTATACTAATATTGAATGTGGGAATATGACAACCCCTTTACAACATTTTATTCCTCTATTTTCCAATTAAAAAGCATATAATCAGGAGTAAACATCATTAGACATGGTTATGTAATTTTTAGATTGCATACTACGATAAAGGACATTCACATTTTGTTGATTCAATCTTAAAATTTGATTGTTAAAGTTTCTTACATTTCTTTTATAGTGTTATTATGTAGAATGTAATCAAATATTTGATTGTATAAAATTTGAATGTAAAAATATAATGATTTAAATTATATATTTTTTTCATTTTTATATATCCGGTTTTTTAACCGAAACCGAACCGATAAAAACTGAACCGATCTTTTTAAAACCGAAACCGATGGTTCAGTTATGGTTGCGGTTTTCAATTTTTAAAACCGAAAATATGCGATTCCGGTTCCGGAAAAACCGAACCGAACGGAACCGAAACGCGCTTAACCCTTGCATACAGTTCTAGCTAATGTTTTAGAACAAAAAAGAAAGAGTAAAAAGGATGAGTGGAAGAGGAAAGGTAGTATGTGTAACAGGGGCATCAGGATATATAGCTTCATGGCTTGTCAAGATGTTACTTGAACGTCATTACACTGTCCATGCCACTGTTCGATCTCTCAGTTTGTATCCTCTCTCTCTCAAAGGGTCGCTTATTTTACTTGATTATAGTGTCCTTTGTGAAATTCAAGTCCAGAATGAGATACCCTTTTCTTGATATGTCTAGTTTAAAGCATTTTATATATTTGTGTTTTGTGTTTCTTGCTATGCTTGATTTGAAGCTGAAAGGGTCTTTTATATTGCTAAGTCTAGTGTGTTTTTTGAAATTCTAGTTCAAATTGAGATACCCATTTTCTGATGTGTGTAGTTCAAGTCATGTTACTCATTTAAGTTGTAATCTTTCATTGATTTGGTCCATTGTTTGCTGATAAAGGTGATATTTCATTCTGTGTAACCTTGTGATCATTGTTTTACTGGGATATATATGGGAGGCCTAGAGGGGTTAATACTTTATAGTTAGTATATGGCTATGCTAGAGGGTCTGATTTAGAATTTGTTTATGTTTTGGTAGCTAGCACGGTTTGTGAAGTCTCTTCAGCAGTCGTGATTGCTGGTTTGTTTGGTGCTGAAAATTATGTAAAGAACTAAGCTTTCTGAAATCAAACTGGAAGTTACTGTTATCCTGTTGAAGATTGAGTCGTCTATTGTGATATGATTCTATCTGGCTACATCTCCGCTACTTTTGACCGTTTGATTTGCTTACTAATCTACCCCTTTTTTTTCATCCAATTGGCATCGTGAACAAAGTGTAGTCCTTCCCTATTTTGTGTTAAAAGTGGGATTATTTTGTGTTAAATATCAGTAAAGAATTAACTTCAGTAAAAATTTTGTATATAATTAGACATGAGTGTTATTCATTTTTTTAAGTTACTACTTCCAAGAGCCCGTCATTATTTTTCCGAACAATAGAAGCACCTTACCCAGGAAAGCTGCCTTCCTCGTAAGCGGGAAAGATGCTTTGATTAAAAGCTAAAATTTGTAGTTATTGCGGAAGTTAGCTTTCACAACTTATGTGAAATGCCAAAAAAACCTTAACCTTGAACTTAACTCATGAATATTTTAATATTTATCTTTGGACCTTAAACTTCTAACCTTCATCATATACTTACCAAACACTAATCAAATTTTGCCCACCACACTTTTTCCATAGCAATTTCCCCTGTAACAGTTTGGCCACAGAAATGCCAAACTGGCCCTTAGTTATATCTTATGTCTTTGGTTGATGTCACAAAAGGACAATCACGAATCACCTACTTAGAAATTAGAACTGGACAATTAGTTACTTTCTAGTGTTATCTTAAGCTTAACTCATCTCAGGCATTGTATAAGATCAGCATTCATATTTCTAAAACCCGTACCACTAACCTGCTGGTTTTGTCACCAATTGTCAAATAATTAAAAAAAGTTCTGTTTAACAGTCAGATAGTTTGCTTGTCTCCACTTCAATAGCCAAATGCATTGGATATTATTTTGCAGACACTGCAAGAATTTAAGTTCATATGCTTATATGCCCAAATAAAAAGAATGAAATGATATATAATGCCTCATGTCTCGTACTCATAAATTGTAAGTTGCATTTTCAGCTCATTTGTGCATGACAGACTTATATTTGCACCTGACTTGTGAGGAATGGAATTTTTCTTCCTTTGCATGGCAAAATAAACTAGCTATAATGACATATACTGAGTTGCTGAATGTAAAAAGATATGTGGATAGCTTCCATATACTGATCTATGTTTTCGGACTACTCTTATTGTCATTAGTCCTCTGCTTGTATTTCAGATGATCCATGGAAGACTGAACACCTACTTGCACTTGATGGAGCCAAGGAAAGACTTCACTTGTTTGAAGCAAATTTACTCGAGGAGGGATCTTTCGATCCTGCGGTTGACGGATGTGATTGTGTCTTTCATACTGCATCACCTGTAAACCTTTCATCCCCTAACCCACAGGTTCTTGTACTTCTATCCTTTGTGTTTCCTCGTACTTCTAAGCAAAAGTAGTCTGGACAAATGTAAGGACATATTAGACATATAGGCGCATTGAAGAGGATGGCAATTACAGGACAAGAGTAGTATATGTAGCAGTACACTTGGTCATTAAATGGAGTATTTATAGTTTTAACTATATTATGAAAACTTAAGGTTGTGTCCACTTGAAGATAATGGAATGAAAAATTAGGAATGAAATTTATGGAGAAAAAAGAATGTATGGGTAAATAGTGAACAAAAATAAGAAAGTAAAAATTTTCTACGATGTAGATTGAAAAGAAGATAAGGAGGAGGAGAATGTAGCATTCCTTCCAAAATTGGTGAGATAGACTTCTAGTTTGAATTGCAAGGAAAGGAATGAAAGGAGGAATAAAAATTTTAAACATTTCTCTCCATTATCCCAAATAAGAATCTAAATTTCATTCCATTCCATCTAAGTAGACACAACCTATTTAGCAAAAAAAAAAGTAGACACGACATAAGCCTTAAGACTGAAACCTTTATCTACCGAATAATTGGACCAAATTAAATCAGTTGTCTTCAATGGAACAAGTGAATTTGGGTCATAACAAGTTGTGGTCTTATTTTCCTTCTTCATCATTCTCATTTACTTGTTCAATAGATCTATTGCGGTGTAAATTTCATTGTTTGTTATAAATGTAAATGATAACAACCAAATTGTGAGCAGGACCTGCAGTTATCTTTCTTTATTTTTTTTCTAATAGATGTTTCCAAATATGGAATCTATTAGTTCACTAACCTTAATTGATGATTAAAAATGTACATTTGTCCTCCGTGTTTTGTTTTATTTTGCTAAGTATGGCCTCTGTGTTTTCTCTATAAAGTAATTATTCTTATTCCTTTGACTCAATTTCAGGCAGACCTGGTTGAACCTGCAGTGAAGGGAACGCTTAATGTTCTTCAGTCATGCGCAAAAGTTCCATCTATTAAAAGGGTGGTGATAACATCTTCCATGGCTTCAGTTATAGTCACCGGAAAGCCTTTAACACCTGATGTTGTAATGGATGAAACTTGGTTTTCTTCTCCAGTACTTTGTGAGGAACAGAAGGTATGTGTACATCATTAAATAGAATTTTTAACTGTTAAATATGGTTTCATTTCCTTGTTCGTTAACTGACTATAGCATATACCCCACTCTTTTTTAACTGCAACTCATGAGGACTTCAAAATTATAATAGCAATGCGAAATTTGTTTTCCTCAGTCTTTAACCAATAGGCTCTAGTATGTGGTACCTTGCTGTCCTCCAGAAGGCATACTTACTACATACGGACAAGGAGTCGGTAACAAAATATTGTACTGTTAAAGATATCTATACTTGTACTAGCTTGTTTATGCCTACTCTTTTGTGGGGTAAGGTTTGCAATAATAGGATTCAGGTTATGTTATCACATAATTGATTTGTGCATTAACTATATTAGTCATGTGTAGTGCTTGTAAAACGGAAGACTTAATTAATAGTAATGTGAAAAATTAGTAATCAAAATTATCAGCAGGTTGTACATAAATCTCAGAAGAGGAAGCATTTTTTATGTACATAAAAGGTTCCTGTATCTTGGAGCAAAGGTTTTTAAAAATGTGATTTGGATGTATTGTGTTACCCTGAATATATAATATTGAATAATAATTGTCGATCTTATGCATTTTTACACTCATGTGTGTGTGTGTACCAACAATGGTAGCTACCTTATCCTCTACCAGATACTCTTATTAAAAACCTAAGGAACTGCGCACCGGTTCCTGCTTTCTGGAAATGTTACTCATTTCAAACTCTAAGTTTGCACATTCACGTATTTTATGGATTTGTATCTTAACTGCTCAAATTCACTAGTTCTAAATTAGTGTTGGGAACTCAAAAATCATGTACTTTTGCTTATGATTTCCCTTAAAAGTTCACTTCTTACCATGTTGTAAGTTCTAATCTATGTAGTATATTATGTTCCTGTATTATCTAAGACCAAAATTATATGTGTTCCAGATAACATATATTTTGATTTATTATATTTGGATTTAAGAAATCATCAACCACTTCTCATTCAAAAGCTGCTTTTGTTTGTCTTCCTAATTTTACACCAAAATTTAATTGATTTCTTTTCTAAAATATTATAATAAAGAGTTGGCTGCACCAGTGCTTCTAGTTCTATCATTGCAGTGTGTACTCTACTGAGCCCATGATAGTACCTTACATGATAAAAATATAATTTTCTCAATATAGGATTACACCTAGTGATTTTTCTTTCTTTGCAAGATAAGTGTTGGATATGAGTTATGTGAAATTCGTCTTTCTGTCTGAACTGTGTTTGCTTAGTCACATAATGAAGCTCCAATTTAACTGGAAGTGAGTTTATGCTAATGTATACAATTCTTTTCATTTGTATTGATATTTCCTAGAATCCTAGGACTTGACTTTAGACCAAAGACAGGTATGAATCATTTGACACATTTTTTTGCCATCAACGAGGCCCAATTTTTTTTTCCAAGAACTAGAACATTTGAATTGTAAGCCTCAATCTCAAGATAATGTTTTATTTGGAGTGCTTTCATTTCATCTGCTTGAAATTTATAACGTGAAAAAATTAGCTTTAAGCTTGTGAAGTGTAAGATACTGATGGACCTTTTGTTTTTTCTCAGCTTTATTATCACCTTTCAAAAACATTGGCTGAGCAAGCAGCTTTGAAGTTTGCAGAAGAGCATGGAACTGACTTGGTGACGCTGCATCCAGGTTACGTCTTAGGTCCTCTCTTACAGCCAGTTCTAAATGTCACTTCAGAGGGGATGCTAAACTTCATTAAAAAGGGTAAGATGTCCTGCTATATTACTAAAGCTCCAATGAACTTTTAACTGTTCAACTCAACTTGTTTAGCAACAATATAGTTTTAAGTGTCTGCTACTTTATTGATCCTTGCCTGCAACATACAAGTGAGAAGCAAGAAGCAGGGTCAAATTACTGCCATAATATACATATATATTAGGTGAATTGTTTTATAAAAATTTCTTAATGCCAAACTATTGTAATGTTCTGCTAGACTCTACTGCAGATTGAAACACAGTTCTCAACCCCTCTCCCCCCACACCCACCCACGCACACAACAAATTAGATCATTCTACCTTTCTGAATTTTTAGAAAATCACTGTGTTTTTACCAGTTTGCACTTTTTTGCAAAATTGATAACAACAAATGACTTCCATTTAGATGCACTGTCAAGTTTAAAGAAGTACGGAAGTTATAGTTCATTTTTCTCATTATCAAATCATCCTGATAATTGAAATGTTTTATTTGTCATAGGGCAAGAAATATTCCCTGACGGAACTTACAGATTTGTTGATGTCAGAGATGTTGCCTATGGTCATATACAAGCATTTGAGATTCCTTCAGCTTGTGGTAGATATTGCTTAGTTGGGAAGGTTGCACACTCTTCAGAGGCTTTCGAGATATTACACAAGCTTTATCCTGCTATTAGTCTTCCTGAAACGTATGTTTACCTTTCATTGCCATTACATATTAGATTCACCATCTCCCATGATTCTAGCATAATTCCAGTGCACGCTGACATTAAAAAAAGCTAATGAACTTTCTGTCTATATGCATTCTGTGTTGTTCAATTTTCTCTTTCTTTATTGTAACTCCGATGTTATTCAATTTTCTCTCTCTTTATTGTAACTCCGATTTTCATACCTTCTCTATTTACAATCTGGTTGATTTATCATTAATAGTCAGTCATTGTTAGATGATGAATAAATTATTTTAAACAAAGGGTTAGTACACCTTGACACGAGTGTATATACTTATATATCAGGCTTATTAAACCACAGAAAGTAATCATACTTTTCTGAATAATCAACCTAATGATTCGATAAATCAGTGGAGTATCTCATATATTTTATTTTATTGAGTTTCAGGTGCAAAAAAGAAAAGCCGGTTGCGCCACCCTACCATGTCTCTAAGGAAAGAGCTAAAAGACTAGGCATTGATTACCTACCTCTTGAAGTGAGCCTCAAGGATATGGTGGAAAGCTTCAAGGAAAAGAACTTTCTGATTCTCTAAATCAAAATGTTATACCAGTAGCAGAAAAAGATTTTATGCTTTTAAACATATTAGGTGACACAATTCATCACCCAATAATGATGTTAGATTCTGTTTTTTTTACTAAATACATTGTGTTTTATAAAGACTTGTAGCAGATTGTGAATTTTTCTTTACTCTAAGACACAGAAAGGGAAAAGTAAGGTGGCAGTATTTAGCAGGTTCATTTTAAACATGTAATGTGTGGAGGTCGAGTTTTTTTTTCAAGTCAATTCAAATGCATAATTTTCTTCAAGTGAACAGGCCCTAAATTTTTTGTTTTTCAAAAAAAGAACCAAGGAAGTATTTTACAACCAAGATATTATCTGTAGACTTCTTACTACAGTCTACAGATGTGCATGTATCAATAATAAGCTAAGTTTTCCATATGGCAGTGACAATCAAATTGTACTCTACTAAGTAACTGTCTAAGAAGGTTGGCATGTTAAAGAGCACAACTCTGCTAATTGGAAGGGCCTAATATAGATGATATAGCCAGGTGTAATTGATGATTGTAATAATGGCAGAAGCATACAGCTTTACAAATGAACTGGAATGGAACTAGTGAAGTAAAGCAAATCTGAGCGATCTAGTGGATTTCCATGTTCATTATACAATTAATCAACTGTAGTAATAATTTCCGAAATAGTTAAAACAAAAGCAGATTTCCTGATCAACACGAGTTAACTTGTATATTCAATGAAATACAGACATAATACCAAGATAAACAATATAGATACCCAAACAAATACACAGTTTTTTGGCTGCTGCAAATAAAATCAATTGATATTCTATGTAAACTAGGAATCCAACCGGCCAACAAACTATAATATGCTGACCTAAATTTTCCCTATATAACCTTCATAAAGACTACTATCTTATATGCATTGTTATGATCACATGGTTAAGCCTTCAGGTAGCAAGTTGCTGTCATGTAATTTGTCTCCTTGTAAGTGTGCCTTGCAGCTAAGCGAATGGTTATGTAACCAAGAACTTGACCACAAACTGCCGCCCCTTGACAAAGGGAAAAACAAGCACATCCAGCCTCAACAGAAGAAAGAAACCTTACGCATTTACTATCAGGATCTGTTGCAGTTTGCATCATCCCATCCATAACTTCAAAACCCTATCCCTGCCGCCAGATGCCACCTTCTCACCATCTGGACTCCAGTCAACGGCAAAAACCTTCACAAGTCAAATAAATTATACAAGTTACTTTTTACTTCTAGAGATGGGTCAAGGGATAACTTGAACAGCCCTTCTAACCTCATCTGCATGGCCTGGAAGGTCCTGTTTCAATTTCTTTGTCCTGATATCCCAGACCTACCGAATAACAAGTAGAATTAAGTTTAATAAGCATCACAGAATTCCACTGGCTCTTAATGCAAGCTCGTGGAGCTATCACTTGCAAAGATTAGTCAAGATGCAAAAAGCTTTGACCACATGAAAAATAACATGATATAAGTTTTTTCTATAAAATAGTCAAAATTGATGCAAGAGTCGCTTTACTAGGCCTTAGGTTTCAAGGAACTTTTTAATGGCATGTGTTACAACTTACAAGATCAAATAAATTTTGTTCTGTCTTTTAGTTGTACTTGACATATGCACCCGGGGAGGATTTTTTTTTTGGGTTGGGGGGGATGATCTAATCATATTCATAAAGTGGGCCCCAACAATGATACAAACATTCTTTGCGCAAACATGTGTGTATGTAATCAAGACATTTAACAGATCTATGATCAATTCTCTCATAGGCTTTCTAATGTTGAAGGGATGTAAGAAGTAAAGAACACCTTTATATATTCAAGTATATACGTATTTCTTGCCATTTAGAAGATCTCATTATTACCTTGAGTGTTGAGTCTTTGCTGCAGCTTAAAAGATCTAATCATATTCATAAAGTGGGCCCCCACAATGATACAAACATTCTTTGCGCAAACATTTGTGTATGTAATCAAGACATTTAACAGATCTATGATCATTTCCCTCGTAGGCTTTCTAATGTTGAAGGGATGTAAGAAGTAAAGAACAACTTTATATATTTAAGTATATGCGTATTTCTTGCCATTTAGAAGATCTCATTATTACCTTGAGTGTTGAGTCTTTGCTGCAGCTTAAAAGAAGCCTGCTATCAGCAGACCAACTGCAGCACAAATAAAAACTCAGTAATGAACGGTATAATAAGAACGAATGAGCATCGCTAAGAAATACTGCTAACAAACCTTATTTGATATACCGGTCCAACATGGCCACGGAAAGCTGCAACGAAATTACCAGTAATACCATTCCACAACTTAACAGACTTGTCAAAAGAACCACTCGCAATCCATTGTCCATCAGGAGAAAAGTAGACGTGGTTCACGAGCTGCATCAAAAGAAGCAACATGTTAACCTTTTTTTGACTATATGGTGTCACGTAAATAAATGCTGAAATTCAACATCTATGTTATAACAATAAAAGGGTGTTTGGACTCCTTCATGTTAGGGAAATAAGCTCTTTTGCGTAAAAGAAAATGGTACTTCTTTTGTACATATACAGCAATCTGTAAAAATGAGTCCAAACACCCTCTAAGCCTTTCGTTGTCTACAAATGCTGGAGGGAGCTATGCAAATGCTGGACTACGAGTGATTTAAAATAGACAACAAATTAAATCTCTGTTTAAATGCTCTTTAAGTTGCAGAATCTTCATTACAAGTGTTGTAATATCTATGTAAGTTCAGTATGCATGAAACAGATTAAGAAGGAGTTGGCAATAAAGCTAGGATGGATCAACAGAAAACCCCCTATGCCTCGGATTTCTCAAACGGAAGGGAGAAATAATAACACAAATTTACATGAATAATATCAACTCTCAATAATACAAATCTATAATGTATCTACATGTGGGCTAAACAAAGGACTTATACAAGACTGAAAAGCCAATGATGAAGGACCAAGTTTCATAACGGCCATAACACTTTGGGCCTAGTCCAAGTAACTCGAATAAATATCCAAGTCAAAACTACTATTCAAATTTACTAATTCAACTTCTTTAAGACCCACAACCAAATAATAAATACATCAATTTTCTCGGTGGTATATATACTTTTATTGCTGAGTCTCTTTACATCCATGGTTGAATGGTTAAAGCGCCCAACTGGGCAAATTTAATAGAAGATATATGCAATTGCATTCTCCAGCAGTTCACACTAGTAATTTTGAATTTATTGGTTTACAATTGATTATCTTCCTCACCCCTCAGGTTTCTCTTCTCAGCACTCATCAACACCGCATCATATGCAACAAATCAACTAATCAAACTCTATCAAATGAATGACCACCTAACCAACTACTCTAGCCATCAAAACGGTCAACCAAGTGTCATATAATCCTCTACCATAGTCAACAACTAACCGAAGCCCATCATTAGCCTTTAAACTTTACACATCTCAACCACTGACAAAGATCAGACCTACCCCGACCAATCAAAAAAGAAAATAAAAGAAAATCAAGATGATAATCAATGATCATCTGCCAACAATATCCAAACCTCAAGTAAAACCCACATGGTTGGTGGAAATCTACCAGCTCAAAATTCTTTTATTATATTTTTTGGTTGCTCTAGGTTTAATTTTAGTAATTAAAATACGTGAAAACTTTAAAATTACGTTCTGGTTGCCTCTTCAAGTATTTTAGGTGTGGGATATAGAGGTCATGGCACTGGGGTAGCCATTTAAGTGGCTATCAGTGGCTTAGCTGGTTTTGCAAATGTGTACTACGCAGAATTTGTTTGGTTGAGACAAAGGATAAGCAACAATTAAAGTGACAAAGATAAAGAAGTTGTAGTGTATGATGTGGTTCTGATGGGAGTTAAGGATGACAAGGAAAGCATGAGGAAATGATAATCAACAATAATCCATACCTTCGATATTACTATTTTAAATGTTTATACCTCAACCCTTTTGTAAATAATACGAGAGTTCCTCGGAATTTACATTACTTAAAACTCCTCTCAGTTCTATGTTACCAAGCATACATATGTTTACACAGAGAACTGAACTTGGTAAAAAAACAAATTTACTGGATATGAAAATGAAAAGAACAAAAAAAAAACTATTTCTACCTGCTGATGTCCTGTCATACGAGTTTTGTGATGTTTGCTAACTGCCGGTTCCCAAAGGAACATGGTAAAATCATCAGAGCCCGAAACCAATCTTTCAGGGGCACTGCCTTTCATTTTAATGTACCTTTTTAAAGCTGCCTGTTTCAACCATAACAAATAAGCATTAGTTTCTTAGGAGGGAAATAAAAGTAGACATTTAGAAGCTGTATAAAACATTGTTGCATTGTGATTAATTGCATGACATTAAATTTTTCCCTTTATTTTACAAAGAGTACTAAATCAACAATACGAAATCAAGTTTGTTTCTAAGACTCTCATATCTTTATTGATTGTAATCAATACAATCAAAATCACTGTGCACCACATGGAAAGTACAAATATGTCCAGAAAAGTACATATCACAAGAATCAGTTCACCTATGAATACGTCAAAATAGGTCTTTAATTTCTGCAATAAGAGCATAACGTTCGACATTAACCCAAAGTAAATCAATGAGAAAAAAAATTAACCCCGAGTAAATTAACATATAGACAGCAACAATGCAGTTAACCACACGCAATTAGCAAAAAATAATAATAATAAATAACCACATGCGAGGCAAAAGGCAAACTTGCGGTTGCTTGATTGAGGTGAGACAATTTGATCATTGCATGTTGCTAAAGATGGAGATAGGATTCAAACACAAAAAAACAATTTTATATTCTGAATTGTTTAACAAATTCAGCAAAACAAAATTGTACGAGTATGGAGCCAAACCACTAATTTCAAGGACATCCTAAAAGCAAACAATTACCTCTTTCATTTCTGCTGGAGAAGAATACTGTTTATGAGTATGGTCAAAAGCTCCGGTTCGAAGAACGTATTCAGTGCTCAATGCCAGTGTATTGACCCAGTGCCCATGACCCTAAATCCAAAAAACAGAAGGAAAAAAAAAATAGGTAAGCAAGAAGTTTTAATGCTATTAAACAAAAAGGCACAACAAAAGCCAAAATATACATTCAAATAAGGTTCACCAGAAGTAATGACATGAATTTTTCGGACCTACCATATAAAATCAGATAACTATCGTAAAAAAGGTATATAACCAACAAACAGCTGCAGGTTTGTAAATTTATGAGAATTTAGAAAGAAAGAGATAAGCTCAATCAATACGACAAATATATTTATGTCCACAAACATTAATATATTAAACACATTATGTCATGGAAACTTTATTTGAAACCCAAAAGCTTAAATATGTGATAACGATCCATTAGCAAAATAAGACAACTCAAATAAATCACCACGTCCCTAATCTAGAAGTGAAAATTATATCGTATGATTCATACATGTCTTACCCTAAGTCTTTAATTCACCTTGACTTCGAGTACCCACATGGACACTCAACATTCTCACATTCTTGGACATGGGTATGGATATTCCAAGCATCATTTTGGGCCAAAAAACATGGAATATATTTAAATTTTGTCGAGCAAACACTTCTAGTAGGGTACTAACTACTTAGTAATAAGATATCTTGCCTATCCATAAACTAACTTAATCAAATATCAATGTATGCTTCAACGCCGTAGCGCCTAGTACTCAGAATGAGCCAAAATCTATGCTCAGTAGACATTTTTTTTCTTTTTGTAATGCAATTGTTTAATACAAAAGTTAAATAGAAATTAATCAAAGAAACAATAATACAAGTAAAATTTAGCTAAAAATAAAATTAATTGAAAAATAAAAAATTGACTAAATATTAGAATAAATATTTATTGTATGAAACAAAAAATACATTGATCCAATAAATAAATAAATCTAAGAAATCATCAGTGAACAAATAATGTACATATATATATTAAGAATAAAAGGTCACAAAAACATATAAAAATGCAAATTCCGATCAATAAAATATATGTGACAAAAAATAACATACTAATACAATTAAGTAGATATATGTGATAAAAACATATCAATATAAAACAAGTTTATAAATTAATGATATTTAATATAAAAAGACATATATAATATAAAAATGTTCAGATAGTTATTTAAATCCACCTTTTTGAAAAGTTACCCAAAAAGAGTTGGACTGATTGAACTATTTATACAAGTTTTATATTAAATAATATATTGCTCTTTATAATATCACTAAAAAATGTAAAAACTCAAACCTCCCATGGAAAAAGTAGGCAAATATTTTTTCAGGTTATGTCCCCCTCTCCCTCGGCAATTGGCACCACCACTAAGAACAGTTACATGAAATAGTGAAAGCATCCAAATGTAAAGGTAACAATGGTTGCTCCATATAAAAAGTTTGAATTTTACAGACATGCAAAGAAATCAGTATACAGGTTACAACTTCGAAAAAATATTAGTACCGAAAGATGCAAGAAGAACATGAAAGCTAAGAGGAAGAAACAATATCAATATCATGTATGATGTATTGTATACCTTCAGTTCACGGATCAACTTTCCCTGTGAAGTTTCCCATACTTTGATTGTACAATCCTGGGATCTGCACATTAAAAAAAGTCAAAAACAACCAATTATTCATGTGAAAAGGAGTTGAAAGTTAGAGTAGTTTTCATCTGCATTCTTAATGCACTCAAATTCCCATCTTTGTTGATTTAGCAAAGAAGAAATTATACACAAGCAAAAGCAATAGGAGAATAGAGAGAATTGGTTTTATCTACTGCCTAATTTGGACCCCTATGAGGCCTCTCTCTCTCCCAATATTTCTCTCTTTAATTAAAAATGTCCAGAAGTCCAAACACATAGATGCAATATCAATGTTGTCCATGTCCCGTTATCTAAAGTTCTTAGATATTATGTTATATTTACAATTACAATAGTAAAGGTACATAGAAGTATTCCGTCCATAAGAAAATGTGTAACTAAATTGCACTAGAACACATGCAACATATGCAAAAGGAATTTCAAAAACAACATTCCTGTGCTTAGTTATTATAACAATGCCTGCAAAATAAAAAAATTTGGAATCTACATATACCCTGTATATATAACTCCATCGCCGCCCCATTTCACGCAAGTTATTGCTAGTGTGTGCCCACTAAGGCAAATAACAGATTTCCTCAATGTAACGTCCCATATACGTGCATCGCCATCTTTACTAGCACTAACAAAACGGCGGCATGGAGCTTGTAGGTGCAATGGTTCCCAGGATATACCAGTAATCCATTTCTTATGACCCTGTAATATGATAAAAACAAGTTGTTTATACACAAAAGAGTATTCCATCTACAATATGACGTAACATAGTAAGATGTGCCGAAGACTGACTAGTTCATCTATGTCCCTGGGAAAATTTATGCAACTGGAATCCTAGAGTTCATGAAACTAAACCAGATACATTCTTACACATATATGATGAGATACATATAGATGTAAATTATACAGTACACATTTATAATATGGAAACGTAAAACTGATGGCTAGTAATCTGCAGCTAAAAAAATTAGCCAACATTGATAAATATGCAAAACAGATATGACCACATGAAAGTTTTTGCCTACAATTTTGAGTTTATTTATTTGCCTAAGAGTAGTACTACTCTGATATGGCATTCTTAAACAAGATATCTGCTTTACTACGCTTAACGGTATAAAGAAATATATAACACCCCAAAATGTCAAGCGGGTAACCTACTTTCGATATGTTTAGTAGAAAAGGTAAAGGAACACCAAAAATACACATTACACATTATACTGTGAAGACACAAAAAATAATTATCTGAAATTCTGAATAGGAATTAAAGGTGGTTATAATTCCTGGTAGTCTATAGATAAGCCGATTACCATGCTTACTTAACATGAAATAAGCCACATCCTCTTTTCCACATTGATTCCTATCCCTGAAATCTAAAAATAGTAAACTGCAATACTAAAGAACATCCTGATGTTTTTCATGTATATCATTGATCTACATATTCTCAAACAGACGTACAAAAGATTAAGCTACCACTAAACTGCTATCCTCCAGGCCCCCAACAGAATTGATAAATGGAACCAAATTGTGTGGTCCCCAATGCACAGGTTGTAGCAACACCATAAATAGAAATTTCTGAAAAAGATGGACACTTACAACAAGTGAGTTGCCTGTTGGCTTTCCGGTCTTTGGATCCCAGCATATAAGCTCGCCTGCTTTGCTCCCACTAACAAGATGCTTACCATCTGGTGACCATGCAATACAGAGAACCCAATTTTTGTGCCCTGAGGTAATAAAACAATCAAACACACCAAAAACAAAAGGAGGTGAAAGTAAACTGTATTATTAGATTTTCTGCATCTCCAAGTCTCTATTCACATCTCTGTTTCTCTATATAAAATTAGCCAATTACGAACAGAACTTATTTAAGCATTTGAGTAGTTGAACTTGGTTGCTTAATGTCTTGTAGTTATTTCTCTAACTATTTTTAACAGCAACAATTTTGTAAAAGCAGTACCTACATATTAGAATTATGTTCACTAAATATAATTTTTGCAAAAAAAAGGTGCACTTTTGCATAATTTGTGAGTGTGCCTATCACAGCACAGTGGCAAACAACTAATGAGATTCTGTAAGAAAAATATTACCTATTTATTTAATACTTTGATCTCAAGAGATGAAAAAACAACACATAAGGCTTACAACACCAAGATAACCCACTTTAGCACGAAACTGGCCAGGCTAACTCACCACACTACGTTTTTCAGCTTTTTAATGTACTTTCAATACTCATCAGTACCTTTATTTCCTTTACAAAAAAAGCGTAGAGTAGTTAGCATAGGGTGTAATCAGGCTGGCTTTTAATTGTTGTAGGCAAAATAGAGCAGAGATATGTCATGAGATCATTGAAATTAAAAAGAATCTTCTTGGAATTTTTCTCATTTGAACAACTACTTTTTTACATGATATTTAGTTCCACTCTCTCTCTATAATACCTTCCTGGCCAAGCCACATATCTCTCTATACTTCATCATCGGGCTTGAAACTCTCACCTTACCAACAAGCCGACAGCTGATGGTTGATGTTCTATCTCTAGTTCCATTGTTGATGCAGGACCGGATTTAATAAAAAGATATTATGAAAAAAATAATGATGATCAGGTAAGAGAAATAGGTTAGGGTGGATTAACTGCATTAAATCCGCTGCCCTGAGGGTTTATATGATTGTGCAGCCCTTAATAAAGAGAATAATCTTAACATTTTATATATAGCCAAGAGCGTACCTTATTAATATTATACTATAACGAACAAATAGACATGGATGCAAGATATTAACCTGTACAATTAAACATGGGTGTCTGAGTGTTTAAGTCCCACAATCGAACAGTTGTATCTCCTGACCCACTAGCCAGTTGTTGTCCATCAGGACTAAATGCAACGGAAAGTACAGCTTCTGTGTGTCCTGCAATGACAAAGGAACGAGACTGTGTTTGGAGAACTTAAAACGGAGATTTATACTATAAAACAGAGGAAAATGTTCTTTGACATTAATAGACATGGACGAGATATAGAAAGAAGTATCTCTTAGCTAACACCATCGCCTTGAATAACTATGATATAATCAGGACACGATAGAGCTTTTTACTATAATACCATATAGAATTTCTTACCAGCAATTGTTGCAGAGCAACGGTTAACTGGTCGGATACGGAAAACTGATTGTGGTTGATAAACTATCGTGAGTACCTTCTCCACAGAAACTGCAAAACAATCATTAAGGTTTTTACTTCCTTAACACTGTAAAGTTTTAAATAACGAATAGGAAAAAGCTACGCTACAAAGTTCAATCGGATAATTTATACATCTAAAATCACAAACCTTTATTTTTCTCTAAATATGCCTCTAGTTGCACAAGAAGCTCCTGGTCTGATATATAGAACGCATATGGTAATCTTTCCTCCTGCATAAACAGAACTAAATTCTATCACCAACCTCAAACTTAAAAAAACAACAATTTCCGAATAAAAGTCAACTGCTTTTTAACATTTATAGTCATGGCCCTCACAATTCTGCAATCATAGCAATTTTTCATAATCATAACCTGGTTACAAGAACACCATAGTCATTTATTTTACAATTATTCGATAAATTCTATCGAAGTTAAACACAACCTATAGTCTTTTACTAGAGCAATCAACTAGTCCAAGTACTAAACCAAAAGAAAAAATCACTACATTCGAAAAAATAGATAGCATTAAAGGGTCCATTATGTATTACTAAACAACCCCCATGTACTAAATAACACAGTTTCAAGAATAAAAAAACGCATGAATTTACATTGGTAAGAAGCTGATTAACGATGAGTTGAAGCTCCTTAGGACCAGCGTTTTGGGGAAGGTACATCGGGGCTCCGAGTGGGTTCCCTTCCGGGTCGGATAATAAACACATGACATTGTTATTATTCTTCATCTCTATCTCTGCCTCCATTTCTTTTGCTTTGGGTTTGTAGGGTTTATGCTGTCCGGAAGGGTTTAGGGTTTTATAATTTCTTGTGAGTCAAACAAAAAGTCAATTATCTACCCTTTGTTTTTCACTCTCTATTTATTGTTTTCACTTTTATAATTACCACATATACGGGGCGTTTGTGTTCCTTAAATTTAAAATAAGCTACTTATTTTATTTTTATTTTTAACATATTTTTATTTTTTTAAAGATAAATATTTATTTTTGAATTTTAAAACCAAATATCATCTTAAAACTAAAAAATAAGTTACTTATTTTCAGAAAAAATACATACATACCTACTTTTTCCAGAAATAAAGGCTTATTTCCGGGAAAAAAATTTAGTCAAACACCCTCATACACTTACGTGTGTCTATACTTTTTAGTTTCTCCTTTAATTTTTATGCTTAATTTAACACGTATAAAAAATATAATTTAATAAATTATTTTTTTAATTTTTATTCTTATACGCATATAAAGTAAAAAGATAACTAAAAAGATATGGAAGAAAGATTTTATTTTATTTACTTTTACGGTCTCATTTTACATGTCACTTTTAAAAAAATTACACATATTAAAAAACTTTAATATAAAACTTATTTAATTTAGTGACTAACATATACTTATAATTATAATTATAAAAAATTCTTTTGATATTTTAAAATTTTATTATTTGTATTTGCTCAATTTATATGTTATTTTTATGTTAAACACAATAAATATATTATATCAATATATTAGGATACGCACGGTAAATGAGAGTCTCTCGATAGTCTTCATTTTCCTTCTCCTAACTCCTTTCTCCTTTCGCCTCTTTTTAACTCGAACTTTTTAACCTTTTCACTTTTCATAATTTTGTTTTTTTTTCAATAATGAATCTTATTTTATATTTATAGAGAATCAATCTTCTTCAAACAAAAAAAAGTTGGTATCCCCCATCTTTCTTAAAAAATTCACATTTATGGCAATCCTCTTTTTGAGGATTTATTCAATCTTCTGTTAAACAATTCGTTTTCTGAACTTACTTAAATGAAATTTCATACACATGATTCTCACTTCTCATTTTACGGACATCATCCTCAAAAATAGTTTACGGAATGATACCCGGGGAAATAAGAACAAGGATGTCCCAACAATTGGAAGCGTTATTGCTATGGCGCTCTCTCATGAAGGAAGTTACAAAGTCTCAAGTGTAAAACCCCGGTATATTTATATAAATATATTATCTTTCTATTTTATTGTGGCTCTCTTATCACTGTTATACAAGCTGAATAATTACATAACATAACTATATTCAACTCCTTATTTAAGTATACGTTACTATTATTTTATCTTTTTTTATTAGTAATATTAGTTTTACCATTGAACTTTGGGGAGGAAAAGAGAAACATACACTGTTAGTTAGAGAATCCCACTAAGTTACTGGGTATTTGTAGAAGGGTGAGGTTGAATACAAATACCATATTTTTCTTTTTCGCTTGAAATTTGTTATTCAAAACATATAAATTTGAACTAAGACACAAAATATAAAAGATAACAACAAAAACACAAGTCTTTTTAAAATTACTGGTGGATTGAATGTATCCACCAGATATGTTTTTGCTCTGAATTTATCTAGGTCTAAAAATCTAACTTCTTTTACAAAGTTGAACTATAGTTTGTTATTACAATTTTGGTTCACAACTCTTGAACAAACTATACTCAAAATATTGCAAAATCCTTATGTTCTTTTTTGCTACTACAATTGTTTATATATTACAAGTGTCTTTACAGAAATCTAGTCAACTGATACAAACAAAATATTCCTAAGTTAGAATTCTGCTACTTCTATCTTTCCTTTCTGCATTGTGCAAACTGAGAAATATTTTTGTTCAGCATTCTCCCAAGGAAGGACAGTTCCTTCTGAGACTTCACAGTCAAGACAAATTTGACTGTCTTCCAAGTGTTGTCTTCTAGTTTGCAAGATTTCTGGCATTAATTTTCATGATTTGTCACTATCAATTGATAATTTATTGTTAAGCATATCAATTGATCTTTGTTTGGAGTCGTCAATTGATCTTTGATCATCCATCGACTGATAGCCTTTATCCATCGATTGATATTTATTTTATCAATCGATATATCCATCGATGTGTCTTCTTAATCCGTTGATAGTCTTCTTTCTTCAGCATCCGTCTAGTCTCAGAATATCCATTGAGCTTTATTTATCCGTTGATCATATATCACTTGTGTATTTTTCCTGTCTTCAATAATTACAATTAACAGTCCTTTCTTACATCAGTTAATGACCAATATATGTTGACTCATACATCAGTCTACTCTATAACACATTATCCATCGATTACTTAGACTAGCAATAAATAATTGACTTAGACAATATTGTTACTAACAAACCATATTATCAGTTGATGAAAAGAGAACTTCAACTGATAATTGGATGTATAGTCAATTGATATTTATAGAACACATATCCATTGACCAGTTACAACTTAAAATATGAAATCATAATTCTAATTGTTAAGTTATCATCAAACTACATAATTCCTAACATACACAATGACTACGAATCATCCGGTAGAGAGGAGATTAAATTTTATCTATTATCATTGCGTAAGTCCTTAACTGTGATAAGGTACAGATTTTGCCTCATTCTTCATCAATTCTGAAATATCCCCCTCGTATTGAATTAAGATTTGTATTTTTTTGCAATACATGAAGTATGCATCTTACTTTTAAAAAATTTAGGTTCGGGGATATGTTTTCTTTTAGTCATAAATCCTTCATTTTAAGTTTGAATTTCACAAAATCAATTAATATATAAAGCTAATGCAATCCTATATGATATATGAATATTAGACCATGTTTGGGTTGGCAACTTTCGTAAAAACCACTTTTGTGAAACCTGGACAAATTCGTTGTAATGACTTGTTTTGCCCATAATTTGTTCGTTGTAAGTATGAATTTAACGAGATCAGTCAATTCAGAAACATCATGAAATTATGTATAGTTACATTTTTGTACTCATGGTTAGACCCCATATTTATTATTTTTATAGGATAAAAATATTTTTAAGAATGTAGAGTAGATTTGTTGTTATGTTTTGTTTTACCCATAACTTGTTCGTTATAAGTCTATTTTTCATGAATTTAGTCAATTTAGAAAGCTCTTGAATTCTTCCGTATTTTTTTGTTATAATGGCCTGCTAAAGTAGTTTATATATCAGATTCAGAAATTATTTTTAAACTTCATTCAGTTTAGTAGTTACACGTTTTGTTCATAACTTATTCGTTTTTTTTATCAAATTAGTCAATTTTGAAAGATCTTAAAACTCTATTGATGAATCACGTGGAATCATGTTTAAAATCATTTTTTATAGTCACGTAATTTGGTCTTTAAATGTTCTGGCAATAGAATTTTTAGTTTGGAAATTGAAAATTATTTTGACTGTAATTTATTCATCATATCTTCATTTTTCGTGAGTTTGATAAATCTAGAAAGCTTATTAAATTATTTAAAATATCCAGTTGAGGTCAAGTTTTGGTTTGAATATATTTCCAGTTGTATTCGAATTCCAAGTTTTGCTCTGAAATATTGAAATTATGATTTTAATTTATTTTAGTGTTTGTTATGTACAACACTTTAAAAATTTTATATCGAGCATAACCACATGTGAGGATACCACAAGAACGTCACTACGACATGAGACACCATCGTGGCGGTCTTATTAGTGTATGTCATCTCTTTTTATTCAGAATTATAAGTAGCTCGTAAGTGAGCTTGAGCTAACTTCAGTTTACCTCGTGTGCGAGTTTCAATTAATATTTGTAGGAGGCATATGGGTCGACTCTAGCATATTTGGTCTGTTATAATCAGGTAGTAGATAGAGTTGTTTATGCCATACACTTATTCTACTTTTGTTATACAATTTGATCTTGCAGGTCCATTGTATGTGTTTACGTGACTTTGTTATCTATGTGGCATGAGGTTGTACTAACATTCTGATTTACAAACAAATTTGATGCTTCAGTATATATGTTAATTTTAATCACTTAATTATTTAGTTATTTGATTTATTTTGAAATTATCTTGGTACATTTTATTTAAGCTCTCTTGTGTCTTTATCATGTTATGCCCTTCTGTTAGTTAATCATGATTATTTCGAATAAATAAATATAATTGATTCATTTTGTTGACTTCATTTGTACTGGGTATTTGACTCACACCATTTTGTTTCTTCATGGCAAGATTTCAAGGGGTTCGGGAAAACATGCGATGACTGAGTAGAGGAGTCTTGTCCTTACTAGATGATGTTATGGACTCAATTTACCTTAGCATTTTAATTTTAAAATTAATGGATTAGAATTCCATTGTAACTTGTGTCAATGTGGCTTTATTAATTACAAGTTGTTTAAATTAAGAATTTATTGGGTTTTGAATTTATTTTTGATCGTAGAGTTTTCAAAATAAACTCATGTGTCATAATTTTTAGTATTTTTAGCATATTTTAGAGAGGGGTGTTACATCAAGATTCAAGATGATTAAAAATAGTGTTAGTCCTATTTGGAATAAATCTGGTATGATGCATACTTTCCAACTCTCTCTTGAAAATAATAGCACAAGTTTTTGTCACTTTTATGTTATTTTGCATCTCATGGATTTGTATTTGTGGAGAAAGCTATTGTTTTGTTTGGTTGAAAATAAATGTCTTATACTTGAATTTCTATAAAGGATTGTTAACATTGATACCATTTTATGTGGTGGTTGCCTATGAAGTGTTTGATGTTAGTTCTATGTGAGAAATTTGTTGTGTACATGGAGCGATTTCTATGGTTTGATAACTTTTTCCTCATTCTTATGCTTGACTTTTATAAATCCACATCTAGCCATGACAACCACCTCCGAATCTTAAATCCAGCCAACTGTATCCCCCATTCACTGTATGTTATACATACCATCTTACCATACTAGTGAATAATTATTGAAGTGCTTGAGTTTTTATGGTAAATTATGTATTGATATTTGGGGTTGGAGTTCTTTCATATTTTGAGTTAGGATTATATCATGTTCATGGTTATAATTTATTACTCTTACTAGCATAAAAATCTGTGCGAGACAAGGACCACTAACATATTTTTTTTAATTATATTTTTTATTTCAATTATAATTTTTTCTGAAATTTCCCTACTTAAATTTATGATTTCCTCATTAGACTGAATAGGTAGTCAGACGCCCAGATCGCCCCTTTTTAACCATTATGGGATAATATTGGTTGACTTTGTATCCTCATTTCCGAACCTCTGTCTATTGTGGGAGGTCATGGGTGCAAGCAAAGAAAGAATATGACAAAATGAATTGTGCGCATTTAGAGAACAAAAGATTTAGAAAATTAAGAAATCGATAGAAAAATGATACAATTTTCTCATATATCATTTGATGTCGTACGACTTTAAAGTTATCAAAGTTAATCATCACCAATAATACAATTTAACCATATTCACATATATTAATAATTTATAGATTTCAAAGAGTATTAGACATGCCTTATTTATTTACAACTCTTAACATAAATCTATAGTAATAATAAAATTACGACACTTGCATCTCGAGGTCTCCCCCGCCCACCGGATTCACTTTGCTACTAGTGAACTCATCATTTCTACAACACATCCTACACATACAACCGCCCAAACAAGCTACTAAAACATGGCACAACTACAATAATAAGCTTCATACTTACGTTTTGAAAGTTTAAAAAAATATTATATTTTATTATGAAGGTACTCTTGCTCTCACCTCTACTTATAATTGCATGGAGTCAGTTGAGAAGTTATTTGCTAATGAAAATAGACATGCACGACATGTGCACGCATGTTCAATTTTAGTTATTGTTCATGAATATTTGATTTTTAAAACTTAACCTTTACTTCTAATATAATAATGAATATGAACAGTTCTCTAACAATGTGAACACACTACTAAAATAACCTATAGCATTGATATGTTGATAAGTTTTATTTAAAACGGTAAAAATGATATAATATTCTCTAGATAAATCATATTATTTCAATAAAATAAATTTCATGTAAAAATGGTAAAAATGATATAATATTCTTTAGATAAATCATATTGTTTCAATATAACATATATACCCACTCGGATGTTGATTTTGAGTTTGCTTTATCAATGAATGCTGGATCCATTGAAGCCCATGCATTTAAAATATCCAGGGTCCATTAGCAGTTTCTAAATAACACAACTCTAGAATTAATCTCAATCCACTAACGCTTTTCAAATAGTTCATCAGGCAATTCATCAAAAATAATATTGTGATTCTTATACTTTTCCTTACGCGAATGTAATAAAAAGGTTGAAATTTATTTTTGCTTCAAATTAAATATTATATTAATAAATAAAATCAATACAATATTCAAACATTACAAAATAAAATCACCTAAAAAAATATTTATACATAAATAAGTTAAAATTAAACAATTACATTAAATTAATTATAGTGAGTAATCACAAGTCTTCTCATGTAAATTTTATATTATTAATATATATGAATTTAAGTTTTACTTTAAAAACCTTGTCAAAAAAAGTTTTACTTGAAAAATAATTATAAATGAATAAATCTTGGCACACATACAAAAATACTACAATTACACTACCTACTTTATAAGATATTATATGACCCACTTCGTATTCACTTTTTTCAATTATTAATTATTATACACTTTTATTATGAAAAGGAATAAAACATATAAACATGTTTCAAGATACATAATTTATTATTTTATTTTACATACAGGCGATGGAGTTTGATTTTGAAAAATAGTGGATTGAAGAAGAAGACAATCAAGAAAATGAAGAGATAGAAATACAAGTAAGTGAGGAAAAAGAAAATATTCAAAAAGAATCCATAGAGAAGCTTTTGACTTGATATAAAAGCTGAGTATATAAATGAAATTTGAACAAAGATATAAAAATTACTGGTGGGTTGTTTACTCCACTAGTGAATTGATTTGCTCAAATTATCTAGGTTCTAAGACTCATCTGCTTTTACAAGGATAGACGTGAATCAATTGATCTTACAAGTGCTTAAAAGTTTGAACAGTTGATTCTAAAAATGCTTTCTATCTTTGTTACATCTATCTATGCTACCACTCTTGTTTATGTATCACAAGAGTGTTTACAACTCGAGAATAGAATAAAACAAAAGTATCTATTCTAGAAATGTTACTAAATTATCTTTCCTATTTGCCTTTAGCTATTTTGAGTAAGTTCTTCAATCTAGGAAAGACAACTTCATTTGAGTCTTCACAGTCATAGTAGACTATCATCCATAGTTGTACTTTTGTCTGCAAGATTCCTGACATTTTGTCCTTTGTGTTTTCCCTATCAATTGATAATTTGTTATTAAGCATATCAATTTATTCTTCCTTGAATCGTTCAACTGATGTCTTCCTTCGATTAATCTTGATATCCATCGATTGATAATAACAATTGACTTATTGATTGATGGATGTTATCAATCGATGGGTCTTCACATCAGTTGATGGTCTTCAATCTTTGACTTGACTTGACACCAATTGATCACTCATCCATTGACTCTTCAATATCAATTGATCATCTTTCACTTGTATGATTTTTCTGTCTTCACACATTTACAATTTTGACAGTCTAAGACATACATCAATTGATGACCTATATCAATCTACTCCAGTATCAATTGATAAGTAGAACACTATCAATTGATCTAGCCTTATCGGTTGATAAAAACAAAGTACAACTGTGTTTCATTAAAATAAAATCCATATTATCTGTTGATTACATTAAACATTTTAACTGATAAATGGTTTCCTAATCAATTAATATTTATAAGTCCATATCAATTGATCAGTTACAACATATAAATTTCTAAGATTCTAAAGTCAAGTTATCATCGAGACTAATTCCTAACAATCTCTCCCTATTTATGTCTGTGAGTTTAACAGTCATAAATTAATTTGATGATAACAAAACCAGACAAATAAACAATAATGTTAGAATCTTGAAATTAGAAGCACTTTGAAGTACTGAGGAAATTTCAAGTTTCGGAAATACCAGTTGATGAATACTTGTGAATTTTGAAGTTGACTCCATTGATGGTTTAACTCCTCCAATGCCCCATTCATCTCTTCTTCTTCTTTCTCTTTTCTTCATTTTCTTTTAACTGTCTCAAGAAAGAGCCACTTAAGATTTTTTTCATCCCTGTCAATATCTTCAAGCTGTCTCAATAGATATTGAATCTCACCGTTAGTGATTTTATCCAAATATTTTCAGATGTCAAAATACTTTTGCTTTCCTTCCACATCAGTATAGATCATCATATATCTTGGCTCCAGGATCACCTTCTTCAATTTAGACTTCCATATACCAATGGGTGGATCTGGATCTACCTCTGTAGAAACCCTTCTTAGCTTGGTCATTTGATGCTGAATTTCTTGAGCTACGATAATGTTGAGTTTGAAACTTTTGTTGAGTAGAGGAAGAATTGTCTTCAATGTGTTGTAGCTCTGCTTCATAATCATCCTTATTGGATATGTAGCCTTTGTGCAATCTTCATACTCTAATCTCATTAATTCCTTCATGACTTGAGGTTGTAGGAAGATTCTTGCAGGCTATCAATCCCTTCTCACTGATTACTGGTATTCATTCTATCATGTATCCTTCTAATACTAATTCCTCTTGATTTTCCTAAACTCCACCTTGTGACTCCTGAGTAATGCTCTGAGATTCCTTAGACTTCTTGTGAGCCATGGCAATCTTCCTTCTTGGCTTAGTCATACTAGTGGATTGTTCTTTGTTTTGCTCAACAATGGATTCTTCCATGTTCCATTGTTGCTCCACCTGCCTTGCTATTTCTGCATCATCTTTGGTTCTTTTAGCAATTTCTTTGATTCCAGTTACAATAGCATCACTCATCAATTTCTCACCAGTTATTCCAAAGCTTTGTTTTGACCCATTTTTCTTTTTCTTTGGCTCTTCAATCATGATTGCCTTGCCTTTCTTCTCCTCCTCTAGTGAACTTGTTTTGAAGAAATTTCTCAGTGTTTGCAGTGCATTCCTTGGCAGCTTCCTATGCACTTTGGTTGACAGCCTTGACTTGAGAAATAAATTCATCTAAATTCACTGTTTCAGCTGCTTTAGTCACCAATTATGTGCTCTTCTTTAGCCTTTACAACTTTCTCCTTTCTTGCTCAAATATTCTTTGAGTTTCTTTTTCCCTTGCTATCCTCCTAACTTCCAAGTCATCTTCAAATTTCTTGGCTTCCATTTTTCTTTTCTCCAATGCCTCATCAGTTGATTTGAGAATTATTTGTTTGGCACCATCTCCTCCTTTCACAACCTTACTACTACCAGTTTCATTTTCCTTTTTATTCTCCCCCTTTTTGTTATCATTAAGTGTAGGCATGATGTCCAGAAAATTTTGCATGATTGTAGCATGAGTTGATTGACCTTGAATAATTTGCTCCAACTTGGTTTCTATGGATGAAACTCTCTTTTCCAAGTCTGTAAGACCCTTGAGATCCTTAAATATCATGTCCTTGATATTTTTCATTGTGTCATGTGGCATCTTCTCATCCAACCTCCTTTCTAGAGCTTCTTTAGATGAATTAATTGATTCTTAATTGAATTCTGCTTAATTCTCTCTTCACTTCTGTAATAAGCACCTTATTGATCTTCAATTGCTTCTTATAATAAGTTGCAATCCTTTTGTGAAGTGGATCCTCAATTTCTGTCTCCATCATTGCTCTTCTGTAATGAGAAATAACTCTCTTTCAGCATCTTCAATGGAAACTTCAGTTGTGCTTAACCAGGGTTCTTCATCAAAATCATCATGAATATAACCAAGTGCCATGTAACATATATAAGTTGTATTGGCCAAACTCTCCTTCAAATTTCTGGTCATTTGCTCTGTGTGTTCCAATCCCAGAATTTGCTTTGCATCCTTGTTTGTAGAGGTAGCCAACCCTTGAAACCTTGGATCAGGTTAAACAAAGTTTATTGGGTCTAAGTCACCAGCATCTACCTCTTCTTCTTCATTATCATTTGCTAAAACTTCATCATCCTTTACCACTCCACTTCCACTGCCTCCATCTGCATTACTTACTCCCCTACCTCCATTGCCTCATCTTCATCATTCATCAATTCTAGTTCCAACTCTTGTGCATAAGCTAGAATTTTCCTGTCACTCTCATTCATCTCTCTATTTTGCATTAGGATCTCATCCTGGAACCTCACATCTCCCTCATTAATTTCATTTGCACCTTTTAAGTTGGGGCCCTCAAGTGTTTCACTCACATTCCTGGAAGAAATAAGAATGTCCTCACTCAATTTCTCTCTTTTCGTCAGGCTGCAATCCAGCCTTTCACTCATCTCACTCATTTCTAAGAGAGTTTGTGCAACATCAATTGATTGATGATCAATTGATGTTTCTTGAATACTAGTTGAGAGTTTTGGAATATCCATCGATTGAGGCATACCCATCGATTGATGTTGAGTATCAATCGATGGCTTATTAGTCGATGGTTGAATATCAATTGATGAGAGGACATCAATTGATGAATTAGAAACAATTGAAGTTGGGATAGCAGTTGAGGTAATTTGAACTTGAATATCATTAATAATTTTTGAGATGAAATCATGTTCCTCCAAGGTGTTATCCTGTTTAGGGGAAACATATGAGAGTGTTGGTTTCTCCTTGGGTAACAAAAAAGGAGAATTTGAAAATGATTGAGGAATATGTATACATAAAGAATGGGGATGCATCTCCACATTTATTAGAGATATATCAAATGAAGGAATAGAAGGCTCCACCATAGTTGCATGTGGCTTTGCAATGTGTGCATCCCCAAGTGCAATTCTTGGTTTCTTTTTCTTTGTTTCATAAGTCTGTGGGGTTTTGACTTGGGTGTCCCTAACCTTGTTCAATGCCCTTGGTTGAGGACTCTTTTCAATATTGACACCCTGTTGAAAGGATGCCAATAGGGATGTGGTGTTGTCCTTTTCAACCTCTACAGCTTTTTGAAAAATTGTAGGATGGCTAGGCTGGTGTGACTCACTCTCACCGACCTTATCCTTCTGGGTTCTTTGATGTTCCCCAATTCCCTCACCAGTAACATGCTCTTCTAGTCTATCGACAACATATTTTCTTTTCTTGGATTTTACAACAACAAGCTTTTGGGAGTCTGTTGAGGTTGGCATGTCACGTGGCAGTGGGACCCACTGTCATGTCACCATCTGCTAGCGTGGCACTTCCACGTGGCAGTGAGACCCACTGCCATGTCATCACCTGCTGACGTGGCATTGTCACAGTGGGGCCCCACTGCCATGTCAGACGTGGCTCTAGAACCCACTGTCACGCCATCGGGTATTCGATCACTAATTTATATTAGATAAATTACTAATTTGTATTATAAAAATCACTAATTTGTATTATAAGAATCATCAAAATCACCAGTACGTACTATAAACATCTGTTACCAGATCGAAATTCGATCACTAATTTATATTAGATAAATCACTAATTTGTATTATAAAAATCACTAATTTGTATTATAAGAATCGCCAAAATCACCAGTTTTGTTAAATAAATATATAAGGAGATCATTAGAAAAATGGAAATTGTCGGAATATAGCACATATTATGTCAAAACTGATCGTTGGGAGATGTAGAAAAATATGGTGAAGTTAAATTTGGAAAAAAGTTCACCAATTAGCGGGAAAAATCAAATTAAAAATGGAGGGAATTGTGTGTATTTAATTAGTGTGTGAGTGTATTGGACTGAGTTCTTATGTGACCTACTTTTACTTTCTATTCTAATTTGTTTTCTAGTAGAGTATGACTATATATAGATATATATTATAAACAATTAAACAATAAATTTATAATTTATAAGTTAGATAAAATAAATATATATATGTTTCCACAAGAACCTCACACACCGAATAATATTACATGGTTCTCAAATAAAATTTTTAATTGAACGCTATGACGTGTAAGTTATACATAAAAGGTAATATTATTTTACTCCACTGAATAATATATTGTTAAGGTGCATTTTAGGCTTTCAAAAAAAAGTTAAAGTGCATTTTATCACAAATTTAAAATTATGGAATGAATTTTGTTATAAATCATAGTTAAATAAATCATTTTCTATTTACCCCTGTTAATTTGATTAAAATGGTATAAAATGAAACGAGTTCAAAACATGAAGGTGTAATGTCAATAAATATAGTTTAAGACCAAATTGAAAAATTGGTCAAAAGATAAGGGCCGGAAAATGTTAATTACTCTTTATTAAATAAAAATATAAAATTTGTTAAATCGGAAAATGTAAAAATAAATAAATAAATAAATTTGTGCAAGTATATATAGAGACTTATCGAGGACAAGCAGAAGTAATTAGAGGGCAGAAAACGTAACCCTTATTTACAAAACCCTAAAATTGATCGATACATACAATTATACATACAGTATCAATTAGAATTGGGGAAATCATATCAAGAAGAGAGTTGAATTGAATTAGAGAGTATTATCAAATAATCAATCGACATGGGGAAGAAGAAGAAGAGAGCAGGCGCAGCAGTATCAGATATATGGTGTTATTATTGTGATAGAGAGTTCGATGATGAGAAGATACTTGTACAACATCAGAAAGCTAAGCACTTTAAATGTCATGTTTGTCATAAGAAGCTTTCTACTGCTGGTGGCATGTCTATTCATGTTCTTCAGGTTCATAAAGAGACTGTTTCCAAGTATAATCTCTCTCTCTCTCTCTTTCTCTCTCTCCCCCTCTCTCCCTCTCCCCCATCTCTCTCTCGCCCATCTCTCCCCCTATCTCTCTCCCCCCTGTTCCTGTGTTAATTTATGTGATTGTGTATTGTATAGATTTGTATGTTGTGTGAATGTTTGATTTGGATTTTGTTTTGATAGTAGGGTTTGATTTGTTGTTATATTGTTTTATGGGGATTGTGATTTGATTTTGATTGTGTTTAATTTAATTGATGAATTGATATGCATTGTGTTTATCCAGTTGTTTCTATAGGATGGTATGTTTTGTTTTGTTTTGTTTATCGCTTTCACTAGTGCACATGTTATGATCGACCAGTGCTTATAGGTTGTAATTTATTCTTCGTTGCTACCAAGTTGAAAGATGAACCTTATAACAAGGTACATTCTGTTACCCATTGATAAAATTATGGTGGATGAAATGAAAATGAAGAAAAATAGCAGATAAGGTAGGAGTAGGACGCAACATTATAAACTTAGGTTAAATAAGGAGATTGGTATTAGATTTATGTTGCTGCAACTGAGGATTTACAATCTAGAAGCTTTAGGTAATAGAATGATGAAACCAAGGATTAGTTACTTAAGAAGAGGTATCATGTTCTAGTGGCAACAGATTCACACTAGGAATAACTTAACTGATGAAATTTTACTAGATGAGATAAATAATCGGAAGTTAGCGACCAAGGAGTGTAGGATTGATGTCTTTGTGTGCTGTTAAAGATTCACTCTCGAGAATGTCTGTTGTGCATGAATACGTGAGTATATTTTTGACTTACTTTATGGTATACATGCAATGAATATATTGATAAAAGACTGGAAAATGAGAATCATGTTTGCTCTCCTTTATACATTTTTGTGTTCTATTCCTGAGTCTCGGGTTGTTTACTTATTTCCAATTTATGTTCGATTTACTCAATTTCTCTCTCAACTCTTCTTGGATCTGATCTCTTTTGACAATTGACATCTTACTTTCTATTCTTTATATTCTGAATTCTTTTCGTTTACCCTTCTCGAAATTCCTCCATATCTGTCTGGAAATGTTAATGTGTGACAAAACAAAAAATAAAAATGAGAAGTAAATAGTAATGCACTTGCAAAACAGTACTCTGATTTTTTTCCCCTGAATTTTTTTCTTTTACTCTTCATGATATTTCCTACATATTTGTTTGGAAATGTCAGTACCAAGCTTACCATGGCACCAAGTCGAGCCCCGGGTACTGTTTATTAACCTTTTAAATTTTTTACTTCAAATCTTTAATCGAAATGCTGTTTATATTTTCGACACATTTTTATCGTGTGATGAAAGTGTTAGGCAAGAATCACAGTTAAGGTGATTGATGTTGGCAGTGGGTGATCAACTGATATCTAAGTAATGCTCGGTGGTTGTTTTCCGCATTCTTATTGTGTCACTAAAATAAAATATTTGAAGTACCTGAGTATAGTTTCTATAATTATAAAATTTAGTTTATATTTTGATTATAGAGCTTTCAATCAATTTAGCATGTTACTATTATTTATTTCTTTTGTTTTTTTATCTAACTGTTTACTCTATTTTTTCTCCTAATCAACTAAGTGCAAGATTGCACCTGAGTTTTTTAAGTGTGGAAAGCAAAGGAATGTAAAAGAAAGTAAATGGAAGGAATTGTAATGAATTTCATTAACTCGCTCCCAAATTTGAAAATTAAGGAGTGAAACTACTTTAATTCATGACTTCATGTGCTCTCGAGTTGGAAGGAAAACATATAATTAGTTATTAGATTGCAAATTTATCCTTCTATTTAAAAGTTATTATATAGGTAGTGAGGGTATATTTGTAATATCAACCTCTTTTTAATTTTTCTCCTCCAATTACTTTCCTCTTCAACCCATATTTGAAGTGAAAGTTTTGGGAGGAAAGCATCTATAATTTTCATCCCCTTGCACTTCTTAAAAAAACTCGGGAGCACAAACATGAGTGAAAGTTATGTTACTTTACTTCCCTTTCACTTGCTTTCCTTCTTATTTATAACTCGGGAGCAAGGTAGAACACCTAGGAAGGCTGCTCTAATATGCTCTAGTGGTCGCCTAAGCTCTTGTTGAACTGGTATCTGTTTTTAGCACCAAGTTCAGTTATACAAACAAATCTAAAATGCTTGGATTATTTCTGTCAAAACTGAATGTCGAATCATTACAAGTTTGGGCAAGTTATTTTAATATATATATATATATATATATAAATTATTATATCTTGCTTAAAGTTCTTTTCCCTTTCCTTTTCATTTTTATGTGCAAGTGAAGCAGGTTCTTTAGCTTTTTAACATGGTATTATGAATAATATCAATTACCTAATCCTAGTGCACATTCCTTTTACTGAATTTGCTCTAACATGATAATATATTGCAGAGTGCCAAATGCTAAAGAGGGTAGAGAGTCGACTGATATTGAAATATATGGGATGCAGGGCATTCCTGCTGACGCAATGGCTGCTCATTATGGAGAAGGTTTGATATCTTTGACATCTTATTTTTACAAGAGTAAAGTGCATTTCGTGTACTCGCACTTTAGTCAAGACACCACATGCAATACTGTAATTCAAAATCGAGCACTAGAAATATCAATATTTATATTTCATTACACGTTGTTACATTCCGTTAATTTGAATTAACTCCGTTAGTAATTTAGGGAGTGCAATGCAATTTGTGTACTTGCACTTTAATCAAAAATACCACTTGCAATACTCTAGTTCAAAATCTGGAGTAAAGTGCTAGTACATAAAATGCACATTAAGTAAAATATGAGTACACAAAATTCATTTTACTCTCTAAATAACTAACATAACTAACAGAGTTGATCCAAATTAACGGAATGCAACAAAGTATAATGAAATATAAATATTGATATTTCAAGTGCTCGATTTTAAATTACAGTATTGCATTGTGGTATATTGAGTAAAGTGTGAGTACACAAAATGCACTTTACTCTTTTTACCCCTTTTAATATGATTAATGTGTAGGATGATGATCCACTTTTGAATTAGATTTCTTGAAGAATTATAATGTGCTTCATAGTGACTATTTAGCTAGCATGGTAACTAAAAAGTTTACGACCAAAATGATATTGGATGAAAGAGTGTTTTATTCTTATCATTCTTGTGTGTGGTTGTTGGCAAATATTGGCTTTACTGCTATGATATATCAGTCTCTAGAGTTGCTTTTGGTTGGTTGTGAAGGAATATAGTTTAAAATGGAACGGAAGGTGTGAAGTTATGGTGGAATTGTTGAACAAATTCGAATATGGTCTGAGAGTGGATAAGTTGAAAAGGTATATTTATTTTTTAAAGACTGAAAAAATGAAAATGAACCAAGAAAAGAAATGTGCATTATTTGTGGATTGGAAGGAAGTATTTATGTTACAGTGTGTGGAATTTATATTATGCATAAACATCAATAAGATAAATTGGATTAAATGAAAAAATGAAAACTTCAATGCCATTTCAGTCCACTTCTTCATTCATTGTCCATTTTATTATTCCTTTCAAAGTCAACCAAAGGCGACATTAAGAGTTTCGTGATGAAGTTGGTAGCTAGGAGCCTAGGATTGTGGACATATGACCGCCGGAAAAGAGTTTAATTTAGTAAAGGGACAGGGGAGGGTAACAGTAACTCATGCGTAACCATCTGCCACTCATTATAAGGATGGGCAAGTGAAACCCTTGTACTCAAGGACCTTGTCTAGTGGGCAAGTGATCCGCTTAGTCGCTTGCTACCTCTTCGTTTGAACTTGAATATGCTTGGGTTATATTTACTTTAACATGCATGGTGTTTTGCAGAATGGGATGCTCTTTAATGGGATATAATCAGAAGTGCATGAAAATAATTTCGAGATTTTAACAAGAATGATCATGAACCTGAAATTTCGTCGAAGCCGCAATGAGAATAAAAAACCCTACTTCTATAATTTATGATAGTTATGGTCTCATGTAATGCTTTACCGTCTTGCAGATGAAGATACTCCATCAAAAATGGGGAAAGTGGACATCCCAACCTCCCAATTTGGTGCTGCATTACCTGGATCACTTGGCCTTCGATATCCTCCTCCGACAGCTTTAGGTGCAATGCCGCAGTAGTAAGTTTTTATTTATAGTGATAATGCAATATCATGAAGTCCTGAACTTCTGTCTTAAAAAAATCTTATGTAAATCTATTATCGTGTGTAAGCATGTCTTATTATTGCAAACATTTGATCATGTCAACTTGTCCTAATAAACTGAATATATAACCTGGATGGGGGACACATTCTTGCGTAGACTTGTCGAGAAATTATGTGTATCACACTGTATGTAGATAGTGCTGAAATTCCTGTTTCTTACTCTGTTATGTGTTTGTATTCTGGATACAGTTACAATCCTGCGGTACCAATGCCACGTGTAGGGTGGCCAATTCCACTACGCCCACAACCATGGTTAGTACAACGTCCAGCGGTTCCAGTTCCACAACCTGGAGCTCTGGGGCTTGTCCAACAACCTTTATTCCCTGTACAGAATTTCAGGCCTCCCATGCCATCTACTGCATCTCCAGGGCTCCAACCGTCATTGACAGTTCCTCCGCCTGTATTACCTGCGTCTGCACCTGCTACTGTATCACAACCTTTGTTTCCAGTTGTTGCCAACAATAACATATCTACTCAAGCTCCACCATTTTCTGCACCTCCATTTTCTACAACTGTCCCATTAAGCTCTTCTGCAGAACACAATAGCGCCACTGACTTGCATGGTAGCAACATCTCATCACTGGCAAGCAGTTACCATACCCCAGGCTTACCAGGTTTGAGCTTCCTTTCACAGAATAATAGCACATAAATTTTTCTTGTCAGATGGAGGAATATAATGTGTGTATTTTGCATTTATTTTTTCAAGTTCCATTAGAAAATGGGTGTTTGAAAGGCATGTTATGGATCTCCAATATTTTCCCAATGTGGAATTTCAATCATGATTAATAGTTGTATAAAGAGTTGCAGTAAATTATTGCGAGTTGTCTTGTATACAAATTTTATCTTGATTAATGTATGAATTGTGCACATTTTGGATATAACTATGATTTTCTTGCACTTATGTTTAAATTTCATTCCCAATAGGCGGGGCCTTAGCAAATTCCCATTCTTATGCATCTGGACCAAATACAAGTGGTCCTTCAATTGGTCCTCCCCCAGTTATTGCAAACAAACCTCCCCAGCCAGCGACGAACGAGGTCTATCTAGTTTGGGATGATGAAGCGCTGTCAATGGTAAGCTAGTTTATTATTCATCTCTTTTCTAGACATCTGTTTTCATCTATTTTGTTACTAATTATTTTGTAATCCTGTTGGATATTTGCAGGAAGAGAGAAGAATGGCATTACCAAAATACCAGGTGCATGATGAAACTAGCCAGGTAAGTGATGATTGTCTTGTTATATATTTTTTTCACATGGATATGGAGCTCCTTCTTATGGCTAACCAGATGAGGAGGTGTTACCTTCCTTGCCTTTCAGATTCAGTTGTTTGCGCGTTGTTACATTTTGTAAAGGTACCTCTGTATGTAATTTCTATTCTTGTTCATCCTTTGAAACTAAGAAAGAGGAAAGAATATTAGAGAATTCATTTAGTTATGTGTCTACTTTCTGCTATTGCTGGTCGGCTGTTTTATATCATTTGGCCATTCAGTGGTTGAGCAGTTACACAAAATTATCTGGTCATCAAAGTTTCAAGTAGGTACTTCAATTCTATTTGTTGTTAGTATTTCTATTCCCAGAAGCTTGCTGTTATCAACTTAAGAGTTGCTGACTTGCATCCTACATAATTAAGAAACAGAATGCATGCAAATCTATGGATAAAATCATATTTGCACTTCCAATGTGTATCTAATGTGGGGATTACTTGGGTGGAACAAAAACACCAACCAGAGAAATAATTTTTTTTTTGCTAATTAAAGTTTTTATTCTTTACCATTGTTTTTACTTACTTTATGGTCAAAGAGAGAATTCCAACTCGGCCCAGGTCAACTTCTTTCCTAAGATTCAGTGTATCTTGCATCGAGGCAAGCTGAAATATATTTATTGGTTCACCAATGCGATTAACTGTCATATATCAAGTTAATTCATTACCAATTGTAAATCCATGTTACAGATGAGCTCAGTTGATGCAGCGATTGACAGAAGGATATCAGAAAGCAGGCTGGCTGGTCGCATGCCATTTTAGCTTTGAAGCTGCGAAAATGTGTAGGCCTTGGCACTCGGTTTTCTCATTTTGATTGTTAATTTGAAGGATGGAGGTGCAAGCCATTTCAGATGTAAGAGAGTATATTTTTTCTATCATTAGCAAGGCCATACGTGACAGGACTAATAATTTTATTTTCCCGAGATAGGATATTTCTTTTTTCTAATTTGTTCACTCTTCTTTGAGTGTTTAGTTTCTGTAGAACCCATTTCTATAGAAGTTCTAGCTACACAGCCATTTTTACAGTGGGCATTCATATTCGTGATTTAATGTCTTTTTGTTATATAGTAATGACTTTGCTTTTGGGTTTCCATGCTTGCTTAAATCTATTTAAATTAGCATGGGCTGACTCTTTGCTTTCTACTTTATGGTTTGGTATGCTCCCTTAAAGTTTAACAATTTCCTTACAAATTAAAATGTTTTGTTAATGTTGAAAAGGCCATGGTAGGCTTACAGCCAAACGGGTTACATAAAAGGGGCTTCTTTGGACAGACCCTTTCCGAGAGTGAGACATTAACATAGAAGTTTCATGGGGATGCAACCGGAGAGATTGCACAAGGGAATAAAAGAAACGTCAGTAAGAAAAATGTGATTTTTCAAAGATGAATATGTTAACCAATGTTATTGGTGTTAATATTTATGGAATGTAAGGCACAACAAGAGGAATGTGGAAAAAAGAGAGGATGAACCAGGCTCTGAATGGATGGCAAGGCATGAGGAATGATTAATCAGCCGAGAGAGGAATTTGACCGGGGAGAATAGACCTGTTTGAGGAGCTAGGAAGCCATTGTTAGCAGTAGTATTGGTTGTTAGACATAAAAAACGCATGCGAGTATAAGTTTCTGTGTACAGGTCCTTTACAGTTGAAATGGCAATAAAATGCGAGTGAAAATTCATCCTAGATATCTGACGAGAGTTGGTTAAAAAATTGAAGCAGATCAACAAATGAGAATCGGAGTGACATGAATATGGCATTTGGTCCGAATTTAATAATTATTTTGAACTAGTATAGTACAAACACGTTCAATGCAATGATATACTTGTTTCTATTGCTATATTTGGTGTTATTGGTATATTATAGTATCAAATATAAAAAAATGCAACTAAAGAAGTTTCATATTTGGATACATTCACATAAAATATATCCTTGTACTATATTTGAAAACTTGAGTCCATCCATTTTTATCACATCATCAATAACTATGAATCAATGATAAGAGTTAAATAATTATTCTATTGTACATCACTAAATACTAAAAATATATTAAAATGGGTAAAAGTTAAAAAAGTTAGCTAAATTTGAAATTGATTACGAAATTAGCATTAGAGTATAATTTTTATTTAACCACAAAAATATATATTTTAATATTATATTATACTAATAGCAATATATATTTAACATTTACTATCGGGCTTGTTCTAAGTAAGCGATTTTGACCTTTTCAGCGTTCAAAAATTTATTCAATTCGATTCTTTCTTAATTAGCATATAAACCTGCAAATTACATAAAGAAAGTAAAAATATGAATTTAAAAAATTATAAATTTGAAATAAAATAAAACGAATATTATTTTTTAAATTTGTTTTTACTTCAAAATATGTCACGCATAAAAGACCTTTTCTTCTCAAACTTAAACTGCTATAAACTCAAGTCGCTAGACCATTCGGCTGTCTTTGGGCCGGCCCAATTAAAGAACACGAACCCAAAATCAAAATAAACCCGGCCCTCCAATCTGAGTTGTATATATATATATACAGATAGCGAAGAAATTGAGAAATTTGATCCCTCGAATCAAAGCTTCATTCAATTTGAGTTTCTACTTGAGGACAAGGTAACGCCTACATATACACACACATATACACACACGAGGCAACGATGATATTAGCTATTTGTGCCTTGCTTTTATTTAATTTTAGTACTTTTATATATATAGCTGCTGTTAGATGTAGGTTTTGTAGCTACCCTTTTTAATGTGTTTTTTTTTAAATTTTGAAATTAGTAATTTGCTGAGAAAACAAGTGATTATGATATTTGATGTCATATTAATTTTAACTTTTTTAGATTATGTGAAGATATTAAAATGTGAATACTTGGTATTATACCATTATTGTTTAATTAAGCGTATCTAGCACATTTTGATGTTTTTCGGGTTAAATGTGTTTCGTTAGAGCGGAGTTAAATGTGTTTTGTTAAAATTGAGATAAATGTGTTTAGGTAAAATTGAGTTAAATGTAAAGGATACTAAACCTCTGAGATGACCTAAAAATTCTATTATTTAACTTGACTTGGTTGTAGCCCTAGATGACCTGATTAGTTACTGATTCGAAAAGTTTGTAGCGGAAGAGTTCTAACTATCCGTTCTGTTAAATTTGTTTTCATAAAATGGTTTTAGTTACAACTTACATTGATCACATCAATGTGAACATTTAGGATGCTTCAAGTCAAAATGCAGGTTAGTATCTGTATGTTTGTACAAAAGGGGGTATTGTGATTTTTTTTTTCTTTTTTTATTTTTACGGTGCATGGTGCATCCGCTTCACTGGAATCGGAGAAATCACTGAAGCTCTGACTTGTGGATTAAAAGGGTGGAGCTTGAATATATCGTAATAACCTTGGTATAAACTGAATTTAGTCACAAAGATGATACAAGTTTAAATTTATGAGTCTTACTCTGGCTGAGAAAATTGATACCTAACTTGAGTCATTTTCGGTCCTAGATAATCATGCTGAATAGTTAACTTCTAAAGTGGCACTTTGGGAGAGGCCTACGGGGTTATAGTACATTCATTCTTTGAAATTTATCGCATAGGAAAGGTCATACTCTTCTAATTGCATGGATGTGAACTTTTAGGGTTTTAAAAATTGGCCAAGAAAATATATAATTTTTTTAAGACGAGTATGATGTTGTATGCAGTACACACACTCTCACACACACACACACAAACAAACACGGGTGTGCACGCACACTCTTTTGTGGAATGGAGTTACTATTTATGTAGTTTGCTTAACATACATAGCAAAGAAAAGAGTGAGTTTCTGGGATTTATAGAGGAAGAAGAATATTTTTATGTAAAAACTGAAATCTGTGTTCTAAGCAAAGATCAGATAGACATGAGAGAACAGAAAAATATTGTGATATGAACAAGAATTTCATCATGGCCTCTTTAGGCTTCATAAGCTCTAGCTACTATTGTCTTTTCCTAGACAAATGAACAAAGAACCTAATTCCCTTTTTGTCTTTTTTTGACAGATGTCTAGAAGGTATGATAGCCGTACAACAATCTTTTCCCCTGAAGGTCGCCTATATCAGGTAGAGTATGCAATGGAGGCCATTGGAAATGCAGGTTCTGCAATTGGAATCTTGTCCAAGGATGGTGTTGTCTTGGTCGGTGAGAAGAAGGTTACTTCCAAGCTCCTCCAGACCTCTACATCCACTGAGAAAATGTACAAGATTGATGATCATGTAGCTTGTGCTGTTGCTGGTATAATGTCAGACGCCAACATACTTATAAACACTGCCCGGGTTCAAGCCCAGCGATACACATTTTCATACCAAGAGCCCATGCCTGTTGAGCAGTTGGTTCAGTCTCTTTGCGACACAAAGCAAGGTTACACACAGTTTGGTGGGCTTCGTCCATTTGGTGTTTCATTTCTGTTTGCAGGTTGGGATAAAAACTACGGATTTCAGCTTTACATGAGTGACCCAAGTGGAAACTACGGTGGTTGGAAGGCAGCGGCTGTTGGAGCTAACAACCAGGCTGCACAATCAATGCTGAAGCAGGACTACAAGGATGACATCACTAGGGAAGAAGCTGTACAGCTTGCATTAAAGGTTCTCAGTAAGACTATGGACAGCACAAGTCTTACTTCTGATAAGCTTGAACTTGCTGAGGTATTCATGTCTTCTGGAAAAGTCAAGTATCAGGTGTGCTCACCAGAGGCCCTAAGTAAGCTGTTGGTCAAATACGGTGTGACCCAACCTCCTGCCGAGGCCTCCTAAATTAAAGGAGAGATTTTATTTAGAAATTCCAAGTTCCTGAACTAAGCTGTAATATTTGAAACTGTTTGCTTCTTTTTTATGGTCTTCACAGATGTTTTTGTCTTGTTTCTTTTTTCCATTTTATGTTGCATTGGCCTTGGACTTACAATTGCACTATTGCTGATGGTTGTTTTAACTTGGTAATATTAGCAAGTAGCTTTTAATTAACTTGTTCAGTGAGAAATTGTCATTTTTCGCTGTTGGATTACTTTTTTTTTTTTACCATAGAATGCCGCAATTGTCATTTTTGGCTGTTGGATTTTTTTTTTTTTTACCATAGAATGCCGCCTGTATGCCATCACCGATCTTGAAGTTTATATGGTAAATGAATTTGTATCTTTAATTTGTTGCTCCAGGTTTTAGAAAATTGCCAGATTACATGATAGATATACAACTTTTTATTATTTAAAACAATTGGAAAATAATATATTAACTATTACTCCACAAATTATATTTACAAGTTTATGTTAAATAAATTTTAAATGAAAATAAGAATTGTGAGGGATTAGTATGACAGGATTCAGCTCTATGGATATATAAGCAGATGAAAAAGTAAGATAAATAATATCTATATTAAATAAAATTCTACTTATTTTTAAAAAAACATAATTTCTTTCATCTCTGATTCAAATTTCTTACGGTGCCATAGACTCTCGTCTTTCATTATGTTTGGTACACCTCATAAATTTGCAGGATGTTAGCAAAAAGCATATAAGAAAGTACAAGCTACTCAATAGTAGACTTCTCAGAAGTCAGCCATTCTTGTGCAGCAACCAAGTCAGGTAGCACAGTTGCACCAGATTTCCTCCATTCTTGAGCATCTGGTGTCTTAAATCTATCCAATAATAAAGCATGCATTCCTACACTCTTTGCAGTAACATAGTCTTTACGCATGCTGTCTCCGATGTGCAAAACTTCTTCCGGTGCAATGTTTCCTGCCCTCTCCAGAGCAATCTTGTAAATTTTTGGATCAGGCTTTTCAACTCCTTCAAGACCAGAAAATACACCAAAGTCCCATTCCGAACCCTGGATCGTACCATGTCATTAACCAAACTATCTAGATCAGATAAGGATAAAAAAATCCATGTCATTATTTTTACCTTATTCAAACCCATGGCCGGAAGAATAACATCCTGATAGCGGTACTCTGCATTGCTAACCAGTCCAACCAGTAAACCTTCTTTTCTGGCCCATCTGAGGAAAGGTTTGGAATCTGAAAACATAGTATAAGGTGCAGCAGAGCCAAAGGTGGAGTATATGCGCCTGAACACTTTCTCAAATGTCTCCTCGTCATAATCATAACCTGCCTGTAAGTATTTAAAAATAAAATAAAATAACAATCCTTCATTTCCCTAAAAGAACCCAATCCCCAAATTTTCTTATATTTTGGTTTTTCATTCTATTATCATCCCAAGAATGACAATGTTCAGATCAAATAGAGATCAGTGTCTTACTCTAAACTACCATAGATTGAAAGTTAAAACTTTCCATGGAACAAAACCTAAATATAAATTGCTCTTTTTCTATTAAGGAGTAAGGAGGGTAGTATAATCTTTGACTAACCATCTATATATATATTCATTAAGGATGTAGTGTGTGTGACCTAATTGAGAAGAAACAATGTAGCCATTTTTCACTAAAATGTAGTTTTGTAAATATATTCCTATCTATTTAAGGAGGGTAGTATAGTCTTTGTCTAACCTTCTATATATATATGTATTAAGGATGTAGTGTGTGTGACCTAATTGAGAAGAAACAATGTAGCCGTTTTTCACTAAAATGTAGTTTTGTAAATATATTCCTATTTCTTTGTTCTTCAATTACTTGTCTTTGATCCTCAAACTTACAAAGTTATCATTTTCGAACAGAGGAAATTATGTAAAATATAAAAAAAGTTCCTAGCCTCAGTTTCCCAATACAAGCTCCCAAGAGTGCACATGTATGGACTATGTACTTGATTGCTAACTGAAACTCAAAAGTAGAGGGTTACTAGTATAATCTGCTCTTTAAGTGAATCAATATACGTAACAACCACAAATACAGTATTTCCTTTTTCCCTGTAACTATAGAGTTCTCTTGACTTATAATGCGAAAAAGTATCTGAATACTGATCCATATCTGTTTCATGAATAATCACAAACAAAACAAAAGAGACTCATTCTATCATTATATATAAATTGCACAACAAGATGGACAACGGAAGAAGCTTCGATAAAATAAGCAATGATGAATAAATACCTTTGCAAAAGAATCTCTAACACAAGTCTTCCACCATACAATGTTGGGAATTTTCTCTGAAAATCCAAAACATGGATGTTCTTTTGCCATGCTTGTGTAAGCAATCTTAAAACCCTCATGTACGCGTTTGTAATCCGGACATGGCAGTCCTGCAGATTTGGCTGCCATGCAGTAGTAGTCACCAAGCTCCCCTTTGTAAGCTATCAGTGTGCCAGTAACATCCAGCGTGATACAACGTAACTTTGTCAACATAGACATGATGAGTATGGTATTGTATCTTGGTTCTGAAACTGAAATCAAATCTGGAAATTTCAGTAAATTAAATGACATAATGTGAGAACAAAAGTATCAGACTCCCATGTACTACCAACAACCTCAATATATTAATTTATCATGGAGTTTGTTGATAAAATGATAATATGATATGAATTATGATATAGCTATAATCATAATCTGACAAGGCATGAAGATAATTGAGTTACTGAAAAGGAAATGAGTTATATTTGATTCAAGTTGTCTCTGCACTTATATCGAAACCCCTTCCAGGAGTCGTGTGTTCCTATGATATCATAAATCTCTAATATATAATTATTTTAGAAAATGACAGGTGTACATGTTGCCAAAACAGCTAGTATTGAAGATTGATATATGCAAATGTCAATAATAATAGTAACAATTAGACCACAAGGGGGATCGGGGGATAGCTTTTCCGAGGGTGGCACCAAATTATTTTTAAAGATGTTCATTTTTATGGGGGCAGTTCTATATTTTTGTATGAATTGTAATGGTGAAAAACCAACAAAAGTCTTTTTAGGAGTGACATGTGTCCCATGTGCCCCTTACTAGATCCGCCCTGACCACAAGAACCTATTTTAAAAGATCCTGACCACAAGAACCTATTTTAAAAGACATCAAAATGATAATGAATTTTTGAACAAACATCCGTGGTGCACAGATCATAGACGACTTTACAATCTACAATCATGTTTCCATAATACTAGCAAGTACAAAAGCACTTCTGCAAGCCTCACAATATTACTTAGATTCTTCATATGCCATACACCTGATAGCAGATTATATATGCCTATTTGACGGCATCACATTCTTGCGTTTTACATAGCATTCGAAAACTCGCATCAATTATACATATAAGATGATAACAAACAAAAAAATGCAGGAAATTACAGTAAAAAATGCTTCTAACTTATAAGTTACGGCCACCCTGCATCAACAAATATATACTAGATAGCATATAACATTATCTCAAAGACCAAAATCAAAAAAAAAAAACCCAAAAACTAACACTATCTAGATAACAATCAAGATCACTAAATCACCACCCTCAGTTCAAAAAATTTCTAATCTGAAGCCTCTTCCCAAAACCTAAATCTACAAATTAATAGCAGAGATTAAAAATGCCAGATTTTTCTAATGAAAAAAATCCAATATTTTTTTTTAAAATGAATTACCTCAAATGTGTAAAGACCAACAAAAAATTAAACATAAAAGAACAACCCCATGTAAGTAAAAATCATAGTAAGGATGTGTAGAGAGTATAGATCGAAAAAAAGGTGCAGAAACAGAGAATCTTGATGTGGGTACCTCGTTGATGTCGCCAAGGTTGCAAGTAAGCTTCAGAAAGATGTTGGATTTTGGGCGGGCGCCCACCGAATTTAAATGTCCATTTTTCTCAGAAGTACTTGTATACATGTGTATATGATACATCTGTCTGTAAGTAACTGTAAGTACTGTTATCTATAGATTACTGCGCACGTATTTACCATTTTTTTTCTAGCCTGTGGGCTACCCATTTGTACAGTAATTGTTTTGTGGTCCCTACATCACTCTAATTTATCCCATTCTCGTCAAATTATCAAATATATTAATTGTTTATTTATTTTTTATATTAATTTGACAGTATTTACTCAAAAAATATTCCAGATTAGTAATCTTTAAAAAAAAACCAGATTAGTAATCTTTAAAAATTGTTTATATGGTTCTTATATTATATTTTAAATAACTTTTAAATTAGAATAAATATTGAAGATATATATTTTTTTATTATTTTATTTATTTCAAGAAGTTGCTAAACATTGATAATATTGATTGACAATTTATTAGGCAGACGAGCAAAAGTGTTTTTTTTAAGGAAGATTAACTTGTTTCGAGCATCTCCAAAGGGAGTAGTTAAATTGGTTAGTTAAAATAATATAAAGTAATGATTAGATAAAATTTTCTAAATCAATGTAACGTGTTGTACACCAATAGTGTTAGTTATAATAATTAGCTATATTTTAAAAACTGTATTTTATTATTATTTTCAAATTCCAACGTACATATTTTAACGATGATATTCCACCGGTCTTATTTCAACGACTATATTCCAACGGTCATATTTTTATAGTTATAAATAATAAAATTCATAACTGAACTAAACACAAATTGCAGACAAACTCAAATTCATTCACACTTCTAAAATACTCATTTGTAATGGAGAATACTACACGAATGATTCTTGATATTATGCAAGCGGAAGAAGAAGAACATGAAGAAAGAATGAGAATAAGTAATGCTTATCTTTATCATTAACGACAAATAACGAATTCTGAATCACATCACAGTGGTTCTACAATGAATCATCGTGTAATTAATCGGAATAGAGAAGAAGGTCATGCTAGATTGTATCATGATTATTTTTCTAATACACCTACGTACATGAATACATAGTTTCGTCGAAGATTTCAGATGCGTAGATCATTGTTTTTATGAATTGAAGAAGCAGTTGTAGTTCACGATAATTATTTTACTCAATGAACTGATGTTGTGGGAATGCGTGGACTATCATCACTCCAGAAAGTGACCGCCACGTAATATTACATAATATGATCATTGAAGATGAAAATGAATTATATACGGACGAAGAACACTTTGATACAAATGCCGAACCAACTGTTACTCGTATACCACGTCATCCAAATACCTTTAGGGAATTCATACAAGTGCACCAGTAGATTCGAGACAAACAAATTCATGTTCAGTTGCAAAATGATCTTGTGGAGCATCTTTGACAGATTCATGGTGGAGACATGAATTAAATATTTGTTGTTATGTGATTTCCTTTGATATTTGTCATTTACTTTCCTTTCATATTTGTTTTTTTTTATTATGTAATTTCCATTTGTATTCATTATGTAATTTGATTTAGAACAATAAACATCACTATTTAATAAAATAAGCAAATTAAAGTCTAATACGATCATACATTAAAAGTCAAGTACACAAAAGAAATTATTATATATAATTTAATTAAAAGTAAATTTTTAATAAAATAATTAAATTTAAAAGTATAAATTATAATTAAAATAAAAAATATAACAAACAATTTAAATTAAAAATCTAGTAATGATATATCAACACTAAAATAATAGATGACTCTTAGTATTATCTATGCAATCTGCTCCAAACTCTTCAAGGAGAGAAAGAAGCGGGAGAAATAATTCTAACGGGAGATGAGTTGGATTGAGTTTAAAGGATGGGCTGGAGATCAATAAATTTGGAAGACAAGAATAACATTTTTTTTACAAGATAGTTATATACCCTCTCACGTAGATTATATACCTAAGAGCTACTATCCGTTAGAGTTGCTCTTAATAAGAGCACTCGTTCTGCAAAATTTATGAAAGATTAGGAGAAACATACCCCTCCATGATCACATGATCAGGTAGCTCTTGAGAGTTGCTGACAAAAATATGTGATTCACAAACCGTTTAATAAAATGAACTTATATAAAAATACTATAGAACCTTATATAAAAATTCATTTAGATTCAATTTTAACATTATTTATATTTTTTATGAATTAAAATATATTTTAACACGAGATTAACAAAAAATTATAGCATGATTACATGTAAATTTCATTATTACAAAATGTATATAAGATTATTCTATTTAAATTTGATTTTTAAAATTTAGATAACATTCCACATTAAATTAAATATGTTAGATTTTATTGTAATTTAATTTTATGATTTTAATCTTAAAAATCCATTTCTCACAAAAAAAGAAGTGTTTTGATGTTATTATTCTGTGTTTTTTATATAATGATATTTTTTATGGAGTACAACCCTACACAGAGTCTTATTAAAATAGAAAATAGTTTAAATAGAAAACCTTATCCTTATATCTGTCGCACCCACACATAAATTAAATACATCCACACACACAACCCCACCAATTCCCCTCCGTTTTTAATTTGATTTTTTCCTTCAATTGGTGATTTTTTTTAAAATCTAACTTTACCACATTTTTCTCCGTCTCCCAATGATAAGTTTCCATACCATATTTGCTATATATTCTGGTGACTAGAATCTATAATTAAAATAAATTCGTCACTTATCAGATTCGAACTTCAATCACTAAATTATATTATAAAAATCACTAATTTGTATTACAGAAATCACTAATTTGTATTATAGAAATCACTAAATTATATACTATGGGTTAGCAAGAAATAATGGAGGTCGCCGGAAAAGCGAAAGTCCTCGGAATATAGCACATATGGTATGCAAACTGATTGTTGGGAGATGGAGAAATATGTGGTAAAGTTAGATTTGAAAAAAATTCATAAATTAATAGGAAAAATCAAATTAAAAATGGAGGGTTTAAGTGGGATTGTGTGTGTGAATGTGTATTTGATTTGTGTGTGAGTGTCGATGCTGGTCATTAGATTAGAATGAATATGTGGTTTAGATTTTATTTTCTATTTTCTATTTTAAGTTATTTTCTATTTGATCACTTAGCTATATATATATGTATGTATGTATGTACACATATATATATATATATATATATATATATATATATATATATATATATATATATGAGGAGGATCGAGAGAGACTCCTATTTAGTGAGAGACCGAGAGACTCCTCATCTTAACCGTTGATTGTTTTCTAATCCTGTGACCAAGATTTCATACAAATATAATGATATATGTATGTATGTGTGTGTGTGTGTTTACTCAAATAGAAATCAAGTCAAATTTAGAAATTATAAACTAATATTAGCCAATCAATTTTTAGACTTAATTTAAAATGAACGCCAACCCCAACCCAACTTCCATCCACTCACCCCCCGACGCTGCTCCCACCCCGCTGGTTCCCTCCCCCACCCCCCACCCCCCACCCCCCACCCCCGACGCTGCTCCCACCGCCTCCGCCACCGCAGCCCCCGCTTTCGCCCCACTGCATTCCCCCTACCGCACAACTGCCACCGCCCCAGCCTCCTCTCTCCCCATCTCTATCTCTCCCACCCCCTTCTCTTCATACTCTAGTCATCTTCCTCGACGGAAACCATCTCCTTCATCTTCCCCTCTCTCCCTCTTCTCTATCTCTCTCGATCTATAGTAATTCCCCTCCTACTGCAGTAAATCGTCGGGTGATGGCCATAATCAATGGTGGTGGCCGGAATCAATGGTGTTGGTGGTTGGATGTATCTATATGAATGAAAAATTTGAAAAATCACTAAATATAATTAGAAGAATCACTAAAATAGTGATTGTAACTGTATAAAATAATGATTGTATATTATTAATTGTCACTTTATAAATAATGATTGAAACTGTTGCAAAAAAAGATTAATATTTACATATTATTTATTTAATTTTAAATTTTATAATATATATAAATATATCATCATTTCTAGTTTATAGTCAAAATTTATAATATTTAATTTTAAAATTTAAATTATATATATATATATATATATATATATATATATATATATATATATATGAAAACAGGAACCTGGGATACATCTAGGTAACTTTCCTCATATACCGAATAAAATGACTTCCTATTATAAAAATTGTGCATATCAAAATACTGTATCTATCAAAACACAATAATTTTATTCAATATTTGAGGAAAATTACCTGAGATGTATCTTAGGTTACTTATTCTCATAATATAAATAAAAGCTATTTTTATGAATATTTTTATAATATTAATATAATTGTCATATATGTATTGTCAAATATATTGTTATGATTATTAATAGTAGTGTTAAACAGGATGAGTGTTGCAGAAGGGGGGGATTGAATGCAACTTGCTAAATAATCACAATTCTTACTAACAACAAATAAGAATATGATATAACAAGTGTCAAATGCAAACAATGAAAGCAGGTAAAAGACACAGAGTTTAAACCTCAAAATTAATAGATTATTAATTTAGTTGTTTCAACTCAACTGAAAAATTATTACAGCTTCTAAGTTACAATAACAGATATGTTTGCTATTCTTCCTAAGCTTAAGAGAGTAGACAAGTTCTAACTTAGTTCCTTAAGAAAAAGTGCTTGTGGGAGATTGTATTTATATACTGAAACACATATCTCACTTACAGGTGCACTTTTCCTTTGTCCTAGAATAGAGCTTGAAATAGAAACTTTACTTTTCCTGTTCAATCTTGGCTTCATTCCCTTTGCAGATAAAGTTGTTCTGAGATGTACAGAAATCTTTGACTCCTTGAACACACTTTATCTTCTTACTTGTTTTCTCCCAAGATGCAGTAGTAGACTTGACAGAGTAGATTGAGATGTCAAAATCATTCCTTGTATTTTTCCTATCTACTCTGCTACCAGGAACAGACTGTCAGCTTCACTAAAAGTATACTGTCAACTTTTAGCTCCTCTATGGTGAAAATATCTTCGGCTCCGCATACTTTGTTGTCAAGCTTTGATAGTCCACTAAAATATACTGTCTCCAAAGCTTCTATCAACTATCCCCGCCAATGTTACTGTCAGTAAAACTTGTTGTCTTCAAATCTTCATTCTTCGCCAAGTTTACTGTTGAGGGAATAGTTGTTGTCACATGTTCCTTTGTACTGTCACTTGAATATGCTGTCATAGACTTGGGTGTTGAATGTTACTATCATGGATTTGAACCATGTTGTGCATGAAAATTTTGTGGACTTCTACTTTATGGATCAAGTTATTATAGTAACTATTAAACTTACTGTCACCTATTTGTGCTTTGGTTAAACATACTGTCTCAAGTGACTGTTTAAATATACTGTTAGGTCCGTAAGGATGGGGTATTAGCTAGAAGGGGGGGGGGGGTTGAATAGCTTAATACCCTTTTAAAAATTAGAGCTTGGTGTTTTAAAATTTTCTCTTCTCTTTTAAAAAAAGGTTACTAGTCAACTAGTAAATCAAATGCGGAAATTAAAAGAGAGTAAAGAGATAGAGCACAACACACGAGATTTTTATCCTGGTTTGCGATGGCGCAATCCCCTAACGGATCCGCTCACCCCTAGTCCAGTCCCCGAGTCCCTCCCTGAACTCGAGATTTTCCCACTATAAAAAGATGTACTCCTTATAGCGGCGGAGAAGCCTGTTACAACTGTTGGGTTCCGAGGCATAAAACGCAGCGGATAAACGTAAAAATAACAAAAAAAATCGGAACCCTAACGCAGGATCATGTATAAGACTTGACTGATTATGGTAAACAGAATCATACCTATTCTTGTCTTGACTTTCACGAACTCAACGGAGATCCTTGCTATCACGATTTTGTGTCTTCCTCTCGAAAGCACCTCTATGGTATCCACACGAGCACCTTCAAGAACGTCTCACGATCTTGATCACGGGATGGATGTACTAGCCTCCTTTGATGAATTCGAATGACTGCCTTTGCTGCCTCCTTGCTCTGCCTCTAGGGTTTTATCATATAAAACGTACCATTCATTTAACCTATCATTATCTATTTATAATGATTGGTTAATGGGCCTTTTCAGCAAAACCTAACCCATGTAGGCATAGGATTAAATAATAAAACATGCTTTTATTATTTAATTAATAACTAAGTCACACTTAATTATTATTGGCAGAAATACAATTATTCAAATTCGAATTTATATTATTTTAATTAATTAAGTCTCACTTAATTAATATAATAAAATTCAAATAATCATCAATTAATTTAAATCTATAATTTAAATTAACTATTCCACTAGGTGCTCTATGTGTGTGACCCTATAGGCTATTATTTAATTAGCAATAATTTTATTCTCCAATAAAATTATAAACAATGAGCGGTATCTAGTAATACATCATTGCTATCCAATTAAACAATAATTAAATCGTGATTTGATAAAATCTTTCATGATTAATGTTTCCGTGTAATATAATCCCTTTAACCAAATATATTATAGATTAAACTCGAGGCATGTGTTTAGTCATCCTCTTCAACATTTAATCCGGGTTTACTTGATCCATGAGTAGACTATGGAAAAACAAATCATTATTTGAGCACGGCCATGCATTTTATAGTCTCACTCAATCAAGAGGCCAATAATATCTCTCCTAATTATAGGAGGGTTAAATCCTTTATCTATCATTCATATTTCTCATACGACTCATGATATACCCGATGTCCACTTTTATCATCACCCGGTCAAAGGTAACTTTTAATGTAGTCAGAGTATATTAATCCTCGTATAGAAATATAATGATCTCAAGTCAGAGGATCATTACACCATTATCACTGTGAGTCTTTCTTATGACTTTATTAAACATGAAGAATCTCACTGTGGGTCTGTCCAGTACCATGTACTCCTACATGTACCTATGCATTGACTTTAGTATCCCCATACTTATAACCAATGAGATATGGTTATCTGTCAAACAACATACTAGTCTATTTATGTATTATTATTGTCCTATAATAATAATACTCGACTAGGGACATTTAAGAATATGATATATTATATAATCTCAAGTTCAAGTCATGTACTTAAACTATATAACGTGTATCATGATTCTAAGGACATTTATTATGCTAACAAATATATCGCAGTAATTAAAGTCATAATAAATACGTTTATTGAATAATCAAATGACATAAAGGTTTATTAAATGAAACATTGTATTGCCTCTAGGGCACCTACACTAACAATCTCCCACTTGCACTAGAGCCAATCACCCATGTATCTAATACCCATGGAACTAGTGTGACCGTCGTGCTTCTGCTGCGACAAGCCTTTGGTCAGTGGGTCTGCAATGTTATCATTTGTGTGCACTTTACATATGTGTATGTCACCCCTCTCATTAATCTCTCGAATGAGGTGATATCTCCTGAGTATATGTTTGGTTCGGGAGTGAGCTCTAGGTTCTTTAGCTTGTGCAATGGCTCCATTATTATCGCAGTATAGATCAATGGGATCTGCGATTGATGGAACCACTCCCAATTCAGTAATGAATTTTCGAATCCAAACTGCTTCCTTAGCCGCTTCACAAGCTGCAATGTACTCAGCCTCCATTGTAGAATCAGCTACTGTTTCTTGTTTTGAACTCTTCCAACTTACAGCACCTCCGTTTAGACAAAACACAAAACCAGACTGTGATACAGTATCATCCCTGTCTGTTTGGAAACTTGCATCGGTGTAACCTTTTACTACTATTTTTTCCTCTCCTCCATACACCAAGAATGAATCTTTAGTCCTTCTCAAGTACTTTAGAATATTCTTGACAGCCGTCCAGTGACCTTCACCTGGATTAGATTGGTATCTGCTCGTCATGCTTAAAGCATACGAAATATCTGGGCGAGTACATACCATCGCATACATGATGGATCCAATTGCTGAGGCATATGGAACCTTACTCATGCGGTCCTTGTCATCCAATGATTTCGGACACTGATCTTTAGAGATCGTTATCCCTTGAGATACGGGGACATATCCCCTTTTTGCATTTTGCATACCAAAACGGTGCAAAACCTTATCGATGTATGTACTCTGACTTAGACCGATCATCCTTCTAGATCTATCCCTATAGATCCTCATTCCTAGAATGTAGGATGCATCTCCTAAGTCTTTCATAGAGAAATTACTCCCTAACCAAATCTTAACAGCCTTGAGAGAAGGTATGTCATTCCCCATTAGTAGTATATCATCAACATATAGTACTATGAATGCCACATGGCTCCCACTAACCTTTTTGTAAACACAAGGTTCATCTTCGTTTTGAATAAAGCCATACTCCTTGACTGTTTCATCAAAACGGATATTCCATCTCCTAGAGGCTTGCTTCAATCCATAAATGGATCGACGTAATTTACATACCTTGCTAACATTCCTTGGATCGACAAAACCTTCAGGTTGTGTCATGTACACATCCACATCCTCTTCAAGGATTCCGTTAAGGAAGGCTGTTTTGACATCCATTTGCCAGATTTCATAATCATGGAATGCTGCAATAGCAAGCAAAATCCTTATGGACTTGACCATAGCCACTGGTGAGAAAGTTTCATCATAGTCAATACCATGAATTTGTCTGAAACCTTTTGCAACCAGCCTTGCTTTATAGGTCTGAACATTTCCATCCATGTCAGTTTTCTTCTTGAAAACCCATTTGCACCCTATGGGTTTTACCCCTTCAGGTGGATCAACCAAGGTCCATACTCGGTTTTCATACATGGAATCCATCTCGGATTTCATGGCTTCTAGCCATCTCTTAGAGTCTGGACTGTTCGTAGCATCTTGGTATGTGAGAGGCTCATCTTCGTCTATGAGCATCAAATCACCACATTGAGTCAAGAGAAATCCATATCTCTCTGGCTCATGGCGAATTCTACCAGTTCTACGAACAACCTGTGTTTGTTGAGCATTATCATTATCCTGCTCTTGTTCCACTTCAGGTTCAATGCTATTTTGTGGTTCTCGATCTTCATCGAGGTCTATAGTTCTCCCACTGTTTCTTTTGGAAACAAAATCTCTTTCCATGAAAACAGCATCTCGAGCAATGAACACTTTCTGCTCAGTAGGACTATAGAAATAGTACGCCTTTGTTTCCTTAGGGTATCCCACAAAATTGCACTCTTCAGATTTAGGTCCAAGCTTGTCAGATACTTGACGTTTCACAAACGCCTTGCATCCCCAAACTTTCATAAAGCTCATGCCTGACCGTTTCTCCTCCCATATCTCATATGGAGTCTTTTGAACCTTCTTAGTAGGAACACGGTTAAGTGTGAAAGCCGCTGTTTCTAGAGCATAACCCCAGAAACTAATTGGAAGATCTGCATGACTCATCATCGATCGCACCATGTCCAACAAGGTGCGATTTCTCCTCTCTGAAACTCCATTCCATTGAGGTGTACCTGGCGGAGTGAGTTGTGATACAATACCACACTCCTTTAAATAATCTTTAAATTCAGTGCTCAAGTATTCTCCTCCACGATCAGATCGTAAGATTTTAATAATTGCACCTCCGCCAATTTGCTTCTCTACTTTAGCCTTGTATTCTTTGAACTTTTCAAAAGAATCGGATTTATTCTTCATAAGATATACATATCCATATCTACTGAAATCATCAGTAAATGTTATGAAGTAGTAGTAGCCTCCTCTAGCCATCACACGCATTGGGCCACATACATCACTATGTATTAGCTCCAAACGTTCAGTGGCCCTTTGACCCTTACCAGTGAAAGGGGCTTTAGTCATTTTACCAAGCAAACAAGATTCGCATTCTTGGTATGATTCAAAATCAAACTTATCCAAATATCCATCCTTATGTAATTTGGATATGCGTTTCTCATTTATATGGCCTAGACGACAATGCCAGAGGTATGTTTGATTTGAGTCATTAACTTTAAGTCGTTTGTTTTCTATATTACAGACAGGATTATCTAAGTCAAGAACATATAAACCATTAAACAAACGCGCAACACCATAGGTTAAATCATTCAAAGCAAAAGAGCAACTGTTGTCCTTTATTGTAAACGAAAAACCTTTCTTGTCCAAACAAGAAACAGAAATAATGTTTCTGCGAATCGCAGGCACGTAATAACAATTCTCCAGTTCTAAAACTAGCCCAGAGGGCAAAGATAAATAATAGGTTCCTACAGCTAAAGCAGCAACTCTTGCTCCGTTGCCAACTCGTAGGTCCATTTCTCCTTTAGCCAATGTCCTACTTCTCTGCATTTCCTGCACATTTATACAAATGTGAGAAGCACATCCGGTATCCAATACCCAAGATGTAGAAATAGACAGATTGACTTCTATAACATATATACCTGAATTAGAAGCTTGCTCAGCCCTCTTCTTCTTCAGATCCTCCAAGTAAACTGAACAGTTTCTCTTCCAGTGACCAGTTTTCTTACAGTAGTGACATTCACCCTTAGCGACCCCACCTTTAGGCTTTAAAGCCTGTTTAGGACCTGACTTTGGCTTGGGTGTAGAATCAGAACCTGTCTTCTTCTTACCCTTCCACTTGCCTTTCCCTTTGGCCTTACCTTTATTGCCCACCATCAGTATGGGAGCAGGTTCAGCCGTCTTCATGTTGGTCTCATATGTTCTCAACATAGCCAACAATTCAGTAGGTGTTTTGTCAAACTCATTCATATTGTAGTTCATAACAAACTGAGTGAATTTGTTGTTCAAAGAATTCAAGATTAGGTCAATACCAGTTTCCGGACCAATCGGGAAACCCAAAGTATCAAGATACTCAATGTAACCAATCATCTTCAGAACATGTGGGCCAACTGGTTCATTTGCCCCTTGTTTGCAGTTAAAGAGTGACTTGCTCGTGTTGAACCTTTCTTGACGAGTTTGGCTTGCAAACATGCTTTGCAAGTGCTCATTGATAGTATATGCATCCATATGCACATGCTGTCTTTGAAGCTCAGCACTCATAGTTGCTAACATAAGACACGCAACATCAGTTGCATCATTCTCATCCTTTGTGTGGGCCGCTCGTTCCTCAACAGTAGCGCCCTCAGGAAGGGGACCTGCCGGAGGAATATCAATGACATGAAGCTTGCGCTCCTGCCTGAGGACAATCCTCAAATTCCTCTGCCAGTCTAGGAAGTTGTTTCCTCCTGTCAGCTTATCCTTCTCAAGGACAGATCGTACGGATAGTGTGTTTGTGTTGTTTGTCATTACTTGGTATCTACAATGATAAAAGCACAAAATTAAACATTAGATTGTCTGAGTTATTTATTATGTTCAAATGATTATGATACATTCATAATATATCTCCCACTATTTTTATCAAATCAATAGCCCTTACTATTAATTTGGAAAGTATATCCCATAATCCTTTCTAGTGAGCCAAGATCCATATTTCGTCATGTCTCAAGTCAACCACTGGAAGTCCTTAAGAATGATTATTTAGGTAGACAACATTTGTCAATTATATCATATATAATTCTTGGATAGTTTGGTGAGCAACGATTGATCTTATCTATCTAATAGATTTTTAACCAAACTCTATGCTTCTAAGTTCATAATGGTTGAATATAACCGTTTACTTTCACCTTATTATGACGACTCAGTTAAGTTTGACCCAATGATACAACGGCCGAATATAACCGTTTATATTCGTCGCATCTCACCACGATAGACAGGAGTCCCCTGCCACTGACAGTCTTTCCCCTAATCGATCTAGGATTCGATGAGTGTTCATTCATTGGAAAGCATCTGATTAAAACTTAATATTTTGTTAAGGGGTTTAGAAAATTTTACGACGATCATGATCACATCATGAAGAGATCCTCAATTTTTCCTTGAACTAAATATTTCAAATTGACATCTTAAATTGTTCATTTCCCAGGTAGATGGAGGATACCAGTGGTCACACTTAAAACCCATCAGCCTTACGAATACGCATATCCGTTTTTGTCAGAAAATCCCAATTATAGATATCAAAATCCATATTCAATTCCGTGTTTTAAAAATCCATATTTCATAAACACAAGAATCTCATGATCGTTTGTTGATTTTAAAATCTTGAATCGTTACAGATTTTATCTTGAGTCGTTACAGATTTTATCTTGTTTAAACAAGCATGGCATGGGTGTCGTATCTAATACATACATACATGATTAATCTAATTAAAGCATGCATCATTCATACATCAATATGTAAAGTGCAGTATGTAAACGTGCTTGGTTATGGCCCCTTTCCTATGTGATCCTTTCGAGCTAATGAAAGGATCAAAGTCAATCTATGGTGGTAAAATATAAATACAATTACATGTCTTCATTCTTCTTGTATCCACTAGTGCCTGCTCCTCTTCTTGGATCATCTTTCAGTCTTCAAGTACATTACATGGAATAATTGAATACAACCTAAGCTAATGTACTTACATAAGAAAACTCGAGTTACATTCGAGGTTAAACAATTACAAGAATGAAGAAAACGACATGCAAGTCGTATTTATAAAACCAAAACCAAAATAACATTAATCTAGGGGTCTAAGGCCATAACCAGCACCATGCTCAAGTACTCAACAAAAATAATGCGGGGGTCCGGGGGCGGCAGCCCCTGGGCGGGGGTCCGGGGGCGGCAGCCCCTGGGCGGGGTCCGGGGCGGCAGCCCCGGGCGGGGTCCGGGGGCGGCAGCCCCTGGCTGGGCTCGAAATCAGAAATTTTTTTTTATTTTCGAAGACCAGTCCTATTCAGAAATCATCAATTTCTGAACTACAGATCATATCTGTTGGCCTTTTTCCCCACTGCATCTTATACAGTTTCAGAAGCAAGTATCATATACATACTTATCATATCCCAGTTAACAGCTGATGTCCAACATAATCTGTCCACCAGTTTGTATCATATACAAACTGACCCTCATGCATAACATACAAATCGCAAACAGGCATATAAATCAGTCTTGACAAATCATTAACATGCTAGTATCATCATCTATTTACTCATCATATGAATAACAATTCGAATATACAAGGCAGTAGCATGGCAGTCTCAAACAGGCATGGCAGTAGCAAAGCAGTAGCATGGCAGTTTCATGGCAGTCACCAAGACAGGCATATTTGCATCAAATACAGTTAACACGTAACCAAATCAGTCCCTTATACACGTAGCTCTGATGCCATTGTTGGGTTCCGAGGCATAAAACGCAGCGGATAAACGTAAAAATAACAAAAAAAATCGGAACCCTAACGCAGGATCATGTATAAGACTTGACTGATTATGGTAAACAGAATCATACCTATTCTTGTCTTGACTTTCACGAACTCAACGGAGATCCTTGCTATCACGATTTTGTGTCTTCCTCTCGAAAGCACCTCTATGGTATCCACACGAGCACCTTCAAGAACGTCTCACGATCTTGATCACGGGATGGATGTACTAGCCTCCTTTGATGAATTCGAATGACTGCCTTTGCTGCCTCCTTGCTCTGCCTCTAGGGTTTTATCATATAAAACGTACCATTCATTTAACCTATCATTATCTATTTATAATGATTGGTTAATGGGCCTTTTCAGCAAAACCTAACCCATGTAGGCATAGGATTAAATAATAAAACATGCTTTTATTATTTAATTAATAACTAAGTCACACTTAATTATTATTGGCAAAAATACAATTATTCAAATTCGAATTTATATTATTTTAATTAATTAAGTCTCACTTAATTAATATAATAAAATTCAAATAATCATCAATTAATTTAAATCTATAATTTAAATTAACTATTCCACTAGGTGCTCTATGTGTGTGACCCTATAGGCTATTATTTAATTAGCAATAATTTTATTCTCCAATAAAATTATAAACAATGAGCGGTATCTAGTAATACATCATTGCTATCCAATTAAACAATAATTAAATCGTGATTTGATAAAACCTTTCATGATTAATGTTTCCGTGTAATATAATCCCTTTAACCAAATATATTATAGATTAAACTCGAGGCATGTGTTTAGTCATCCTCTTCAACATTTAATCCGGGTTTACTTGATCCATGAGTAGACTATGGAAAAACAAATCATTATTTGAGCACGGCCATGCATTTTATAGTCTCACTCAATCAAGAGGCCAATAATATCTCTCCTAATTATAGGAGGGTTAAATCCTTTATCTATCATTCATATTTCTCATACGACTCATGATATACCCGATGTCCACTTTTATCATCACCCGGTCAAAGGTAACTTTTAATGTAGTCAGAGTATATTAATCCTCGTATAGAAATATAATGATCTCAAGTCAGAGGATCATTACACCATTATCACTGTGAGTCTTTCTTATGACTTTATTAAACATGAAGAATCTCACTGTGGGTCTGTCCAGTACCATGTACTCCTACATGTACCTATGCATTGACTTTAGTATCCCCATACTTATAACCAATGAGATATGGTTATCTGTCAAACAACATACTAGTCTATTTATGTATTATTATTGTCCTATAATAATAATACTCGACTAGGGACATTTAAGAATATGATATATTATATAATCTCAAGTTCAAGTCATGTACTTAAACTATATAACGTGTATCATGATTCTAAGGACATTTATTATGCTAACAAATATATCGCAGTAATTAAAGTCATAATAAATACGTTTATTGAATAATCAAATGACATAAAGGTTTATTAAATGAAACATTGTATTGCCTCTAGGGCACCTACACTAACAACAACCACTATGTATTTAACTCGGACCTTAACTCCCCGTTAACCCCTCAAAATACAATAGCAAACCCTACTAGACTAATCTTGGAGCGTAACTCCCCGCTACCTCCTCACAATGTAAGTAGACCCCTTACAAGTTTATCTCGGACCTTAACTCCCCGTTACCTCCTCAAATACAAGTAAGAAAAATAAATTACAACCCTGCGTAGACTATGTTCCTCTAACCCTCTGTAGGTCTTGGATCTTAGGTCTTAGGTCTTGGGTCTTTCCTTTTCCTCACAGTGCAGAGACACCCAACTTCCCGTCGGCGTGCCTAGGACTTGGGTCTTAGAACAAGGATCACCTCACTTCACTTCACCTCACTAGCAAAGTCTAGACAACCAGTACTACGACTTAATAACCCTGTTTAATAAAAGAAGATTGGTGGACTAGTATATTACTGTACTAGACCAGGAACAAACAAACAAATATATATAATATAGCCGAAGCAACAGAATATATAAATGTGAGTCGGGGTAAGTCACTTCTTTAGAAGGACGAACCACACGGAGTGTGTGAACGTGTATGCAGTAATTTAAGTGCGTATGCTAAAGTAAAAGCGATATGTAAAGCGTATGAATGCAATCACTTAAATTAAATATATATATATATATAATATATATATAGGGATATATAAGGTCAAGATATAGACCAAATATATTTGACTTGAATGAGATCAAGTACGTTTTCTAACTACTTTATTTATTTTTGTTCGATATATAAGGCCGGGGTATATGATCTAAACTAATGGTCGAATATATTGACTTGACTTATGTCAAGCTCGTTTCAGAAATCAAGTTGTTTATAAGGCCTAGAGCAACAATTAAGTTGGCCTTTAAAACATACTCGAAATAAACCACTAAGATTCAACGAGGATGTTTCGTTTATGTCGTACCTCGACTTATACGAATAGTATCTAACTCGGAATCTAGGTTGGCTTCTTTCACTTAATAATTCAAACAAGGAGTACTTTTGTTTATGTCTTAATATATAGACTTATACAAAAATTCTCGACTCGGAATTAAAGTGAGATTAAACTTTACAAATATTCTACGAGAGAGCTTTGTTATATCTCTAAATAATATATGAGATTTATACAAATATTCTAATCTCGGAATATAAGTTAGTTTATGCCTCTTTTTATTTCAAACAAGGAGATGTTCGTTTATGTCTTATAATATAGACTTATACGAATATTATCTCAACTCGGAAATAAAGTGGGCTAACTTGCAAATATTCAACAAGGAGTCCTTTTGTTTATGTCCTATATAAGACTTATACAAATTGGTCTCTACTTGGAATAAAAGCTAGTTTAATTACCAAATTCAACAAGGAGTCCTTTTGTTTATACCTCTATATGAGATTTATACAAATCGGTCTCTACTCGGAACTTAAGTAACTTGGAGTTGTTATTAATCCCGGATAGGTAAGCCAAGGATATGAACAACTAATTTGGGAGAGTAAGAGATGAAAAGAAGGCTCCCCCAAATACCAACACAATCTATATATACTAAGAGAGAACAAACAATTAAAGCTCGTGTATATATAAATCGTAAACAAGGCTAACTATTTATTTAAGCTAAAAATCGAACCAAGCTAATCAATTTAAATAAATAGAGCCGAATTATATATATATCAAATAGACAAGAAATAACTAACTTATGACCCTTGTGCTCTTGTTAGAGACAAAATTATTTCTTTCGAAATCAAGGGATAAGAGTTAGGTTCGGGTTCAAGCTTTTGTGTGTGTATACAAAAATCAAGCAAGCAAGATACACACACTACTAGACATGAACCAAGCTACTGATATAAATATATAAAATTATATAACCAACTTGTAACCCTTGAGATCTAGAGAGAAATCAAGAGAAAAAGCTAGTTAGAAGCCAAAACACACAAAAAGTAGTCGCCGGAAAATCGCCGGAAAGTGAACTTGTGGTATAACTTTGGGGGCAACTAAACAAGTCTAAGGGCAGTAGATATATGGTCTTTGGGTAGCCTAAAGGGACTTGTATGGTTGGTGTGTGATTAGTGCAAGTATATGGGTTTTTAAGCTTGAAAGGGATAAGATCTATGAAAGAACTAAGCTTAAAGGGCAAGAACTCTTGGAGATGAAAAGCTACTGATCTTGAGAGCTTCTTTGGAGTGAAATGTGCAGCATATACTTGGCACTAAATGACTTGAGAAATGGTGTGGGGGGAGGGCTTTATTTATAGGCAAAAAATGGGGCATTTTTGATTTATTTTAAAAGGGGACAAGGGGACAAGGGTTTACATGGAGCAAGGAGAGCCACAACAATTCAAATTAAAGTTGTATCAGCTGAAAGAGGCCACATAGGTGCTTGGAAAAACGTGCTAACATCATTCAGTTAATTAATAAAGCTAATAAACACGAAACCGAACGATACGTTGGAAATATGACGTTTTTCAAAATATGCTCCAAAAATTATGAAAATTTGGGAACCATCTGGGAATTATCCCAATAGGTCATGGTCAAAATCCTACTCAATTTGGAGTTGACCTTTATTGACTTTTAATTGACCGAACAACCAATAACGTAATCGGGAATACAGGTCAAAAATAAAAGTCACCCAAAAATTATGAAAAAAAATCCTAAAATTCTTTTTCAATATTCTAATGACATTCCCCAAGTTTCAAGTCATTTGGACATGAGTAGATACTACTTTGAGAAAAAGATCGTTTCGCTGTCCCTACAGCCCGAAACAATACTCGATAGCCATTTGTCGGAACTTGTCAACGTTTGGACTAAAGTTTTGACTCAAAACATATTAAAATATAATATTCCTAAAATAATAATGACTATGAAGTCCAAGGAATATTTAATTTGAATTAAAATACAAATTATCCAAAGAAATAGGACAATTCAGGGCTTCCGGGATAAAATCTGTATTTTATATCTAGGCAGAACTTTGTTGAAGATAAATTGAACAAATATATTTAGAAAATATATTGAAAATATATTCCCTTGAAAACCTTTAAAACAAACACTCTTTTGAATAGATAACACATTTTCTGTTTCGTAAAAGCAGTGTTAAAATACTTTGTTTGTTCATCTTCAGTATATGCCTCAAACTATAACATATATAAATTAGATTTGATTTTATCATTATTTTGATAAATCTTATCTAAATATATGTAGAAAGAAAATCATTTAGTTTTGTTTATAAAAGCAGTTTGACTCAATTTGACTTTCTTCTCGTTGATTGTCACTTTGAATAACCTAAGGGAGGATTACTATATTAATTAGTAACTTCCTAATGCTAATTTAATTTACACTTATCATTAAGACAAAATAATCAAAACCTAATCCATAAGACTATATCTCACATATACTGTCAATATACATATAATAGTACATTTTACTTAGATTTTTTTTCTGATTAAGACTAATCACTAAAATTAATTACATTGTTAACCCCACAATTCCTAACAAATAGGTCATGTTAGGAATGAGTACTCTATAAAATATGCAGAGGGGGGAGGGGGTGAATGTAAATTCTTGCTTTTTAAAAATTTCCTAGATTCTTTATGCTTGAATGACTTTCTGTGCTTAATATGATTGTCTATTTATGTGTGTGCAATCTATTATAGCAGTGTGTGTAAATAAGTAAAGTAATGATGCAAGAAAACACATTATAAACTTTAATGTAATGGTTATTTTAGATTATTGTTGCGATAATCTAAAAATCATGATATGATTTTCACCTTCTTGTTCTTGAAAGAGATACAAGGTATGAAAATAAAAAGATTGTTACCTAGCTAGTAGAGACATGTGCTTGATATATAAACAGCATGTCTTGGCACATGCTCCACTGCAACCTATAACTAGAATAGGAAACAAAATAGAATATCTTTCATTTCTAGTACATTCTTATTTTATCTAACAACTTAGAACTAGACAAACTACTGATTCTACTTCATTTTTGTCTGTTATTACTTACTTGTTTTTATCTTCAAGCTTCCATTATAGTCTTGACATATATCTCATTCAAAGTTGGATCATTTCTTGAATGTGACAGTGCTACTGCATTTGTTTGGTGCTTCTTCAAAATCCCTTGAATTAAGCTAAACTCCATGTCGTGAATTCCTCCAATATTTGAATATTATTCTGCACTTGTCGACATCTTTAATATGCCTTTGCAATATCAAACTTCTCAATACAATATAACTGCATGTCGATCAATAATTCCACTTCACTACACACCTTATGACTTCTCAAAATATACTTTACAATACAGTCACTTCTCGATATGCAACTCTATAAACTTCTCGACACTAGTACACTCTTAATATCTCGATATGGTCTTTGTCTTGACTTCTTGACATGATATATTTATGCACTTGTCGATATTCAGACTTCTCGAATTGTCATGTTGTAGACTTCTCGGTATATTTACTTCTCGATATAACTCTTCAATATAAAGACTTTTCAATATGGAACTTCACTACATGCGATTTCTCAATATCATGTATTTATGAACATCTTGATATATGCTTGATTTGCACTTCATGATAACAAATCATTATGAATTTCACTATACAACATAAATGAAACTTCTCAATATATGCTTTAGTCAATTTCTTCATTTCTGCAATCTTTATGTCCTTGGCTTTATTACTCCTGCTACTTAAACAAATTCTTGAATTTCTTCCAGGACTTTTATTTGGTGACCACATTTTATTTACAACTTGAATTACATAAAAGAAATTGACTAGAACATTTTACATGACCGCAACTAAGTCCTGATATAATACTACATAACTAATTTAAAATGCTTAAACAACTTGACAAACACAAATAAATAGTGTTGACTTGTTTATTCCAACAATCTTTTCCTATTTGTAAGAAAATTATTTTGAAAAAATTTACAAAATAACAAGAATGCCTATTTTACAAATAGACCAAAACTGACCTAAATTGCATCAAGTTTGAGCCTTGCCCTTGGCTTCCTTCTGTCTTTGAATTTCAGCATTCGCATATAGGCACTTCAACCTTGCTTTTATCTCTTCTATGATGATGGAATCCTTGATAATGTATGCAACCAATCTCAACTTCAATTCAGGATAACTATTTGGGAATTTAAGTCTTATTTTGATGGTCCTTCCCTTGTCAAATTTGAACTCAATCCTATAAGAATTTGTGATTTTCTTTGTAGTGCTTCTTGCTCTCTCCTCCTTTTCTCAGTCATCTCCTATTTTTCAACTATTTTTTCACTCTTTCTTAAAAATTCTTGTGATAATAATGTTAAGTATTCGGTTGACACAATTAAATTCTTTTGGTAGATTCATCTGCAATTCTTGAAAATAGAAATAGAAATTAGTCGGTGAAAGTACCTTATAGTGATTAATCGGATAATCAGTAATTAATTGGAGCATTAATTAAAGACAATTTAATTTAATAAATAATAATACATACTATATTATTAAAGTCGAAACATTAAAAGTTTGGTAATCGGTCGGTAGGTATTTGAGCCGAATAGTTATTATTGAGCCTAATTTTAAAAAAATTATATTCCTAACTAAAAAATCATAAATTAATCTCCTAACTAATACACATCTATAAATAAAATACATAAATATTATTTTATTGAACATTAAATTTTTAACTAAAACACATTTCATATTAATCTCCTAAGTAACACATATCTCCAAAGAAAACACACAAATAATATCTTATTGAACATTAATCTTCTAACTAAAACACATCTCTAAATAAAACACATAAAAATTATCTTATTAAAATTAAATACAAATATAAAAGTATATGAAATTTTTTATAAACCTATGTACATATAATATTAAATAAAGTTTAAATTATTATTACAAATTTTTAATTCAAATCATGTAAAAAAAATATTAAAATAAGAATTATTTAAAATATTAAAACAATTCGATCCGTGCATCGCACGGGATATAAACTAGTATATAATTATATATAAACACAATTAAACTATCATAATATTTACAGAAAAAAATATATCACATATCATTAGTCCATACTACTATATCAATGTTAAGATTTATAAAAAAATCACTTATAATAAAAATATATTCATTATTAATTCTTTTTAAAATTTTATTTTTTTTAAATATTAATTTTGATCGATTTTTGATCATTTCTGTTAGGAATTATGAGTCCTAGAAGTTTACAGGGGGGGTGGATGTATACTTCAAGCCTTTTTCTTTCTCTTTAATTCTAGTAAGCTAGTTTAACGGTTAACTAGATTGCAAGAATGAATAGATTGAACAGTAAACAATGAAGAATATATATAGACGGTAGATATAACTTTCAATCTAATTTTATTAGAATGAACTGTTGCTACAATCTGAAATTCACATTGAACTTCAGCTTTTTGTTCTAGGAAATTTACAATTGTAAAACTCACAAGACATCTATCAAATGTGGCTGTGCATAAAATATATAGACAACATGTCCTGTGCACATGCTCACATAAGACAGATTAACTATAACTAGAAAAAGACAAGACATCCTTTACATTTGACTGATATCTATTTCTAGCTAAACACTGTTGTGACAGTCTGCTACATCCAGCCTTATACTTTCTGTCATTTGTCTTGACTGACTTCCCAGCTACATTGTAGACTTGTCTCTATCTTTGCAGGTTAGACTTATCCTGTAAAAACAGAGCTTCAGAATTATCTGACTTGTTCTGCAACTTTCCTTGAAAAAAGCTCCTTGGTGCAGTCGAGTACTCTGTTCAAAATATTTCAAGAAGTCATATGTGCTGACTTCTCGATTGGGTACTTGCTGTGACAACTCGATTGAACCATGAATATCCAGCTTCTCGAATGACTAGACTTCTCGATTAGAATACTTCATTAGATGACTTCTCGATTAAGCTAGACTTCTCGAATAGTAACTTGAAATTATGACTTCTCGAATGCCTCAGATTTACCACTTCTCGAATGCTCCTTTTGCTAATTTCTCGAATTGATTCCTTTTTCTCACTTCTCGAATGACTCACAATCAACACTACTCGAATGACTTCAATACTTGACTTGTCGAATGGCTGACTTCTCGATTGAGTACTGAGCAGTTGAACGTGTTTTGAGACTTCTCGAAATGTTCCCACAGTTCTGACTTCTCGAATAGTAGACTTCTCGACTGAGTTCTCAGAAGACTTCCTTTATTTCTCAGAGTTCTCAGAAGACTTCAATTGATAGAGTTCTCAGAAGACTTCCTTTATTTCTCCACAACCTTCTTTATCTTGTTGCATGATTCAACTTGAATATTCTAACAGACTTTATTTTGACTTTATTTACAATTGAGAAACAGACTGAGTAGATTTCTATCTGCAATTTTATACAAGAATATCTAAGTCACTAAACTATTACAGAAGTACAGACTATGTTACAGCAAGACAGATAATTAAATAGGCTAGGCTTGATTTAAGTCCAACAATTTCAATTGATTTTTTCCGTCTCGCCCGATTTTTGATTAATTTAGAAAAAACATTCTTTGAACCGATTTCTGTTTAATCGTCGTCTATTAATTAATCAAATTAATTTTGGCAAATTTTTTTAATCAAATTAATCACAATCTTTTAGAACATTGCTTTAAATTTATAATTTACCTTCGTATATCTATAAAATCTACGATAAAGCGTGAGAATATTAGGCGAGAGAATTCGAACTTGAAATCTAATCTAACCAGAATTTTGATAAATTACTGATATTCTTAAAAAACTTACTATAATATATTAGAAAGAGCATTTATTAACAGTCAATATTATACTCCAACATCAAATACCGTGTAATTTATAATCTAAAACAAATTTCCTTTAAACACAAAATATGGATAAACACAAATGACAAAACATGGATTATTGTATTGTCCTTTTACTCTTTTTTCGTTGATAATGAAGCCAACCACGGTATTACGGGTCGTTTGATTTGCGGAAAGGTACGCGGTTGAAATTAATAATCGGGTTAGGATGATATGAGGTTCAAATATCATTTTTCATATTATGTATAGTATTTGATTGAGTATTGAAATGAATCTATTTCATTTAAAAATAAATGATTCCTAATACTCATATTTCATACACACCTCCTTCTTAAATATTAAAAACCATACATTCATATATGCGCTTTAAATTTTACTTTTTTTCAATTAAATATTAGGTATATGATTGGAATAACAGAAACTCATACTTAAACATCACGAACCAAAATTGCCCTTAAACATATGAAAAACAGTGGACGAATATCATACTTGAGCCGATTTGTTCGCAAAAAACTCGAGATCATACTCATTTAACAAGTTTTGATTTGGCTTAAGTTCGTATAGGAGTCGAATTTGAAATGAATTTGATAACAGCCAAATTGGAATACAAATTTGAACTCGTTTAGTTAAATGAGTCAAGTTGAATTTGATATGTGTCAAATTGATTTAAACCCGATTTGAGCTCAAAAATCCGGTTCAACTAGAACTCATTTAAGTTTTAATATTACAATAAATTATTATAAAAATTATTTTTATTTGTTATAAATTATAAATTAATTATATTTTTTAATTTTATAATTAAAAACTTATAACCCGTGCGAAGCACAAGATGAATGACTAATATTTAGGTAAATTTATTTTTTATATTATATTTTATTAATATTTACTATACAATTTTATAACGCTGAGAATTTATGTTAATATAATATAATATTATTCGCGAGAAGTTGTATAAAAGGAGGACTATCGGGGGTTAGAGTTGTATGTTATTATATAATGATATTTATATATTAATATTTATAAACTTTAATGATATATTAAATAAAAATTATAGGATAAATATGATTCTTAAAATAGAAAATATAGAATATAATTTAAATATAATATAATATTATCCGTGAGAATTTGTATAAAAAGAGGACTATCGGGGGTTAGAATTGTACGTATGATATATATTCTTTTTAAAATTAGATTTCATTAAAATTGAAAGGTTAAGATCTGTTAGGAATTATGAGTTTTGATGATAACAAATTACTTAGAATTTCAATAGGGACTCAAAATTATTTTGTAACTGATCAATGGATATGACTTATAAATATCCATTGACTAGGAAACCAGTTATCAGTTGAAACTTGTTTATCAACTCATAAACTGGATTGTAGCATTGATTTATGTTTCACTATCAATTGATTGTATTACCTCGATGGATGCTATGATGCAGTCAACTGATGTTATTGACTTCAATTTCTAGCTTCTCAACAGATGTGAAGAATGGCTGATCAATTGTAAATATTCTAAGTCAGAATTCTCACAAGTGAAGTGATCAACTGATGTTGAAGTCGATGGATGAAGACACTACTCAACGGATGAAAGCTATCAACTGATACAAGTCATCAATGGATAAAAACAGTCAATGGATAAAGAACCATCAATGGATAAGGAGTCGATGGATAACTCAATTATCCATCGACACATCAACTGATCAACAGATATCCTATCCATCGATGGATAAGCAAAGGTGAATCAACTGATAAGCTTAACAACATTTATCAGTTGATTAAAGTTTCCCTATTTAGCTAAAGCCAGAAATTACGGGAACAGTGCAGAAACTGAATCATTGGAAGACAGTCCTGTCAGGATTGTGAAGACTTTCAAGGCAACACAACATCCAAGGAATATCTTAAGACAAAGACACTTCCAGAGCTAGTTAGTTCTACAAGGAAGGCTGTGAAAAGAAGCTAGTTTCTATTTTTATGTAAACAGTATAAATTGTAATATTATATTGTTATCAGTCGATAGAAAACTAGAGTAGTAGTTTTTGTATATATAAGTCACAAAAATACAGTAGCAAAGGATGAGAAGTTTTGAAGAACTCAAGAAAAGCAAAGTAGAAAATCAGGCAGAACTTGTAATGCTTTTCTAAGTTCTACATTCAACTTTGTACGCAGCTTAGTATTTTTACTAAGATCAATTGAAAGCAAAAACACACTAGTGGAAAAATAATCCACTAGTAATTTTTAATCTTGTTATTTCTGTTTTCAACACTTTAGTTATCCAGTTCTTAGTTACATCCATCTTAATTAAACTCTCTCTTTGTACAAACTTATTTCCGCAAGAAGTTGAATTAATTCTTAAGTTTGTATTCAACCCCCCTTCTCCAAACTTAGTGTACTTAAGGGCGAATAACAAGATCGTTTCTATGGTTCATTTAAAATTGGACGGTTATGATTTTTTCTATGGTTCATCTTGAACCAATTTTTTTTATCTTTCAGCTATAATAATATAGTATAGATGAGCCGGCGAGTATATCCATATCTGCTTGTTTAAACTTAGCTCAATAGCTCATGAATAAAGTTGACTCGACTTGTTTATTTAAGGAGTCTAAGTTCAATCAAAGATATGAATTCGTATAACTTAAACGAGCAGTTCTGGTCATTTAAAAGTATCCGAACTCAAACTCGTTTATTCGGCCGACTATTCACTTATAAGTTATAACCCATTATTGTTGAAATATGGGTAATGGCCCTTTATATCATAATTTAAAAGAAAATGACTCAAAATATCATTATTTAAGAAAATGGTTTTTTTATCACTTAAAAATACAACTTTATCTTGGGTTTTTAAAAAACACAAGTTTATATCATGTTTTTAATAAAAAAAACTTCAAAAAATAAATTAAATAAATAACACAAATTTAACTTGCATTTTCAGAAAAAAAATAATTAAAAACGTGCGTCAGTTTATATCCTCCAGGCCCATGAGTGACCTAGACACTACACCATAGATTGCCTATTGCAATCACATGTTAAAAAATTTCTTTAAAAATGTTGCTATTGCTTGGGCAATTTTGATAAAATTAGATATATTGCAACTACTTAAAAAAACCGTTACAATAGAATTGAAGTAAATAGAAAAATTTTAAAATCTGGAATCTATGGCAATGGTTTTATATGGAATTGCTATAGACTGCAATATGGGCACAAAAAATATTGGCGGGCATGATTTGGCGGGTTATGAAAAAATTAAACAGGGGCTTGTAATAGAATTCGCGGGATAATAAAATAACACAAACACTCAGACACAAACATCTGCTAAGCCGTAGATTACTCTTCAAACACTCTCAAAATTGCTAATCGTTTAATTTGTTATTCCTAACCTTTTTCTAACCTCGAACAAGCCGTAGAAATCTCGAAGAAGGTAAGTCTGTTATTCCTTATTCTTAATTAGGGTTCTTGCTTGTTTGTTAGTTAGGGTTCTTGTTTGTTAGTTAAGGTATATATATATTCTTAATTTGAGCATTATGTGTTAATTAGGGTTCTTATTTGAGCATTATTGTACTAATTTTAAATAGTACTGATTTTAATTTGGGCATTATTTGACCATTATGTGTTCACCTTGGTGTTTGTTTTATGTTTGTATGTATTTGAATTCGGAGTTTTCTAGTGTTTATACTGTTTTAACACATTTGTATGTACTGTGCATTGCTTGCGATATAGTTATGTTTGTGTAAGTATAAATTTGACTAGTGGAAAAACAATCCACTAGTAATTTTTAATCTTGTTGTTTCTGTTTTCAACACTTTAGTTATCCAGTTCTTAGTTACATCCAACTTAATTAAACTCTCTCTTTGTACAAACTTATTTCCGCAAGAAGTTGAATTAATTCTTAAGTTTGTATTCAACCCCCCCTTCTCTAAACTTAGTGTACTTAAGGGCGAATAACAATTGGTATCAGAGCAGGCTTTCAACAAACAGAAAGTCAAGATCTAAAAGTACGTCAAGAATGGGTCAAAGAGACACAGGAGTTAAGATTCCAGTTCTAGAGAAAGATGAATATTTTCCCTGGAAAGTAAAAATGCACTTGCATCTGCTATCTATTGATCCTTCCTATGTTCATTGCATAGAGAAAGGTCCACATGTGCCTATGAAAATAGTTACAAGTGTAAATGCAGACGGTACTCAAGCACCAGACAAACTCATTCCTAAATCTGTGAGTGAGTATACAGATGAAGATGAAAAGGAAGTACACAAGGACAAAAAGGCTATGAACATCTTGTTTAATGGTCTTGACAAGGACATGTTTGACAATGTCATCAGTTGTACAACCTCCAAAGAAGTCTGGGACACTCTTCAAACCCTCTGTGAAGGTACTGAGCAAGTAAGAAAGAACAAAATGCAACTCTTGATTCAAAAGTATGAGGCCTTTCACTTCAAGGGTGGTGAAACAATAAATGATACATATAGTAGGTTTCAAAAGCTGTTGAATGAGCTTAAACTATATGGAAGAGTTTATGCTGTTGAGGACACCAACCTCAAATTCTTGAGGTCCCTACCCAAAGAATGGAAACCAATGACTGTCTCTATAAGGCAATCTCCTGACTTTAAAGATTATACTTTGGACAAGCTGTATGGCATCTTGAAAACCTATGAGTTGGAGCTACAGCAAGATGAGGAAATTGAGAAAAGTCAGAAGAGAGAAAAGTCCATTGCTTTGGTGGTCAAGGAAAAGCAAGTTGCAGAAACAGATGAAGATGCTGATTTCAAAGAAGGGAAGAAAGAAGGTCATGGCAATGGTGCAAATTATGTTAGATATGATGAATCTTCTACTGGTAAAGGAAAAGAACTTTGTGACAGTGATGAGTCACTCATCAAAGATGAAATGGATGAAATAGATGAGCATTTAGCTTTTCTATCAAGAAAATTTTCTAAACTCAAGTTCTAAAGGAATCCAATGCAAAGGCCTGAATCACAGTTCAGGAGAGACACTCAACAAGGCAAAAATCTTGTTGACAGGACTCAATTCAGATGCTTTAACTGTGGATTGGCTGGTCACTTTTCAAGTGAATGCAGAAAGCCCAAAGTTGAAAAGAGGTCAAAGTCCAGTGATGGTATTGACTATAAGAAGAAGTACTTTGACTTGCTTAAACAAAGAGAGAAGGCTTTTGTGACAGAAGAAAAGGACTGGGCTGCTGAGGAGGATTCTGAAGAAGAAGAAGAACACATCAATCTTGCACTAATGGCCAATCAAGATGACCAGGAAGCTAGTTCATCTAGCAATCAGGTAATTTCTACAAATCTATCAGAGTTGTCCAAAGATGAATGCAATATTACTATTAATGAAATGTCTAATGAATTGTATAATTTGCATGTCACTCTTAAGTCTTTGAACAAAGAGAACACTAGGCTCAAATTAATATTAGAAACTCTCACTGAAAGAAACAATTTCTTAGAGAGTGAGCTAGTGCAATTGGACAGACTCAAGATGGAAAACAAAGATGCTAGAAATGAACTAGTTGACAGTAAAAAGGAAATAGAGAAGTTAAAAGAAAAATTAGAGGATGAACTAAGAACCATTGACAAGTGGAACAGGTCAAGTAAAGCCAGTAAGAAGATGAATGACATTCATGGAACAAACTCTTTCACCATGTTGTCTGAAACTCTTGAGAAAATAGCCATTGATGAAGATCAATCTTTGGAAAAGAAGCAATCGATTGATAATTCTGAATCAACTGATAAGAATTATCCATCGATTGATAATGCTATTCCAACGGATAATTATCCATCGATTGAGAAGTCATCAACTGCTAAGAAATGTGATATTAAAACTAAGTTTAACAGACCTATTAAATTTGTCAAAGAAAGTAGCTCCTCTGAATCTCAAATCAAAGTTGAACAGGCTAATATAGGATTCTTATCTAAAAATCAGTTGAAAGAGAAATTGGAAAAGATAGAACCTAATATTCAGCCAAATGAAAAGAAGAAGAAACATAGAAATGGTAAAGTAGGCATAAACAAGCACAACAACTACACACCTGACAAATATGCTCCTAGGAAAGTATGTGCTAAGTGTGGTAGTAAAAATCATTTATCTGTGCAATGTAAACTCACCATGCCTACAGCAACAAATGTACCTGCTGTACCCAACATGTATACCAATTCTGTTTTTCCTAATTTAGTTGATTCTCATGCTATTCATGCTCAATATGCATCAATGCCTTATATGTTTAATCCATATCTTGCATTTGCCAATATGAATATGCCTGCTATGCCATGGAATATGCTTAACAATCTTCATGCACCAAATTTTTCCAATTCAGTAAGCATGAGCATTCCAAATATTAGCACTGAGAATTCTGAGGTAAGGAGACCAACACCTAAGGTTGAAGTGGAAGTAAAACCACCCAAACCAAAGGTACAAAAATTGGAAACCAAGCCAAAGATAACAACTAATAAGAAAGGACCCAAGGCAACTTGGGTACCAAAATCAACTTGATTTGTTTTGACTGTGTGCAGGGAAAAAGAAGAAATCTTTGGTACTTGGACAGTGGGTGTTTAAGACACATGACTGGAGATAAATCCCTGCTCACAAAGTTTGAGGAGAAAGCTGGCCCTAGAGTAACTTTTGGAGATGACAACAAAGGGCACACCATGGGATATGGCTTGATTTCAAAAGAGAATGTCATCATTGAACCTGTTGCATTAGTTGATGGCTTAAGACATAACTTGTTAAGCATAAGTCAACTATGTGACAATGGAAATAAAGTCTGTTTCACAACAGAAGCATGCATAATTTCCAACAAGGTAGATGGAAGCCTGGTCATGACTGGGAATAGAAAAGGGAATGTGTACATAGCTCACTTCAACTCAACAAATGCAGAATCAATGACTTGTCTTCTCTCTAAGGCAAGTACAAATGAAAGTTGGCTGTGGCATAAGAAATTAGCTCACTTGAATTTCAAAGCCATGAATCTCTTGGTTAAGAAAAATCAAGTGAGAGGCTTACCACAAATGGAATTTGTCAAGGATGGACTTTGTGATGCTTGTCAGAAAGGAAAACAGAGGAAGGCATCATTTAAGTCGAAATTGGAATCTTCAATTGAAAAGCCACTTGAGTTATTACATATGGATTTGTTTGGTCCTGTAAATATCATGTCTATTGCAAAGAAGAAGTATGCTCTAGTCATTGTGGATGATTTTTCAAGATTCTTATGGACTTATTTTCTACATTCAAAGGATGAAGCTAGTCATCTCATCATCAAGCACATAAGAGAAAATGAGAAAAATCTTGAATTGGATGTAAAGAAGATAAGGAGTGACAATGGAACAGAATTCAAAAATTCCACAATGAAAGAGTTCTGTGAATCAAAAGGAATCATACACACATTCTTTGCACCCAGAACACCTCAACAATATGGGGTAGTTGAAAGGAAAAATAGGACATTGATTGAAGCTGCTAGAACCATGTTGGAAGATGCCAAACTCCCAACATACTTCTGGGCTGAGGCCATAAACACAGCATGTTTTACTCAAAACATCTCCCTAGTAAATAAAGCTCAAGGGAAGACTCCTTATCAATTGATCAATAAAGACAAAAAGCCAAAGGTGGGATTTCTTCATGTCTTTGGCTGCAAGTGCTATGTGCTAAGAAATCAAGGTGAAAACCTAGGAAAATTTGAAGCCAAGGCTGATGAAGCTATATTTGTTGGGTATGCACTATCATGCGTAGCCTATAGAGTCTACAATCTCAGACTACACATTATTATGGAATCTGTACATGTAGTATTTGATGATAAAAAGATTCAAGGCTTGTTTGATGAAGGAAACCATGACACACTGCATTTTGAGAATGAATCAAATGATGTAAATGATGATGAAGAGGCAGAAATTATAAAACCTCAAGTGTTCAGAAACCCAATATCAGTTGATGTTATTGCATCAATGGATAATTTATCAGTTGACAGAAATCCATCAACTGATAATGCATCAACTGATAACTCCTCAACGGATAATCAACAATCTACATCAAGGGTATCCACTTCAGGGGGAGGGTTTCAGAATCAAGCTACAAATTCAGATCACTTTGAGTTCAATACAAATGATCATGAAGCTTCATCATCAAGGCAAAATTTGCCTCCTCAAAGAAAATGGACAAGAAGCCATCCATTTGAACTAATCATTGGAAATGCAGAAGATGGTGTCAAGACAAGAAGTGTTACTCAAAATGAGTGCCTGTATAGCAGTTTTCTATCTCAAGAAGAACCCAAAAGAATTGAAGAGGCTCTCATGGATCCTGATTGGGTTTTGGCTATGCAAGAAGAACTGAATCAGTTTGAAAGAAATAAAGTATGGAAGCTGGTGCCCAGACCAAAAGATAGATCAGTAATTGGTACAAAATGGGTATTCAGAAACAAAATGGATGAAACTGGTATTGTGACTAGGAACAAAGCAAGGCTTGTAGCAAAGGGTTATTCACAAGAAGAAGGAATTGATTTTGATGAAACTTTTGCACCAGTTGCAAGGTTAGAAGCAATCAGAATCTTTCTGGCTTATGCTGCACATGCTAATTTCAAAGTCTACCAGATGGATGTGAAAAGTGCATTTTTGAATGGAGTACTAGAAGAGGAAGTCTATGTGGAACAACCTCCTGGCTTTGAAGATCCAAAATTTCCTAACTTTGTCTACTTTTTACTCAAAGCACTTTATGGCTTGAAGCAAGCACCAAGGGCCTGATGCAGATTATGCAGGTTGCAAAATAGACAGGAAAAGTACTACAGGCACCTGTCAATTTCTGGGAAACAAACTTGTGTTATGGTTTAGTAAAAAGCAACATTCAGTATCAACTTCAACTGCAGAAGCTGAGTACATTGCTGCTGGAAGTTGTTGTGCACAAATTTTATGGATGATGAATCAACTATTTGACTATGGGTTCAACTTGAACAAAATTCCCATCTTCTGTGACAATACAAGTGCCATTGCAATAACAGAAAATCCTGTGCAACATTCCAGAACCAAACACATTGACATAAGGTATCATTTCATTAGGGAACATGTAATGAATGGTACAGTTGAATTACATTTTGTCCCTAGTGAACAACAACTTGCAGACATATTTACCAAACCTCTAGATGAATCTACTTTTAATAGATTAGTCTGTGAGTTAGGTATGCTTAATTTTGCTCATGCTTAAAATGTCTGTCAAGTTTTTTTTTGTTTTGTAGCCATTGTTCACAATTATCAATGGATATTTATCTATCGACAAATAATTACCTAAGTAATTGTTTATCGACGGATAAATCCCTTCTTATTTGATCAACAGATAAATGTTATTCCTATCGATGGATATTTATCTATCGACAGTTAATTACCTTGGTAGTTAGTGATCGATCGATAAATGATTAACTCTCTATTTTATCCGTCGATAGTAATAAAATTTCTACAGTTTTATTCATCCGTTGATCAGATTATAGCCGTTGGAGAATTACCATCTAGGGTAATAAACTACAGTCTTTTATACATCAACGGTTATCTGCCTAATTAAAAAGTCCTTTCAAGTCTTTTTAATACTAGAAAATATAAATAGCAGTTGCAATTAAAAATTCATTCTTACCTGCTATTTTTTTTCTAAACTATTCATCTCTGTCTCTCTCTCTCTCAAGCTAATTTTATCTAATTCTCACGAGCTCTCACAAATTCTTTCAAGTTCACTTTAATTTCTTGAATATCAACTGAAAGAATGGCACCACAAAAGAAGATCGTCTCTTCCACTGGGTTCACCTATGAACAGAACAACTTCACAGCATGTCTAACGGTGAATGATGCTCCTGTGGACTTTCATCCATTGATGCGATTCCTAGGAGATTGCAAAGTTTCCAAAGCTCTCAGCGAAGCACCAACAATCGTGTGTTCCTTTGTTGAGGAACTGTGGACCTCTGCAGAGATTTCACCAGATGGGAAGGTAATTTCTTATTCTTGCAAAGGTAATACCTATACAATTACTAGTACTTCATTATCTGAATGTTTAGGGTTGCCTGTAAATAATTGTAATAAACCACCCACTGAAAATGAAATTAGGGACATGTTAGAATCCGTTAATTATGCAAATGCTGAAACTGGATTAGGAGAAGTTGTTAGGAAAAATCTTAGGAAAGAATGGAGTTATTTCTTTGATGCCATAATTAAAGTATTTTCTGGAAAAATAAGTAATTTTGATGCAATTACGATCAGTATGCAAGAAATTGCTTATTCTATCCTGTTTGATAAATACTTCGATTTTGGCACACTACTCCTAAATGAATTATCTGCTAAGTTAGGACCCAAGTCATCTAGGAAAAATAATATCTACTTTGCAAGATTTTTCATGATGATTATTAATGCCTCTGTTGGAGAGTATGAAATAAGTGCAGATATGGAGTCCTTGGAGCCATGGATGCAAAACAAGAGGGTCTTCAAGGATCTTGTGAGAATCAACTTACACCCTAAGTTGTGCCTCATTTATCCTCCTCTTGTACAGGTATATCTTCAAAATCTCCATCTTGTACATTCTTCTTCAAAATCTCAAATTTCTTTGCCTTCAGCAACAATGGAGGGAGATGGAAATGCCCCCATTCCTCCTACCCAAGTTGCACAACCTTCCAAACACAAGTCTGATCAAACCACCTCAGTAGTTTCTCAAAAGACTACTGTTGTAAGATCTAAGAAAAGAAAAACCACTAAGGGGAGTGTGAAGGTGGTTGATAAGGGTGAGGGAACTGGCCAACATCAAGAAAGCCAGAAGAATAAGGAGAGTGAGATTGAGAGGAACCAGCCAGCCACCAGTCCAATCTCCCAACAGATTGAGGCTGTAGTAAAGGACTTGAACACATCCCTAGTTGCATCTTCTCAAAAAGATGTAACTATTGAAAAGAGGTCTCAACCAGGACCATCAGATGGGGATAAGGGTCACCAAATAATACAGCCATACAAAAGAAGAAAGAAGGTTACAAATACTGCATAGGGCACACACACACATGCAAAGCCAAATGAAAATTTGGTGGAGCCTTCAGTTTCTTCTTTTGATGTGTCTCAGAATCTTCCTGAGGCACAGCCCCATTCTTTATCTGAATCTTCTCCTCAATCTCCTTCAAAAACTATTTCTTCAGAAACAGTGTTGATTGACAACTTCATTGTTTCAAATTCACCCTCTTTGCAACTTAGGGTGGAGCCAACACTCTCACCTGCATCACCAAATAAGGTTAACACCTTGGTTGATCAGGAAAATACTGTAATTTCTCTCCAGTCAATGGATATTATGCAATCAACTGATAACTTCCAACGTCCATTGACTAGTTCACTTTCATCGATGAATATCCTTACATCCATCGACGAGCTCCCATCAACGGATATTCATCCATCGATGGATACTTCTTATCCATCGATTGATCCCTTAATGTCAATTCATGAATCATCCATTGAAACACTTCAGGTGGCCAATACTCTATTAGGATTGAGTGGAGTGGGTGAGGTGTGTGAGAGGCAAGGTTTGCATACCTTGGCAAAAGGAGAGTGTGTGAATGAGGGGCCCTCAAATTCTTCTGAGGTGGCAAAAGGAGAGGGTGTGAGAAAAGAGAGTCCCACCTTAGCAGGTGATGAAAAAGGAGAGGAAAGTAAGGGAGAGGTGAGAATCCAGGATGAGATCCTGATGCAAGAAAAGAGAGAAGAGAGTAAGAGAGAAAAGAATAGAGAGAAACCAATTTCACCATCTCATGAAGCATCAACTTCTAAAACTGAGCAGTTTGAAGCAGGACTCACCCAGGAGTTGGGGCTAGAGTCAGGGGAAGTTGTAGACTATGGAGTCCCTGCAGGAGTTGCAGAAGTCAACATGGAGGTGGAGGATGAAATTGATGTCAATCTTGATGCTTCAACCTTTCAACATGAAGATCCTCATTATCAAGAACTAGCAGCAGCATCTAATCAAATAGCTGAGCAAATGCTGGGATTAGTGCAGACAGAAGAGCAATTCAGGAGTGGGAAAGAGTTTTTGGCCAGTCAACCTGATGATATATCCCACATGAATCCTGAAGATTTTGATGATAATTCTGATGATGAACTTCTGGATCCACAAGTGGCAAGTGATGAAACTAATTTGGCTGAAACAGAAAGGGCCATCATTTCTCTTTACAGAAGGTCAATGGCTGAAGTAGATGTGGTGGATCCCCTGCAAAGGAGAATTCTGAACTTTTACAGGGATAATTTGAAGATTCAGAAAATGCATGTCACAAGCTCCAAGTATGAATTGAAGAAAATAAGAGAAGACATTGACAGCTCAAGGATGCATTTTGACACCACCATTGACTCTAGACTCAGCCTCACAATGCTGACTAGAATCAAGCAAAGGTTGGACACTGAGTTTTCAGCCAAGGACAAGGTAATGGAATTGGAGAAAAGAGTAGCCTCCATGGAGCTCAACATGCAGCAAATTTTGAAGAATCAAGTCACTCAAATCAATCTTCTGGGTAAACTCTTAGAGACTCCCATACTCTCTCAGTCAGTAGCACAAGTGCCAGTTGCTGATAACAAAAAGGGGGAGAAGCAAGAAGCTGATGCATTGGAGAAAGCAAGTGGTACTGAAGCTGTGGTGGCAAAGTCTACAGATCCCAAGAAGGAGTTGGCTCAAGACATAGTAAGGAAATTTGATGCAATTGCTAGCAAATTCAAGGAGACAAGTTCCAGTAGCTCACAACCTGGTGACAGGAAAGGAAAAGGAAAGCTAATTGAAGATGATAAAAAGAAAGCTGTCACAGGTGGAGGGGAAAGTGAAAAATTGTTGAGCAAAGCCATAGTAGTTGGCATAAGAGAAAGGGAGCAACAAGAAAAATCCCAAGAAGAATTAGCCATTCAATTGCAAAGGGAATATGATGAAGAGGATAGGCTAATAAGAGAAGCCAGAAGAAAAGAAGGTGAAAGGAGGCCAAGGATGAAGCAAAGAGCAAACAAGCCCAAAGATGCACCAAAATCATCTGGAGTTAAAAGACCATTAGTTGTTGAAGACAAAGGAGACAAGGAGAAGAAGCCAAAACAAGTCAAGACTGAAGGTCAAGCTTCTGGGAGTAATCAAGCCAAAGAAATAGAGGTGTTCAAACACAAATCTCAAAACTTTGTGCCAATCAAAGCTGAGGGAATGATTGCAGCAAAAGGACAAAGGAAGAAAGATGTTGATCTTCTTCACATTGAGTATGAAGATGGATCACACTCAACCTTCACATTCAACCAAGTCTTGGATCAAGGATATGGCATCTTAAGGAAAAATCTACACTATGCTCAACAGGAAGTATTATCTAACTGAAGAGCTAGGAAAGGCCATCCTTGAAAGAATGAAGAAGATAAGGGAGGCACCTGTTCAAGAAGAAAGGGATGACAGAATAAAGATCTGGAATCCTGAAGGAAGAAAAGTGCTTCATGAGCCCTTCTACTTGATGATATATAAGGACAGGGAAGGCAGAGAAAAATGCATTGATATTTGTCAAGAAATAGACAAACTGCCCAATCTGGAATTAAATCATCTAGCAAGTCAATTGGACTACAGGATTGAAGATGAGAAGATATTGAAGGGAACCCTTTACAGGAAGATGAAGGAGAATGAAGACAAGATGAATGAGTCAAGGGAAAGAAGGAGAAGATATGAGATTCAACCTCAATCATCAAAATTATCAGGATTCATCCCTGACTGGTATCTGATTACTCTGTCTCAAACTTTACTTATCAATATTGTAATTTTTGCTAAGAATGAAAATGTTCAGGTGTTTTGTTATCATCAACAGAAAATTTATGCATATTTTACATATTCATAAATAGGGGGAGATTGTTAGGAATTATGAGTTTTGATGATAACAAATTACTTAGAATTTCAATAGGGACTCAAAATTATTTTGTAACTGATCAATGGATATGACTTATAAATATCCATTGACTAGGAAACCAGTTATCAGTTGAAACTTGTTTATCAACTGATAAACTGGATTGTAACATTGATTTATGTTTCACTATCAATTGATTGTATTACCTCGATGGATGTTATGATGTAGTCAACTGATGTTATTGACTTCAATTTCTAGCTTCTCAACAGATGTGAAGAATGGCTGATCAATTGTAAATATTCTAAGTCAGAATTCTCACAAGTGAAGTGATCAACTGATGTTGAAGTCGATGGATGAAGACACTACTCAACGGATGAAAGCTATCAACTGATACAAGTCATCAATGGATAAAAACAGTTAATGGATAAAGAACCATCAATGGATAAGGAGTCGATGGATAACTCAATTATCCATCGACACATCAACTGATCAACAGATATCTTATCCATCGATGGATAAGCAAAGGTGAATCAACTGATAAGCTTAACAGCATTTATCAGTTGATTAAAGTTTCCCTATTTAGCTAAAGCAGAAATCACGGGAACAGTGCAGAAACTGAATCATTGGAAGACAGTCCTGTCAGGATTGTGAAGACTTTCAAGGCAACACAACATCCAAGGAATATCTTAAGACAAAGACACTTCCAGAGCTAGTTAGTTCTACAAGGAAGGCTGTGAAAAGAAGCTAGTTTCTATTTTTATGTAAACAGTATAAATTGTAATATTATATTGTTATCAGTCGATAGAAAACTAGAGTAGTAGTTTTTGTATATATAAGTCACAAAAATACAATAGCAAAGGATGAGAAGTTTTGAAGAACTCAAGAAAAGCAAAGTAGAAAATCAGGCAGAACTTGTAATGCTTTACTAAGTTCTACATTCAACTTTGTACGCAGCTTAGTATTTTTACTAAGATCAATTGAAAGCAAAAACACACTAGTGGAAAAATAATCCACTAGTAATTTTTAATCTTGTTGTTTCTGTTTTCAACACTTTAGTTATCCAGTTCTTAGTTACATCCATCTTAATTAAACTCTCTCTTTGTACAAACTTATTTCCGCAAGAAGTTGAATTAATTCTTAAGTTTGTATTCAACCCCCCCTTCTCCAAACTTAGTGTACTTAAGGGCGAATAACAAGATCGTTTCTATGGTTCATTTAAAATTGGACGGTTATGATTTTTTCTATGGTTCATCTTGAACCAATTTTTTTTATCTTTCAGCTATAATAATATAGTATAGATGAGCCGGCGAGTATATCCATATCTGCTTGTTTAAACTTAGCTCAATAGCTCATGAATAAAGTTGACTCGACTTGTTTATTTAAGGAGTCTAAGTTCAATCAAAGATATGAATTCGTATAACTTAAACGAGCAGTTCTGGTCATTTAAAAGTATCCGAACTCAAACTCGTTTATTCGGCCGACTATTCACTTATAAGTTATAACCCATTATTGTTGAAATATGGGTAATGGCCCTTTATATCATAATTTAAAAGAAAATGACTCAAAATATCATTATTTAAGAAAATGGTTTTTTTATCACTTAAAAATACAACTTTATCTTGGGTTTTTAAAAAACACAAGTTTATATCATGTTTTTAATAAAAAAAACTTCAAAAAATAAATTAAATAAATAACACAAATTTAACTTGCATTTTCAGAAAAAAAATAATTAAAAACGTGCGTCAGTTTATATCCTCCAGGCCCATGAGTGACCTAGACACTACACCATAGATTGCCTATTGCAACCACATGTTAAAAAATTTCTTTAAAAATGTTGCTATTGCTTGGGCAATTTTGATAAAATTAGATATATTGCAACTACTTAAAAAAACCGTTACAATAGAATTGAAGTAAATAGAAAAATTTTAAAATCTGGAATCTATGGCAATGGTTTTATATGGAATTGCTATAGACTGCAATATGGGCACAAAAAATATTGGCGGGCATGATTTGGCGGGTTATGAAAAAATTAAACAGGGGCTTGTAATAGAATTCGCGGGATAATAAAATAACACAAACACTCAGACACAAACATCTGCTAAGCCGTAGATTACTCTTCAAACACTCTCAAAATTGCTAATCGTTTAATTTGTTATTCCTAACCTTTTTCTAACCTCGAACAAGCCGTAGAAATCTCGAAGAAGGTAAGTCTGTTATTCCTTATTCTTAATTAGGGTTCTTGCTTGTTTGTTAGTTAGGGTTCTTGTTTGTTAGTTAAGGTATATATATATTCTTAATTTGAGCATTATGTGTTAATTAGGGTTCTTATTTGAGCATTATTGTACTGATTTTAAATAGTACTGATTTTAATTTGGGCATTATTTGACCATTATGTGTTCACCTTGGTGTTTGTTTTATGTTTGTATGTATTTGAATTCGGGGTTTTCTAGTGTTTATACTGTTTTAACACATTTGTATGTACTATGCATTGCTTGCGATATAGTTATGTTTGTGTAAGTATAAATTGCTGCTTTGCATTTTGGTCTAGACAATGTATGACCTGTTGATTGGATTTACAATGTATGAGTTTATATTGTTGCTTGTTTTTATAGCAGATTACTTGTGTAAAGTCGAGTCGTTTTCGCTCCTTGCAGAAAATTGTATAGAAAAAATTGTCTTCATATGCCTGATCTCTTCTAATCTGCTATATTTGTATAAGTTGATCTTCATATTTTCTTTGTTGTTTATATGTGATTTTGTGTAGAAAATAGCGTGAAGTGGATTTGAAAGATGAACTGGGTTTTACTTCCTGTCTTCACTGAAGAATATAGTAATGGGGCGAAACAATTTGTTGTGAATGCATTTGCACATTTTGCCGTAGGAAGTGAAATAAAATGCCCGTGTAAAGTCTGTGCTAATCGTTTTTGGCACTTAAGAGATGATGTGTTTGAGCATCTCATAAGTAAGGGTCCGTATCCATCACTTGTTGATTGGATTTATGAAATTTCAACTCCTAAGTATCGAAAAAAAACTAGTCATAAGGATTGTGATAGGGGGTTTGGATTAGGTTCTGATTTTGATGAGATGATTGATAATACGCACAGAAATAATTATGAAAAAAATGGAATGAATAGTGAAACAAAAGCATTTTATCAGCGTGTAGAGGAGGGGAAACAACCTTTATATCCGAGGTCTGAAAAATTTACTAGTTTAGGTTTTATAGTAAAGCTTTACGGATTAAAGTGCACACATGGATTCACCGAATCTGCCTTTAGTGGTATGCTACAGTTGATCAAGGAAGCCTTCCCTAATGTAAATTTGCCTCTGTCTTTCAATGTAGCAAAAAATATGATTAGGGAGTTAGGTCTTCATTATGAAAAGATACATGCATGTCCTAATGACTGCATGTTATATTGGGCTGAAAATAAAAATGAAAATGACTGCAAAGTTTGTGGAGTTTCAAGATGGAAAGAGTCAGAAATTGTTGCCCCTAATTCTGTTGATAATAACAAAGAAAGGAAGCACAAGATCCCAGCCAAAGTAATGAGATACACTGTGATTAATACAAGGTACGATGTAAAGGGTCATTTCCTGAATAGTAACAGTAATATTTGGGTATTTTATCCTCAATTTGTGATTAAAATGGTTTTTTTCTTCATATATATATTTGAATGTTACTGCATCTATTATATTGCGAAATGTACATGATGTTATAACTACGTAAATTTTGTATCCGTCTATTTTTTTTAGTCCTACTGTATAACAAAAGATTTGGCGGTTTATGGTTCGCCTCTCTACCGCAATGCTGCAGTAATACCTTTGGAGAAAGTAGAACTGCAATGTCATTCTTAATCTACATTATAATAATTCACAATGCGCTTGAAATTGTTTTTCGAGATCTCCAAAAAAAAAATTGTATTCTTTTGCGAAAATGTTAATATCAATTGATTTAGATTTTTCAACTTGAACTTGAAACTTCTATCGTATACTCATCAGATTTTCCTCTTGACACTATGTCCACAACTGAATTTGTTTGCCACAGCAATAAGACCGGAAACTATGAATAATTACTGAGCATAACGAAAACTGCATTTCAGTTAAACTATTACATAAGTTGTTGAATACATCAACATTGTGCATATGCATAACCAAATTTCTCAGTGATACTGATTTTCCTTGTTTTTAATAGGCAAGCTTTGTTGTTAAAGAGGACCCCTCCTATAATGAGTGTTCGGACTCATGGCCTTTTGCATGAGGGTGAGACATCTTTATTCTTTACTACTAGGCTATTCCCGAATCTTCAGTAAACCCTTCTTTTCCTACTCCATGCTCTTCAAGAATATTTCTGGTGTCGATCTTTTGTTCCTGGTGAGCTAAATCATAGGTTGCATGAAGACCAAAAAAGAAATAGTAAATCAGCATGACAATGGTGCAGATTCCGAATCTTATAAAAGCTGAAGCTTGCAATGATCCCATCAAAAATAAGTTTATTGCAATGCTCAAAGATGGTAGCCATGGAACAAGTGGAACTCCCCAAACTTTTGGCGTCCTTTGTTGTGGCAGTAATGAGATTCCCAGTGTACCCAAAAACCATATAGGAACGGTGACAGTGTAGCCGATCCACTCATTTGGATACAATCCCCAATAAGCTGAAGTTCCCATTGAAGAGGCTATAATTATTAACAAGAACGCCACAAGTTTTAAGAGGTTTGTTTTAGGAGTTACCCCTCTTGAATAGTATCTCCTAACTAGAAGTGCCACTGCCATCATCATAAAGATGAAAAGTGTACTTATAGACAACAGGCTTGACAAGACATCGAGGCTTGAAAAGAATGCAATGCAACCAGCACTAATTGTGATCAACAGTGTTGCGTTTATAGGGGTTCTTGTCTTAGGATGAACAAGAGCAAACCAGGGTGGGATCATATGGGCTCGAGCAATGTGAGTCGTGTATCGTGCCTGTGCAAGTGCACCTACTAAAAGTACAGTAGTCATTCCTTTGAGAGCTCCCAAAGCCACTAAATATTTAGCCCATTTCATTCCCACACTCTCAAATGCAGTTGAGTAAGCTGCATCACGGTCTATACTTGAGTATTTTTGCATCATGGGAAGCGCAAGTGCCATGAGGCAATATATAACTGTTATAATGGACATTGATCCAAGTAATCCCAGAGGTATATCTTTTGATGGATTTCTTGTTTCCTCAGCCATTGTCGCAATACTATCAAATCCACCATAAGCAAAGTAAACAATTGCTGCAGCTTGAAAAACACCTTTAGCACCAAAAGGAAAAAAAGGTTTCAAATTTGAAGCATCCACATGAGAAAATCCTGCAATGAGCACAAACAGAATTACAATAGTGTTTGCTGCTGATGCGACCCAGTTGATATACGAAGTTTTTCTGGTGCTAGCCATTGCAATAGCTGATGCAATAGCTAGAACTGCAACAGCAATCGGATCCAGCAAGTTGTATCCCTCTGTAAGATTTGTATGTATGCGTAGCGAATTAGGATGTTTGTTTAAAAGTGACGTGAAGTAAGATGTCCAAGATCTTGATACTGCAGCACACCCAACAATACTTTCAAGAAGTATATTTGCAGCAGTTATAAATGCTGCAAAGTCTCCTAATTCTACTCTCAAGTAAGCAAATGAGCCTCCAGCTACTGGAATTTCAATGGCGAATTCTGTGTAACAGAAAACCGAAAGCATTGCTGAGATTCCAGAAACAACATAAGACAAAACAATTGAAGGTCCAGCATGATCATGGCATTCTTGACCAGTGAGTACAAATATGCCAGCACCGATAACTGAACCAAAGCCAAACCAAGTAAGATCCCACCAATTGAGACATCTTTTAAGGTCATTTTCGCTTTGTTTTCTGAGCTCAGTGGTCTCATTTGCATCATCTGATCGACTTATAAGCCGGTCCTTGAAACGATAAGCTGTTTGTGATAAAGCATAACGGTAAGTACCCCAGTTTTCAAAAGATTGTTCTGGGAAAAAATCTTGTTTGCTACATCTCCAGTAGCTTCTTGGTTGGACCTCATCACTCACTTCTTTTGCTGAACTCATTATCTCGTAATGCCTTTCCTCCACGTATATGTCTATATTTCCATATTTATAGTCTTGCTCAATGAATCATATAAAGAGAAAGAGTTACTACAAGTATTAGAACAGAAATGTTTGAAAACAGCAGAGTTGTATTGAATTACTAGAATATTTTTTGTTGTTTTTCAAGTAACCTTATCATTTAAAATGTCATAAATAATGAAGGGATATTGGGATGTCCGTGTGAACTGGGTAATGGTTAAAACAATTTTGGTTTGTATTTATTCTTGTAAACTACGGATTCTCCAGCTATCTGAACACTTTTAACTAATTATTTGTCCATTACAATCCTAGAACATCTAAGGTAGATAAATGAAAATATTAATCTGTCAGCTAGCTATTAAATTGTACATGAATATACCAATTTATTGGATTGTCTTCATGCGGGCAAGGATAAATAATGTTTTTTTCCCTGTAATTTCCGAGGTTAATAATTACACGTCTATTAGAATATCAACTAGAACACGGGTTTTAGTTGATATTAAACGCAATATCAACTCATGAATACAAACTCGGTAGTCCAATACTAAACGCAAAATAGCTATAGCTATAACTATTACTATAATATGATATCAAAAAATATTTTTTAGTACTAAAATAGGATTTTCACTCTAATACTAATTGTATTTGCAGCCAAATAATTCAAAGTACCTATCTTTTTCTCTAACTCTTCATTTTACATTTCATTTATAGTTGATTGCATATATTCATCCTTAGCTACAAATTTGAAACGAATTATACATTTATGCATATTTACGTTCAAGTATGCAATTGTTTTCAAGTGAAGAGTTTTATATTTGGTTCCAAATTATAACAATGCACCCAAATACAACATTGCACTGAACTTTGAACTTTCTCTTATGAAAGATAAAGTAGACATTTTTTGTAGATAAAGATTGATAGTTTGTTACATGCAATAATGCATGAGCAAGTCCAGTTTAGGACTCAGCTTAATGTATTCAACACCGACAGTCCCCATCATTGGTTAATAAGTTCCTTTCTCACCTTTCAGATTGATTGGACTGAGACCATCGAACAAGTTGATAAGGTGCTCTAAATTCAACTAATATGAAACCTCTTTTGTCATTACTAGTGATGGCCAAGTGAGTTTATGGGATTTTCTTCATAGATTTGTGACATCAACGACCCTTATTTAATGGTGGTCACATATTTGATCCAATAATTTGATATTTCTATGGTCTTCAGTAATCACTTGGTCTTTTGTAATTGGTAGCTCTATGATTTTTGGGGATTATTCGTACATTTCACTTCAATGTATCTTGTATATGTGATTCTATGACCCAAAACTTATTCATATGATCTTCAATAATATTATCATGCCGTTTATTTTTTATTAGAAGCAACTTATTAGTCGAAAAATAAAATTTTCCGACTTATAAATTACGCATTATGTGAATGAAACATTATGTCTTCATTGATTTTTACCACAGGGCAGAGATGGCTTGATTTTGGGGATTTTATTAATTTCTGACATCAAATCTGCGATTCTGCATCATATATGGCGATTCTCTGAGCCACCCACCCATATTTTTACGATATTCAGTAATACTACTTCTTATCACCTACCAGCAGTATGGTCAAGGATTGAATATGGGCTTCAAAAGTTCTGTATTAACTTGCACATTAACATATGTAATCTTTTATATCAGTTACGAGACAAACAGAAATGGTAAAATTATTGTTCCTCGTCTGAGCTAGGTACTTGAGCAACCTTTCAACCCTTAGTTCTTATAATTGGGACTGAAGCAAACATCTGAAAATCATAGGCCTTAACCAGATTCTTTAGAACAGCGAGTAGAATGCTTAAAGTCTCACTTTGTTACAAACAGAAAGGTGCCAGTTTCCTTCCTCAATCAGCAGAACGAACAGTCTTACTGGCAGCCATTTCTTTCAGTTGACAAATCTAATTTACAAGTCATTAGTTAATAAATCTAATTTATAAGCCAGTACAGATTTGAGCAAGATATAATGCTAGATCCAATAACAAAACTGGCAATTGCACCATTGGTATTTAAATAATTTGACATATGTGGTGCAGCACATCCTTAAATACATATTAATCCACCTGAACCTATTTATAAGGGGAAGAGAGCTATGCCCAAGATTTCCAAGCCTTGTTAATTTTTTTGGCAAGATATCTAGCTCCATGAACAACTCCAACTGTGAGTAGACCAGCTACAGCTTGCCTTCCACTTGAAACCATAACCTTTTTCCGCAATATTTTTTGTATGCATTCAGCAGCCTCTTGTCTAGAACTTGTTACAACTTTAGATATAATTTGACCTTCATGGGAAAAGTGGCATAAACTCATAAAGTCTACATAAGTGTGGGTGGTGAAATTGCAAATCGAGCTGTAAATGGGAGAAATTTTTCCTTCCCAGTAACCACTTAAAATTTCACATCCAGAATGATTTTATTATGGATTAGCTATAGCAGTAAAATTCCAAATACTGGGTATGCATTTATCAGGTCAAACTATTCTTATTAATTAATAATGAAGACTTCAATATCTTACCAGTCTCACCCTGTCCCATCTTTTCTCCTAGCTTTATCCCCAATTCGGTTTTAGTGAACCGTGGAAGCGAAGAAAGTAAAACAGATGTTGCAGATAAACCACAATCCTTGCATTGAGAGGTTGAGAAATGTCAAATTTGGGACTGAGGTGCCAGGGTTAGGTACGGATATGTCGTTTCCGAGTAATATTGCCATTAATAGCTAGTAGTGATCATTATTAATTGTAAAAAATATCTTAAAAAATAATGTGGAAGAAGCAATAAAGAGAAAAAAATTCCTACAGTTGCAACTGTTAAATTGCTTTTACTATCTTGTCATGATTAATGAGTACAAATATACACAAAGGAATTAGGAAAATTTAACAAATTTAAAAAGAGTGTCAAATGAAAATTTACAGACCTGGGTTATATGCACTTGGTTATTGCCAAATGATGAGAATCTCAATAGGTCTTTGCTTGCATAGTCTTCTATATACGACTTGTACATTGTTTGGAATAAATTATATTGCCCTTGTACAATCTTCTTCACCTGCATAATTATGTGATGATTAATAGAAATTTCAAGGTCACAATGCTGTTTCAAAAGCCCCCATCCACATTTGGATGTTGTATGATGATGATGACATATACGGAAAATGTTAAAATAAATATATAGGTGCTCTTAAAAAAATGTAACCTGGTTTTCGTAAATTTCTCTACTAGATAATTATGTAGTGGTAATTGGTAAGAAGAATATAAAAAGATATTATGGCAATTGGCAAGATTGTTACATTAATCGAAGAAGTTGCATATGGGTATTGACATCCATAGAAATTCACAATATCTTGGTATTTAATTCCTTTATGAATTTCATGGGAAGTTAAACAAATTGTTTGTTTGTGATGTAGGAATTTGCATTCTCTAGGTATTGTAAGTCACCAAGGTGGAGGTGGGTAAGTGACTCCCCCATTATATAGGAATTTAAACTTACCAGGAAGTTCAACTTCCCATACAATTGTCAACCAAACAATTTTGCAAATTGTTACTTCCCATGAAGTTACACTTCATGGATATTTACATGTCACCAAACAAGCACACATTTTCAAATCAGAACATTAAGCAAATATCTTACAGAAATATAAATTTTAGAATTTATAATGTTCTTCCTCTAAATTAAAATTAATATCAATTTTCAAGCAGCTTTACCTTATTTTTATCCTCTGCAAAAAACATGCGCAAGTCACCCATATATGAAAGGCTGCATATTTTGGTATACAGATCTTCCTGCATGAACATTTATATGATTATCATTTTGAAATTAAGAATACTTATTATAAAGAAGAAGGAAACCTCGGTAAATTTAGATGGCAAAAGAAGGAGAGCAGCGGAAGTAGCACTCTTCAAGTTAACAGAGTTTTTATGTTCTATGCCCCGATTATCCACAAGCACATGGACCTATAGGAGTGGAAAAAAACTTTCATGTCATTAGTTTAATGTTCAGTGGTCCAGACACCATGATAGAAAATATAATAGGATATGAAGTTTACATGTACACGGAAACATCCAATTTTCACACTCAAACTGTTTGCAGAAGAACAGAACATACTTAGAAGGATAAGCCGTAGGCAAATTCATATGCTGGAAAAGCTGTTGGATAAAAATTTTCAGAAGTGCCAAGTGCTTCTACTTTTATATATTAGGGTCAGAAAAACTATAATGTACTATTTTAAGCGAACTTGAGATTTTTTGTAGTCGGTCATACAATTTTGGGTAACCCAATTTTTTTTAATATTATTATGCTCGGACTCGCCTCTAGACCCCTCCGTACCTATGTCGACACAACAGGACTCCAATACAGTCAAGAAATCCAGATCGGATCTGTCTTGTGGAAAATGGATTCACCAACTTCGGCGACTCAAAACACTGGCGTCTGAAGTAAAGAACGAGGACGTAAGGAGAACAAGCCAGCCTAAATAATGCTAAGATATGATTGAATTCAGAAAGATAAGAAAAGGAGAAATATGTCCTACCTGAAGAGAAAAATATATATTATTTGTATAATTGTATTGATTCCCAATATCAGTGATCTGTAATGTTTTAATCCAATTGTTCCCAAATGACGCGACATTGGTGATGTGGCAATTTGAGAAGTTTTAATTGGTGAGATTTATGTGAATTTGGGGTTTGGGGGTGGGGCAATTATATAATTACATCACAACTTAAATAGTGTAATTTACATTTTACAAGTTTAATTTAAATGGTATAACATTTTTTATGTCAGACTACGACTTTCAAATAAAAAGAAGTGCAACATAATTCAAACAATGTAACATTTTTTTGAAAAAAAATATTGAAGTATAAAATGAATGATGTATCTTTTTTTAAAAAAATTATTAAAATAATAAATCTATCTAAATTAACCAAAACAAAGGATGTTGCTTTCTTAAGAATGCTAATTATTAGGGGGTTTGTTATCTATATTACAACACATGTAAAAAAAAAGTTAACGAACATGTAAAAGTTTCAAGTTATTAATTAATATAATAAAATATGTTTTCATAGCCTATTACATCTTAAATAGTATTATTAACTTATTAAGTAGTGTTTAAATGTTCAAGTTTATAACATATAACACAGTTGACCAAACAATGTATCCAATATGATCAAATGTTTAGATATATAACGCAAAAGGTTTATGAATTAAATTTATTTAGTTTTAAAATTAAACTTATTAGTTATAAAATTTATTCTATTTTAAAATTTAATTTTTTTAGTTAAATAAAAAAATATTTATAGTATATCACGATATTTATTCTGTTTTGATCACATTGTAAATGCGATCAAAAGTAACTCTAGGATTAAATGTTCAAATTTACAACATAGTCAAACTAGTTGATCATTTAATATAAACTAGTCTATTTGCAAAATTAATATATAAAATAGGTTAATATAGAATTTGCAAAATAAAACAAAATTTTATAAGAACTTTAGCATGAAAATTCGTTATATTTTGTGTTATTTTATACAAATTTTCAAAAAAATTTAAAACATAGATTTGAAATTTAATTTCAACAAAAGTTTCCGTAACAAATTCACTTAACATGATATATGCAAAACAAATATATCTCGTAAGAATTTAATTTTCATTTCCAACTTGTATATATAATGTGTGTATATATTTGTGTAGAGTGTGTCTCAACTGTCCTCCGTGTTCAACTCACATACGTGGTTGATATATGAATAACCGCAAGTGACTCAAAATATTAGTTTTTCCCACTCCACTTCTCTCTCTCTCTCTATTCCACAACACCTCATTTTCTCATTTTCTTTTCACTTCCCACGTTGCATGCCATTTTCTTTATTTTCAATGTATTTGATATTCAAGATTTTAACTTTTGATATTCACCTCATTTTCTTTTATTTTAATGTTTCAATCTTGTTCTATTTTCTTCAATTTATGAGATAAATTTGGCAAGGAAATGCTTAAAACTTGAAAATAGATTTGATTTTTATGGCACTACCATGTCACTTTACATTGGTCGTGAGGATTCTAAGGTATGTTTTATAATGTTACACATATATTTATATCATATATTGTGATTATGATTTATTAAATTTGCAATTTTTGGGTTTTAATGTATCTGGGTTGGTGGGTATGCCGTATGCGTGCAGATATGGAAGATAATTTGTGTAGAAACAACTATAGAAATCAACTTTCTTTTTAAAAATTGGAAATATCGTTTTGCTAGTTTTTAACTTATAAATTATAAATATCATTCTCCCACTCTTAGTTAAAATTGACCTCCAAATACTATACAATTGACATCAAACTTAAAATTGTTAAGCCTCCAAACAAACTCATCACAAACAACAAGGCCAAATACTATACAATGTCCCCTGTTTGATGGACCTGTGGAAAAGGTGGCGGAAATCGTTTTTGGCTTTGTAACTATTGTAACATACAAGTCACGAGTCCATATGCCACACTCAAAAGCCGCCTCTTACAAACATTTGTAGGATCATGGTTAGGGTTGTAACTAAGTCAAACCGAACTGAACTCTTCAGTGTTCAGGTTCGGCTCGTTAAAAAGTTGTCAAACTCGAGTTCGAACTTAAATCCGAGTCAAAAATTTTGTTTGAGTTTGGTTCAATAAGGAAAAATGTTCACACGATGAGGACTTCATTACTTTGCAATACTAGCTATTGCTTATATAAAAATATTGAACTACATTCATATTCTGTCGAGCAAGAAAAAACTGATGTCAATTTTTTGCTTCACCCATTTAGAGATTCTTTGAAGAGGAAAGGAGTCTCATTATGCTCACAAGGTGATAGGCAAAAGCGACCTCTTATCAATGTGATGACTGCTTTCATGAGAAAATTTTAAATAATGTTGATAACTTCAAGGCAACAAGTTTGAGCATTGAAGCTAAGCATGCTCACATTTTCAAAACTATGTGTGTGGCTCACTCGCTGAATTTGGCTTGTAAGTCCGTGTGTGAACCAAATTCCAACTCTTTATGAAAATTATAAGTGGATTTCAACGTGATTATCTAATTGTGATGACATTAGAATGTTTATACTGAATCATGACATGGCAAGGCACCCACACAATGTACCAAAAATATTCATAACACATCTCGTAAAACGGTTGAAACTCGCTTTGCATCACATGTGGCTCAATGATTATTGTTGGTTAAAAATGCTCTTGAAAAAACTATTTGGATCTTTTAGAAGCGTTTAGGAAGACGAATTTTAGAGTCCAAAAGCTGATCATGTTAAGGAGTGTATTATTTTTTATAGTTGGTGGAATAAATTAAATTACTTTATAGCTTTCATATCTTCTATATATAATATGATAAGGCTAGATAATACAGATACTCCTTTCTTCCATCTTATTTTTAATATGTAGGATACGATGATTAGAGAAATTAGGGGGGGGGGGGAATCAAAGGAAGAAGTGAAGGATCTAAAAAATGACGATTCTGAATTTGGTGAAGGAAAACGTAAAGCAGAGGAATAATGCAAAGAAAACAAGAAATTGTTAACCACTTTGAATTTGTTGGTTCAAACATTTCTCTTAAAAAACAATTAATCAATTATTGTAAAGATCGTTCAATTTGGATTTGTATTCTTGCAAAAGAGTCTGAACATCCTAGATATATAATATCTAAATTATATCTTATATATTAACAGATACCTACCAAGTACCATCCACTTACACACCTCAATTCCTTCATCACCGCCCAAACTCACTTTTATACCAAAATCTATTTAAAACTGCAACTCATTGCTTACATTAAATTTCATTTATATTATAATAACATTGCTCTTTCAGTCCAATCTTTTTGTAATGATATAGTTTTTGCCTTCGGGATTATAACATTTTTCTATATTAAATTTCATTAAAACTTTAAATATTATATGATTTCAAGTTACTATAATAACTGGGCTAGAGATTTTTTAATTGATAATTTCATTTTAATCTTTGGTTATCCTTATATTTAATAAAATATAAAATATAATAGTAATATTATATATTAAATAATATATATTACTTCCTACTTATAAACTTCTATCAAATTGATCTTTATTATAATAAAATCCTCTCTTATTTAAAATTCTTTATTTTGTTATATTGTTTGTTAATATTAGTGTGGTATGATCTGGCGTGGTCATAAACAGGTCCCACAGTTTAAAATATATATATATAACTAAAGACAAAAAAGGGGAAAAAATAATTGTAACAAAAAAATAATAATATGCATGCACTATTTCTATTCTATACAAGTTAAAATGAACATACAACCAAACAAAAGGCATTCAATAACAATATTACAATATTTTAATACACATGCATGTGTTTTTAAACAAAATAAGTAACCAATTTAAATGATTAACAAAATAAGAATATTTTTACACTTGGTACTAAATAAAATTATAAATATACTTGGAAGAATATATATAAATATAAAGTGAAAAATAAAATATTAGAATACAAATAATAAAATAAAACAAAAATCCATGCATCACATGGTATATAAGCTTCTTTCTATATATTAGAAGTGCATCATTGAGTTAATGTATATACAACAACTTTAATGAAGCACAAACATGTATAATAATATATTCTGTAGCCTATGTACCAGCTCATTCTTGACATGGTTTCGAAGCTATATTAGTGAACAGAAGAATGCACATGCTAAAGAGCAGTACCATTTTATTAAATTTGACATGTGTTTTCTAAGCTTAGAAACAGGGCTCTAGCTAGATTAGCAGTTAAAGCCTGGTGTTGGCTTTTTTGAACGCAACTTGGAGTTAAAAGGTGCAAAAAGGCACTATTTTGAAAGTTGGCCCTCTCTAGTACAAAATAATGCACATTTTTTTGCGTTGGAATAAAATCCAACTTATAGTTGCGTTGATGCTTCCATATTGTTAGATGTATACTACTAAAACCCATAAAATATTGCATCATATTCAGAACGCATTCATGTGTCAGTCATTGCATGTATTTCATGCTCTGCAACATTGACAATTACGTAACTATTGTAGTCACATACATGTTATTATTACAGTATATAAAATTTATTCAGATATACTAATCATCAATATGCATTCATTTCTTATGTCAGTAATGTACACGCTTGCATTACCAATATATGTGGCTGTATATAACACAATTTATATTACATATATGAGTGCCTAAAAGGGCCAATTTTAAGTAGAGCGCTTTTTGGGCATTATCTCTTATTTCTGTGCTATTTGGTAAATTTTCTTGTTAAAGGCTTCGTGCATTAGGGTAGCAAAAAATTACTGAAAACCTAATCTAACTTTTCACATAAAACGGGAAAAGTCTTCTAGTGATAGTATAAAAATTCTTATTTAAGATATAAGTATTCTTTTAGCACTTCGGACATTTCACGTAATAAATTGAGCAGGCAATCTACAATATTGGCCTAAAAAATGCAATATACATGGACTCACATCCACACCTAACAAGATCAAGAAAAGGAGTGACTATTTTCTATAATATTTATCCATTTCATTAGATAATATGCGATTGCTCAACAAAAGCATAGCTCTTTTTACCATTTGTTAGAAAATATACCTAGAGTAGATGAAACTTATCAACATATTCAAGAAAGGGAGAATAGATAACACATACAGGTTTCTGCAAGCGACCACTCAAGTAAAATGTCTTCCATTCAAGTATATCCTGAATTAAGTCATCCACTCGAACAACCCCATATTTGTACATCTGTGAAAAAGTAAATCATAAATTAAGGATTTGAGGAGATAATTACCAAGACATAGCACACTAACCAAAAAGAGTACTGAAATTTAAGAAAATTAGCATGCATAGTGCTCTGTCGCACACATATTTTCCTTCACAATCGCGCAATGGAACAATTAATACCTTGTCCCCGCAAATTATAAATGGGTTGAAGTGTACCCCAACACCAATACCATCTGCCACACCAGTAACCTAACAGATTACCATATATAGAGCTTTAGAGTTTGCAGAACCACATTACACATTCGACCAGTGAGTCTGTGTGTGTGAGATATATATACAGCAGACACAAACACACACACACACAGAGAGGAGAGAACCAGCCTGGCTCCACCAAGACGCATCAGACATGAGGCATAGTGGTCCCTGTTTAGTTTCAGATTCTTCGAAAGGAAAGGGAAAGGGAGAAAAAAATTATAATTTCGATGATATAATTTAGGTAGTCCACGAGTAAGCAGAAGCAAATGGGAAGAATAAAATGTATACAGACACCTACCTCAGAGTGCCACTGTTGAGGATTTGATACACCAAGAATGTAATCTGTCATGGATGACTAGATTACCACCAACAACATGCGAAAAAGTAAAATTTTAAAAGGTCCGAACATGAATTGCGACTTCACATGTTTTTGTGTGTGTCAGGAAGCTTAAAACAAAGAATACATAAGATGGAAAACCTTGTCATTGTTATTCGGATGAAGAGAAGATCCATACATGAAGCAAAAATCTATAGGAGGAAGAGTTCTCAACAAACCGCCAAGCTCATGTTTAGTGTCATTGTCCATATTCACACTCAAAACTTACACAAAAAAATATACCATCATTAAAACAACATACTTAAATTCAAGCTTAATAACACATTACCACTACTAAGAGATCACACCATTATAACTAGCTTCCACACAACATCAATAACTAGCCATCATGTAACTTGCTCAACAACTCTTTAACCACTATACTAATTTCTTACATTAAAAAGACTACACAAGTAACGGGTTCATGCCATATTTCCCATTACACGAAAAACTAACTTTTTCCATGACACTAGTTTATTGTAATAGACTATAACATGTTACATGCTCCACTACTTAAAAAGAAGCACTTTTCGAGACCCCCAAAACCCGTATCGAGCTTGTACAGAACATTAACATAGATATATATACAATGGCAGTGGCAGACCCAAATTTTTTTTTATGATAAGGATATGGAAAGAAAGCTCACAGGGACATTTCATCAAACAGTTGGGGTCTCAGACCAACACACCGATACATATTGAGATTACAAATTCAAAGAAAAGCATGAGATAGAGAGTAAATAAACAGATTAACATACCAATTAGTGAAACAGGAATTTGTTTTGCGCGGGAAAGACTCAACAAAGAGTTTGTAGTTAACTTTTTGCTGTAATTGTAAGTTTGTAACCCGTGTCTCCGGAAAGGCAAAGACTAGGTTGACAGAATTTTCAGTAGAGTGATGATACGAAAAAACAAGTGACATATACACAAACAAATACAGGGCAAAGGACACAATGTCTTAGTCACCTTTTTCTCAGGTTAGTACTAGTGTCTTCACCTGATTGCCCTTGTTTTCCTTTATCAATTTAATGGGAGGGCTTTTGAAATAGTCCAAAGTTATCTTGCAGGAGAACAATATTACCGGGATTGCTAATGTCCTTGTTAACTCCACACAAGTAAGTCATACGAAACATCATTGATTTCAAAAACTAGAAATCTTCTCTCCCCGATAACATCACCATTACGATCCCTAAGAAATTGTATAAAAAGAGAATTACGGGGAGTTTATATATGATATATGTCTTTTCTAAAATTAGATTTTATTAAAATTAAATTATTAGAATCGTTTTTATGGTTCACCTAGAATTTGACGGTTACGATCTTTTTTATGGTTAACTCAAGTGTTTCAAAATAAGTTCTTTATTTTGGTTATAATAATATAGTATAGATTTTCGTCATCTTAATTTTTAGCATGTATGTTGTTAAGTTTAATTATGTTTTTTACCCATCTTAATATATGTGGCAAAAATGAATATCTACACTATATTATTAAAGTTGAAATATTAAAAATTTGGTATTCGTTCGGTGTTTGGGTCGGTTAGTTATTATTGTGTCTTAATTTTTTTAACATTAATCTCTTCATTAAAAGACATCTTACATTAATCTTTTAATTAAACACACTCCTAAACAAAATACACAAACATTATCTTATAAAAACACAAATACTGTTAACTAAAATATATCTCACATTAATCACCTAATTAAAACAGATTTTAAAAAAATACATAAATATTATCTTATTAAAATATAAATATAAATAAAGTATATAAAAAATATATTAAATATACATGTATAACATTAAATAAAATTTAAATTATTGTTAAAAAAATATTAAAATTAAAATAATGAAATACTAAAAGAATTCGATCGTGCATCGCACGAGATATAAGCTAGTAATTATTATTTTAGAATGAATGAATATTAAATATATATATATATATATATATATATATATATAATTCATACAATTAAGTAATATTTTTATATTTTAAAATTAATTCCTACCCTTTTCCATTTTTTAAATGTTTTATGATTTCATTTAAAGAGACAAAAATGGAGAGATGAGGATGAAATACTTAAAAGTTAAAAGGGCTTAATTGGTCTTGGATCAAATAATCACGTTTTTATATATTTTTTGATTTAAAGTATTAAAGTTTTTGGGCCCTTTATTTGTATTGGTCTCACTTTATTTTTATTTTTTTGTTTAATGTTGCTCAGATAATAAATTATTATAGAAGGGGTTTGAATATAATAGTATCAAATCAATCGACTAAGAACACAAGTATTTAAAAAAAACACTGTTTTGTATTAATGATAAACTGTATACAAAACTCTCTCAAGAAAAATAATGTTCTTAAGAGCTGCTAGGTTATGAGAATGATATAACTTGAATGAATTACAATGTAAAACCTAATTCTGTATTTATATAGTACACAACTACAAATCCAATTACAAAACAGATAATGATAAAGATAACTTCCATAAAGATAATAGGATTGTATTAAAACACTTCTATCTTTATCCTAATCAATCTCTGATTTGTCTGTTTCCATCTTTGTCAAACTTTGATCTTCATAAACTCTGTCGGTTTATAATCTCTGATTGACTATACTCTGATTGATTATTCTATGTCTGAGTAAACTCTGATTGAATATTCTTTGATAGAGTAAACCCTGATTGAGTATTATCTGATAGAGTAAACTCTAATTAAGTATTCTCTAATATAGTAAACTCTGTCGACAGCTTCTAAACTCTGATGACGTCAGCATAAACTCTGTTCTTCAATAAACTCTATTTGTGATATTCTCTGACAGCATCAGTTTTTTCATTTCTAATAATCTCCCCCAATTTATGCTTTATTCAATAAAACATAAATTCAACTTATGATGTCAGAAACCATAGAGACAAATGTACCAGAGTTTGAGTTTTCCATCTTAACTTAAATTCTTCTGTAGGAAAAATCTTCAGATAGAAACTTATCCAGAAGCTTTTTTTCAGCCATCTTTTATAATTCCAGCAATTTCTCTTTCAACTTTTTCATCTGGTCACTGAAATCATCAATTTGGAAAATAGCAGATCTCAAATTATAAATTGATGCCCTTTCCATTCTGTCATCCAGAGGTATGCAACAAACTTTCTTTCCATCAAGATTCAGTATCAGTGTAAGAATACCTAGCACCATATTAATTTTTGCATCCCCTTTAACCATTTCTTTTTCAGTATCATCTTCAAGCATGTAACCAGGTTTGTACTCATCAGAGTTTAGCATTAACAGCCTTTCATTTTTCTTCTTTTCATCAACCACTCCTTCCAAAGTCTTCACCCATCTAGCCGTAGCTTCATTTTCATCATTTAAGAGATAAATAACATACTCAAGTTCTTTTGATGACTTATGAATTAAATCTTCTTCAACAATCTTCATTACTCTTCCATTCTCCAAGAAATACAGAAGTTTTTCTTTAGCTTGAGCACCATCAAAAATATCCTTTACTATTTGAACATCAATTAATTTATATAAATGTTCTTGATTCAATTCTTCCTCAGGTTTGTCTTTTAAAGAAAAAGGATCTCTGAAAGCATTTGTTTCACCTCTGTAGACTTTAGCTTGAGAATCATCAATACCACCCTTGTTTTTACCAAGTCTGGCATTGAGATTTAAAGTTTCAGATTTAGTCCACAAAAGTTCAGGATTTTTTTTCTGCTCAGGGTTTGTTGTTCCTCTTCCTCATCTTCAAAGCTTGTGCCCCATAGGAGAAATGTAGTACCAAGCATAGTAAAAGGAGTTTTTGACTTAGTTGGAACTTTCTTTTGGATTGCAGGAGTTGGTTTTGTCTTCACTTCAACAGACCTTTGCACTTCAACAGGCTTAGGTGCAATTGATTTTTCTTGAGTAGATTCAGTTAAAATTTTCTTTGCTTGAACAGATGTCTTCTTTTGAGCTAGAGTCTTCTTCACATATCTTATCTTCTTTGACTGGACTTGAACATTGTCAGTACCAGCTTTCTTGACTTCTTCTTCTTCTACAGCAACTGGATCCATTCCTGGATTTTCTTCTTAAAATAACTTCATTACTAGTTCTGCATCCTTTTTATTTCATTCTTCAATTTTCTCAGGCTTTTCTTCTTTTTTAAGACTTTTTGCCAATTCCATATCAACATCCATCAGAGTTTGTTTATCAGAGTTTACTCCTGATCCTGAAGGAATCAGAGTTTGATCAATCAGAGTTTGTGTTTATAAACTATGTCCATCCTTATAACTCCCTTGTCTTTTATCACCACCACTACCATTACCTTCTCCAGGTTTATCAGGGTTTATTGCTGCATCCACCTTGCATTTGTCTTTTGAGATTATCTCCCCCTTTCTGACATCATCCCTTTTTTTATGATTAAGATGTCCACAATGGTATGCAACATGGTCTGCATAGAAGAGACAATAGTTACAATCTTATCAACTTTTGCTTCCAGAGCATCCTGCTTAGTAGAAACAGTTTTGAGCTTTAATTCCAAGGCATGTTGTGAAGTAGAGACATAAGTTTGCATAGAAGCACTGCTTTTGCTAACAAAGTCTTTAAGATCAGAAATTTCATTATGAAGACCCTTGGTTAACACAGTAGTGGCTTTGAGTATTGTCTTCATTTCACCAGAATTTAATTTAAAATCAGCTTTTTGAATAAGTCCATGAACATGTGGCCATGAAATATCTTCATTAGAAAATTTCCAAGACATATCCCAGATTGATTGTCTGTGGGAGTTAAGAAGATCTTCATGTGAAGATTCACCCTTGCTACTAAAATCTCTCCTTATTCCTTATTTCTTTAAAGCATATTCAATTTCACCTTTCAGAGTTTCAACAACCAAATAATCAGGATAGGCCATCCTCAATCTTTCATGAGCATCAAAGGCATCAACATGCTATCTCTTGGACTTGTACCTCTGAGTGTATGGAATTGAGAGGTCATTCACTTCTTCATCTTCAAAAATGGGCTCATCAGAGAATGTTTCTTCATTATCAGAGTTTGGCATCTCAGAGTTTGTTGTGACAGTTAAACTCTAAGTACCTGCAAAAGAAATAGAACACCCTAAATCACTCTGTTCTTTTAAAATAATCTCATTACTTCTCACATCACACATTTCACGACTTTTAATAGTCAGAGTTTGCTCACTAGAAGTAACTAACTTCTTTTTCAATTCTACCTCTCCTTTTATCAGATCTAGTGTTTGCCTCTCATTATCAATACTATTTTTCACATATTTTACCTCAGTCTCACAAGAAAAGTTCAGATCACTATGACCTACAAAAATAAAATGTGGCTGAGAAAGGAGATATGTGGTCACATGAATAGAGGTACCATTTTCAGAACTATTCATGGTCATCCCAGCAGTAAAATGGATGAAACTGGTTCTGAGAATGAACAAGAACCAAATCCTGAAGAAGGTCAACAAAAGCAAAGCCTTGAAAATCCAACAGAGGAGGTAGCTATTGAGGCTGTAGTAGAAGAGACTCAGACTACAGATGTGTACATCCCTAATCTATCCGATGAACAAATGGAAGAAGGTACACTTCTGGATTTTGACTTTTCTTCTTTCTTTCAAGATGAATTTGTCACTATATCTACTTCGGTGTCTGAAACGACAATGCACACACTTGAGCCCTTAGTGGCCTTCGAAGCTGGCAATGACCTTGGCGACCAACCAGTTCTAACCACTGCCAGAGATCAACAAACACTTCATATATCTCCTCAAATCAGAAAAAGAACCCTTGATATAGATGATAGAAGTGAGTCCCTACCGAATCAGGAAATTTTTGAAATATCCCATACAGCTCTGCCTTCTCAAAAATGACGAAAAATAAATTTTAAACCTAAGGCAACTGTGAGCCAGGAACCTGATTCTCCAATCTCTGAAACCTTTTTGTTTCTTCATAATATAAATTCTGAAATTGACAAACTCCTGAAAGGTACGGGAATAGAAACAAAAATGGAAACACAATCAGCTACTTCAGTATCCAGTACTATTTTAGTTAATCTAATTCAGAACATGTCTTCACAGATAGAATAGGGCATCACTGACTCTTACGAGCCACTCATTACATTGTCAAATGTGGTGACCCCCCTGGACTTAACATCTCCAGATCCTAGTAAGTATGTTTACCCTCCCCAAATGGGTGAAGTGGAAAGTCAACTCTCTTTTAGAAGGGAAGAGGTCTCCATTCATGGAGTAGTTGCATCAGCAACATCACTATTGCAAGTGAAATTGCCTTCACAGGCATTGCGGGGCACCACAGGCTCTAATGTGTCAATCATTACATTGCATGAGGTGGTGACCCCCCTCGATATTAAAAATCTAGCTCATACAAAGGAGGTCCTCCCCACCTTTTCAGGTCAGGCGGAGGGACAACACAATCATAGAAGGGATGTGGACTCTATACTTAGAGTATCTGGTACTTCGGTAGTATAACCTGTTCAGGGTGTCTCTGAGCAGGTAAGGCTTTCAATAGCTTCAGCTGGCATCACAGATTCTTCAACTCTGCCAATCATTACAGAATCCATAGTGGTGACCACACTGGGTCTAAACCCCCCAGTTCTTAAAAAAAAGGAGTTTTCCTCACCCAAAGTGGTCCGACGGAGAGGCAACCTACCCATAGAAGGGATAGAGATTTTCTTGCAGGTACAGAAGATCAAGATGCAATGCATGAGATAAGTGATACAAATGACCTCAGTGATCTTCGATTCCCTGACCTTGAACAGCCGAGTGTGAGCATTCAGGGCCATGTAAAAATAGTAACAGTGAGTAGTGAGACACCCATTGACCAAATAAACACCCCACAGAAATGCACACATAGCACACAGCCAAAGGATTCTAAATCTGGAAGCCCAGGTTACTGAAATTCAGTACTCAATAAGCAAAATCTTGGAAGTGCAAGAGCAACAGCGCAATGAAATGAAAGAAATCAAAGATTTAGTGCAACAGCTGTTGGCTCAGAAAGTTCCTGCTACTACACAATCAACTTCAATAGCTCAGATAACTCCGGTCGGAATGGAGGATAACCCAACTGATGGGGAGAGAAGAGAACAAGAAAAAGTTGGAGCTGAAATGATAATGGAATATACAGCTCAGGGGGAGTCAGATATCTTTTACAGACCTGGAGCGAGGCAACTGGAGGAAGGAGAAATCTTTGACCCCTATGTGTCAATGGATATTCTAACTGAGAATGAGATAGAGGAAACATCAAAGGCTGCAGGTATAGATGTCGAGGAGGAATTTGTTGAAGAGTATGCTTTTGATAACGACTGTCTTCTAGTTGGTGTAGATGAAGTTGTTACTCAAGATATAGTTCAAGCTCAAGAGTTTATGAAAAGAAAGTGGAGAAGAGTTCAACATGCTATGGAAAGAAGAAATATAATCAAGGACATCGAAGCTAAAATTGGTCCTGAATGGGATGAAGCAAGGAGTCTGTTGGAGAAGAAAGAATTAACTCTAAGTCAGAAGAAAGACAGAGAAGTCCTTGATCTCTTCAGAACCATAAAGGAAAAATTTCAAGATGTTCATGAGTTTTATACTGTGCTATCAGAAGAAATAACAAGCGTGTCAATCAGTGCATTCAAATCTGGTTGGAAGATGTATATCAATTCAACAACACTGGGCTCAAGAATCTTGTCGACAAAGCGCTTCAAGAAAATGAATATAGTGGAGTTGTATGTGCTGAAGAGGAAAGTTATCTTTGGGGGACACAAGAAAAATGAGATAATGAGATATCTAATTGAAAAGAAGATTATTGAGATCGGTGTCAAAGCATTTGAGAAGCCTTCGGTGGTCAAGTACTATAAAGCAACAACACTACACAATATAATTTGTCTGATGAAGGTCTGGAGTCAAGTCAAGTTATGTTCATGCAATATGTAGAAGGAAGACTCAGAAGCAAGAAGAACAGAACTGAAGAAGATCTTAAGGTTGCTGAGTTAATCTACGAATTCAGGCTGAACAGAGCTATCAAAACATCTGGAAGATATCTAATGGAGACAACCAGATACTATCAGAATCCAGTGTATGTGAGAAAGGAGGATGACACTGAAGAACTTGAAACCATTAAAGATTCTGAACCTTGCATTCAAACTAAGCCAAATGGAACAAAGTACTTCTTGTTCAAGAAAAATGGAGTGAAGAAGAAAAAGGAACTGTCAAAAATGAAAAGGAACAATTCTGACATCATCAAAAAAGTCTTTTCCAAGGTTAAGAAATCCACTTTCAAATCAGATAAGAAGGCTTTGAGGATCATTCAAGATGTTCTGATGGAGAAAATAGCAGAAGAGTCTATGCATGACACTGACAGGGTCAAAGGCTTTTCAAAAAGAATAACATTGATCGTGTTTTCAAAAAGACAATCACTAGCCTTCGAGTCTATCTCAAAGACAAATTCAACTACATTTCTCAAAAAAGTTCTGAAGAAACTAGAAGATCCACCTTCTGTCAACACTCTTGAAGTTGAAGCTAGGGATTTGGTAAAAGCAAGGTTATAAGAAAAGAAAAAAGAGCTGAGGAAACATTACTCCGAGACAAGATCTAAGAAGAAGCAAGACACAGTTCAAACAAGCAGAAGATCATAGAAATATATGTTCAGGCTAGAGGAACAAACTTCTCTTGTACTTGTAAAGGAATCTGGAAATGTAAAATCCAATCCAGAATGTAATTAATATTATTTCATGTCTTTCTGCACTTTACTTTTTCTTGTAAGTATCAGTTGAGTTATCCTCTCACAAGATTTGCTTGTCAAACTCTAACAACCAAATAGGGGGAGATTGTAAAGTATAATGTAACGTAATATGTAATAGTAATAACGATAACTCAACTAAGAAACAAAGACAGTCAAATAATACTAATATGCAGCACATGAATCCAGAAGGACGTGTAAACAGGAATCATACATACATCATTGCAGAGCATTCAAGATGAAAGGGTTACTGAACGCAGCGAGAGAAGTTCATTAATATGTTCAGGCCTCAACAACAAATAAGAGTTCATAAGATTTCATTTCTAAAGACAGTGTAATGATTTGAGTATAAATGTCAAAGGGTTTCAGTGATCAGAAGCAATGCAAAAGTCCAAGGTTAATCAGCTGAAACAGAACAGAAGTCAAGGGAATTCAATTCATCTATGATTAACTAAGGATTTTAGCTGAAAAGGAACCACAAATCACAGAACTGATCAAAAGACAACTCCTCAATATTACAAATTTTGAGGTGTTTGATCTAAAAAAAAGCTCTGGAAATCTGTGATTTTAAGGAGAAGAAGAAGAAGGTGGAGGAAGAGAAGAGGAGTAAGGTTGCAAATGATGTTGAAGCCACAAAGAAGGAGATAGAAAGAATCAACAAATAAATTAAAGAAGCTGATATTCATCTAAAGTGTGCCAAGCTTAATGATCTCTAGAAAAGATGATTATGTATCTCCTGTCTTTACAAATCCACTCAGAATCATCATTGACAGCATTGAAGTCAGGGTTGAGGATTTTGGAGTACTCAACACTGCAAACCTAAGAAGAATTTTCAGATTAACCACATGATCTCTTCTAGAAGTTGAAAGAAATATGAGTACAGAAGCTGGAAAGATAATTGATTTAAGGTTAAATGAAGATGATGACGTAGACAACCTGAGGGTGAAACAAGTGTACACATCTTCCAAGGACAGGTTTCTTTCTGATGAGTTTGGAGTCAAATTTCTATGCATCTCCAAAGGACCAGTGGAAGCTTATTAATCTTATCAAGACCTGAAGAACCTTTCTCATATAATGGTGAAGCTAGTTCTTGACTGTGTGTCTAATCATGCCAAGACAACAGAAAAAAGAGGGGCCTGAGAACTTTGGAGTTTTTATATGAAATGAAGAAACCAAATCAAGGAAGATCAACTCAGTCTAGAGGAGCCTAGTTGAGAAAAATAATCTGTTATATTTGTACTTGTAATTTTCTGTATACTTTTCTTGTACAAACACTTCAAGTTATGTTAGTTGAGTTTGCATCTGCAATTAGCTTTTAATTTGTTTTTATTTTACATAAAAATAAATTGGGGGAGATTTTTAGGGATTGTGGTGTAATCAACTAGTGTACTTATTTTAAGTTTAATAAGCTAAGTAAAACATATTGTCATATAATCATTGACAGTATAGTTAATAGTCACTTGTAGAAAGTACATTTGAAAGTGTTAGTTAGGTGATAGTACATTTGAAAGTTACTGTCTTGTATAAAAGAATAAACATGAGTCATGTAGTAGAAGATCATTAAGTGTTCATGAACAACATGATTCAAAACTCAAACAACAAGTTTTGAAGTACTCAAGCATATGATAGTACATTACAAGTGACAACATAATTGGAACAGACGACATCAACTATTCTATTGACAGTAAACTTAGCGGAGAATAAAAATTTGAAGATAACAAGTATTATTGACAGCAAATATTCCATTGACAATAAACTTGACAGAGAATGAAGAATTGAAGATAGCAAGTTTCACTGACAGCAACTTTGACGGAGTAGTTGACAGCAACATTGGTGGGAATAGTTGATAGCAGCTTTGGAAGGCAACATGTTTCATGGACTATCAAGTTGTACAGCAAAGTATGTGGAACCGAAGATTTTGTCACCAAAGGGAAGTTAAAGGTTGACAATAAACTTTAAATGAAGCTGACAGTATGTTTCAGGTAGCAGACTAGATAGTGAAAATACAAGGAATGATTTTGACATTACTATCTAGTCTGTCAAGTCTACTACTGCAACTTGTGAGAATTCAAGCAAAAGGTAAAGTGGCTTAAAGAATCAAAGATTTTTGCATATCTCAGAGCTGCTTTATCTACAAATGGAATGAAGACAAATTTGAATGGAAAAAACAGAGTTTCTATTTTAAGCTTTGTTCTAGGAACAATGGAAAGTACACTTATAAGTGGGACATGTGTTTTAGTATAAATACACATATCTCACAAGTACTTTCACAAGTACTTTCTCTTATGCAATTAAGCTAGAATTTTCTCAAGTATAGAAACATTAGCAAACTCATTGTTATTGTATCTATCGAAGATGGAATTATTTTCCAGACAGTTGCAGTGAAACAAAAATTAATGAAATTAATTTTTGAAGTTTAAACACTTTGTTATTTTATCTCTTAGTTTGTTTGCATCTCTAACTCGTTAATTATTATTCTTTTTGTTGTTAGCGAGAATCTTTAATAATTAATCAAGTTGTATTCAACCCCCTTTCTACAACACTCATCTTAACTAACAGACATAAATACTAATATAAGGGCTAAAAGGTATTTAACTCATTTTTTGAGGGCTAAATCGAACGAGTTGAAACTTTAGGACTCGATGTGTACAATGACATATACTTTAAGGGCCAAAAGATCATTAAGTCTATAAAAAATTAAAATGGTTAAAATAAATTGAACTTTGTAGGAGTTAAGACTATTATGTTAACATCGATCCCCGTTTTATAAGATCACGATCCCTCTGGTTAGTTATTCATATTAATATTTCAAAGGTTATCTCGACATAGTTTTCTTGGGGTGTTGGCCCTATATGTCACAATTTGGGGAGAAAATGCCCTAAATGGCACACCCCGAAAAAATGGCCCTAAATAACACTCCAAAACGCTACATCGTGTTGAGTTTTGGAAAAAAAAAATCTCCCCAAAAACGCTATTTTAAGTTGCGTTTTTTAGCCAAAAACTCAAGATAAAATAGCGTTTTCCCCCAAAAAAATTTAAAAAAAATGCAAAACGCTACACGAAGTAGCGTTTTTCGCCGGAAAAAATTAAAAAAAAGTGCAAAACGTTACACGAAGCAGCGTTTTCACCTTTTTTTCAGCACGCCACACTATGTAGCGTTTTAGAGTGCTATTTAGGGCCATTATTACGAGTTGTGTCATTTAGAACATTTTCACCTCGAATTGTGACATATAGGGCCTTTTCTCGTTTTCTTGAGTAAAAAAAGTTTCTCATAAAAAAAATATGTGTAATTATAAAAATGTCATTACTATTTATTTTATACTAAAAAACATTTACATCTCAAATAATTTTCCTAAGATAATATCAAAAACTTTATTCTCTATATATAATTATATAAGAGAATAGTTCATAAGATTGATTTTACATGAGATGCAAGTGGTTTTTATACATTAAAAAAAAAGAGTTTTATAATTATACATAATTTTCTATAATTACAATAATAATCTCATATATTTATATGAAAAAAAAAATATCTTAAGAAAATTTTATATGATAACTTCAAAAACATTAATCTCATTATAAAACAATAAGGGCTATAATCTGAAAATATTTAAAACGGGGTATAATATATAATGTATTCTTATTTTATACAACATAAAGCTATTCCAATTATCAGAGTTGGCATCAACTTCAGAGTTGAAATCAGAAATTTAAATTTATAGGAAACTAAATATACATAATTCTCACGTTACAAAGTACAAATTATGATCAATATGTTTACTCATAGCACAACAAGAAGCATAATCTTGTAAGTTCAAGCTGCTGCATCTGCACATGAAGAAAACAGCTTGTGTACATGAATAGGATCTCCTACTTTAACCGACATTCTTTTGCCTTCAGTAATGGTCTCTTTACAAACCAGATTTTGTCCAAAGTAAACCTGCATTTTTTTAAATGAAAATAGCATTTACGATGCATGTTACAACTTAGAAGTCGTATTCCAGATTCTGTATGCATCACTGCTTCAGCAGAATGAATACAATGGAAGATTTCGATTTTGAGCTTTTTTACCTTCCCTTGTGATTTCTGAGTTGGACGCAAGACTTTATCTGACCGGAAATTCATTAGAGTTTCAATTGGCTCGGGGCCTGCAGTCGCATTATCCTGGTTAATTGTAGGCACCTACAAGTTACGAGAGAGTTCTTATGATTTTTTAGTCAAATTCTCTAATACCTTTAAAGAGGATAAAATAGATACATGCTATGCATGTATACACATACTGAAAAATTGTTATTCCGTTGTATGCCAAAGAAAAGAAACAAGCATCTTTGTCTCTTACCTTGCAGCGAGAGCATAGCTTCACACCACGGAATGCCAACTTATTTATCGTCATCTCCTTCCATAGGTCCTCAAAATATGGTTCACAACCATCAACAAGAATACTACAAATTCAATAAAAAAAATTTAAAAGATGTCCATACTTTGACAATGAAGTAAATAAAAAATCGCAACTACCCAGGTAAAATATGAGATTTCGAACGAAATAAAGCACAGCCGACTTGCCCAAGTAATACTCTTTAAGTCTAGTCGTCACACTTAAAAATTATTACTAGTCGTCACACTTAAAAGGTATTAGACTTGAGATGTGCACAAAAATAAATTATTACTTGTAGTCACATTTATAAGGTATCAGACTTGAGCCTTATTTGCACAAAAATAATAGAGATATTGTAATATCCGATATTTTTTTTAATAAATAAATAAAAAGAATACTTGTCCGTACATAATTTTATGAGTACTTATATTTATTTATGGTTTTTTACTTACATTTTTAAAAAGCGGTTTCTTTAGATAGAATTTTAGTTAATGCAGGATATGTATTATCAGAAAAATATATTGGTATTTGCCACAAACAAATACATATATCAACTACGATTTTTAGATAGACTACAATTTTTGTTAAGAACAAAGAAAAAGGAGGGGTAGCAACTCTTGTAAGTAAGGAGAATTTCAGGGGCGCTAAATAGGAGCTTTATCACTCAGGTATATATTCTTATAGTGTTATTACATATATCAAGTCAAATCAAAGCGTATTGGTAAGTCTGTTAAGTTTGTCATATAGATAATATATCAACAGCTTTTATGGTGCAGGTCTGGCTTAACTAGAGTTGCGCACAGAAGTGAACGCGGACATTCTAGATGGAACTTGTCCACAGAGAGCTCATAGACAAAACTAAGAGCCAAACATATATCAAATCAAGGCACAGTTAGCCAAAGTCATATAAAAAGGAGAAAATAAAACTCCAAGCAGCAAAGCCTTATCAATATACTCACCAACTTGGATTGATAATGTGTGTGAGGGCAGTGTTTTTGTGTCTATCTGTGCGTGCATGACAGATGTGTGTGCATCACGAAGTTCTTAGCCGCAGGACCCATTAGTAAAGATAAAGCTCGCTTCTTAATTTAGCACACATGTGGCTGCATCATGTTGTTTCACAAAAAGAATCCCAGATAATTGTCTATACATTTTTGCAATGAGTCAATACTGACTCTTATACGGGTATTCATAAAGTCTTGAAAACTGCTTGATCAATTCACTGACTCGCTTTACCTAATCAGCGAATACATATAATTAAGCAGTTGGCTGACTACAGTACTCAAAATGATATGCAAATAATGGCCTGTAGAAGAAATAAAGATAAGAGTTTAAAGAGATACTTGGGTCTAAAACGATTGACCGGTACAGGTTGCTTTAAAAGGTTATTTAACGCATCCAGTGATCCCTGAAAAGATGTGATAAAGTCGAGGTAAGGATTCTATTTAAAGCATGTATGCCAATGAGTCAGAAGTGACATAAGAGTTAAAATAACCTGGGATAGTAACAGAAAAGGGTACCCATCAGAGAACATAATCTTGTGTCCATGAGCGTAATCAGGATCTACCATTCTACTTTCTGATTCTGTATCAGGACACAAGTTGTACATCTTCGATAAAGTTTGAGTAATAAACGCCTTCATGTAATCACATAAAAGCATTAAAATTGTGATCTGTTCTACTTCTACATACAAAGTAGGTTTATGTAACATCTTAATCACAATACAAAAGCATTCCTAGATATGGCACAGGCCGCACAGCAAATGCAAGGACATATGAGATATTCTATTTGAATGATTTACATAGACATATATAGTACAAGAAGGATAAACATCAAAAAGTATACAGAGAAGGCACCACAGAACATAAACTAGCATGTGCTAACAGTATATAGCACCAATTCTTGTAAAGTGATGCTACCCAACCATAATACTTTGTAGATAGATATATAATTTAACAGAAATAACATTATCTAAACTTTATCAAATAGTGCAAAGAACGGGGAAATAGACTGACATTTTTTAAACTTGTGAGAGAAAGAACAGAAAGTTGTAGAGGTAATATATTTTTTCAAGGAGTAGAACAATAATTTCAGTGAACCGCATATATCCAATACAGGCCACTATTCTGAATTAATCAAGGACTACCTTCATTAAAGCGCACCAATCGACTGGCTTTGCCAAGATAATCAGAGAACCACTTTGATGCTTCAGCTCCCTCATCTAAGGCAGAACCAGACCATTCCCACACTGAGACACCATCAGCTGTTCCATTTGGTTTACTCAACGAAATTTTCAGTTCAGCCATCCCAGGGGCCTTGATCACTGCAGAGAAGTTGAACTATATTCATATCGTTACATTTCTATCCGTATCAAACTTCAAACTTGTCCTACAGTTCTCCTTTACTGGTTATACTCATATGCATATGCGCAAGTCTGTATTTTTCTGTGATTCTTTCTACTTGTAACCTTTAACTTCTACTCTAGCAGCGCAGAGTGGTTAAAACTTATAGGGTAATAGCTTGAAGAATTGAGTGTCATTTAGGAAGGTCATTATGCCTATGTGTCAATCATTATTTATGATTATTATTTGTATCATTCTCCATACATTTTGCCAATCTGTTTTCCCCACCCCCTACAAAACAAGTTGATTTCTAACAAAGATGTCCATTTCAAAAGTTCTAGTCAATCATTTCAACCCCCCCCCCCCCAAAACAAAGCATAAAGACTAAGTTCATTTCTAACAAATATGTTCATAGTTTCAGTCGATCGTTTTAAATTTTTAAAGATGAAAAATATTTTAAAGTCTATTTTGTAATTAACAGCTCCTGGATAGAGGGGCCAACATGGCAACATACATGCTGGGATTAGGATTTGAACCCACGCTTTTTCAGACCAGAACTTTGTGACACTCGATCATCGTAAGCCATAGAGGGGCCAACATGGCAACATACATGCTGGGATTAGGATTTGAATCCACGCTTTTTCAGACCAGAACTTTGTGACACTCGATCATCGTAAGCCACAGAGTTATTCTTCTTAAGATTATGTATAACGAGTGTTAAAAAAAAAGAGTATATCAAAGAAAAGGATTAAAAAATAACAAAAAAAGTTAATTTCTAACAAACATGCATGTAAGTTTTATTGGATCATTTCAAATTTCATTGTTTACCGATATATGAGTTATTGGTAGGTTCCCACCCCTCAGCAAAGGCCTCACTAGGAAGCTCAACATTTACAAGAGCTAGCTTTGGCAAAACCCTTTGGGTATATGCCCTGCCATTGGAATTCACAACCAACCATTGTCGATCCCAGCGAAAACCTGTATACAAGTACCAAAAGTATATAATTGCATACATATCCACTAAGATCAAATTTTGTTAATACCAAGTGATTCACGTAAAGTCTACGTCATAGAAAGATCTGATAGCACACCATCCTATATAAACTTGTAGGCAATATTTTGAAGGATATTGTAAAAATATATTCAATAAAAATGCTATTTTGCAGCATCAAAAACTATATAGTAATTTCATCATTTGGAACCAAATCATATATTTACCAACAGAAACCCTCTTTGAAAAAAAAATAATCTCAGAAGATTTTTCTTCACTAAAATTTCAAATATTTACACCATGCTTCTAAAATGGCCCGAGCTGCATAATATTCAGTGACCATGTGGTGGAGATGTGCAGTACCTAAAATAACTTGTGATTAAAAATAATCACAATATAATAATAAGAGAGAAGCGCTGTGGCAGTAAGACCACAGTTCATAATATTCACTAACATGGTCATAATATTCAGGTACCAGACTTCAAGCAAATTGGATCGGGTTTATTTCAAGTATCCAAAAGTTGAAGAAAAAAATTGTAATCAAGTTCAATATCACCGACACTCACAAACAACATTAATTATAATTATGCAATAATTCAAATCATAATGATTAAGTTGAATAATTATAATTATGCAATAATTCAAATCATAATTAATTATAATTATGTGTCTTATTTTGACTACTAAGTAGTCAAATTGACCAAGTTTTGACCATAAATTACACATATTATATAATTAAGAAAATTTTAAAAATTTATTTTATTAAAAAATATATCTAATCTACTTTAATATCTAATTTTCAGTTTTTTAAAATAATTAATATTTTTTTAATTAATAGTCAAAATTTGGTCAATTTAACCCCTTAATAGTCAAAATAAGACACATAATATGAGATGGAAGGAGTAACTATGTTAGGAATCATGTAGTGTGATAATAACAAATTTACTTAAAATTATAAATTTGATCTTAATTTTGTAACTGGTCAATGGATATATGACCTATAAATATCCATTGACTAGGGAACCATTTATCGGTTGAAGTTGTTGTTAATCAACTGATAAAATGGATTGTAACAGTTGATTCAGAGTTCTTATCTCATCAGTTGATTGTAATATTTCGATGGATGCTATGTACTAGTCAACTGATATTTACTGACTTCGATTGATAGCTCATCAATGGATGTGAAGAATGGGTGACAAAGTGTAAATATTCCAAGTCAAAATTCTCTTAAATGAAGTGATAACGGATAAAAAAGTTAATAGATATAGATACTGTTCGATGGATAAAAGTCAACAAAGTCAAATCAATGGATCACCATCAACGAATGAAAGCATCAAGACAATCAACGGATAAAAAGACAATCAATGGATAAGGGATCGATGGATATTCAAATATCTATTGATACATCAATTGATTAATGGATAACCTATCCATCGATGGATAAGCAAAGAAGGATCGACTGATAAGCTTCACAGCAATTATCAGTTGATCAAAGTTTCCCATAACAGTTAAAGACAAATGGAATGGAATCTTTGTAGGAGTCTGAATCAATGGAAGACAGTCTTGTCAGGATTGTAAAGACTTTCAAAGGAACACAGTCTTCAAGGAGAAGATCAAGACAAAGGCTTTTCCAAAACAAGACAAAGTCCAAGAAAGACTGTGAAAGAAGCTACATTCTATTTTAGTGCAAACATTGTAAAATGCATGTTGTATCTTTTATCAGTTGATAGAAAATAGAAGTAGGAAATAGACTGTTATATATAGTTTAGCAGTTCATTGTAGCAAAAGGTAGAAGTTGAATAACAAAAACTCAAGAATAGCGCAATAGAAAGATAGAAAATATTTGTAGTGTTTTTCGTAGTTCAATTTACATTTTGTAAGCAGCTTGGTTTTAAGACCAAGGTTTATTGAAAGCAAAAACATTCACTAATGGAAAACCAATTCACTAATAATTTTAAAAGATTTGTTTTAAAGTTTTTCAGTTTAATTTTATGTTCTATTTCTTAGTTCTAATATTCCAAACACTCAAACAGTTTTAATATACAAACTTAAATCCGCAATAATTTGATATAATTCTTAAGTTTGTATTCACCCCCCTTCTACAAACTTGTACTTAAGGGAAATAATAATTGGTATCAAAACATCGCTTTCAACATACAGAAAGTTAAGATCTAAGTACATCAAGTATGAGTAAAAAAGACACTGGGCGAAAATTCCGGTTCTTGAAAAAGATGAGTACTTTCCGTGAAATGTCAAAATGCACTTGCATTTACTATCCATTGATCCTTCATATGTTCATTGCATAGAGAAAGGTCGACATGTACCTATGAAAATAGTTACAAGTGTCAATGCAGATGGTACTCAAGCACCAGACAAACTTATTCCAAAGCCTGTGACTGAATACACAGATGAGTATGAGAAGGAAGTGCGCAAGGATAAGAAGGCCTTAAACATTCTGCTTAATGGTCTTGACAAGGATATGTTTGATAATGTTATCAACTGTATAACCTTCAAAGAAGTCTGGGATACTCTTCAAACTCTATGTGAAGGCACTGAGCAAGTAAGGAATAACAAGATGCAACTCTTGATTCACAAATATGAAGCCTTTCACTTCAAGAGTGGTGAAACAATTAATGATACATATAGTAGGTTTAAAAAGCTTCTAAATGAGCTAAAACTATAAGAAAGAGTATATGCTATTGAGGATACCAATCTCAAGTTTTTGAGGTCCTTGCCCAAGGAATAGAAACCAATGACTGTGTCCATTAGACAGTCTCTTGACTTCAAAGAATACACTCTTGATAGGTTGTATGGAATTCTGAAGACATATGAGTTGGAATTACAACAAGATGAAGAGATTGAGAAAAGTCAGAAAAAGGACAAGTCTATTGCCTTGTTGGTGAAGGAGAAGCAAGTTGCAGAGCGCTGTGAAGATGTAGCTGCTGAAGAAGTGAGGAAGGAAAGTCATGGAAATGTTGTAAGTGGGTACAGGTATGATGAATCTTCAACTAACAAGAGAAAAGAATTAGTTGAGGATGATGAGTCATACACCAAGGAAGATATTAATGAAATAGATGAGCATCTAGCTTTTCTATCAAGAAAATTCTCAAAACTCAAATTCAAGAGAAATCCAATGCAAAGGCCTAGATCCCAGTTCAGGAAAGAGAGTTAACAAAACAAGAATCTTGTTGACAGAACTCAGTTCAAATGTTTCAACTGTGGATTGGCTGGTCACTTTTCCAATGAATGCAGAAAGCCAAAGATGGAAAAGAAATCAAAGTTCAATGATGGTATTGATTACAAGAAAAAGTACTTTGATTTGCTAAAACAGAAAGAAAAGGCTTTTGTAACAGAAGAAAAGGACTGGGCTGCTGAGGATGATTCTGAAGAAGAAGAATTCATCAATCTTGCACTTATGGCCAATCATGATGACCAAGAAGCTAGTTCCTCTAGCAATTCGGTAATCTTTATTAATCTATCTGAGTTATCTAAAGATGAATGCAATACTACAATTACTAAAATGACTAATGAGTTATATAATTTGCATGTCACTCTTAAATCCTTAAACAAAGAAAACACTAGACTCAAAAACACCATAGATTCTCTAATTGAAAGGAACACGCACTTAGAAAGTGAGCTCGTGCAAATGGACAAACTCAAGGTAGAGAACAGAGATGCTCTAGAGGAATTAGTTGAGTGTAAAAAGAAGATAGAAACTTTGAAAGAACAATTGAAAGATGAACTAAAAACCATTGACAAATGGAACAGGTCCAGTAAAGCTAGTGAAAAGTTGAATGACATTAATGGAACAAACTCTTTCACCATGTTGTCTAAAACTCTTGAGAGATTAGCTATTGATGAAAATCAATCATTGGACAAGGAGCAATCGATTGTTAATCCTGAATCAACTGATAAGGATTATCCATCGATTGATAATATTATCTCAACGAATAATTATCCATCGATTGAGAAATCATCAACTGCTAAATAATCTATTTTAAAAACTAAGTTTAACAGACCTGTTAAATTTGTGACTGAAGGTAGCTCCTCAAACCACAAAATCAAGTTGAGAAGGCTAATATAGAGTATTTGTCTAAGAATCAGTTGAAAGATAAATTAGAAAAGATAAAGCCTGAAACTAAGCCTATTGAGAAAAAGAAAAAGAACAGAAATGGTAAGGTATGCATAAACAAGCACAATAACTACACACCTGACATGTATGCTCCCAAAAAGATATGCGCTAAATGTGGTAGTAAAAATCGTCTATATGTGCATTGCAAATCCAACATGCCTGTCATACCTAACATGTCTGCAAATTCTGTTTTTCTTCAGTTAATTGCTCATCATGCTATTCATGCTCAATATGCATCTATGCCTTGTATGTTTAATCCATATCTTGTATTTACCGACATGAATATGCCTGTTATTCCTTGGAATATGGGCACCATATTCATGCATCAAATTTCTCTAATTCTGCAAGCATGAATGATCCAAGTACTACTAGCACTGCGAATCCTGAGGTGAAGTATCAAAGGATGGGAAGGTAATATCTTACACTTGTAAAGGTAAACATTACACTCTTACCAGTGTTATTATTTCTGAATGTTTAGAGATTCCTGTTGATAATACTGATGTCATGCCTAAGGATGGTGACATTAGAAACATGTTAGCCTTTGTTAATTATGCTGAAAATGATTGTAATTTAGGAGAGGTAGTCAGAAAAAATTTATGAAAAGAATGGAGCTATTTCTTTGATGTCATTATCAAGGTATTTTCTGAAAAAATAAGTAATTTTGATGTTATTACTACCAGTATACAACAAATTGCTTATAGTATCCTGTTTAATAAGTATTTTGATCTTGGCATATTGCTCCTAAATGGGTTAATTACTAAGTTAGGAAATAAGGAGTCTAGGAAAAACAACATTTATTTTGCTAAATTCATTATGTTGTTTATTAATCACTCTGTTGGAGAGATAGAAATTACAGATGTCATGGAGACAATGGAGCCATGGACACAGTATAAAAGGGACTTCAAGGACTTGGTGAGAATCAACTTACAATCTAAGTTGTACCTCACATATCCCCTTTTGTGCAGGTATTCCTCAAAACTCACAACTTCTCTTTCCTTGAGGTAAAAATACCTCTTTCTTTGCCTTCTGCAACAATGGAGGGAGCTGGAAATACCTCCATCCCTCCTATCCAAGTTGCAAAACCCTCTAAATCCAAATCTAAGAAAACCACCTCAACAGTTTCTCAACAAACTATTGTTGTAAAATCCAGAAGAAGAAAAATCACTGAGGGGAGTGTGAAGGTGATTATTGAGGGCGAGGGAACTGGCCAACATCAAGAAAGCCAGAAGAATAAGGTTGGAGAGGGTGAGATTGTCCAGCCAGCCACCAGTCCAATCTCTCAAAAGATTGAAACTGTGATAAAGGAATTAAACACATTCCCAGTTGCACCTTCCCAACAAGGTGTAGTTATTGAAAAGAGATCTCAACCAGGACAATCTGTTGGGGACAAGGGACACAAAATAGTTCAAGCCTTTAAAAGGGGAAAGAAGGGCAATTTAGATGCACAAGGGGCACACACACCTACAAAGCCAAATGAAAATTTGGTGGAGCCTTCAGTTTCTTTTATTGATATGTCTCAGGTAAATGCTGAGACACAACCCCACTCTTTATCTATTCCTACTCCTCAATCTTCATCTAAATCTCTTTCTTCAAAAAATTTGATGATAGAAAACATCAATGTTTCAAATTCACCCTCTTTACAACTCAGGGTGGAGCCACCACTCTCACCTGACTCACCACATAAGGGTAACACCTTGGTTGAGCAAGATAAAACTGAAAATTCTACTAAGTCAATGGATATTTCTCAATCAACTGATAATATCCAACATCCATTGACTCCTACTCATCCATCAATGGATATCCTCACAACCATCTACGAGCTCAAATCAACTGATATTCATCAATCGATGGATATTTCTCATCCATCGATTGACACTTCTATTCCAACAGATGAGACAACTGTTGATATTGCACAACCCCTTCTAGGAATGAGTGGAGTGGGTGGGGTGAGTGAGAGGCAGAAAATGGACTGTTATATATAGTTTAGCAGTTCATTGTAGCGAAGGGTAAAAGTTGAATAACAAGAACTCAAGAATAGCATAATAGAAAGATAGAAAATATATGTAGTGCTTTTCTTAGTTCAATTTACATTTTGTAAGCAGCTTGGTTTTAAGACCAAGGTACATTGAAAGCAATTACATTACTAGTGAAAAACCAATCCACTAGTAATTTTGAAAGATTTGTTTTCAAATTTTTCAGTTTAATTTTATGTTCTATTTCTTAGTTCTAATATTCCAAACACTCAAATAGTTTTAATATACAAACTTAAATCCGCAAGAATTTGATATAATGTATGTCAGTGTAGTTTTGAATATTGTTCAGATTATTTGGTTAGATATTGTAGCAGTGAAGTTGGAGGTGCGTATATGTATTGGAAATGCAGTTTAGAGCTTGATGGATATTATTCAGAATTGTTTGTTGATATGTTGCAGTAGCAAAAATAGAGGTTACATGTATGTATTGGGTGAATTCAAGTTATGGATATTGGTTTTGAAATGTTATTTGTTTATTAGAGGCAAAGGTTTTAAGTTTCCGTAATGTATAGTTTGTAACAAGAAAATGGAAGTTTAAGAATAAAGTGTTTACAGTGCTCTCTATGTATGTTAATATACTTTTTTCAAGTTGTTAGAAAATGGTAGATTATTAAACTATAGGGACCAATTTACTCTGTCACTAGCTCACACTTTTGAGCACGATGAGGTAAAGTAATTCTTAATTAGCTGTTATAATTCTTCATTCACTGTATACTTGTAGCTTGTATGAATTCTCTGAGTATTTTCATCTTTGTTTGATATTTCATCTTTGTTTATTGTAGTTACTAGAGGTTATTAAGTAGGAAGGTGCTAGTCATTGTCTTGAGGAGGTAATAATGGACAGGGATATGTTTCTCCTATGGATTATTAAGCATGGTTCATATTTTTATCTTAGTAAGTGAGAAATAATAGCTAAGAGAAATAGTTGGTTTCTTTGTAATTTCAAGTAATACTTGGATTGTTTGGACTGTGTCAAATGCACAAGGAAACAAGTATTTGTATCCATTCTTGTCAAGATGACTTGGGGTCCTGGTTATCATATGCTCTGCAACCCATATCTATTTTTAATCAATAACATTGTGTTTGTAATGAAAACTATCAAGGTGTTATTTTATACTTCTTGTCATGTTAACAACATTTATCATTTCTAATTCCCTATGTATAATTTCATGTATACGTAGCTCTCAGATACCTGCATGAAGCCCTTAAATGCACCAGAAATTGTTAGGAGCAGATCATATACAGGCCTCTTATCCCTTTATGTCTCTCATTACCTTGGACATTTATCTACATTTATAGGAGGTGACAAGAATATTGACATTTTGCATTTGACAGATAGCTGCTAGCTTCATGCCACAGTAATAGATCTTTCTTTGATGGAAGCATATTCCTTAAATGTGCAACATGAGCAAACATCGTTACAAATTCTTCAAGCCAAATTGGGAGCGGAGGATCTTCTTGCTCAGGTTAGTACACAACCTTTCATGACAAGTTTGTATTCAACCCCTTTATACAAACTTGTACTTAAGGAAAATAACAAACTAATAATTCACATGATGACAAAAATGAAAATTTTGTACTCCTCCGTCCAAAATTACTTTTCCACTTTAAATTTTATACGTAACTTAAGGTGCACTGTTCGCATAGATTCACCAAAAATATTTAAATGCAAATAAAAATTCAATATATAAATTTTTATTTACAAAAAATGTTTTGAAAAATATTTAGCGGCCATATGTGGTAATGCACCTTATGTTACAAGCAAAAATTAAAGTCAGAGAAGTAATTTGGGAAGGAAGGAGTATATAAGATAACACAAGTAAAATCTTAAATATATTACTCCCTCCGCTCAAATTCTGTCTTGGTTTAATTTTTACGTTCAAATTGACTAAATTTTGACTAGAAATTTATATAAAACACTAACTATAACTACCTAAAATACTTCGATGAAACACAAACACAGAGTAATCAAGCACAAGATAACTTAAACAACTAATAAAAGTTCTAGATAGATATACATATTCACATATGATGAGAGTGATACCTGTAGGAGTGAGGGGTGCTTGAGAAACAGAAATGCCACGACAAGATTTAATTGGGTACACATATATTGATTTTACTCTCCCTCCTTCCATTTCTTTGCTCTATATTTTCCTCTCGTTTCTTGATTTTATGCCTGTGGGTTCTTGATTTCTAAGGGCTCTTCGGTACTTGTACCTAACAAGTCCAAAAGAGGTCAGGATATATATATTGTCTCGGTTATATTTCCTCATTATTTTTTAATTCAAATTTTATCATGATTTTTTATTTTTTCAGATTAATTTTCTTTTTTATTTTTCAGATTTAAAAAGTAATAAATTATCATATATTTATCTAGGCTTTACTGTATGGAGTATATTATCTTTTGACCTAGTTTTTTTATTTTAATCCAAACGTAATTTATGTAATTACATTTATAATTATGTACACCGACTATTAACTTAAAATATTGTAGTCGTTCACTGAAAAAAATATTTAAATTCGAAATAAAATAAATATACTTTCTTATAATTGAGAAGAAATCAATGAGGATTAATAAGAACTAGCTTTTATCCCGTTCGATGCACGGATGAATTTTTTTAGATTTTTAATATTTTATAATGATTTGAATTTATTTGTATAATAATAATTTAAATTTTATTTAATATTATATGTATATATTTTTATATAATTTATTTGTATTTATATTTTAATATGATAATTTTTGTTTGTTTTGTATAGAGATGTATTTTACTTAGGAGATTAATGTGAGCTATTTTAGTTAGAAGATTAATATGAGATTGTTTTTTAGTTAGAAAATTAATATTTTAAAATTAGGTCCAACATTAATCAACTATCCCGCCCAAATATTGACTGACTACCAAACTTTCAATGTTATCATAAATTTCAATGATATATTAAATTAAAATTATAGGATAAATTTTAATGATATATTAAATAAAAATTATAGGATAAGTAGGATTTGTAAAATAAAAATATAGAATATAATTTAAATATAATATAATATTATTCTATCTCTGATGAGTTGTATAAAAATAAGACTACTGGTGTTAGAGTTGTATGTACGACTATATTCTTTTAAAATTATATTTTATTAAAATTCAACGGTTAAGATTGTTTCTATGGTTCACTTAAAATTGGAAAAAAAAGGACTACTGGTGTTAGAGTTGTATGTACAACTATATTCTTTTAAAATTATATTTTATTAAAATTCAACGGTTAAGATTGTTTCTATGGTTCACTTAAAATTGGACGGTAAAGATCTTTTCTATGGTTCATCCAATACCAAACCAACCGACGACCAAAACTTTTAATATTTCGGCTTTAATAATATAGTATAGATGTGCCATTTGATTTGAAATTTGGTATATTGTTCTATACTTGAATTGTCTGCATCAAATTAATCTTGAGCTTAATATTCCTAAGGATAACTTTAGGAATTACCTAAATTTATAACAAAACATAATACAACATCAGGATTATATTTATAAATACAGGTGGATGATGAAAGATTAATGAGAAAAAGTGTCTTAAGGATGACCTTAGATAATTATCTAAGAATATAAGTTATTTTAATGCAAAAATTGAGTGTCAATTTTGTAATAATAATGCATACCCATTAATAAAAGATATGTATATTTTTCATCGCTTATTTAATTTGGAAAATTATATAACAAATTTTATTAAAAAATGTAAAAGATTGAAAACAAAATTTAACCTTATTTATGAGCAAGTTTTATGATATTGCAGGGTGTTAACTGCATTGTGTAAAATTATAAAGATATTTATATTCACATCGATCATAATTTCATACATAGGGATACCGTTGAAATTGTTCCACATGAAGGATATATAGTAAGACTTTTATCAAATGTTAACCAGGGACTTAAACCGCAACCCCATTTTACACCATTAGTGGATGGAATGGTTGATGAGACGAGCATTGTTGAGCATGAAAAACAAACACATTTGGGGAGAGAAAGCGATCATTTGCATAAAGTGACCATGACCATGCTGCTTCAAGTGAATTAACATGAATGTTTGATAAAGTACATATTAGCTGCAAATGGGCTCTTTCAGAGTCTTAAGCAACAAATATATATTCCAGATGTGGGGTGAAAAAACAAAAAAGGAGGAAACAAATTTAACAGCCACACATTTCAACCTAATTATTCAGCAAATTCTGTCACATTGGCTACCTACTCTTTGCGCTACTTGGCCACTGCAGGCTTACGTTTAGCAGCACGCTTTCCTTGGCCCTTCTTAGGTGGTCCCTTTCCACGACGCTTCAACATTTCAAGCTTGGACAGACGCCTGCAAGCAAAAAGTATAGCTTAATCATTACACAACATCAAAACAACAGTATACATACAGAAACACATATCTGTTAACATCAATATCATCATATGACATTATTTTATCCTCATAGTACAACACGAAACACTGTTGAAACGTGAAAAATTATGACAACCCCTGCACTATGATAAAGAGCATTCTGAACGCATCGTTGCAGTGTAAAAACCCAATATTGCTGACTAATTGTGACATATTCTTTAAGTATGTATCAATCAAACACTACATCAGAGTTTGTGTTAATGTGTAACATAGTAGAAACAACAAATCTTGAACATAGATACTTGATAAATTTAATCTCAGCGCTGCAATTAACACAGCAACTGTTTTAATCTCATTCACAACCTGTAAATGTAATTCTTACGGGGATAGAAAAATTAAACTAAGGAGTAAAGTCAGATCAACCGCTTCATAACATGGTAGTAACTAATTTAATTTAGGGTCCATTTGGGATTGTTGTTGAAAATTGTTGTGCTGTGAGAAAAAGTTCTGGTGAAAAACGTGTTGTCGAAAAATCAGATGACTGTTTGGGATTTTTTTTTGATTTGTGCATATTTTCAGATATAATATATAAAAATAATGTTTTTGGAGAGTTTTGATGAAAAAACTTGTAGTTACTTCCTACAAAAGCTGAAAAACAGTTTTTTCCAAATGCATGAGAGGACATGTTTTCTCTAACAGCAGCTTTTAGGTCAAAAGCGCTTTTTCAGACAGCAGCTTTTGAATTTTACCAAACACCCTATTGACAGCTTTTTAGCAAAAAACTGTTGTAACTGTCTGTAACAGCAATACCAAATGAGGCCTTATTTTTCATACAGATCACTAACTGGAAGAGCCCTGGATCCTTCTTCAAGTGATGCCCTAACGGGCAAAAGGATGCAACTTTTACTTGTGAATCCTTGCTTAACATGTTATGAATAAATAAGTTTAATAATATATTAAAGCAACCTCTAGTAACTGAAATTACACTATATATGCACACATAAAGCACAGAATGTGTCAGGGGACTTAGGGCTGTACAGTTGTGACTTGGAATAACTACATCTATCCGCTTAAAAGTTTATTAGAGCATACTTGATTGAGAGCATGAAGACTTTATATTTTGTACTATGATTTCTAAAAATAAATATGAAACTGCAGGGGGGAATATTCTATTTTCTGTTCGTGATACTGCAATTACTCATTTCTCATATGAAATGATTTACATGGCATAGTACCCTTGTTTTTTTGTGCCTGTTTTCTAGAGGTGAAGCTTGTTTGGTTCTGCGAACTAAGCCATCAACCTAAAGAAATACACTCTGCATCTATTGGATAAACTAAACTGGTTCAGAAACAATCAAAACTAATCAATACTGGCCAGCTGATTGACAAACAGATAAAGAAAACTATATCGGACAAATAAGAGACATCAATAAATTAAGCTGATCTGACAGCACGTGTATGCAAGACAGAAAGCAAAAGAGGGCTTACTCTTGCTGTTCTCGAGCCATGACAAGGGGGTCATCTTTTTTTATGTCATACGGGTACCAAGATGCAACTTTCTCACCAATGAGTTTCTTCCGTAAAAGCTTGTGAGGAGATCTCTGCCCTGTCGGGTTTAGCACATGACCAAAGATCCTTGCCCTTGCCTCAGTCACTCCCGCAAGAGCTGTTTGTGCTAGCACTTTTTTTAAGATGCCAACACTCATCTGTTCCCGCTAGTAATGACAAGAAAATAACTGCACTGGAATAACAGATGCCTCAGTCATCTTAAAAATTTAGCGGTTAAGAGTTATATGGTTCCCGAAGTACCATATCAAAACAACAAATACAAAAATCTTTATACAATGAGGAGTCAAAATAATTTTAAGCTCAACATAAACACTATAATATATCACTATCTATAATTAACAGGATTCATTAACATTAATGAGTCTACAATAGTAACAGCAACCACAACACGAAAAATTACAAATAATAATGTATCTTACATGTCACTGTCATTTCATCAAACACCCATTTAATTTAAAATAACAACTATAACTACATTAATAGTAATATTTTATCATTCCTATATAGTTAAATTCGACAAAAATTTAAAATGGGATGATAAAAATACTTGGAATCTACTAATTAGCTGCCTTGCTGGGGGGGAGGGGGGGTAATTAAATAAAGCTAAAACTAAACCGTAATGTGCCCATTAAATAGAATCAAACGATAATGCATTATTTTAAGAAACAAAAAGAAGATAAAATGGAACATTTATTCGACATGGGAAAATAAATGGTTGAGACATTTCATCGAGCAGATTGGGAGCAAGATGAATACGACCTAAATATCCAACACAACAGTGTCATTGAACTCTCTTTTACATACTCAAGAAAAGGCTAAGAGAATGCGTATATATAAATGACAGAGAGAGAGAGAGAGAGAGAGAGAGATGAACCTGCTGCAATGAGAGAGAGAGTAGTTCACTTGCTGCCTCCAAACCAAAAAGAAGAACAAGGAGTAGATTTACTAACCAAATGGTCTCTCTGTGTTAACAATAATACAATTATTTGTTTTAAAAAAACAATAATACAATTATTATTATTGCAAATTCTTTTTTGTAAATGTACACTAGGTTTCAGTTATTATTTTTTTTCCGGTTCGGATGTAATGTAATACTGTTTTAATATTTGGTTTGGATGTAAATGTATTTATCGAGAAAATAAAACAATTTCAATAGAAAATTTAAAATACGAAAATGATTTAAAACTTAAAATTATAGATGATAAACTCTTATCACTTAAATTATTCTATTCATTTCAAAATATTATTTCATTGGAGTCAACCCGGAACTTAAAATGATCTTAAAAAGGACATTATTTTGATCACATAATTACACTAATATCTCCGGAAGTCTTAATATTTAGCCATTTATTCAAATTCAACCTCAAACAAGAAATTGCTACATCGTTTTCAAATTTTTTGATTATAATTTTATAGTAGATTAAAAATACACAAATATAATAATGTGTGCCAAAAATATTTGCAAATGAAAAATATATTGGAAGTACCACATGCTTGTTGCACAGTTATCATAAACTCAGTTATGTTAACTTTTGTACACTGAGGTTTTTTACGCATGGACATTGTATATTACCTGAGAATAGACAGTAAGAGCAAGTTTAGAGCAGAAAGAGTTCAGGGTGACACTGGACCAGTTTACAAACTTTAACATGTAGTAATTTATTAATTAGTAAAAATAACATAATATTCAATAGAATGTGATCTGTTAAAAAATCACTAATTTTCATAAATTTAACCCCAGAACCTAATGAATTAAGTTAAGTACCTGGAGACACAAATGTCTCTCCAAGAAACAAAAGTTAAAATGTTACACTTCACCATAATAGGTAAATCAAAGCTCAAAAATGACTACATACAAGGAAGTTTTGATACAATAACCATTTAGCGCAAAACTTCCAATGGAAAACCTTGTAACTCTATAGGGTATACGGAAATTTTCTAAAACCGATTTCTAAGGTACCTCTTTAGCCCCTTACAAACTGCATCAAGCTGTGGATGAATCTACTCCGACCTGTATATCATTGGCAGGACCAGGATTCATAGCAGCAACAGGCAACGGCTAGCTAGTACATGATAAAATGTTACCCGTAGGCATAATGGATAACAAGCGCCGATTTGTACATTTGAACCTGCTTCAAATCTTTGTGCTGACATATTCTTTCAAACTGTACGCAAACTGATGGAGACAAACAAAAGTTTATCCACTCTAAAACAATATCCGTTCTTGATACATATCTAATGCTTGGATGACCTTTTCTATGAGTAATTTCTTGTGCAATCTATACCTGAAATACGCACATGTTAATAAGTGGAATTGGGTGTTGACAAAGAAACAGGCTGACAAAAGATATGGAAACAGTTACAGTGTAAGAATTACATACTTGATAGCAACTTCAAGCGTTTTTCTAGCTTCCAGCATTGAGTCTGTTAGCAGTCATATTACAGGCAAATAGATTATCAGCAGAACAGAGATCTTCGTTATATTAGAATGATTTTGATTACGCCAGTTAGTTAGTTAATCAATTAGGTTTTTTATTGAAGTGTTAGCCGTTTGAAATATAATTACTCCTGACCTGGAGAAAAATGAGTATTTTAATAGAGAAGAATATACCCAAGCCCTTAAAATGAGAATGATGAATATGGAATGGTAACAAAGGTCAAAGGATAGAATCCACCAATATGATAAAAGACTTTTACTTTTTCTGTAAAAGCAGTCCAAATATATTGTTGATTTTTTCGGTGATAGCAACAACAAAATAATAACCCAGTAATATAGCATACCTAGCAATGCATTTATCTTTTAAAAATTATCATGAGATAGTGCAAGGAGTTTGTACTGCCAAGTTACCTAGAATTTCCTGGTCTTGCACAGAAGTTGTGGGAAACTCTGCAAGCATCTGTTGACATTCATCTTGTAGCTCCTTCACAGCTTTCCTTTCTGCACTGGGAATAGGAGGGATATCACCATCCGACCAAGTAGGCAATGTCCTTGCAGCTGCTATGACTGCCCCGTCCACAAAACTATCTCCATCTTTTGATAGGCGACCTGCTAAAAGAAGTTTTGTATGTCTTACTTCCCGAGTTACTGATGAAATTCACATATAAACCATGTTCCCAATATAATTTCTGTAAGCCATACGGTTATGATAATATTCCTCAGGAAGACCGGATATGTTGAAGACTGACAAAAAGGAATCCAAATGGATCCGTGCATTGCCTGAAAATGGAATGACATCCCAAGGATTCTGCAATATTCAAGGAAGCACTATATGAATACATTAACTATTAAGTCCTTTAGAGTACAAAGGATTTTTAATCAAGGAGTTATCAGACTACAAAATGCAACATAAACATGGGTCACTAATTAAGCAGATATGAGCAAAAATGAGGATATAAATGACAGGATAGACGAAAATATCAGCAAATTAACAGCTAAAAATGATTGGTTACATTTGCAAATATTGTATGATCCTTATTTTCACCATGCGCCTTGTAGAACATGACTTCAGTTAAAAATTATCTACCTTACATCAAAACCAAGTTTTCACATTCTTATATAAAATTTATCATATAGACTCCAAAATAGATACCATGTTTACTGTCATGTAGTGTAATACAAAGTATCACACAATGATAAAAGAAAAGAGGGGTGATTCAACATCAACAGATAATAATGAATATTTCCAGCACAATTTAGAGATGAAGACTATTCTGCACAACTTGATATATTTAAGATTTATACCAGAGAACATCTTAGAAATGGGAGACTAGGTTTTTCAGCCACACAAAGATGCAGAATAAAAACAATTGCAAGGCTCGGTTCATGTATCAAGAAACTATCTAGCATCTATATATCAAAACTTCATGATTCTTTTTTAAGGAGATTGGGGTGTAAGGTATAGCACCATCAACTATCTAGCATCTACATATGAAAACTTCATGATTCTTTTTGAAGGAGGTTGGGGTGTAAGGCATAGCACCGTCGTTTTTCCCCTGGAAGTATACTTTGAAGAAGATCTGCAATTATCATTAAAGTGTTTTTTTTTTTTTTGCATTCGCTGGTAATTATAAAGGGTAGATTATGGGTGTGCACATTGATATACTGTGCATAGCCCTTTCTTCATTCACTCGCGATCATCTGATAAATAAATTCAATTTATTTCACATTTTGGTAGAAAAAAATGTTGTATTTAGTTGATGACAATATTACAATGTACAAGATGATAGCCGAAGCAGATATCTCGGAATTTACCACAGGTGATGAAAATCCATATCTTTGCATTAGTGTATCATTCTGCCTGCTCATGTAATTAATTGTCATCTGTAAAAAGAATATGAATCCATTAATAATACACACAAACACATGTCATGTAATTCTAGCCCAGACTCAATTACATATAAGCATTTGAAGAATGGAAAAGAAAACATAATCCACTTTAGAAATCCTCTCTTTCCTTTATGTAGATAAAGATATGTTCTGCTCTCTCAATCCTCAAAAGATGTCTTCACCGCAGTTTATGTTACTAAGAATACTAGCAAATACACTTACATTTTTTCATTTTGGGTTCCACACACCTTGACATATATTAAGAGTCTTACACTTGTTTAAGAATAGAAGTCATAATTATTGGTGGGTAATTTGACATAGAAAAGTTAAAACATCAACTAATCTGTGATTTTCCAAATAGAACAATAAATTCAGTACTCCTACTTCAGTTAAACCTAAACCACTGAAAACTTCTGCATTTACATTTAAATACTAAAGGATTAGTATTAAGTCTTCAGAAGGCAATGGTGGCACTACATGGAAAAAAGAGGAGCTCATTACGGATAGTCTTCCCTCTTTAACATATTTTAATGGATCGCGGAGTCCATTATAACTGAAAGCCTCTTGATGTATATCGGCATTTACCATACCTTTTCAGCACAAAATTGCCGACATACAAGACATTAAAGGCTAAAATCTCCTTTGCAACTCAACTATGTGCTTTTTAACTAGAATATTAAAAAGTAGCTTCACTTGAGTGATGGCCTACATAACTTAACCACCAACGCAACATATCACTTTGACATTAGTTTAAACAAACCTTTAGACTGTTTCTTTTCACAAATATAAGCTCCAGTTATTGGTTGTTCCAATATGGACAAAATCATCACAAACTAATTTCTTTCGAACCCTTACATAATTCTTAATTCATTTACTTGAAAAGGCTCAGCTCATAAAAACAATGACTTTTTGATGTCATTTATATTTGTTAATTTTTCCAGGATCTGGAGGTATACTTCTAAAGATTCATTATTGAGGGTTTAGTTGATGAAAATGTAAATATCAAAGATTTTGTTGCCATAAAGTCAACCAACAAGTTATAATTGCAAAACCAACTTTACACCCCTGTCACCAAGGAAAGTATACCCACCGCAACCATTTATGTGATGAGTATATAATGAAGAAGTTCCATTTACTTGCTGGGTTCATAGCTTAGTATTTAGTTAAATGTTGTACCGCTTAATGTAAAGTTGGAGTTTACTATATGCGAGCGTGCATAGAAACAATCATCACTATAAAGAGCATGTTAGTGTACCTCATCTCCTTTTTTAACCCGATGTCCTGCATTTATCATCACCTCAAGCATGCGGTCCTTGAAACGCCAATGGAAAAAGCAATTTGGCTGGAAGGAGTGGTTCAGCATGTCTGCAAAGGAAGAAAAATTGGTCCCATAAACTATATTTTGTCAAGGAACTAGGATTAAAAACAGATAAGAATATGATACAGAATATACCAAAAAATCAATTTCATTAATAGCGATATAACTTAACTGAGCTTGCACCAAATTAAAATTCTTTTCATTCAAGCTACAATTTGCACTATTATAATTGTTACTTTTTATTGTTATTTTGTATGCGGCTCACCAGGATATAAGGTCTTATTCCAATATGCCTAGGCTGATCCACTATTCAAATTTCAAAGATTGTTATTTAGCTCAAGGACTTACCTGACATGCGTAATGATAAATAAAGACTAATAGATCCTCCCATATGTCTTAGAACATATATTTATATTCATTCCCAAATTCTACTTAATTGAGGATAAGGTGAAAGCAGTCACCTCCAAACCTTCTGGCAATACTATTCTTAGGTTTCCCTCAATTATTAAAACAACAGTTTGTAAATTAAATGCTAAAACACATACTACCAGTCAATGTGATCCTCACAAAACTGACTTGGACAAAAATTAACTCGTTAAAATCTCAAAGAACATGCAGAGAAACTCTCTTATATAGCTTCAAACTATGCATCACATATTACTTAGGTACAGTTTTCAACATATCATCCCTGGGTCACATTACAGAACCATTTCTCATATGCTTATAGAAGGTTCCATACAACAGTAAACACACGGTGGAGGTCCATAAGTCTGCATAACCATATTAAAATAGAGGTTTACCTATTTCGTGTAATGTGCATATTAGATCTGACATGGCCATAAAATTGAGTTTGTACAAGAATAACGATCACATGATCCAAAGAACAGGTTTTTTATTTATTTTTCCTCAGTCAGAGTTGAATGTGATAGTTGACAAGATATCACATGAATAAATTTTTTTATGAAAGGCTTCCAAGAATTTTAATTTTAAGAGAGAAGAATGCAAGAACAAAATGTTAATAATTAAACTGCAAGAACCTCACCAGCATAAGGAATGAACATATTTGCATGTTGAACTAGTGCACCTATTCTCACTTGAAGGTTAATGCATCGAGACTGGGCCATACTCACAGCCCAAATAAATCTCTCAGAATCATGTGCCAGACGCCTTATCTTAAGGGGCACGCCAGAATGCTGAAAATGTATATATGTTATAAATTATAATAGTTTTTCTTGGAACTAAGTAAAACAAGAACTAATACTGTGATGACATAAAATATATAGATTGTTGCTAAAAGAGTATACAGGTCAATGATAGCTTGATACCCAATTCTTTTCCCAAAATTCTAATGCTCTCCTTCGTTGCTCTCTCATAGTTGAAGCAAGATTCTGATCTTGCAGCTCTGATAGGTCCTCCTATTGCATACGCAGAAAAATAAATTGCATAATTTCTCAGCAACTTGTGATAGAATATATAAATATACATCACAAATGACTTTCTAAGATTACATGCACTTATATTAATATAAAAAGACCGAGATGAGCACATATTACCTAGTTTTAGGCTCCCTAAGAGATTTGAAGATACTAAAACCAAACACATGTAATTCTTTAGTATACAACTCAGATTATTGTACTTTGGGGTTTCAGGTCATGAGAAGAGATGATTTTATCAGATAACCTACACTTGTGTTCCCCAAGCGCTAATTAAATGGGGGTCTTTCCTTTTCGCCTATCGTATGTATCGGCTTGGCTTCCTCCGAAACATTGGTTTTCGCCCGCGCGTAATGCATATGCGGGATTACCGGAATAGCAACTACCACAGGTGTCTCTGCATTTTTTGTAATTGTTTAACTTCAAAGGTTTTTGAGAATGCATTCCTAATAATCAGTTGCTAATTACTTACCTAGAAACATTATATATATTTGAAGCATTCATGTAAGAGCCCTGACACTTTTTCTATGATATGGTTTTCAAAATTTTATTCTGAAAACCCTTTGGTTCTCACGGTTCTTGCCTGAGTGTTAGTTGTTATATATTAATATATTAAAATTATATATAATATCATGGTCTCACAGCCATGGTTGTTAAGTCGACAAGTCGAGACTCGGCGCCCGAGTACCTTGGAATTGATTAGTCGACAAGTCGTCCGACTAGTCGTAAAAGTTGACAAGTAGTCGATATACATACATTTTTAGTAATTATAATATATAATATAGGTTAACACTTAAAACACGTCAATTTCATAGTTCAAATGAATATTAATAGATAATAAGTAGTACTCTAAATTAAGCATCTCTAAGGTCTAAGCAAATAAAAACATAATTAAAGAGTGGAATCAACTAAACAAACACAAACATGCATCAAAAGTTATCCATCTTGAAATCATCTCCTCCTCCATATCCTCCTCCCCGAGGCCTCCTCCCCGAGGCCTCCTCCCTGAGTATTCTCATCGGGTGGTAGTGTACACTGGACAGGTGGAGTAGTGTTGGAGGTGGAGTAGTGTTGCAGGTGAAGCAAGCATCAGTATTGCAAACTTGCAGTAAAGAGTGAAACTGAAGACTTGTATTGAAAGTGTGATAACTTGTAAAACTGGGTTCATTGTGAAATGAGTTCTGTAATTTGTAAAAATTGTTTAATTTGATTACAGAATAATGAAATCAATAATTTAAAGATGAATGAAAAAATTGTGAAGTTGATTACAAATTTGTAAAACAAAATAAAAATATAAATTTTGCAAAATCAGTGAAAAAACGTTTTATATGCAACAGAACAATTTAAAAATAAAAATAAATGAAAAAATGGGTAAAAAATGTTTTATGTGTAAAAGAATAATTTTAAAATGAAAAAATGAAAAAAATGATTGAAAACCCGTTTTTTGTATATGTAAGTATATAAATAAAAGAAACAAAATTAATATAAGTTTTTTAAGATAAAATATAAAAAAATGTGTATATATCATATATATATATATACATACACGGTACAACTTGAGTGGTGACGGGGAAGAAAAACCAAAGAAAGGTAGAAAATCAGAGAAATCAAAACAAAAGATCGGAGAAATCAAGACAAAAAAAAAATGAGAAGAAGAAGAGAAGAAAGGGAAGAAAGACTTATCGGAGATGAGCCGCCATCGCCGGAGATGATCGGAGATGGAAGATGTCGCCGCTTTATCGGCTTCTTCGGCCTTTCTTTATGTTTGATTCAACAAATGGGTAAGTGTTACCTAAAAAATCCTATATTTCCTAATCTGGGCCGGTCTCTAGATCGGGTTTTGGGGCGGGTTCCGGGTCGAATCCGGGTAAAACCCATGGATGACAAACTCACTAGTCGAGCCTCGACTAATTCAAAAATAACGACTTATCGACTCGTCGTCGACGTAACAACCATGCTCACAGCAGCAATTAAATGTGTGATACTGTGATGTCCTTGAGAAAGTTTGTAACGTAACTATATTACAAATGTTTGCAGTGATGTAATAGACTAGATATATTGATTGAGGATACAAACAGGAGATAACTAACAGCTGCACTCAATGATTGCATATTTGACACTCACAAACCTCTTTAGCAAGAAGCAAGCTAGTACTCTCCTCGATGCTAGGAAGAAAATCACCATAAAGCTGCCAAAAGTTATCATCTCGATCAAATGCGTACAGAAGAAGACATGCTAACCTCAGGTCCCATTCTGTCTGCATTTTTTATAGAAAGAAAGGTTTATGAAAATAACATTGATCAAGAAAACCGCTAAAAAATTTTAGACAATTCATATTTAATATATAAAGGATAGTATAGCAAAACTACCTCTGGATTGGTTGAGTTGATAATGTCAAATATTGGATGACCAAGTGGTATGATATCTGGGAAAAACATCCATGGAAGCTTTTGGCTAATGGTTAACATCACTTCCAAGGGAATTTCCATAATCACCTGCATTTCCAAAATGTAATGAAATAGTTGAACTACCAAAGTAGCTATGAGAAACTTATGTATTAGGCCACTTGTGTTACTTATTCTAATAATGGGCAGCAGATCAGTCTACAATAGAAAAGAAACTCACTCTGGCTCGGCGAAGAGGCTCGACATCTTTAGAGGCATATACTCCAAATCCCTCAGGGCCTTCCCTAAATTCAACTCCATATGCTCTAACACTTCGAACATATCCTATCCTATAGAAGTCGGGATCTGCTAATTGCAACTGTTCATAAATTACATATCTCTATATTAAACAGGATAAAATTAAAGGTAAGGATTATACAACAAGCTAGAGGCTTTAACCTAAGCAAGCAGATAGATTATACCTAATTCACCAAATTGAAACCCAGCTCCAAAATGACAGAAATTTTAAGTAACTCCACATAATCTAGTTACTATATATTAAGCAATTCAATAGACAAAATCATTTTGATTGGCATTGGCTGAACTTCCTTAGCAGTTTGCAGTTTATACGAACTGCAGATACTAGGTTTAATTCACAATATGTCATTTAGGACCACATACCGAAGGCATTTTCTACACTTCCTTAGTTTAGGACTGAGAAGCGAATTATCTCACCCCCTGTTAAGCAACCGAGAATGTGCAGCAGGTGACTTGTATATTTTAATTTCCAAAAAAAAATGGACAATGTACAGGGAATTCGAAAAAAACAATTAGATTTTACAACGCATTAGCTCTACAGTGATATAGAAGTCTCATTTATTACCCCATAGGATTCCAAATCATTCCAATTCCCCCAACCCAGCACACACACAGATTTCCTGTTCTCACTCTAAATTTGATAAACAAATTCCAAACATCCCTTATAATATTCAATGACAGAGTGAGTTAACAAGTATAATAGTCAGTCCTAAGTTAACGAAGTTCAAGAAATGTCAACCAAAGTAATACATAGTTCTAACTGAGATAATTTGAATCATAATTAATATTTGCAGTTCATATAAACTGAAAAATGTTGACATGACTATTGCAAGAACTGTCAAAAAGACAGCCGTAATTTGATTACCTTTATGCTTACAATTACAATATAACTACAACATTTGGACCCCCATAGAAGATGGATCATGAAAAATCTGCACCACAAAATGTTACGACTAAAAGACACTACACGAGAACCATATGGAGGTGACTTGTGAGAACCTTTACTTAAAAAGAAAAAAGAAGTTAGAAAATAGGAATATTTAATCTACAAAGCAAACACCCCTTACTTCCATCTTCTTAGGGTCCAAATTGCAGTGTGTTTTTAGTTGCACATATTAAATAAACGTTCTTAATAATATATAAATATAAAATTATTTGAATTTCACCTTTACTTTTGTGCAATCTAAAATCTCCTAACAATGTGACTGCTTTTATATCACAATGTGAAACCCACAATGAAGAGCTAGTACTTAGTAGTGATTATAATTATAAATCATTATGTTACATAAATATCGTGTGCAGATAATTGTACCTAGATTTGTCTTTTGATACGAATCGTATGAACGTCAACATCAGGTCAAGATGTTTATACATTGAATTAATCTTATTATTTTTGAATTCATGCAATACGCTTGAAAATGCCTCAAACATGCTCAAGCAGATTGTCATATTCAACCATCTCCAAATCACCATGGTCAAATATGACAATTAGCTGAAGTGCAGCACGTTTCAAGCATTTTCTAGCATATTGTATGATTAAAAAATAATTAGATTCATTTGATCTATAAACATTTTGACCAGATGTCAGCACTCATATGCTTCATATCTTAAAAACATTTAAGTAAAATTATCTTCACACAATTTTGTTGTAATATAATAATTCTTAATTATAGTCACAACTCACAACTTACATGTACTAGCTCTTCATTGTAGTAAACCGGGCAGATGCGCTTGGCATAGAATTAAAGGTAAAAATTGTAGGAATTTTTTTATTGATCAATAATTAAGAACGTTTTCTCAATCTAAGAACGTGCAACTAAAACATACTATAATTTGAGTCCTAGGAATGGTGGATTTTGTTCTTTCATAGAAATTAAAGGGGATGCTTGCTTTGTAGATATAAGGTACAATTTTTTAACTTTGTTTTTTTCTTTTTAGTAAAGGTCGTCACTTATCAAGTCACCTACATATGATGGTTCTGGTGGTGTTGTCGTGTAGTGTTAACAATTTTGTGGTGTAGATATTTCTTGATCGTCTTTCATGGGGTCAAAATGTTGTGGTTAGATTATATCATTATAATTTGTAAGCAAAAGGGTAACCAGATGTTGGTGGTCTTTTTTGTCAATTCACATTTCTGCAATATTTTGTAATTCATACCTTCAACATATACAAAGTGAAGATATAAAATTTAATTCAAATTATCTCATTTACGATGCATGTAATGTTGGTGGATTTATGAACTTCCTTAGCTTAGGACCGAGTATTAGGCTAATTAGCTCACCCTTGTCATCAAATATCTTAACTTTTGTTTCAGAATATATATCATAAGATGGTGTTTGGATTGTTCATGGGAATTGAGGTTGAGAAAGAGAATTTGTGTATATATTGTGTGTGCTAGGTTGGGGGAAAAGGAACTGGAATCCAACGGGATAAGAAATGAGCCTGGTATATCTATCAGAACTAATGTGTTGCAGTTTATGTTATTTCTTTATAAAGTCTCTGTATATTATATCTAATTCTTTTTCATATTACAATATACAAATTTCCGCTGCACATTCTCATTCGCATAACATGTGGTATACATTCTTATTTGCGTAACATGTGGCATACAGACAATAGACTTTAAAAAATACTTCACATAATCTAGTTACCATAAATCTAGCAATTTCATATACTTAAAATCATTCGACATCCATAATGTGAATTCCAGGTTTAAGGTTAAGCATGGTATAACTAAAGCTAAAACAATAGAATGGTCGATAAATAGTAAATCATCATCATTACCAACATCTACCTACTGTAATGATCTAAATAAACAAACTATTAATTTGTAAACCAATACAAAAAGAACTCGAAACATATTTATATCAATAATCACTAAAGGGTATTCAATTTTAAACAAAACCCATCAAACCAAACCAAAAAAGAACCTCAAACAATAGCGACACATATTAGTAAATCAAAAATCATAACCCATGAACACATTTTTATCATAATTAAAGTTACCATAGAAGCAGGTGAATCTTGGGTTTCAACAGGGGGTTTAAGCAGAGGAAATGAAGCTGAAGAAATAGAAGAAGATGGGTTTATAGTCTCAAGTGCTGTAGAAGAAGCTCTAGTGACTCCATTTCTATGCTTATTCTCACTGTTCCGTACAGTTCTTGATGGTGGGTAAGTTTGTTTAATAAAATGGTGATGATAGAGATTGAGTTGTTGATAATGGAGGCTTGAAATTAAACATTGTTGAACAAGAATCGAAGAACCCATTGTTGTGTTGTGTGTATATGTATGTATATGTTCAGGGGTTTATCAAGAATTATGAAAGGTGTTGGATATTCATTTTTCAAGAATGGGAGAGACTGCTGATGGGGGAGAAACGTTATCCACTTTAACCTGGTTCAAAAACATTATTAACTGGTGCGATTAAAAAAACAATTTATATTTTAAATTTTAAAATAAAGTCGATTAATTAATAATTGATAAATTAATAATTTACGATAAATTAGTGTATTAAATTAATTAATAATTCTTCTGTGTGTGATTATTAATAATTTTTTAATGAGAAAAGAAATGTTGAATTCTGTCCCGATTTTTGGTAAAGTGATCATTTTAATTAAATATATATTTTTATAAATATGAAAAATATTTTATAATACTAATATATTTTAATTTTTCTCATCTTATAACTTTTCTACCATTTATCATCATTTAAATTAAATTAATTTTAATGCATTATTGGTTAGGTTTTCGTTATGATGTTTTATTCTTTATCAGGTACTATTATTTATAAAAATACGTATCAATTTCAATTATGTTATAAATTTAGAGTAATATTAAAAATATAAAATCGTTTACAGAAATAGTTTCCAAATATCACATATATATTCTAATACATATATATTCCGATCGATTATAATTTTTATATTTTGAACTCTAATATATTCATACAAATCTCATCAACTAGAATTTTAAGTCACCCATCATTTGATAATTATTTTTTGTACATAATATTATAACTCTAGCATTCCTCGTAAATTTATATGTTTCTGGGTGAAAGTCGGGACCGGGAGAAAAGGAATCTCTTGGGGGATGCGTCTTTTTTTTTTGTTGGAGCAAATCAAAATAGAAAAACTTACATTTTGGGTGACATGGATAAGTGTTAGTAGTATATTGTTTGGAACAATGTATATTCTATATATTACTAGCTAAAATTTCATATTTAATTATTTATCTAGTTATTTTTCACCTAAACTCTTGTCATGACAAGGGAGGTATTCGATGGCCAACAGGTAACCGGAGACCATAAATCAGGACAGAATTTGTACATCTTCACTCTGCAAAATCTATAGAGTCGTGCCATGTAGACAAGAACTCTGCAAATTTTATAGAGCCGTGCCATGTAGACAAGAAGACCAAAGGGGCTAAGAGTATCTCAATACAAAAGTCTAAGTCCAACTCTTTTGGGACCCATTTACATGCCGCATAAACAAAAATTAATTTTATAAAAAAGTTGTCCAACTTCCTCATATACAAAGCTCAAGTCTATCTTTTAACAGGTCCCATTTATTTACTTTATATATCATTTTTATAACTATTAATGATTAAATAATATATTTTTATATTGTAATAATATAAATTAAATAATAAATAATTATTTAAAAAATAAAATATATAAATAAAAAAGTCATAATTAAATTGAATTACATAATAAAAACACACATTACAAGAATATGAAAAACATAGAATTAAAAACATTACATATGAAATAAATTAACGATTATTATGAAATTGTAAAATATGTTCAATCAAATCAGCTTGTAGTTGTCGATACTTCTATTTGTCACGAATTCGAATATTATTTTGGATATACTTTTCATTGGGGACAAATGGTTCTTCCTCTAGGTTTGGTTGTGATAAACCATTTATTGCATCATCGTAAGTTGATAGCGGACCGAATGCAGTAGCATATGTGTCTCTCTCATCTTCGACAACCATATTATGTAATATAATACGTGCTCTCATTATTTTAGCGAGATCTCCTTTGTCCCAAAATCGTGCTAGACTAGTACAATTCTGAATCGTGACTGTAGCACATCAAATGCTCGTTCTACATCTTTTTGTTGTCCTTTATATTTTGAGAATAATCTTCTCTTATCACCTTGGGGACAGGGAATCTTTTTAACGAAGGTTGTCCATTCAGGATATGTTCCATCCGTTAAATAATATCCCACATTATAGTCATTGCCGTTAATGTTGTAGTTTACTTCAGGTGCACGACCTTCTAACACTTCATCGAATACTGATGACCGATCTAACACATTTATATCATTGTTAGAACCTATTATTCCAAAATACGCATGTCATTCCATAGGTCCGATGAGGCAACTGCTTCAAGCAAAATTGTCGGAACTCCTTTATGGCCACTCATGAACATTCATTTTCATGCTTTATGATAATTTTTCCATTGTCAATGCATGCAATCAATACTGCCCATCATACTGGGAAATCCGCGATCTTCACCCATTTTTAGTAGACGTTGTACATCATTTGAATTTGGCTTTCGCAAGTACTCACTCTCAAATATCAAAATGACATTAATGACAAAAAAATTCAAGCACTCATTCGCAGTTGACTCACCAATACGCACATAATCATCAACAGCATCTGCAGATATTCCATATGTCAACATACGCATGTTCGCCGTACATTTTTGTAAAGGCGATACGCCTTTTCTTCCATAACTTGATGTTGGAGTTCTCCCCTTAAGTTGTCTCCGAAACTCGTTCCAATGCAAATTTTGACTTCTTTTTGTATTTAGCTTTGTGGAGATCATGAGCTGCTTCGAGTATGTTGTCCAAGTTTGAACCACTTCCCACTCTTCGTTCAACTTGTTCGTAACAAGATCCATATTTTTGAGCCCCTTCGTTTATTCGTTGCCATCTTTTTTTTAATAGCTATAGCTCATCTTTTGATATTCCCAGGATTACTTTCTTCACAATATTGGTGAATTCGATCTCAAAATTCTTCACTTTTTTTATTTGCACCGATTATAGGATTAGTAGATACATTCAACAATGCGCTAATTAAGAGTTTATTTTCGCTCCATTTCCACTGAGTTATAGCATCTCACATATTTTCAATTTCGATAACATCACCATTAAGGTCAATAATGTTAGTTGCATCGAAAGCAGAAGTTTTTGAGTGTGGAGAATTTTCACTATTAACCGATGTTTGTTGGATTTAAAATTGTGGAGGTATAGTTTGAAAATTTGCGATAAACAGAGATTGAGAATTAGGAGGGTACATAAAATACGGATTTGGAGTTTGAGGATGATAATTTAAATTTTGTGGATTTGAAAATTGAGAATTTTCAATATTTGGATTTTGGGCATATGGAAAATACAGATTTAAGAATGAATATGGATAATGAATATTCGGGAATTGAGAATTTTGTGGGTTTGAATTTATGAGTTTGAAGGTGAAAAATTATTTGGATTCATTTTTTTATCAAAAAAAATTGTAAACGCAATTTTCAAAAGAGAAAGAAGTGAAAAAAATGATAGATGAATCAAGTATTTATAATTTTTTAAGATTATTCAACGTTAATATATACGTGTTATGCCATATTTTGGCATAGTCCTTTTATTTCCCTTTATTTCTAGTATTAATTTCAGTAATAATCAATTGCTTAATCTCTAAGATATCCCTCTCTGAAACGAGGAAAAAATCAATCTCAATGCATTAATTACGGAAAATGTCTTCAAACGATATCCTTCAAATCAGGAAGATATCACAATGCGAAGATTATATCAAATAAAATCAATTAATTTCCATAGTTAACAAATATATCCCTAAAGTCTCTCGGGGATATATCCAATTATAACAGAACTGCGTGAGTTTGATCGTATATAAATACATACGTAGGCATCTTGACAAAAGGGATCCGATACGCGAGACAAATCGAGACACCTCCCAAGTCCAACCTAATCTTTTTTACAAACTCTATTATACTTTTTGCTCAATTATTCCAGCAAACCTCCGAAATCTGTTATTACAAAAATCCTCCAATAACAATACGTTATATTTTCATAAAGTTAATATATACATTACATTTTCATAATGGTTACTGTACAAGGAAGAGACATCACTAATGTATACATACCTACAAAACTAAAAAATAAGCAAAAACTGCTAGAATTGGCTTGGCCACTAACTCGGGCTCAGGAAAAGTCTATTTTTTACTCCAATACAAAATATAGAAGTGGGATCTGGGACATAATCTCAAATGCGCGTGCATTGGAGATGCTCTAAGAGTTATTAAGAGCAACTCCAACCGTTGGGAGCTGTTAACTATATTATTGTCTAGTTGGCAATGAAATAGTAGAAAATTTAGCTATTAGCTAAAAAAGAAGTCACCTCGAGGGAGCACTCCTATTAGTCATAATTATACATATCCTTATTTGTTCTTCCAAATGTATTGAACCCTGTCATTATCTAAATCTCACATCATTTCTCCTGTTTATTTGGCCTCCAACTAAAAGGTATGATTTTATCTCCTCTTTTATTTTTATTAATTTTATAAAATAATCATGATACAATTTAGCATGACATTCTTCTCTATTTCGATCAATTACACGATGATTCATTATAGAACCACCGTGATACGATTCAGAATTCGCTCTTTGTCGTTGATGATGAAGGTAAGCATCACTCATTCTCATTCTTGTTTCATGCTCTTCTTCTTCCGCTTGCATAATATAAAGAATCATTCGTGTGGTATTTTTTATTACAAATGAGTATTTTAGAAGTGTGAATGAATTTGAGTTTGTCTGCAATTTGTGTTTAGTTCAAATTTTATTATTTATAACCATAAAAATATGACTATTGAAATCTAGTTGTTAGAATATGTCCTTTGAAATATAACCGTTAGAATATAGCCGTTGGAATTTGAAAATAATAATAAAATACTATTTTTAAAACATAGCTACCCATTATAGATAACACCATTGGAGTAAAACACCTTACATGTTCAACAAATTTTACCAAACCATTATTTTATGAGTCTTTCTAGTGTGTGCTCATTATAATCTCTTATTGTGTGCCCTTAGACACACAATAGAAAAACTGTTATTTTATATTATTTTAGCTAACCAATTTAGCTACTCTCCTTGGAGATGCTCCGATAACTTTTTAGTTTTAACCTTTTAATACATGACAATTTATCTGTTCAAATAATGGCTAGGGAGCTCGCTGTTCATGTAGACTAAATTTCATGCGACCCGGCAATAGGTGCATATTGCATTACCTAAAACCATACATAAAACAATAAGCAAAGATAAAAACTGATTCCCCACACCTATTCTCTCCATGGCATGGCAGTTACCTGCTTAATGCACTGCACTCTTTACATCCTCTTTGGACTTTCACTTTACCAAGACCTTTGAAATAAGAAAGAGACACTTGTGGAAGGAAGCAACTTATTTATTCCATTCTAATATTTCTTTTATAATTATATACATCGACTATGTAATTGTAAGAGTAACTATGTTCCTCCATCTGCATCTCAACAAGTTATATACACCAAAACAAGAAAAGGAGGGCAGTGTCCAGGAAACAAGTATACCGGATATGTGAAATTTCAGAATCATTACAACTGTGAATTGATTTCTGAATTGTGTGAAAATCGTCTAAATGTCTCTAACAATAAGCCATTTACATAATGCATCACCACCCAGGTCCTATATATCCACCAATAGTTTGTAAGATGTATGTGTTTCTGCAGCTTCTGCAAGTTAAATGGTTTTTGTAAAAAAATAGTGGCTGGAAACATAAACATTTAAAAAGAAAAATGAGACGAAGAAAGGCTGCACAGGGAGGCACAGTCTATGGAGTGAGTACCTTTATCATACACTGGCGCTGCCTTGTCGTAGGGACTCACTTTCATGTTGAATGACTTGATTATGATGCTGACTGTCAAGTGGCATGTACTGAGACATAATAGCCATTACCTCCGAGTCCATATAAGACTAAACAAAAAAATAGGTAGTTGTTAATTAAGTAGTAATTTTGGTATCAGCATGTAAGAACCTAATAAATTTAATGAAAATTATTTTGCATACCCGGAACCTATATTTGTAGAATATGTAAGCAGCAAAAGCAGCAGAAACAACTGTCCCTAGGATTAACAAGGCGAGGAACCATCCAAATTTTGTGGAGTCTCTTTCTGCAGCAAAAAGGAAAAAAATATAAAGACATGAAAATACATGGCATTACGTCTACTAATATTTATTTCAATGATTCTAAATGTTCCAAGATTATGCAGAAATTTTTTCAAACCAACATCAACTTCAGCCCTCATTAATTTAAAGCCACAACCAAGTATACAGATAATAGATAAAGTCAGTGCCAGTTCTAAGAAGACAATATTAATCATTTATAGAAGCATTATCAATGCATAATGTCTAAATATATACCATTTAGTTACTGTAACAGTAAGCGTTAAATAGAGAGTTTCTTATTACCAATACATGTGTCTTGCTCCATTATATAAAGTTTATCGCCCTTGCACTTGCAGCCATATCCACCCCAGGTATTCTTACAGGAACAACCCTCACACTGACAAGCAAGACCTTCCGAGCATTCATTAATATCTGGTCCATATCCAAAAGAAAAATATAAGTTAAATATGTCAAAGTTAAATCCTAAGTCTCAGAATGAGCAACAGATAGATCACACAAGTTACCAACACATTTATTGCCATCCCCGCGAAAACCATGTGGACAGCGACAACCTGTTATATTGGAGTCCTATATTACACGAAATAAGATTTTAGCTGGATGGAATGTCGGAATGAAGCGCCATGGTCAATAGATAAAGAGTGAGCAAGATAGAAAACACAATAAAAAAAGGCATCACTGAACTAAGCAAGCTGAAAGCGTTTGTCCATATCTAGTTTCTGACCAGCAACCTCCATTGTTTATTGCACACCTTCCAGGTCCAAAAGCTGCAAAACACATAGAAAAGTTAAGTCAATGGAAATAGTAGGCCTTAGCAATCCAATCGATGACTAAGAAATTGATAATAGCTCCAGTAAATGTAACAACAGCCAATATATCCTAAAGTAGCATACACGATTAGAACTACTTTCAACTGAGATGACTCCGATTCGGTATGGTTTTAATGTTAAATAAACTATGGTACAGCCATGACTAAAAATATAAGGCTTATTATTTTCCAAGTTTATAGTCTTTATTTTTTATCATACTGAATCTGCTAAAATTTTCTATATAATCACATAAAAGAGACACACTGGTCAAGATAGATCATAGAAAAGATTAATAAAATCAAGCTTGAAAATTAAGCTAATGAAGCTCATTTAATCTTTCTGCACCTCTATACCTACCAGGAAAAAATTGCTCTTGGAAACACTTGAATATTCTACAGAGTGAGTGATTTAATAGAACTTTAGATCTTTTCTTCTCTAGTTTCATAGTCTAAACTTGCAAAACTTTTACACAGGCATTACTTTCACAAACTGATATGTATCAAAATGTATAAAAAATTGTGAAACTGTAGACTATTTGTTCGCTTAAAATGAAATTTTTACCTTCGCAAGACATGTAACCATCCCCTTTATATTGTACCCCATTAGCCACAGGACATTCACATACTCTTCCCCGAAATGTGTCCTAAAAAGGAAATAAAATAATTTGTGAGTCGTATAATATTTTGACGAGAAAATATTGTACTAATGAAGATTAATTATATTTGGTTTGTAGTACACCCTTTTGGCATACCTTACAAGCAGTTATATTAGATTCTGAGTCCCACCAGCAACCACCATTCCTCTCCAGGCACTGATTGGTCTCAAGATCTGTATATCATATTTAATTATAGGCAGATATATCGGTACATATATCTATTCGAGTACATATATTAACTAACATCTAACCTCCACTTAGACAAATTGGAGGGTCAGTAGTTTCCTCAAATCCAGCACATATGGCCTTCAGCACAGCAGTTCTCTCAAGTTTCCCTGGGGAAAAAACAAAAAATATTTCCAATTAAGTTGCCATAACATTTCTTCTCAAGTACGGAGTTGAAAGTACTTTCCAAAAAGCGAACACATTTACTCAGACAAATTACTGAGGTACATTATATGTATAAAACTATAAATCAGATAAATATGCATGACCTTAAAGTAATAACACAAACAAATAAAGAGAAAAGGAAGAACACGCAAAATCCACTATCAGTGAATGCACTATGATCACAGTTGTTCTACCTAATTTGAACTCAATCAGTTATGTCAGAAATCAAGCTTATAGTGACCAATCCAGTAAAGCAGCCAAGCACCTCATCTTTTCTATATAAATTTCGGATTTATTTCTTATATATTTTGAACTTAATTAGTTCATAAATTCTTGATTTAGACCTTCCGCGAAAAGGATTTCATTAATCGAATGAATCACCACGTTTAGATAAATAAACTAGTACATTCACAAAATGCTCTGTTACTATAGACATTTTCTTCTCTTGACATAAGTTTACAAGAATTTTAATATTAGTTGTAAATATTAGCGGCAAGTATTATTTTGATAATGTTGTCACCAAACTTGTATTGTGAGAAGATTGTGGAGTGTAATGCAGAGATAGATTCAACTGAAGTCCTAAAACTTATAAGATAGATAATGTTCCAGACTTGATGATATGGCACTATAGAGTAATGGACTATGGACTATAGAGTAATCGTCAACATACCTCTATACTGAACATCGTTAATGATTAATGTTGGTAAGATAGTAACATCACCACGAGATCCTCGTCCAACCTAAAAAATAAATCAGAAATATAATATTACTACTAGCATAAAAAACATACATATTTGATTCGTAGTACTATGAATGCACAAGAAGATAATTTTTGTGTGCCTAATGCTAAGTCTAGTATAAACTGCTCATTCAAAGTAGCTGAATTCACGACAAGAGAAACAGAAATGTTGGTCTGAGGTGGGTATGAACCTGCTGATCTTGCTCAATTTTTAGGACATCATTTTCAACATCAGCTTCAGGGTCACCCATGCAATCTTTAATTTTCTCGACTGGCAAATCTGATAGTCCAATAAGCTTGTAAGGATATATAGTTGAACAGTTGTTGAAAGGTGACTGTATGCAAACTATTTTATTCAAGTGTACTTACTTAAGGTCTTCAAGACATCCTCAGCACATTCCTTGCTATACCTCTTCTGCTTCATTGAGCACCTAATGTGAAAATCTGTCACAAAATCCCACCAAACCCATGATCGGTTGCTCTCGTTAGCAATTCTGTGCACACAAAGCTGTCTCAAGTTCTCAAATACAACATCTTTTCCTTGATACCCTTCCCCAAAATTCTTTTCTGGATCAGGTGCGCAATATCTCCCATGGTTTATGCATTGAGACTTGCATTGATCACTCTGAATGAAAGGCTCAGGACAAAACCATGTTATATAGTGTGGCGTGAACATTGTGTAACCTCCCTTTTCAAGAATCTGTGCATGTCCTTTGAAGTCCTTGACAAAATTCATTTGCTCATCACAGCGAATTCCACACTCATCATTGCTGTTAGTCCAAAATTCATACTCAACCCTCTCATCTGGGTTGGGCATTGAGTCTCTCCAGTCCAATTTAATCACTACATCCTCTTCAGCTTTCTGTACAGCAGCTTTTAACGTCTCACCAAAAGATCGATCAATTAGAGCTGATGGGATTCCAATCTTGTCAATGTAGGCATCTGCATCGGCGTGTTCTCCAGGGGACTCCATGGTTAAGAGAGGCTCATCTCTGTCGTCAGCCACCAAAACAGCTGCAGCACCTGCCTGTTGCGCATTCCACACCTTCAAAGCAAAGAAGCACTCTGGAAAAAAAAAGATATAACCCTAAAAATTAGAAATTACCAATGTTCTGTATTTTCTAATATGTTTAAATATATATTTTCCAGGAATTACAGAGATGATAAGCATTATATGGTCAGATATAAACAAATTAACTTAACTTGATCATTATTATTAAAATTAGTGTAGACACAATTAAAAAGAAAATCCTATTACTTACACTGAGGGAACAGTTGATTGAAAAATATAAAAATAAATACTCTAAAAATATCTATAAGAATGTCCATGTTGAAGACAGCTCTCCTAATAGATTGAGACTTGTAGAAAAGTACAAGAGATAATATAGCCAAATATGCTCTTTAAATTAATAATTTAACTAACTGATTTAGCATTGCATTGGAGTGCAATGTTCTATAATTGATGCTATATTATAGAAATAACACCTCCTTCAGCATTGCATTGGACTTGCTCTTATAAGTAAAGCCAAATAGTGTTTCAGATTATAAGTTCTTTTGTACATTAACATATGTGATTCATGAGTAATTTGTTTAACAACTTCACCTGGCCACAATATATTGGGTTCAAATATTATGAAATATGTGTCACTACTAAAGATTATATAACTTGACCGACCCTCCCTCTCTTGCTTAAAGACAAGAAGATAGAGTTGGCAAGAAATCAAGGGGGTAGTTACTCTATATGATGGAGTAACACGGAAGCACGTAGAAAATGCATACTCAATCAGGAACAATCTATAATACAGTAGCATTACAATCTATAATACTCGGACTAATATGAAAAATAGAGAACACTGGTACAGAGTAGAAACAGAGGATATACAAATAAGGAAATTTCTTATTAAAACATGCTACCAGTCCCAACAGTGTCTAAAACTAAATACAACTATACAAGTCTAAAATGTTACATATACTTGCATTAACTGCATACATACCTATCAATATACACGTTAATAGAATCAAAATCATTAAAATTCAGGCTCCAAACAAAGCCCCATTTATTCACTCTTACTAAATGCATACATGCTAGGATAAGCCAGTAATGAACACATTAAAATCACACAAATTAAACTTTTAATAATCAAAAATAAAATCGTGCACGTCAAATACAAAACATAACACAACACGTTAATAGCCTAGTGACCAGACTCAAAATTAAATCTAATGCATCGAAAAATACATAACCTACTAAAAAAACAAAACATATTACATGTGCAAGGTCTCAAATAAATTCGAAAAGCACTAAAATTTCGTGACAAGTAAAAAACATTATATCACATAAATAAAACAACAAAAACAAAAATAAATTTTTGTTACCTCCACGATCAACGAGAAGAATGTGAAGTCTAGTAGAGTTAGACTTAAAGGGTTGATCATCAAAAGGCTTACAAGCATAATAATTTTTGTGAGAATATACAACAGACCCCACCATGGAACCTCCATATTGAGGAACACCAAAGTTAGCAATAGCAGCATCATGTTTGTCTGCCCTTAACTTAAAAGGAGAGAGCACTCTTATGCTCTCTTTCTCCACCACAAACCTACTATTCACAACAACCCCATTAATAAAAATGATGCAAACAACAATACCCAACAAGTTTCTTGACATGATTTTGTGGAAAGAGAGAAATGGGGTGGGAAATTTAGGAGTTTAGAGGAGATTATAAGTAGAGAGAGAGAGAGAGAGAGAGAGAGAGAGAGAGAACAGTCAAGAGAGGACTTGGGAGAGAGAGCAGACTATTCTTTTGATATATATAGATATAATATATAGATACAGGGAAAGTGAAAGGAAGGGAGAAATGAGTATTGACGTAAAGGAAGGGGGTATGTATAAAGTATATCACCATTCACCACCAACTTCATCTTTTCTGTATCTCAAGTAGCTCGTGTGTTCTCTATAATACTCCGTATATATTAACGGTAGATTCTGATTTTTACGGGTATTTTAAAATATAATTATATATATATATATATATATTTTTAATTAATAAAAATTTAATATCTAAAAACTTTTAAAATAATTTATGAATTTATCTATTCAATCAATACACTTTAAATACACGTAAAAATAAAAATAGAAAGAGTATTTTTAAATAAATGTAATAAAACGAGGATTACATTTTACAAGGACTTATATTTATATTTATAAATAATAATTTTAATTATATAATCAAAATATTTTAAAATATATATTATAAAATTAAACGATAAATATTTAAAAGGGAAGAGAGTAGATAGACTTGGAGAGGGTTAGGCAACACAAATTGTCACTTACGTTGAGTCCCATGACCCTCTGAATCATGTAATCATCTTCTTGAGTTATCTAAATATCTAAATCAGGGCAGTTTTTAAACTTTTTTAGGACAAGTTTAAGAAACAGTGGAGGTCTTTTGAGATGTAAATAGAAATTATTATTTTTTATTTAGAGAAAAAGTGAAGCTCTTTTATCGCCCTAATTTAAATTAACTGGCACACCAATCTACAAAGAATAGTTTTTCATCAATATTTTATTGTTTTGGAGGAGAGTTGAGCCTTTGTGAAACAGAGGATATAAATGTTAGCCGAAAAGTCATAGAGTCATCAAATTTATCTATAGTTTGTGAATATTGATTTTATTTGAAATTTTGGATTTGATTAAATAACGGATAATTAAAGAATATATATTTGAATTTCAAGTCATTTAAATATTGGGATAAATCTGAGAATTTGAAATAGCAACTCAAATTCAGTGAAAATCTATCATTTGAAATGAAATTTATGTTCTCAAATATAATTTTAATATATTTGATAAAATGTTTGAATCGTAGGAATTATTTTTTTTAAAAACTAAGTAATATAAATTGAGTTTTGAAAATTAAGAATGGCTCCTAATGTTTTCTGTGTGGTTCGTAGGAATATGAAGCGCATATTATTGGAGTACAATAATTTTTAAATTAAGTCTTAATGAAAATGAAAAATTTAAGATTAATTTTAGTTAATGAATAAAAGAACTTTGTTTTGATAATTATATTATTTTAATATGTATAATTAAAATAATATTTATAAAAATTATGTATATTAAAATATAATTATTTTATTCACTCTTTTAATTTTTTTATATATAAAATCAATATTAGGTTTTTTATTCTCAACCTCAATTGTGCTTTTTTAGGTTAAGAAAGGGTAGAGAAAATGTTACGAGTTAATGTTTGAATACCAGGCGCTAAGCCTTACACTAGAAAAAGCTCGAACGACCTTCTACAAAAAGGTACATGTACCCGAAAGCCGGTAAGTGGAGAATATCTAAGAGCGCGAGACAACTCTGTTTAAGGAACTTAGCAAAATAGCCCTTAGTTCCGGGGTGCTTAGAGCATCTACCACGTAGGGTGACTTTGCACTTCGATCCCTGCAAAGTGACTTAGGCTGCCTATTTTTTCTTTTTTTGGCGTTGGGAGAATACCACTTGAGGTGATCAAACCCTCTATGGTGGCCAAGCCCAGTTCAGTTATTTTTTAATTTTTTAATATTATTTTCACTAACAGCTGTTTTTTCCTAATTCATTTATCAGTTAACATTTTATTGCGGTAAATACAAAACTCTCATACCTTGATATTATTTAATCACTTTAATTTGATTATTAAAATTTTAATATTGTTAAATTTAATTGTTGAATTCATAATAATCGTTGATTCTTTTATATTGTAATGTTTTAAATTTATGCTTTTTTGTGTGATGTTTTTTATGTAATATTTTCCCTCGTAATTTTTTTAATGATATGATGCATTTTAATTACGGAACTTGTCTTTTATTTTAATAATATTTAAAAAAAAATTAACATTTTAATTTGATTATTAGAATTTTAACATTATTAAATTAAATTAAATTGAAATTGAAATATAATATATCATTTTACTATAAATATAATACAATAAAAATAAAAATAAAATGAGTCCTACAAAATGTAGCAAATGAGCTTGGCATTGGAATAGTTTGACCACTTTTTTGTAGTGGCCAATTTGTGGTCAGGTGACATAGTATAGACCCCAGAAAAAGTGACAACCAGGTAGGAGCATTGTGGGTCCCCTTATCTCATAAGCTTATTATAGATTATCTTTTCTATGATGGTAAGTTGCTTGCAAAGTTCGTAATCCATCTGGTACTTACCGTACATTTGAAAGATAATTTAACTATTAAGTGAGTAATTATATTAGAGTAATGTTAGGGAACCAAACAAAATTCTCAAAATATTTTCTCAAAATGAGACGTGACAGAATAGAAAGTTTTAATTTGTGTATTAATTTGAATGCACAAGGGATCCATCTCATTTATTATTTTGATAATCAATTAAAATTATACAAGTATTTTTTGAGAACGTTTTTGGGAAATAATTTTGGGACTCTAGCATTTTTCATTATATTAACTTACCTAACATATATATTATGATAGTTATTCGGAATAAAATGTCTTACTCTACACAAATAATTATTCAAAAAAAAAATGACTACTCTATACAAATATTGATTGGTTTCTGTTAACCGTCAGCTTTTTTACATTAAACATAATAGTAACGTTACATACTTCAAAATTAATTCCAAATTTAATTTATTTTGATACATTCATAGGCGCATATATATTATCAGTTACATACGTGTAGCATTTGAGACACTTTTTGAGATAATTTTTTGGTAACTAACATTTTTCTAAGTATAATTAGTTTTTTTATTATTTTATTTACAGGATATTAACTTTAATTAACATATAAATTATTATTTTTTTCACACGTACAAATAATATAAATAACTGTTTGCTGAGTACTAACGACTTGGTCAATTCTCTGGCAAAATACGTCAATATCAATATAAAAAATTCCAAGTTCGAAAGTTAAGAACGATTCAAAAGGTAGACTTTTACTTGACTTCTTGATATTTTCCACTCAAGTAATACTATTTTAGTGCACGCCATATGATACTTTTAAAATTTTAAAAATAAAAATTTTATGTGTATATTTGTTTTAAAAAAATATTGACAATAATAAATTTTAATTATAATATCACTAATATTTTACAAATTTATATGTATTTTAAATATTATAAATATTTTGACATTTCTTATTAAAATTCGTAAACTACACCCCTGACTACAAATGATATTAATATGATTTTTTAGATGAAGTTAAATTATATGTTTATAAATCATGTGGTTAACAATCAAATTTTTTATTATTATGATAAAATAAAATCTACCACCCATAATTTGATGCTTTCAATGGCGTGGCTCGTATAAAAGATTTACTCTACATGCCATCTTTAATGTTATTATTGATGCAAAATTTAACTTTTAAAAAAAAAAATAATTAGGTTTATAACCTACAAAGTGAGTATCTCTTCTAAATAAATTTTCAGGGTGAGTCAGAGTCCAATATAATATATTTTTCTTTTGTAAAATGATTTTTATTACAAAAATAAGAATTTTAACAATTTCATGTAAAAACATGAATTTTGAATCCAATGCAATAACTAATATTAAGATTTTTGCAAATAAGATTAAGATGAACTAATTATATTGAACTGCACTCATTTTTCTGAAATGGAATTATAAAAATTGAGTAATATGGAAATGGAATTATATCATTCAGTAATATAATAATTATAAAAAAGTTGTATTTTTCTAATATTAACAAATTCTCTCCCCGTGAGATTCGAACCTGTGACCAAAATATTATCAAGCAAACTAAATTTGAACAAGTCAATTGGTTTAATTGTTCAAAAATATTTGGTGGATTAGATCAAGCGACTTGACGACTTCCAAGAGGTAAAAAAGCAATTCTAAGAAAAACAGTGCTAGATATACTAAAATGAATATAAGAATAAAAAATTATTCCTGAATGATATAATAAAAATGACACTGACATTTGAATCGATTTTGATACGAATGCAGGAAGATTCGTCACATTTATTATTTTTAGAGCCGGTAAAAAAAGATAAATGCTATTTGGGAATCAAGTTGTAACCCTTGTATTTTCCTTTCAACTTGTTTTACTGTATTGTTGATGTGTATGTAGAGCCTGCTTGGACTTATGACTTAAAGTGACTTATCATACTAAGCTTAAAATTGTGACTTATAATTTAAAATGATTTAACATAAACCGGAAACTTAAAATGCATGTTTGAGTAATTTTATATTATGAGTGACTTATGAGTTTTTAAAAATATAATAATAAAAATAAAAGTGACTTGTAAGTAATTTATGACATATGAATAACTTTTGTCAAAATAGAAAAAAAAATAAGTCACTGAAAAAAATACTTAATATTTACTTCAGTCTTTAAGTCAATTTCCGACTTATTTCTGACTTTAAGTAAGTTTCTGGCTTCTTGCACAAACAAACATTTTTCAGACTTTAAGTCAGAAACAGCTTTAAACCGGCTTTAGCCAAGCAGGCTCGTACATGCCTTGTAACTGGCAAGCAGTAAACTAGAGACAAATATAACCAAGGCACTACAACAGGGCACAACTTGTATCAACATTGCAGTGCATCACTCAAAATAAATCACTTTTTCCAAGCAGATTCCCATCCTCTTTTACAAGGACAAAACATGATTTCTAGCATTGTAAATAGTGGATACCACTTCTTTTTCTCCTGGAACAAGAGAGTAAACCTTAGCCAGAATAAGGTGTGTGCGTATTCAAAATTTTAAACCCCACAACGCTTTCCATGGATGGACTTCAAACAATCGTATCTCTCCCCTTAAATTGTAGTAATATAAAGCAACTAAATGGAAGGGAGGCTCAAAATCTCAAAACAGAACACTCAAGCCAATATATCAATTACATGGTAATATAGAAGCTATAGATAGTTCCATCCCTTCATATGGTAATTTAAAAAGCAATTGAATAATAATATACTAATACATCTCCCAATTGTCAAATTTTTCAGAAACACTCGAGCTAATAAATCACTAATTGAGATACAGTAGAAAGTTTGATCACCTCATGGGAATATGCAAAACCTAATAGGATAGTTATACAACTCCCACTAGTTATATTTTTCCTGCAACTGAGTACAAGCTATGGTAAAACTCTTGTTTATTATCTACTACCCAAATATAGCAAAATATATTGAATTTACTTCTAAACAATGATATAATTAATTTAATAGTGATTCCTTAGTGTGAAGAAATTCACCATTCACACATTAAATACAAATGAATAAACAGCATAATTTCCTATTCATTCGCTTGGGAGAGACCATCTACAATCTTAGCTTTTACAACAGTGGTGGGATCATATTAGACCATGTACAATCCAGCTAATAACAGCCGACTGGAACCATAAAAACCACTAAAAAGGGCTGAATCAGAACCATGTACAACTATAATATACTTCCATTACTAATTTGTTATAATTCATTATTTCCATTCTTTCTATAAACTACAAGCTAAGACTATAAGCAACCAATACAGACACAAATAGTACACTTTATAAGAATAGTATACAGATAAAAAACCAACTAATACTCACAAACAAAATCAGAAAAGGCACAATTCTTCATGTTAAGATGGGAAATCTAATCATGATGAGTGGTTATATTTTTTTAATCTATGAAATACAAGTTGAGTGAGTTTGTACAAGTCATACATATAGAAGAAAAATGAGTAATCAAAGAACAAAAGCATGATGTAAAACTATTCAAAATTTCACAATTCTGTTAATATGCATTAATGATAAGCACCAGGAAAGATGTATGCATGATGACATGACCTTCGGAAAGTACCAGAATCCTCATTTGCTTCGAACCCTTGCATGCTATCCACTAGGGTTGGAGACTCATTTTTCTCGTACATATAACCAAAGCTTCCGCTGTTAAAGCTTCTGTTGAGATTCAATTATTAATGCATTCAGCATAATATGAACAGCATTTTCATAAACAGCATTTATGTAGTGCATTCCATCCTCAGTACATCTATCCCCACATTTTTGACTCAACAACTTGATATCAAGTAAAAAAGCGGGCCCACCAGATTGACGCAAGACTTTACTTTTGTACATTTCTCTTTCATAAGCAGCATAAATGGCATCAGTCATCTTTACTTTCTTTTCTTCTGTATTTAGCATTCTATTTATTAATGTCGGAGAACCAAGCCAAAAGAAATGTGGTGTAGGGACAGAAACAGATCCTGTGATTGGGTCACTTGTACTATATTCCTGAGAAACCGGTAATGAAGAGACCAAATAAGTATTTAACTGTTGTAATGACCTTCCGTACTCGGTTGAATTTGTAATCCTCAGCATATCCCAAAGGCCAGCACCTATCACCAAAACATCAGGATAACTTTTGTTTCCCATGAATTCCATTACTATATTTGTCAAATTTCTTGCGTACGGAGCCCACAGAAAATCCAACTTTAACCCAATGCTATCAACAACAGTCTGATAATTACTATGCCTCTTGAACAAATCCCTACGAACCGCCTCCACCTTTTCGGGACCCAAAATCAAATCCAACAAGGAAACGACAAACAACCGTGCTTGAGAATCCCCTGCTACAACCACCCACGACCCATTTAACAAATCAGACGCATCCACCTTACTCAACTTCTGAAAGTCACAGCCAACCAAAGGGCCAGGATTATCCCAATGCCACGACAAATCTTCATGAACACTCGAATCATTCAAGGGTCCATCCTTATTCCCCGATTCAAACTTATATACAACATGATGAAGTACAGACATGCAAACATCACGATCTTCATGTTCATATAATACAGGTAAGGAGGAAGTTGTAGTAGGAAATGTATTAACAAAACTGGATACAGAAGTAAAGTAAGGAAAGAGATGAACACCAACAAAGAGGGTAATAAAGAGTATACCGCTAAAGAAAAGAACTTTATTCCGACTAAGGTGCAAACCAGCCAACCCCATTGGTACAAATAACACGACACAGGCCGCCATTATTCCAAAATGGACGGCCCCAAACATTTTAAATTTCTTGATCTTCTATTTTTACAAAATCCCACAAATCCTACAATTAGTCTCTCCAAGTTCTAAAACACAAATCACGCAGGAAATTCACAACCCCATTTTGCAACACGGGTGTAACCAAATTTCAAGATATCACAACAAGATTTGCACTTTAAATCAATGTTCAAGTTCCAGCTTTTATAAATTGCTGAAAATGTAAATATTCAATACATCAGTTTCAGATAAAATTACTTGATACAAGCATCATTATATTATGGGCATAGATCTAAACTGGTGTAAATGCAAGTTTAAGTAAAGTAGATAAAATCAAGAAAACAATATAAAACAAATCAAGAATTGTACCTAATTCAAGAAGAGATAAAATTACATACATATAGATATATAAAAAGATAGAGAGAATAATACCGTTTGATTTGAAGGGCTTGAGAGACTAGAATTGAAACCCAGAACGCAAATTCTGTGATTTTGTGCTTGTACGTGTGATGAGTGTGTGTGGAGAAAACGGGGATGAAGCCAATCAAACGAGCTCACTATTTTGACCCGACCCAACCCAATCCAACCCAGTTGGAAAAGATGAAGATTTTGTTTATTAAAAACAAATTCATATTTATTTCCTTCTTTTTTTATGTATAAAAAACAATTCCGGTAAAAATATAAATGGGTGTTGGTACTTGGTAATATTGTTCATCCAATTGTTTGTACTTATCATTTGCAAGTGAATTATACACTAAAATTGATTGTTAATTGTGAAATTCTAAATAATATTTATTTATTGCTTTAAAAAATAATAATATTTATTTATTTTAACTTGAAATTTCCAAATTTATAATCATTATTTTTTTATAATTAAACAATTCATTAATTAAAAACCATACGACATGTACAAAAATAATTAAAATCAAAATTTAACGAATACATATTATAAATCAAATCAGATCTCATCTCTCCTTCGTATCCCTAGAATATACCCTCTTTTTCGAGTATGGTTTATTTTTTACTATGTATTTTTTATTTTTTAAAATCTCACATAAATATAAGAGATATAGGATCTACCGATTCTACGTGAAATTTTAAATTAAATACAATCAATAAAAATCTGTGAATTATTAATAATAATTTTAAATGTGGATTGAGTATACCCCTTAGTCTCAATTTTATTAGACATAAAAATGAAACTACAGATTAAGAGATTCGTAATTCTTTTTGGCTAAACATTTCTATATTTTTGCATACACAAATTTTAATCTAGATATTGTGTACAAAAGGTAACTTGTTTAATGATACATACTCTACGATTTAAACATAGAAATTTACTCTTCAACTGTCATTATATAGTCTGTAGAACAGCTGAAGATCCTTGGTATTAATGGCCATGTAGATCCGCCATTGTATGGGACCATAGCCCCAGACTATTATCTCTGCATGTAACTGACTATTAGAGCCGATTAACTACACTAAAGACTAAAATAGCTAGCTCTGAATAGAGCTGTCCTTATCATGGATAGCAGCTTGAATATGAATACTACAATCGCAACAGTTGAGCTCAAAGAGCTAGCTGGACATATGTATTCTTGAGTTGCTGATGTAGCTTGAGTTTTGTGAGATGAATGAGCTAGCTTAAATAACTAACTGATCTTTAACACACAGATCAAATCCATAGATGTTATAGCAATTTTGGTTTGTTTCGGCTTAAGCCTAAACATCACGTAGAGACGTACAACTGGGAAGCCCTACTTCAAGATAGTTCACAAGAACAGGGGTGGAGACCACTCTTGCAAGTTTGTGGTGAATTAATTCATGCACTTAGGGAGGATGAACACTGGTTATGCAAGATCGATTTAAATGAACAAAGTGGTGTACTGCCTAGCAGCTATGGGGTAAATTTCAGGAGCACCATTTTAAAAACTTTTGTGCCAGATGCAAAAGCACATGATATTGAAATCGGATAGGCCAACTGTTCAGCCCTCCAAGCTACCCCTTCCAAGGCACAACAACAGCCAGGCAAGAGGCTTTGAGGCAAAAGGTGCTGATAAATATGTTCCTAGCACTCATTCAATGCATATGCAAGGAATGAGGGGGGACAGCAATTTTGCAAGGGATATGAATAAAACTTAAACATACACTAAGAAACAGGCACTAGATGACCTAAAATTATTACAAAAAAACTGCTTCCCAGTTTTCTCTTTACTTAAAAGTCTAATGTGCATATAAACATTTTTTTTGTTAAGTAATAATACTTACTAAAGAAACCAGAAATTACATAGTAAGTGTACAGGGCATATATTTAAAATTATCGTATACACATATGGAGAGCTTCTTGTGTTTCCTCTCAATGTTAATATTATTCCGTAGAAATACAATGCATGCTAAAAAACATTAGTTCTAAGATAGTAATCATAATATAGTGGAACAAAGATTGTTTATATAGTGAATTAATGTTAAATGAAGTACACAACCAGAGACAAATACATTGGATATAGAAACAAAAAGGCAATAGAGCATCGACAAAGTGGTATACCACATTTTCCTTATGGCTGTTCTAACAATCTTGGGTTCTCCGCATATGGGAAACTTCAGATTCAGATTCGCAAGACAATATAAGATTTTATCAAACATCGCATGCTTAGAACTTACTTACTTGGGTACAAACAGGCCCCGAGGTTCTTCGCGACGTTATTTTTGTGAAACAATCTGACAAAAACACAATAATAAATCACGAGTGATTGTGTGTGCAAGCAATAAAATAGTGTATGACAATAAACAAACTATTAAAGAGAAGGTAAGTAACGGAAGATGTCTCGAGTCCAGTGCGGAACTGTCTCCTTAAAGCTATTTCGCCTCTCACCGTATGTTTGAGTCGATAGCCTCCCAGGATAAAACGAGAACACGATGATGTCACGAAGAACAGCACTTTCAGCGAGCTTGAACAGAGCAAGAAACTATCACCAGGAAGAGGACGGCTGTGTTTAGGGTTTAGGACAGAAGACTGACTTATTTTTTGATGATAACCTAAGACCGAATGAGATGAATATATAGACTGGGAAAACTTGTGCGCTACACAATTTCCTTAATTACCGCGTTTACCTAATTAATCACACGTTAAATAATAAAGGCAATCGGTTGTCAAAATTAAATTCGTAATCAATTTCGAATTAATAATAACACTTATTATTAAAACAAAATAACGAACTATAGCCCAGTGGAAATGTGACAGTAACTTTATCCGAGTTTACTGTCAGGATTCGACAGCAACTTTGTCCGAGTTCACTGTTCATGCCTCGACAGCAACTTTGCCCGCCGAGTTTACTGTTAGGACTTCCTTGACAGCAACTTTGAAATGAGTTAAGCTGACAACAACTTTGCTTCTTCGACAACAAGTTTGCAAAACTGGTCCGAATTTATTCTCCCCAAATTTTGCTGCATTCGTGTCTGCAGGTCGCCCACGCGGAAAATCCGAAGGCTTGCGAACCCACGAATTTGCCCTCGAAATCCCATGACTTGCACCCCCCCTGCGCGCACGTGGGTGGTGGAACAATACCATACTAACACATCTTAAACACTACATAAGTGTTCTACTATATAAAGTCATGGAAAACACTTTTCCAATTCAATGTGGGATTCAAGTTCTCATTTCTATATTTCCACTTTCAAGGTACCAACTTTGGATAATCATATCTCATCCATTCCTTGATCATTTTGAATACTTAAATATGCGTTGGAAAGCTCTCTCGAAGACGAACGTACTCCAATCATAACTTGTTGCGCGCACGTAATCAAGAAGCATTCAAACATAGGCTCAAAATGACTTGACAATGTGGGGCTTCTACCCACATTTTCCAACAATCCCCCACATGGATGAGATTGATGTTTCAGTAGCACACACCAGACAGACAGACACGGAATTTGGCTTGGTGATAGTTTCTTCGATAAGATATAGCATACGATAGGTAGAGAATGCTCCTTGAACCTTCGCTCGAATAAGCATACCGACCTTACTGGTAAACAGTAGACGCGAGTGTCCTTGAACTGTTCGATCGTTTGTGTAAGCGATGATATACTTATCACTACATCTTTTCTGACTCGTTCAGCTCTCATGATTATGTCCGTTTTGGCCATGGACATCGTCCTGGTTCTGCGGGAGTTTCTAAAGAATTGTGCCTCGCAATTCTCCTTTGAAGCGACCCTACTTCTCTCCTACATAGGTGATATTTATCTTAAAGAGTAACCCGTGTTTACTCAACTGAATTTCATGCATTCATCCTTGAATTTCATGTATTCACTAAAAGATCATTAAAAGCGTAAGCTTACCCTCGTACCATACGGGTCTCACTGTTTCCACACCATAGGAACAGGCCAGGGGTTACCCCCACAGTGATTTGGTCATCATGATTTAGTTTGCCCTTTTGAACCAAGTTCTTGGGACCTCTAGTCAGCAAGGTTGGGTGTCCACCATGACGCCGTTAAGCAATAGGCTTAAGGCCCATCCCCTTAGATGATTTATCAACCAGTTCTCTTGACAACCCTTTGGTTAATGGATCCGTGATATTATCTCTTGACGGTACAAAGTCAATAGTGATAATTCCAATTGATATTAATTATCTAATGGAACTGTGTCATCGTCGTATGTGACGAGACTTACCATTATACAACATATTTTGTGCTTTGCCAATAGCTGACTGACTATCGCAATGTAGTCCTATTGCAGTCACAGGTTTTGGCCATCTAGGAATATCCTCCATGAATTGGCGTAAATATTTAGCCTTTTGTGCACATTTGTCTAATGTCACGAACTCAGCTTCCATCGTGGAATGAGTTATCACTGTTTGTTTTGAGGATTTCTATGACACGACTGCCCCAGCTAGTGTAAACACATAGCCACTCATAGACTTCAACGCCTTCTTGCTAGATATCCAATTTGCATCTGTGTACCCTTCAAGTACTGCTGGATATCTTCTATAATGTAGTCCATAGTCTCGAGTTCCTCTTAAGTACCTTAGTACTCTTATGATCGCTTTCCAGTGATCAGCTCCTAGATTACTTGAGAATCTACTCAACTTACTGATTGAGTACGCAATGTCTGGTCTTGTACAACTCATTAGGTACATCAGACTTCCTATTATCCTCGAGTATTCCAATTGAGAAATCCCTACACCTTTATTCTTGGATAGATGTAAAGTCAAATCCACAGGTGTTTTGGCTATTTCATTATCATCCTTGGCAAACCTCTCAAGGATCTTGTCAACATAGTGTGACTGACTTAGCACGATACCTTCTGATGTTCTAGAGATTTTCACACCTAGAATCACATCTGCTTGTCTCATAGCTTTCATGTCAAATCTTGATCTTAACATGTCCTTTATAGACTTGATCACTTTTCCACTGCTACCAGCAATAAGTAGATCATCTACATACAATGTTATCATGACATATTCGTTCTCGTTATCCTTGTAATAGACACAACTATCACATTCATTCACTTTGAAGTCGTTTTCCATCATAAAATGATGAAACTTTTCATTCCACTTCATGGGAGCTTGCTTCAAGCCATATAATGACTTAACTAATCTACATACCTTTCTTTCCTGTCCAGGAACCACAAACCCTTCGGGTTGTTCCATGTAGATTTCCTCGTCTAAGTCTCCATTTAGAAAAGCTATTTTCACATCCATTTGATGTACATCCAAGTTTCGTAGTGCAACAATATCAAGCACTATTCTTATGGATGTTATTCGTGATACATGGGAGTATGTATCAAAGTAATCGAGGCCATGTTGTTGCTTGTATCCTTTAATTACAAGTCTGGCCTTATACTTGTCAATACTGCCATCAGTTTTCAATTTCCTTTTGAAAATCCACTTGCATCCTAGTGGTTTTCATCCAGATGGCAGGTCCACTAGCTCCCAGGTATGATTCTGCATGATTGAATCAATTTCGTCTTTGATGGCCTCTTTCCACATAGGTCCATCAGGTGATGTTACCGCTTCCTTATAGGTTTTCGGATCACCCTCTTCGAACAAATAAGTCATAAATTCTGACCCATACGATTTCTCTTTCCTTTGTCTTTTGCTCCTTCTTACCCCCACATTTTCATCTTCACTGTCATCGTCCTCATTGTCTTCCTCTATAGATTCATGAGATCGTTTAGACGTTGTAGGGTGGTTGGTTTCTGGATTACAAGGAAATATTGTCTCATAGAATGAGGCATTCCTTGACTCCATAATCGTATTCTTTTGAATGTCAGGAATCTTTGATTCATGTACGAGAAACCTATATGTAGTACTATTTAGAGGATATCCAATGAAGATACAATCTACGGTCTTTGGACCAATCTTCACTTTCTTAGGCGCAGGGATCAATACCTTAGCAAGGCACCCCCACACTTTCAAATGCTTATAGCTCGGTTTCTCTTTCTTCCATATTTCATAAGGACTTTCATCCTTATTCTTGCGCATCATCTTATTTAATAGATAATTTACACTTAAGATGGCTTTCCCCCACATTGATTGTGGAAGTCCATAGCTCAATAGCATCGCATTCATCATCTCCTTTAGAGTGCGATTCTTTCTCTCAGCCACCCCATTTGACTGAGGAGAATATGGTGCAGTGACCTCATGGATTATACCATGTTATGAACAGAATTCCCCAAAAGGTTCAACATATTCACCTCCACGATCACTACGTATCCGTTTGATTTTCTCTGTTTGTTATTTCTCAACTTCTTCCTTATAGATTTTAAATTTATCAATAGCTTCATCTTTGCTTTTGAGCAAATATACATAGCAGTATTTTGTACAATCATCTACGAATGTAATAAAATACTTGTTTCCTCCTCGAGTTGGAGCGAATTTTAAATCACATATATCGCTATGTATTAAGTCTAGCACTTTGGTGTTTCTTTCCACACGTTTAAATGATGATCTCGTTAATTTTGCCTCAACATACGTTTCACACTTATGTTTTGAATCGATGTTCAATTTTGGTATGTATTCTTTTACACTTAATCGTCATATAGTGTCATAATTCATATGTCCTAATCTAGCATGCCATAAATTAGGAGACTTAAGCAAGTAAGTAGAAGAATTCTTCAATTCATTTTCGTCTTTAACAGACATTACATTGAGCTTAAAAAGCCCATCACAAACGTAGCCCTTGTCTACAAACATACCACTCTTAGACAAAATAACCTTATCTGACTATATTACAATACGAAAACCATGCTTATTCAACAAGGCACCAGACACAAGGTTCTTGCGAATATCAGGCACATAAAGTACATTCTTCAAAGTCAGATTCTTTCCAGAGGTCATCTTCAGAATCACCGTGCCTTCCCCTGCAATTGTGGAAGTCGCAGAATTTCCTATATAAAGCTTCTCACCAGTATTGGAAGCTTTGAGGCTAGAGAAAATCACCTTATCAAAACAAATATGCCTAGTAGCTCCCGTGTCAATCCACCATTCCCTTGGATTAGAGCCAACCAGATTCACTTCAGAGACCGTAGCACAGAGGTCTATATCGGACATCTCATTTGAGATATCATTCACCATATTTGATTCTTTCTTTTTATTGGGCTTCTTGGGCTTCTTGCAATCAGAAGACCTATGACCCACTTTGTCACAGTTGTAGCACTTTCCTTGAAACTTCGAAGGCTTCGAAATTCCTCCTTTGGGTGCTAGCTTTGTTCCTTTACCAGAACTGTTCTTCTTGAACTTGGAGCTTTTAGCGTGCTCCACCACGTTTGCCTTTTCAGTGGCAACATTAGATTTCTTTTCAGATCCTCTGTTGTCTTTCTCGATACGAAGTCTAACAATCAGATCCTCCATAGACATCTCCTTTCGCTTGTGCTTCAAGTAGTTCTTGAATTCTTTCCAGCCAGGTGGTAGCTTTTCAATCACAGCAGCAACTTGGAAAGACTCACTTATGACCATTCCCTTAGCATGAATGTCGTGGATGATTACCTGCAGCTCTTGCACCTGACTGACCACAGTCTTGGAATCCGTCATCTTATAATCAAGAAAACGGCCAACAATCCACTTTTTAGCACCAGCATCTTCGGTTTTATACTTATGTTCAAGAGATTCCCATAAGTCCTTTGTTGTTGACTTTGTACAACACACGTTATACAACGTGTCAGCCAAGCTATTAAGCACATAATTCCGACAAATATAGTCAGAGTGCTTCCATGCATCAGCAGCATATACAGTCTGTATATCGCTCTCAACAGTGAGCATGAGTGTCTCCTCTTTTAGGAAGCGAGACATATTCAGTGCGGTCAGGTAGAACAACATCTTCTGCTGCCAGCGTTTGAAGTTCGTTCCACTGAACTTCTCAGGTTTCTCAAGATGTGCAGCGGGCATAGGTTGTGCAACGGACATAACATGCTGAGTAGCCACCCCTTGCATCATAGGCGCAGTTTGCACCCTTTGCATAGTTGGTTGCATGTATCTAACTTGGTTCTGCCAAAACGGAACACTAAACTGTCCAACAGTTATGTGCCCAGCAGGTGTCTGGCCTATCGGCCCTTGTCCAACAACCGTATTACCCCCCATCAGACAACACTGTCTGTGCGTTGGGGCTTGGTGTTGACTGGTTACCCCCATCAGACAACACTGTCTGTGCGTTGGGGTCAACCACCGAGTTTTCGTTAACATTCACAGTATTATCAGCCATTAATCTGTCACGTAAATAAAACCACGTATGTGTTAATCACAGATAGTAAATAAAAAATAACTTTAATATTGTGAAACAATCTACCAAAAACACAATAATAAATCACGAGTGATTGTGTGTGCAAGCAACATAATAGTGTATGACAATATACAAACTGTTAAAGAGAAGGTAAGTAACAGAAGATGTCTCGAGTCCAGTGCGGAACTGTCTCCTTAAAGCTATTTCGCCTCTCACCGTATGTTTGAGTCGATAGCCTCCCAAGATAAAACGAGAACACGATGATGTCACGAAAAACAGCACCTTCAGCGAGCTTGAACAGAGCAAGAAACTATCACCAGGAAGAGGACGGCTGTGTTTAGGGTTTAGGACAGAAGACTGACTTATTTTTCGATGATAACCTAAGACTGAATGAGATGAATATATAGACCGGGAAAACTTGTGTGTTACACAATTTCACGCGTTAAATAATAAAGGCAATCGGTTGTCAAAATTAAATTTGAAGCACTCATTATTAAAACAAAACAAAATATAGCCCTGTGGAAATGTGACAGCAACTTTGTGTCACTGTTCATGCCTTGACAGCAACTTTGCCCGCCGAGTTTACTGTCAGGACTTCCTTGACAGCAACTTTGTGTCACTGTTCATGCCTCGACAGCAACTTTGCCCGCCGAGTTTAGTGTTAGGACATCCTTGACAGCAACTTTGCTACAACTGGTCCGGATTTATTCTCCCCAAATTTTGCTGCATTCGTGTCCACAGGTCGCCCACACGAAAAACCCGATTTATTCTCCCCAAATTTTGCTGCATTCGTGTCCACAGGTCGCCCACACGAAAAACCCGAAGGCTTGCGAAGCCACGAATTTGCTCTCGAAATCCCATGATTTGCACCCCTGCGCGCACGTGGGTGGTGGAGCAATACCATACTAACACATCTTAAACACTACATAAGTGTTCTACTATATAAAGGCATGGAAAACACTTTTCCGATTCAATGTGGGATTCAAGTTCTCATTTCTATATTTCCACTTTCAAGGTACCAACTTTGGATAATCATATCTCATCCATTCCTTGATCATTTTGAATACTTAAATATGCGTTGGAAAGCTCTCTCGAAGACGAACGTACTCCAATCATAACTTGTTGCGCGCACGCAATCAAGAAGCATTCAAACTTAGGCTCAAAATGACTTGACAATGTGGGGCTTCTACCCATATTTTCCAACAATTTTTTCCCCGACATTAGTAAATTTTGAAAACTCAATGATTTACGTAACAAAGATCCTTGCTATTACTTTTAACCAGAATGTAACATGAAACAACATTCTCAGACAGTTCTATTGCGCAACACCAATTGCAGTTAGCTTCCAGTAATGGTCATGCAAGCGTATGGTTATATATATTATATTTCTTAGAATTCAAGTAGGACACCAAGATCAGAGTCTAAACTGCAGCTAGATCATCAATGCCGCGTGATTTTTTTTTTTGAATAGTTTTAAAATAAACTAAGTCAATTTTGAAGTTTGTTCAAGTCAATCTTAGTGTAGGCATGTGTGCCCGAATGATTTTTTTTAATTGAGCATCAATAAAAAAAAAATTAAGTTTTTTGAATCACCATAAAAGATAAACAATGAAAGTAAGTTGGAAAGAAGAAGAATATTTATTTCTGAAATGTGAATTCAGAAAATGGGAAATGAAACGAACAACCACGTCTTTTAAAATAAAGAAAAGAATTAGAAATTCGTACCAATAATCATAATTTTAAATTGAGAAATTCGTACCTCGAGTTGGCTACAAAATTTAAGGCAGATATAACAAAACTTTGCTAACAAGGACCACAACAATACTACTTCACTTATCAAATAATCGATCCAGCATAATCACATATAAACATGTATACTAAAAAATATTATAATTAATCAATGCAAAGCAATTGGAACAGTCAAGCATGAAGTATGAATTTTACTAAGTTTCAAGTACAGATAAATTAGCTCAGTTAGAAAATCATTTGATGTAATATATATTTTAATCACAATATGTTATCATTAACATGAGTGTAAATAAATAAATACATACTAATAAATTTGAGCTGATTTAATAATACATGTCAAACTTCACACACATATTTAACACTACATTTGATACCCAGAATTATACTAAGTGATCATTATATATGCAAAACATTAATTATTAACATAACCTTCGTAATAAATAAATATTAATTTTTTTGAAGGAGAATTAATTCAATAATAAAAAGTCATACGCCATCTAAAAAACAATTGAGTCGAACAAACATAAAACAGATCATATAAATTAATTCAATTTTTTTAGAGATACAATCAAACAATTTGTTGAAGTTGATATATATAATTATAGATTTCAACTAAATCCATAATTATAGGGGATAAATATATACCTATGTTGATAACACGACTCTTAGTATTTGATTTGGTTACAAAAATAAAATACGGAGCTGACATTGATATTATCCATTTTTTTCTAAATTATTAAAGGAAGTTATAAGATTAATCTAATTTACAACACAAATATTAGTATCGGATAAATTAAATAGCATGTGATGATTTTTCTGTACTTGTGAGGATAAATTAAATAGCTAAAAGTAACATATTATCTCATCAATTTTATTCTGTTAGCCGTTATTTTTCTGTCTCCGAAAATGGATATTATCAAGCTCAGCTTGGCCAAGGAAAGTTTCAGCAACATCACCTGCTTTGATATAGAGAGGGAAGCGCTTCTCAGGCTTTCATTCTGGACTGGTGTTGATTGCTGCCGATGGAGTGGCATCAAATGCAACTACTACTACTTATGAAAGTTCATGTTTGGGTGGTGAGATAAACTCTTCTTTGCTTAAGTTAAAGAATTTAATTTATCTGGACCTAAGCTTGAACTGTTTTGAAGGACTTCAAATTCCTGAATTCTTTGGAAAGCTCAGGAATTTGAGATACCTAAATATCTCTTTCTCGTCATTTGGAGGTGAAATCCCACCACATCTTGGAAATTTATCTAGCCTGCATCATCTTGATCTTAATACATATGATTTTAAACTCCAATATCATACATTTTATCGTCCGGAAACTTGCAATGGCTCTCGGGTCTTATTTCCTTAAAATATCTCAATATGGGAAATGTTAACCTACTCGGCCAAGGTTCAGAGTTGTTTCAAGTAGTCAATATGCTTCCTTCCCTTGAAGAGTTACACTTGCATTCCTGTGACCTTAATAATCTCCCACTTTCACTTTCATATGTCAACTTGACGTTGCTTTCTGTGCTTGTTTAGTCTTCAATACCAAACTGGATTCATAACCTCACTAGTAGTACAGAACTAGATCTCAGCAATGACTATTACAATCTCAATGGAAATATTCCTAGAGAATGTGGACACAAGAACTCCAAAGAAGATCCTGATCCTCAACTATATTACGGAATAGATGGTCAAATACCAGGATCCTTGGGAAGTCTTTGTGGCCTAATTGTATTGAACCTTACAGGAAATCTTTTAACAGGTAAACTATATGATTTTTTAGACAGCTTTACTACATTTTGTCTGGAAAACAGCTTAGTGTCCCTAAGTCTGAGCGGCAACCAGTTAACAGGAGCCATGCCAAGCTCATTGGGGAAACTCAAGTATCTGAAACAACTCCATATTAGTCATAATTGTTTCTGGGGATCTATTCCGGAAACTCACTACACCATAGATTGCTTATAGCAACTACATGTTAAAAAATTTCTTTAAAAATGTTGCTATTGCTTGGACAATTTTGAGCAAATTAGATATATTGCAACTACTTAAAAAAACCATTACAATAGAATTGAAGTAATTAGAAAAAGTTTAAAATCTAGAATCTATGGCAATGTTTTTATATGGAGTTGCTATAGACTGCAATATGGGCCCAAAAATTTTGGCGGGCTTGTAATAAAATGAATTGGGCGGGCTATGAAAAAATTAAACAAGGGGTGGGGGGGAATTTAGCGGGATAAGAAAATAACAAAAACTCGAACCTATCTAACCTATCTCATACACAAACACTCTCTAACCTATCTCTAATCAAATCTTGAAGAATTTAGAAAGCAAGGAGAAATCTGATATAAAGTAAAACAAGGAGAAAGCTCGAAGAAGGTCGTAGAAAGCTCGAAGAAGGTCGTAGAAAGCTCGAAGAAGGTAAGTTTGTTATTCCTTGTTCTTAATTAGGGTTCTTGTTTGTTTGTTAGTTAGGGTTCTTGTTTGTTAGTTAAGGTATATATATGTTCTTAATTTGAGCATTATGTGTTAATTAGGGTTCTTATTTGAGCATTATTGTACTAATTTTAAATAGTACTGATTTTAATTTGGGCATTATTTGAGCATTATGTCTTCAACTTGGGGTTTTTAAAGAGTACTGATTTTAATTCGGGGGTTTAAATTGGGTTTGTATTTATAGTACTAATTTTAATTTGAGGTTTTTTTTTATTTAGGTGTTTTTTTATGTTTGTATGTATTTGAATTTGGGGTTTTCTAGTGTTTGTACTGTTTTAACACGTTTGTATGTACTGTGCATTGCTTGCGATAAAGTTATGTTTGTGTAAGTATAAATTGCTGCTCAAATGCTGATCAGGCAAGACAAGAGTGGAATCATATACCTTTTTCTTCTATTACTTTTGCTCCTGGAAGGGGCTCAATTGCTGGTTCGTTTCAGCATTGAAGTTTTTTATTTTTCATATTGAGCTTTATATATTTTCCTGAAAGTTAATTAAATTACAGGTCATAGTGGTGTAAACCCCATGATGTATCAGTATATTATTAGAGGCAGTGCCTCCAATGGCACTGGTGGTCATCATGATCACATATCAAGGGGACATCCTCTTTCATCTTCACATTATTTTAATAGAACTTCTGCGCAAGTTACCAGAGGAAGTGGTAATGTTTATTCTAGTAGTATGGCTGCATACAAGAATGGCCTAAGCTACTCCAGTGCAAGGCATGAAGCTGTCTATCCAGATGTGCATTCATATGTAGGGAGTTCAGCTTCTAGATATACAGGGTCATTATCTGAAGGTGGATTACATAATAATTACATGAATGTAAGATCAAGCTCAGCTCTTGAGAGAGTTCAGCCTGTTTTGGATCTGGTGGATACCCGTCATAGAACTGGTACTGAGGTGTGTACTATTGTATTTTCTTCTACTCCTTCATGTTAATACTAAAGAGCTATTTTAGTTATTTTTCTGTATTTTTGTTGAAGTTGACTGAGGATTTTGTGGCTGTCACAGACTCACAGTGATTGGCCACACCTTGCATATGTAGATCAGTGACTGTTAATTTGTTTCTTTTTAAATGTTATCAATTTTTCTTCATTTCCACTCAGTAAATTAGTTTGAACTATATGACAGTTTTTATTTTTCAAACAAATATCTAGATTTTCAATTATTTTCATATCAACATGTAGTAGATGTTATATGTGTCACTTGTTAATTACATGGTTCAATAAACATGGCGCATTCAGTGTTTTTTGTTGTTGTTATAACTCAGTTTAATGATCAGATCTATTAGTCTTTGTTTCATTCTGGTTTTGGTCTCTATGTTTATTTAATTTTTCCCCTTTGTACAAAGTTAACTAAATAGCTGTAGTAGCTATGTTTATTTAATGTTTTCTTCAAGTTTTAGGTCAACTTTTAATCTAATTCTCTGTGACCCTCCAGGTTTCCTTGATAGTCGATCATTCATCCTTTTATAGTGCCTCCAGAAGTTCGTATGATCAGTATAGAGACATGAGGCTAGATGTTGACAGCATGAGCTATGAGGTTGTCAAACTGATACTCTACTAACTTTGGGCAGGAACTTCTTGCTCTTGAGGAAACAATCGGGAATGGTATGATGAATAGGGATTTGAATAATTGTGCATTGTAATAAATTAAATCATTATTGTGAACACTTATCAGTTACTAACATAATTTTCTTTCTTGTTTCACTCTATTAATTTTATGCTAGAAAAATAAGAAGGCGGCTAGGAAGACAATCCCACTTTGAAGATCAGTGTTGAAGAACTTTGTGATATTTCTGTCGAGAATGGAGAGAAGTCAGATGGAGATGCATCTGCTTGACCTAGTGCCACTTACTGCATATTTACTTAATTTATGTCTAAGCTTTTGGTGAATGTAACTAGACTTCTACCTTAATGATGTTTTATTTTGCATTTAGTATTTAATTGTTGAATGGTTGGTAAACCGATGTTGTCGGGATTCTTTTGATATTGTCTATGGGTCTGTGATCATGTGTACCGGCCTATGTAATCTTTTGGATTGGTGTATGAAAACCATGTTAATGGTGGCTTTGTTATGAAACAAATAGGTCATGTCAATTTGTTTTTATAAAAGCATTGCCATTGCTACTTAAAATGTTACCATTGCCTATCTTTTGCAATACTTTTTCCCTAAAATAATTACTGGTAAATATACTTTCATTGCCATTGGCACCTAAAACATTGCCATTTCCAACTAAAACATTGCTATATCTTATCTATTGCAATGCTAAACAGAAAACAGAGTTTCAAAAGATAGGTTGCTAGTCTATTGCAATGATTTTAAATCGTTACAATAGGCAGGAAAACATTGCTGTATCTTCTTATTGCAATGACATTAAAGAGTTGCTATACGGTACTAAACTCGTTGCTATAGGGGTCCATTTGCAACCCCACCTAAGTTAACGCCCATTTTTGGACAAAGCATTGCAATAGCGTATATGGCAACAGTTTTATGCCATATAGCAACTTTGTTTTTGGGTTGCAATAGGCAATCTATGGTGTAGTGACTATAGGAAACTTATCATTCCTGCAAGAATTGGAAGCCTCTCTCAACGAAATGAATGGAACAATTCCAAGAACTTTAGGGAAACTTTCTCATATCACTGATCTGAACCTTCGAGACAACCATTGGCAAGGTGTTATAACAGAAGACCAATTTATGAATCTTAAAAGTTTGCAATATTTAAGTGTCAGCACATATAGAACCGGACCATTGGTTTTCAATGTTACACCTGTATGGAATCCCTCTTCAGGCTCTTGTCTCTGGAACTATCTAACTGTATAGTGGGACCTATATTTCCTGAGTGGATTCGTATTCAAAGTGAACTCAACTATGTAGTCCTTGACAATGCTGGAATTGTAGACACCATACCTGACGAATGGTTTGCCAACATATCATCCCAAGTTACCCGCCTGCAGCTTTCCGATAATAATATATTGGGGAAGCTGCCACAAAATTTAAAATTTCCAGAGCATCAATTTATTGATCTTAGGAAAAATCGATTGGAGGGATCACTGCCACGTTGGCTTACCAATGCTGAAGAACTTTATCTTTAGCGAAATCTTTTCTCAAGGCCTATCCCAGATGATATTAGTGAACTGACACTATTGAATATAGATTTTTAGTCATGCCAGGCGCGCCCTTTTGCGTACTAAAGGGATAGGCGCGCCCTCTTCGGAGGAACTTCATATCGGCGGCCTGCCGTCACTTATCTTGAATTATTAATGATTCTCCGCTGAATATGCTTGTCAATATCAGTCAATGCCAATTGAAGGTCATAGCTCCATATTCTCCGGGTTGCCCTCGTATGGGAGTTATGGTGTGCTATTAACCTCATCTTGGAAGATCCTTTTCCTGTACTGAGGCGGGTTGCCCTCGTCTGAGGGCTTAGGACGTGACCTACATTTACGGTGGATCTAGTGCTGGTCTTCAGTCAAAGTATCCAAGGAAATATCTATAGTGGACTAGCTAGAGCCCACGGTTTTCGGGTCAATGTCGGATCCATGAAGTCCTTGGGATTTATACCGGACTTTGGCCTATCCAAATAAACCCGAATGTAGAGTCATCTTCCAAGAAGGTTCCTCTTGACAGTTACCTAATTAGATCCAAATTAGGGTTCTGTTCTCCTAACGGGTCTCTGTTTTGCCAAGAACTACGTAGGCTTGATCCTCTATTTTCCCTATAAATAGAGGTACGTAGGCACATTGTTAGGGGTCAGAATTATTAGAGCTCACAGCCGTTAGAGAACAAAAGCTCTAGTTATTCTGAAACCTAGCAATCTCAACCCCCAATCTCAAACAAACCACCACACTCCAGTGATAATTCAGCCCCGCTAGATCTTTTTCCGGCAAACAACCTTGATCTTTATTGATTACCAGATTTCTCCATCAATAAATTGGCTCTAGAAGGAGGGACACTTTCATCATCTATGAAGAAAAGATGTCACAACCACAAGATCAGCGGATGGACAGCAAGAGGGGGAAGAAGCACGGTCACCTGGTCGGGGGCATTTTCAGGGAAGGACCGTACAAAATCAGAGCGGCGCTATGGGAAGGAACTTACTACTTGGCAGATTTGGAGGGCAAACCCATTTCAAGGGTATGGAACGTGGAACATTTGAAGAAATATTATCAGTAGGGCAAACCCTATATGTTTCACGTTATGTTTTCAAGACAATTTTCAGAATTATTAGTAGAAGTAAAAGCAAAACTTAATTTCACTCCCACTCTAAAGGGATAGTAGGTATACGGTATGCGGTTTTCGAAATTTTACGACTATGCAGTTTTGGCTAGTGCAAATACATTCACTGAGGTTTTTATATTAATATGATCTGTCAAGGTTTACTACAAAATTCAAGGTACACAATTATGTCCAAGGATTGGTCAAATGTATGCCTCTTATGAGGGCGCACCCTCCATGTTTCCAAAGTATGGATTAATTTTGATATTAATATTAATATGTGTTGTATGCTACAAGAAATATCCAAGATGTGTAAGTATTATTAAACATGGAAAAGAGGAATATACAACAGTTGATAGTATGCCTAGATGTGTAAGTATTATTAAACATGGAAAAGAGGAATATACAACAGTTGATAGTATGCCTATCTTTGGGTATTGGGTGCTCCCTAAGTCATGAATTGACGTGGAACAAGTCTAATAAACATGCATGCACACGAGTTGTAACAAAATATTCAAATAACATTGTAACTACAGGTAAGAAGAAGAGGGTGCGCCCTCTACTTCTAAACATGCAACTTAGATGGACAATGCAGTAATATTTGCATAAAGAAATAAGACTCAATCAATACCAAAATGCAGAAGCAATTTCCACCAAAAAGTGGCAGGGCGCGCCCTACCACATAGGAACAATCATCCACAGAGAAAAAACTGTTTACAAATTGTAGGATTTTATAGATGGCTCACACCTCAATATTCAAGTATCATCATTCCTTTGGGGGAGGAGATGAAAAATCTTGGAGTGGAGAGACTCGAATGGCATTGCTTGAATTTGCCAGGGAGTCTCCTTGGTCAGGGTGCACCTAGATCTCTTCGACCTTTTCAGTTTCCTCTGTTGGCTGAACGGCCTCTCCTATCCAGGCCCTGATTTCTTCTTCCAGCTCTAACTTTTTGGCTGCTATGGCCTCAACTTCTTCAACTTTTAACACCTCCATAAATTCCTTGGTAGAAGGCCCCCATCTGGTCCAATCAAAGTCTAGCTCAAAATCCAGGAACCCGCAGAGAAAGTCATGGAAGCTCAATTATTTGCTCTCATCTTTGGAAGCTGCATTCTCCTCCTTCCAATTTGTTTTCTCTATGTGAAAGACGTACATGATTTTCACCATGTCCTCCTTCTCCTTCTTGATTTTTTCCAAATCAGAGTTTGCAAGAGATAGATCGGTTTTAGCCTTGGAGAGTTGGTTCTTGGTGGTGGTCAAGTTTGTCTTAAGGCGCGCCTTAGTCTCATTCGCAGCTGTCAGTTAAGTTTGACAAAGCTCTTCGTGCTTCTCTAACTTCTTCAGGCTCGCCTTGTCCTTATTCCAAGAATGCCATCTCGACATCACATGAAAGTACAACTCCCCAGCGGAACGGATGATGGCGTTGTTCACTTCATCATCCTTCAGAGATGACCAAAAAGTAAGGTTTTCATCCACAATCAAGGGGTGTGCGATCTCCCCAATACACGTGAAAATTAATGTGCTAGAGGCAGAGCTCTCTATAACCTTCTATTTTTTTCTGGGGGCGCGCCTTGCGGTGGCGGCACCCTGTTGATTGATTGGGTTTTTGGAGGTGACTTGTCTTTGGAAGGAGGAGGATCAAAATTTTTCTAGGAAGCGTCCACCTTTTTGGGTTTTGACCCCCAACCTCGTAGAATTCTGGGCATATCTGCAGATGAATATGAAAGTTATTAGTACAAGAATATAGCGTAGGGCGCGCCCTGAGTAGAACAATTACATATGAGCATGCGTAAAATGGCAAGTTGTAATATTAGAAAGGCGTCAAGTTAGCAAATACCGCGATCCACCTCACTTTCGTCTTAGGACTTGCCCTGAGGACCCTCTTCGTCTAAGGACGCGTCCTCACTATCCGAAGACGGGGTACAATCTATTGTTCCCACTTTTTGGGAAATGAAGCCCACCTCCTTCAATTTATCGATGGTAATCAAATTTTTGAGGTCCTTTTGATCCTTAGGAAGGTAAAAGATAGCCTCCACCCTAGTGAGGGCGCCGCCACTTAAGTGGGTTTGTGTTATGGTAACTAAGAAGAAGTACTGTATTAGGAGAGGAGTAAGATAACAAAGAAAGAATATTAGTGTAACTAAGGCGCACCTAGATGCTTACTTGGAGTTTCGTTGAAACGTACTCGGACCCTCTCTGTATCGTAGACGTAAAAATAAGGGTCTTTCCACTTCTTAACATTTAAAGTTTTGCCCTCAGAAAAACCCTGTGTATTATGCTTCTTCCATACAACCAGGAAGAAGTATCTAATACTTCTCTGCCTTAGGGAGAAAAAGTGGCTAAATTCTTCCATTGAAGGCGCCCTTAGGTTATGAGAATGATATATGATATACAATGCGATGACGAACTTCCAATCATTAGGGGAAAGCTAGAGATGGGCTATGTCAAACCATTCACAAATAGCCTTGAAATACGGATGCAAGGGCGCGCCCAAACCTAACTCAACCAACTTTGGCGTGATTACCATCCTAAGTATTTTGACAGGCCTCAAGTCAAACATGTGGGGATGCATTCTTCGGGAAGGGACTCCCCACATACATTCCTGATCATAATACCTCATTGTTCAGTCGACCTCGAGGTCGGTAACAGAGGTTCTTAGCTCAATGCATGGCAATTTCCCATGGCGTGCCCTAATTTGATGTTTCTCCTTTTTCATTACCTCTTTTCCACTCCAATCAAGGTCAACCTCGTGATCTGCCACTTTCAATGGATGAAGGGGACGAGAAAAGGGGGTGGAGACACGGGAGACGAAGGCGTGCCCTCTGGGTCCGTCTGGGACGTCTCGGCTGGTTCTTTGATGATTCTTTTTTTTTTTCCTTTCTAACTTTGCCACATCTCCCTTCTCAAAATCCGTCTCAGGGTCAATATTAACAGAGATTGGGCGTGCCTCATTATGGAGGGCCGCCTCTTGATGAATAATTTCAGGAATGACGGGGGGCGAATGTGCTCTCTTACTAAAACCTATTTCATGTTTGTTCATGCTTAAATGCTCCATGAATTTTCTGACTTTTCTTTTAGTTTGTGGGGAGAGAGGTGGACGAATCCTTGTAGGAGTAATGGTCTCACCGTATCTTTTAAAAATAAATTCTCGGAATGGGTGAAAAGGCGCCCTCACGAACCATCTGAAATGAAGAAAAGACCAACACTTAGTATGTCCATGTGAGGGCACGTCCTGAAATAATATTAAAATAAAAATACAAGGTTATGATGAAGACGCATCCTAAGAAAGGGTTTGTAAGTATGGCTACCGGTCCCTAAGAATGTGGCTTCCCTAGGGCGCGCCCTATCTGCGCCCAAAGTCCTGCGTGGTATACATACTGGGGGATTTTAATAGGTATTGTTTCCTTAAATGAAGGTTATTGTATGATAGGGCGCACCCTATCATACGACTTTTTAAATTCCAGAAACATGTTTGTGCTAGCTGTGCAAGGTAAAAACAAGATTTATGGCATATACATACAGATATATATACAAGAAAAGCTCAAGAACATCAAGAAACTCCAACAAACTTTTACGATTTGAAGCAAAAATATTGGATGGAATTGAATAAAGAAGGCATCATTACGTACCTACCGATGAGACGAGTCTTTTGAATCCAAGAAGATAATTTTTGGTCGATGGAGGCGCCCAGAACGGTCTTGCAAAGGTCTGTTGCGACTTGGTGGTTAATTCTAGAAGATAGAGAGTAAAGAAAGGTAAAGGTGAAAGAAGAAAAAAAATGAAAAAGTTATATATATATATATATATATATATATATATATATATATATATATATATATATATATATATTATTGAGGGGACAGGTAGGCCACGTGTCGGAGCCTGATTGGTCGTTGTATTATGTGTGTGGATTCGTGGATTCAGCTGGTGTGTTGATATATATATATATATATATATATATATATATATATATATATATATATATATATCTGTGGGTAAAGTATAATGAGAGTGTATCTAAATGGGACACGCCTGATCTATGACGCGCCCAAAGGATGAAGAGTAAAACTGTGAAACTAGGAAGGCGTCCAGTTTTGAGAGTAACAGAGGTGGAAGCCTAGGTCGAAGCTTAAAAGCCAGACGCACCTTTGAATAAAAATAACTGTAGTGGACCGGCTAGAGCCCACGGTTTCCGGGTCAATGTCGGATCCATGAAGTCCTTGGGCTTTATACTAGGTTTTGACTTATCCAAACAAGCTCGAATGTAGAGTCCTCTTCCAGGAAGGTTCCGCTTGACAGTTACTTAATTTGATCCAAATTAGGGTTCTGTTCTCCTAACCGGGCATGTGATTTGTCAAAAACTACGCGGGCTTGATCATCTATTTTCCCTATAAATAGAGGGACGTATGCACATTATTGGGGGTCATAATTATTAGAGCTCATAGCTGTTAGAGAACTCTAGTTATTCTGAAATCTAGCAATCTCAGCCCCCAATCTTGTACAAACCACCACGCTCCGGCGATAATTCAGCCCCGCTAGATCTTTTTCTGGCAAAGAACCTCGATTTTTGTTGATTACTAGATTTCTCTATCAACAGACACAACCGAGAGTTCTGGATGTTTCCGAAAATCTCCTTTCTGGTGTGATCCCATCATTCCTTTGTACAATGACAGCTTTGCAAATACTATCCCTAAGGGAAAATCAATTCTCCGGGAAGTTATGTTTAATATAAACATTGGTTTTGGATAAATTCAAACGTACAAGAGTTGACCGCTCTAGACTTGCATAATAACAAATTAACAACAGGCAACAGCTTTGGTTTGGTTTTTGAAGTTTAAAGACTTTACAAGATAAATTGTCTCCCAAATTGCTTGAGTGATAATGTAATGTGCATAAAATTTCAAAGCTGTGATTAGTGACTCAATGTAATTGCATCCACATTACATTTCAAAGCAGTAATCTGCAACTTAGAGTGATAATGACTTTACAAGAAAAACTGCCTCCTAAACTGCTCGAGTTTTACATGCTTTCAAAGCTTTTGCTGGATGTCTATACAAATTAGAGTTATGCAACTTAGCGTGATAAGGTACAAGCTCCTTGTATTTGCAACATTCTAATCAGCAAAATGAAAAAATGATTCTAAAATTATAAGATTTGTATTTAAAAAAAAAGTTCAGGAAAAATTGATATTATGACCATATTCATAACTATTTTGCTATGATCACATTTTCACTAGAATAGGAAATACTAAGCCAAATATGCACACCTAGAATGCAATAAAGGTACGATGCATCAAATAGCTTGTTTATCAGGATCATATCAGAAAACTGTGTCTCTACCTTGTAATACAATCTCATCACCCAACTTAAAACCTTGTAATAGTGAGCAAATATTCAGGTTACTTTGTGGTGATCCAATAGTGCAGACCTTGTTCCAAACCTCAGATTTCTCATGCAAAATATATACCTGCACTGATGTTTTTGGGGACTCTGATCTATACACCATGATAGCAAGACAATCCTTTACATTGGCAAAATCATAATTTTTTCCGCGAACTAGGGTATAGTCAATTTTTGGTAATGACCTAAACTTTTGAGTTTGAACCTCAAACTTTACAATAACGGTGTATTTACGCCTCATTTTAGGTCAATATCTAGAATAACACCAGTATGGGCATTTTTGACGATGTAGCGGGTGTAATCTCAAGATTAATGCATCCAGGCTTTGGGGGTTGTTTATACAGGACTTTACAATGTTCTTGTTCGGAGGAATGTCAATATGAATCACACGGCATTGCCTTGATATTGATTCATGCATCATTGATGAATCTACTTGGGAAGATAAAGAGAATGAACTCCTTCACGGGAACTAAATTTTAGGAACAGAAGTACAAGTGGTCATCTGTAATTATCTAGTCCTTGAGTCACGATAAAGAACTCTGGTTCATATATAATTAGAGCCTTTTCAGTTAGATGAAAGAAATATGCTGCTTTAGGGATTCTTGTGTCAAAATATGAAAAAGACCTTCATCAATAGAAACAGCCGGCTTAAACAGTTAATTTTGGTACTGTTGGGGATGGATGGATGATACACAATTCAAATAGTTATGAAGCTTAATATAGACAAAGGACTCCTAATTTTTCCAGGCAAACGGTTGACAAGTACATGAAACTAAAGGCAATTTTGATGAGTTGTGGATTTCGTGATAGCTTGTGATGTGATAGTATAAATTAAAGGCGGGCTAAGAAACCCTATGTATGATGAGGACCTGTGCTTAAGATATAAAAAACGAGTATTTGCGGTCAAGCTCCTAAGCATTGAATAGTTTCTGGCAGCTGAATGATGGTGCAACATGCCTGTCATATGTCTCTGCAAACCACTTCAATAAAAATTAAATTGTATACAGGTCAGTCAGTTCCAGTCTCTAGGTATGTGCAATTGGCACTAATCTCAGCAATTAAGAAGAGAAATTAGCACGTATAATGTCTATTGATTTGATTTTATCTAGGCATAATACAGAAGAAACTATTAATAATACTGAGTTAGCATATAAAGCTAAACTGAAAATACGTTGCAGGTTGCAACTTAATTTGGTTCCTTTGCAGTGCTAGAGAGGATAAGTTAAGGATACATCTCATCCTTCATGTATTCCTTGTCTAAAAGATACTTGGGAATTTTAAAATTCAAGTGCAACAAACAACTCATGGTTAATACATCTGGATCCAGGTCTCAAGGGTAATTACTAGAGGACCTTCCTATGTTCTTGTTCTAAGGAATGTCTATATGAATTACATGGCAGTGCCTCGGTATCCGATTCATGCATCGTTGATAAAGCTACTTGTAAAGATAAAGAGCATGACCTCCAACTCAATTTCAGGACTTCCAGTTGGACTAATGAAGGGATTGCTCAATTTTTGTGGGAACTAAAATACAGGAACTAGAAGTACTACCATAGTTATATAGCCATCGAGTAATATCAGGGAAAACAAGATAATTACAAAGGGCACTATTAAAACTAAATTAAAAGTACTAACCGAAACATTATAAAGGCAGATTTTACATAACTTGCATCTGCATTTCCAAAAAGCTACTACCAGGGATCTAGCTATGTGGATTATGGGACTATTAAGAATCCCCTGTGATCATTCACTAGTAGCACACCACACCAAAAGATTTGTCGATTTTTATTTTTTTTAAAATACGCAGTGTGTCTTGGCATCGGTATAACATAAACATTTCTGAGACGCTTAAACATTTAAAAAAATGAAAATCCTTGATATCACCAAAATAGGGAGCAGTTAAAATGGGAACAAAACATGTTACAACTGGTACAAATTTGTATAAATATAATTGATTCTACAATTTAATACCCGTTTCTGAAGGTGTTCTCTCTCAAAGGCCAGTTGCAAGTCCATTTATGTTATCTGTTTAGTTCGTCTCCAGAGTACTTACCTTTGCCCTCAATGTAAGGCTTCAGAATCAACAAGAATCAACCTACCCTCCATTTCTATTAGATTTGCTTTTTATCTTTTTTTTTTCTCTGCTAAAAGAACCTCATTAATTTTAGTATTGCTGTTTTCAGTCCTCTGCAAAGTAAGCATCCTTCACTTTCAACTCTTGAATGGAATCTTCTCTATTCTACTGGTTGAGTAAAAGGCTACGTTCACAATAGTGTTGGTATAAAACATAACATCATTGGGATAGATGAACAAAGCATTTCCCTAAATTTTGGCTGACAGCAATTTAAACCCTCAAGTATGAACAACAACAACAACAACGATTCTTCGAGTTTGCTTGACATGCAATAAACTTTCCTCTCCAACCATCCTGCCTGAAACTCCACTAGCTAAGAGAAGAAAGACGGACAAAAACCACACTTTTAATCAATTTCTCTATTATTTTTTTATGTTAATATATAATTTACCTTCCTCTGATATATAAATAGATTCCAATTAGTAACCTCTTACCTAAACTCCATATTGCAAACTTCATTTGATGTATTACGTTACAAATGGGTCGAATCATCTTCAGCATTGATTTTTTGAAGCTAGTTTCCCTTGCACCTTATCTATAATTATCGTCATAAACTTGAAACTGGTGCATTGACAATCCTCCTAAAGCTTAAAATCAAAACTTGACTGCAAAACCACCTAAACATCAAACATGTAAAGGTTAATTACATGTAAAGGGTATAACAGCAAGAGTACATCGAATAAAATGTTTCCCCAAAACTTATTGCAGTATTATATAATAGACAGATTTCAGATTAATTAAGACCTGATTTAAGAAAACAAGTATGATCACAATTTTTTTTAACCAAGATTGAAGTTATACATATCAATGAACTAATCAAAGCTATAATTTCAGAATATGGACAATTAAAGGTGATATACCTAATAATCAACCATCTCAATATTATAATCTCGATCAAAAAATTATTGGCCAATTAATTTACAAGATGATTGCAAAATATTCATCCAAGAATAAGGTATTAAAATAAAGAGCCATAACAATTCCCAAAGAGAAAGGTAGAGAATTATGTGCTCTCTCCCTCCTAGCCTCTTCTCATATCTCTTTATCTCGTTATAACATCATTTTCAGCGGTTCTCATGTTCTGCCAGATGCATTGCTACAACATTGTCTTTGTCACAGCATTAATGTAGCAATTTTTTTTTTTAATGTTCCTTCATTTTTACTCTTCAACTTTGTTGTAACATTATCGTACCATCGTTGATTTAAGCCTAAATATTACATGTAGAAGGACAATAAAGGGAGAAAAGGCCCTATATGTCATAATTTGGGGAGAAAATGCCCTAAATGGCACAACTCGTAACAATGACCCTAAATAGCACTCCAAAACGCTACATAGTGTGGCGTGCTGGAAAAGGAGTGAAAACGCTATTTCGTGTAGCGTTTTGCACTTCTTTTAATTTTTTCCTGGGAAAAACGCTAATTCGTGTAGCGTTTTGCACTTTTTTTAATTTTTTTTGGGTAAAAACGCTACTTTATCTTGGGTTCTAGGCTAAAAAACGTAACTTAAAGTAGCGTTTTGGGGATATTTTTTTTTTCAAAACTCTACACGATGTAGCGTTTTGGAGTGCTATTTAGGGTCATTTTTTTGAGGTGTGCCATTTAGGGCATTTTCTCCCCAAATTGTGACATATAGGGCCAACACCCCAATAAAGGCCCCTACTTCATGATAGTTTGGGAGGACAGAGGTGGAGACCTTTCTTGCAAATTGGGGTGAATTACTGAATTAATTCACACACTTAGGGAGGACGGACACTGGTTCTGCAAGATTGATTATGGTAAACTGCCTAGCAGCTATGAAATAAATTTCTGGGACACTCCATTATTTTTGAACTTCTGTGCCAGATGCAAGAGCACATGGATATTGATATCGAACGGAGGCCAATTGTTCGGTCCTCCAAGTTACCCCTTCCAGCCAAGGCCAGCAACAGCCAGACAATAGGCTTTGAGGTAAAAGTTGCTGATGGACATGTTCCTATCACCCATCCAATGCATATGCACCGAATGTGGGGACAAGCAACAAGGGTTACGATTGAAAAACAAAAAAAGTTAATAAGAACCAAATGTTAAAAGACTTCGATTCACTTTCACTCCATATGTAGCATATGTAGTAGGTGTAGTTCAAAATTATCATTTAAATATGAGCAACAGAAGACAATATTCAAGTGAATGTTACAAAAAGACAATAGAGCATTGACAAAGTGGTACATGCAAGATTTACATGATCAGTTGATTAAATAAACTGTTGTTAATATATAAATATCATACCCGCCCCTCGTTTCCCCATCCCAAGTGATGTCTTAACCTACAACATGGAAATATCATTGTTATTATCGCCTCTGCAGTTACAACATATTACTTAATAATTAGTGACCACATTTTCCTTTTGGCTGTTCGCACAACCTTGGATCGTTTGATCCTCAACTGAATAGTAATATGATTCCTTTTTCTTACTCAAAACATATACATTCTTCAAAAAGCAGGTCATTCTTAGCAAATGTGAACTACATCAGACTAAGATGTGTAATTTTCAGCAAAGATCGCATGCCTAGATACTAAAAAAAACAAATCACTTGGGTAGAAACATGTCCTCGAGAATGCTCATATGGTATTGTATCCATACCTGAATCAGGAGTTCATCTCACAGCTAACTGCAGAACAAACTGTAGTTTCAAACACATCATACCTATATCTTTATTACATTATGAACTGACATATATAACATTCTCATTCAATTCCATCTATGCAACTATGAAGCAGCGATTCTTCACTTTAGTGAAGAATACAAATGAAGGGTGACAAAAATTATAAATAAATTAAAATTTTCTTTGAAATGCTGTTAAAGATAACAACTAAAAGTCACTCGAAAAAAGCAAAGAATACCTCTGAAAAGAGAATAATAACAAGAAGAAAGAAATAAATAATAATTGTCTTGCATGTTTAATGGTTTTAATCAGAGATTTATTAGTTTATACTTTCTAAATTCTTGAAGTTGTCATCACTTAGACCACTTGGACTATTTTAATGCATAATATCAAATATTTTAGGGTGTGTAGTAAAACTACATTTTCAGATTTATTACTGTGATGTCCAAAATGTCACATGACATTCGCATGCCTGGAATTTCATATAATTAGTGTGGTTTTTTGGGTCATCCTCCCCTACATTGGTCTAAATTTGTTCAAAATTTGGTTTTGTACATTTAGAGGCATATTAGAATAGAAAGCCTGAAGTTTTCTTTGGGCGGCATTGTCTTTAAGGTTGCCTTTAGGAGCTAGATTTGATTACTAAATGACAACAGTATCAGCAAATATTAGTTGAGAAATCATAGGTGTAGGCAAACTAATAGAAATAGCTAATACATGTTTCTTCAAGAGTAGGCAACTCTTCAACTGGTGAAGAGGATCGAATAACTGATGGGTCTTTCTCCCTTTTAATCTAAAGAAGAAGAAAACAGTTGATCAAAAACCCATCATATTCATTGCGATAAAAACATGCATAGCACCTTCATACTAAATTATTCACATCATCTCGTTCAGTTTTTTCTGTTAGCAATCGTTATTCTGTCTCCGAAAATAGATATCATCAGGCTTATCTTGGCACAAGAAAGTTTTACCAACACCACTTGTTTAAATATAGAGAGGGAAGCACTTCTCAGCTTCAAACAAGGGATCCAAGATCCACTAGGCAGGCTTTCTTCTTGGACAGGTGACGATTGCTGCCAATGGAGTGGCATAAAATGCAGTATATCAGGAAATGTCATCAAGCTCGATCTCAGCAATCCATTTACATATACAACTTCCAGAAGGTCATGTTTCGGTGGTGAGTTAAACTCTTCATTGCTTGAATTGAAGTATCTAGATTATTTGGACCTAAGCTTGAACTGTTTTGAAGGACTTCAAATTCCTGAATTCTTTGGAAAGCTCAAGAATTTAAGATATCTAAATCTCTCTTTCTCGTCATTTGGAGGTGAAATCCCACCACATCTTGGAAATTTATCTAGCCTGCAACATCTTGATCTTAGTACATATGATTTTGAAACTCCAATATCATACTTTTTATCGTCTGTAAACTTGCAATGGCTCTCGGGTCTTATTTCCTTAAAATATCTCAATATGGGAAATGCTAACCTACTCGGCCAAGGTCCACAGTTCTTTCAAGCAGTCAGTATGCTTCCTTTCCTTGAAGAATTACACTTGCATTCCTGTGACCTTAATAATCTCCCACTTTCACTTCCCTATGACAACTTGACCATTATCTCTGTCCTTGATCTTTCAGATAATCAAATTCAGTCTTCAATACCAAACTGGATATCTAACCTCACCAGTCTTGCAAAACTAGATCTCAGCAATGACTATTTTGATCAATATGGAAATATTCCTAGAGAATGTGGAGACGAGGCCTCTGAAGATAATCCTGATCCTCTATATTATTTTGGAATAAACGGTCAAATACCAGGATCCTTGGGAAGTCTTTGCGGTCTAAAAGTCTTGAACCTCTCAGGAAATCTTTTAACAGGTGGGCTAGATGATTTTTCAGACAGTTTTACCACATTCTGTCCAGACAACATCTTAGTCTCCCTAAGTCTGAGCGGCAACCAGTTAACAGGGGATTTGCCAAGCTCATTGGGGAAACTCAAGTATCTCAAACAGCTCCATATAAGTCATAATTGTTTCTGGGGATCTATTCCGGAAACTATAGGAAACTTATCATTCTTGCAGGAATTGGATGTCTCTCTCAACGAAATGAACGGAACAATTCCAAGAACTTTGGGGAAACTTTCTCATATCACTGATCTGAGCCTTGAAGACAACCATTGGCAAGGTGTTATAACAGAAGACCAACTCATGAATCTCAAAAGTTTGCAATATTTAAGTGTCAGCACAGATAGAGCCAGGCCATTGGTTTTCAATGTTACACCTATATGGAATCCCCCCTTCAGGCTCTTGTCTCTGGAACTATATAATTGTATAGTGGGACCTATATTTCCTGAATGGATTCGTGTTCAAAGTGAACTCAACTATATTATCCTTCACAATGCAGGAATTGAAGACACCATACCTGAGGAATGGTTTGCCAACATATCATCCCAAGTTACCCTCCTGCAGCTGTCTGATAATAAAATAATGGGGAAGCTGCCACTAAAGTTAAAATTTCCAGAGCTTCAAATTATTGACCTTAGAAAAAATCGGTTGGAGGGATCACTGCCACTTTGGCTTACCAATGCTGTTGAACTTTATCTTCAACAAAATTTATTTTCAGGGCCTATCCTGGATGATATCAGTGAACTAAGACAACTGAGAATTCTTGACGTTTCCAACAATCAACTTACTGGCATAATCCCATTATCCCTTTGTACAATGACCACTTTGGAAGTTTTATCCCTGAGGGAAAATCAACTCTCTGGGCAGCTACCTAATTGTTGGAATGATATTCAGCAGATATCCATTCTTGATATAGCAAGCAATAACCTATCTGGAAAAATCCCTAGTTCCATCAGCCTCCTACCTTTTATCAGTATATTGAGTTTGAGCAACAATAGCCTAAGCGGAGAGATTCCATTGTCTTTACAGAATTGCACGAGTCTGCAGAGCCTAAATCTCGGAGACAACAAATTGTCAGGAAACCTACCATTGTGGATAGGAAATGATTCCGCCCAATTTTGGAGCCTACGTCTAAGATCTAACCACCTTAGTGGAGCCATCCCTGAACAGTGGTGCAATCTTTCAACTCTTCATATCCTAGATCTGGCCGAGAACAGTCTTTCTGGGGTCATTCCAAGCTGTTTGGGCAATCTGCATTCACTAATACATACTAGAACTGATTCGACCAGTGGTTTTAGCACCACGGAGAGGTACATTTTTGAACAGCAAATGTTTATGGTGACTAAAGGAAGAAAAATGGAATATAACAGCAATCTGAGATTGCTCAATCTCATAAATGTTTCCGGCAATAATTTAACAGGTGAAATACCGCTTGGAATAACAAACCTCACTACTCTGGGAACCTTAAACCTTTCTAAAAATTATCTTACAGGAAGCATCCCGAATGAAATTGGAAACATGAGATGGTTAGAAACACTTGATCTGTCTAACAACAAACTTTCTGGACCTATTCCACAAAGCATTACATTGCTCGACTCTTTGAGTCACTTCAATGTATCGCACAACAATTTAGTTGGGAGGATTCCAATGGGAAATCAACTGCAGACACTCACTGATTTGTCTATATATGAAGGTAATCCTTCGTTATGTGGGAAGCCGCTTCTGTCCAAGTGTCCAGGTTCTGATGTTGGCCCTGATGTCCCCATTTCACAATATCCAGATGATTATTTTGAAACTGAACTAGAAAATCTATGGTTCTACTGTTGTGGGTTTGTTTTTGGTATATGTGGTGTTTGGTGCACTTTGTGGAAGAAAGATACATGGAGAGAAGCATACTTCCGGTTTTTTAAGTTAGCTTAACAGCATTATTTATGTCCATATAGGATGTTAGCAAAAACACATTTGTGGCATATCACATATGTATTTATAACATGAAGATATATTCCCAGAGCTACATGTGCACAGTGCTCAGTGCACCAAATGAATTGAAAACTAGTCAAGTAATAATACCTGTTCAGGGATATTTAATCAATAAACTCAAAAAGGAGAATAGATTTAAATTATGTTTCAGCTTTAAATCCAATTTAAAATTTAAGCAACTTAAAATGATCATCCTGTCATTATAATCTTTCCATACATAACAGCTACTGAGACCAGAAGCTATCCCATGCGGCCATGCCAGAATAAGGATATAGCATAAAATAGTAGAAAATTTTAGCATTAACACCAATTGCGCCTCCACTGTAAATGAATGAGACTGGAAGCTTTAAAATTGCACTTTTTCCTAATTCTTTCTTTCAATTGCACAAAAATAGCAGATATGGGAAAGGTCATGCGATAGTTGATGCCATGGTACCAATGTCTTTATAGAGAAGCTTGTTCCAGGGTTTTACCATGTGACCTAGTGAACACTTCACCATCGCACCAATCACAACCTTCTTAAATGTTATATATAAAGAATTAAAATGACATTATCGACATACTAATATATCAAAAAAGCGGAAGACAGTAAAACTCAAGCCAGTAAGCCAGTTTCATATACTAATATATGCTTATTCTTCCTGCTACTGATTACTGAAGGTGTCTAAAATATAGATCAGTGCAGCATGATTTAAGAACATATAAATCTATTAATGTAAGCTTGGAGGAAAGGAAGATGAATCAGAGTATCGTTATAAGATTCCTATCTAAATTTATATGATAAATTCATGAACTTTTACAACTTGGACCTATAGCTACAATCTAAATATCTATGCATCAGTAACTGAATTTTAGAGCTAATTAGCTACCCTAAAATAGATCCAAATAAAGCTATCCTTATCATGGATTGCAACTTGAATATAAATAGTACACTTTCTGCAGTTGAGCTCAAAGAGCTAGCTGGCTATATGTTATCTTCGTTACTGCCCTCTTCTTGAGTTGCTGATGTGGCTTGAGTTGAGTGAGATGGATGGAGAATCAGTTTGTTAAATAAGTAATTGATCTCCAACGCATGATTCAGATCCGTAAACGTTCAAACAATTTTGGTTCGTTTCATTTTAGGCCTAAGATTTACAGTCAGACAACTGGAGCCCCTTGTTCAAAGATGAAATGTTATAACATAGTTGGAGACCTCTCTTGCAAGTTCACGATAGATCAAATTTGCACACTTAGGGAGGAAGATCACTGGTTTTCCAAGATTTATTTCGGAGAATAAAACAATGTACTACTACCTAGTACCTAACAACTATGGGGTTAAATTTCAGGAACACTCTCCATTTCTTTTGTAACTTTTGTGCTAGATGCAAGAGCACATGGATACTAACATTGAATGAGGCTCATTTTCCAGCACTTCAAGCTACTCCCCCTTCCACGGCACAGCAATGGCCATGCCACAGGCATTGAAGCAGAAGGTACCTGTATGCAGAAAGTTTAGCAACAGAAATGATTTTTTTTAAAATTTCATCTACTTATGTTTCCTCCTAATATTAAACTCGGACATACACTTAAAAGCAGGCATTAGATGACCTAAAATTATAATGTAAACTGCCTATCAGTTCTATTTATACTTAAATGTCTAATGTGCATATAAACATTATTTATTTGTTATTGTTGAGTAATATTACACTAAAGAAACCAGAATTTACATAGCAACAAACAAATTTCAAGAGAATAACTTACTCCACATATGCAGAGCTTCTTGTGCTTCTCTTAATGTTAATATTATTTGGTAAAAAGACAATGCATGCTAGAAATTACAAATTCGTAGATTATCTAGTGAACTAGGTTTAAGTACATAAACCACAAATGAATACTTGGATAAAGACATAAGCATAGAAACATGAAGACAACAGAACGTTGACAAAATTGCAGGTGCAAGACTTATATTGTGCCCCTGTTCTGTTAGAATTTCAAACTCTCTTATAATATATGTATAATAAATAATATAGTTACTAAACTATATCAGCTTGTAGTATGAATAGTAGCAGCCGTACATGAAAAAGTCAAGCATGCTATTTACACCATCTGGATAGTCGGTGTTTGGTGAGTAATATTGTAAGAAGAACACGTGTAAGTAAAACAAAAGACATCTGCACGAAGTAAAGGCACCAGCTATATCATCCTGAATATAAGGTAGGCAACCTTGAATTAATGAAATCTCACCATAAGACCAGGAAGATGTTTGGTGATGCAAGGCATGAGCTATAAGTTAATATCTGAAGCCTATAAATAGGTTGCTGCATTTCATTTGTAATTGATATATATAACAACCAAGTGAAATATTGTAGAGAGAAAAGAATAGATCTGTAGCTCTTGAGAGAGAAAAGAAAAGGCTGAAGCCTTTCGTGTGTAAAAGAAAAGTTGTTGCTGTTATTGTGAGAAATAAAAAGCTTGTCTTTGTTTTATTATCCAAATTATTTATACAGTATACATAGTGTGTGTGTTTGAGTCATATCAATTATATATATATTTTAAAGCGAGAGCTCATACACGTTTCCAACAAGTGGCATCAGAGCTAAGGTTCTGTCCAAGAAAAATGGCGAATATGATACAACCGCAAATCCCGAAATTGACGGCAACAAATTATGGGAACTGGAGTATCCAAATGAAGGCGTTGCTCGGTTCTTACGATAACTGGGATATTGTTGAAAGTGGGTATAGCGAGCCCGTGGATGTAGCCGCTGAAGCAGTTCTTCCAAATGTCGAGAAGACGGCGTTAAAGGAGTCCCGTAAAAAAGATAAAAAGGCGTTATTCACAATTTTTCAAGGTGTTGATGAATCTACCTTTGAAAAAATTTCTGAAGCAAAAACAGCAAAAGATGCGTGGGAAATTCTGCAAAAATCTTTCCAAGGTGTCGAGAAAGTGAAAAAGGTGCGGCTCCAAGTGCTACGTGGGGAGTTCGAAAATATCAATATGAAAAGCTCAGAAAATATCGGTGAATATGTTACTCGTTTGAAAACTGTAACAAACGAAATGAAAAGAAATGGTGAAAGTCTCGATGATGTTCGAGTCATGGAAAAATTGCTCCGTTCGTTGACAAGAAAATTTGATTATGTCGTGACATCTATTGAAGAGTCAAAAGATTTGTCCATAATTACAATTGATGAACTTGTGGGTTCTCTTCAAGCCCATGAGCAACGAATGAATCAGTATGATTATACGAGCCATTTGGAAAAGGCATTGCAGAGCAAAGTGTCCATCGGTGAAAATTCAAGCAGTAGCAATTTTTCACGTGGCAGAGGTGGCTATAGAGGTGGCTATCGAGGAGGACGAGGACGAGGAAGACAACCGTTCAATAGAGGCCAGAAAAATGAAGGTTATCAGCCACCTGGTCGTGGTCAAAATTTTAAAGGCCGGGGAAGAGGCAATTTTCAACAAAGAGGTGATAAGTCTCAATTTTAGTGTTATAATTGTAATAAATATGGTCATTCAGTTATGAGTGTAGATCCCCGAAGGTGGAAGAAAGCAGTCATTTTGCAGCAGCAAAAGAAGATAAAGATGTGGGTTTTGCTATGTTTCTCACATACAAAGGAGACGAGGAAGGCAAGAAAAATATTTGGTATCTTGATTCAGGTGCCAGCAATCACATGTGTGGTCACAAGGAATTTTTTACGGAAATAGACGACACTGTCAATGGGGAAGTTACTTTTGGTGACTCGTCAAAAATTCCAGTCAAAGGCAAAGGTACAATTCGATTTTATTGAAAAATGGTGAGAAGAAAGATATCAATGATGTGTATTATATACCCGCTTTAAAAAATAACATCATTAGTCTTGGCCAACTGGTGGAGAAAGGATATAATATACAGATGCAGGACAATTCCCTCATTATCAGAAATCAAGTTCGGGAATTAATTAGAAATCAAGTTCGGGAATTAATTGCCAACGTGGAGATGTCAAAGAATCGTCTATTCACTCTTGATATGCAGACAAAGGTGCAGAAGTGCTTAAAGTCGGTCATTAAAAATGATTCGTGGTTATGGCATTTGAGATTTGGTCATCTTGGATTTTCTGGTTTGAAATTATTATCAAAGATAAAGATGGTGGAAGGTTTGCCAGCAATCACTGAACCAAATCAGTTGTGTGAAGCGTGTGTTAAAGGGAAGCAACATCGACAAAGTTTCCCCGTTGGAAAATCATGGAGAGCCAGGAGGCCGTTAGAGATTGTTCACACTGATATTGCTGGTCCATTTGATATTGCATCACTTGGCGGAAACAGGTATTGCCTAACATTTATTGATGATTTTAGCAGGAAAAGTTGGGTATATATTCTGAAAGAAAAATCAGAGGCTCTTGATAAATTCAAGGAATTCAAAGCAATGACGGAGAAGCAAAGTGGTCATTATTTGAAGGTACTGCGATCAGACAGAGGAGGCGAGTACACTTCAAATTTATTCAAAACTTTTTGCATAGTACATGGGATCAATCATCAGTTGACAACTGCATACACTCCTCAATAAAATGGCGTTGCAAAAAGAAAGAATCGCACTATTCTTGACATGGCAAGGAGCATGGTGAAAGCAAAGCACATGCCAAGAACCTTTTGGGCCGAAGTCGTATTATGTGCAGTTTATTTGCTGAATCGTTGTCCAACAAAAAGTGTTAGAAACAAAACTCCAAATGAAGCATAGAGTGGTAGCAAACCATCAGTTGGACATCTCAGAATTTTTGGGTGTATTGCATATGCACATGTTCCTGATCAGAAAAGAAAGAAGTTGGATGATAAAGGTGAGAAATGCATTTTTACCGGATATGACAAAAGGAGCAAGGCCTACAGACTCTATAATCCACTGACAAAGAATTTAATCATTTCTCAAGATGTTGAATTTGATGAATCAGATTACTGGAGATGGAGCGAAGAAGAAAAAAAGGTTGCAGGTCTATTCTTTAATAATGATGATAATGGTGATGACTCCAATATTGAAAATGATGAAGATGAAGATCCAACTCCTTCACAAAGTCCAACTCAACAAACTCCTGCCTCGACACCATCGAGTTCAGGAAGCAGCAGTAGCAGCAACAATTCAGGGGGAGCACCAAGAAAAATGCGGAGTCTGAATGACATCTATGATGCAACAAGTCCGGTACAAACCACATTTGATTATTCATTATTTTGTTTAATGGCTGAATGTGATCCAGTGACATTTGAGGAAGCTTCTGAAGAAAGCAAATGGAACAAGGTCATGGATGAAGAAATTGGTGCAATTAAGAAGAATGACACTTGGGAGCTCGTAGATCTTCCAGAAGGACACAAAACAATTGGTGTTAAATGGGTCTACAAAACAAAGATCAATCAAGAAGGAAAATTTGAAAAGTACAAGGCAAGGCTAGTTGCTAAAGGCTACAAGCAGAGATATGGGATTGACTACGATGAGGTATTTGCTCCAGTTGCAAGAGTTGATACCATACGACTTCTTACAGCAATTGCAGCTCAGAATCAGTGGAAGATTTATCAGATGGATGTGAAGTCAGCATTTCTAAATGGTTATCTCGAAGAAGAAGTCTACATTGAGCAACCTCCCGGATATGTTCAAGAAGGCCAGGAAGATAAAGTCTACCGGCTAAAGAAAGCACTGTACGGGTTGAAGCAAGCCCCGCGAGCATGGAACACTAGGGTTGATGAATATTTTCAGAAGCATGATTTTGTGAAGAGTCCGTACGAGCATGCACTCTACACAAAAACAAATTCAAAGGGAGATATTATGATCGTGTGCTTATACGTGGACGACATGATTTTTACTGGCAACAATCCTGATATGTTTGATGACTTTAAGAAAGTTATGACTAACGAATTTGAGATGACAGATATTGGTCAAATGTCGTACTTTCTTGGAGTCGAAGTGAAGCAAAGCAAAGATGGGATTTTTATGTCACAGAAAAAATATGCAGAACAGATTCTAAGCAAGTTCAGAATGGAAGAATGCAAGCCAGTGAGCACGCCAGCAGAAGCAAGCATAAAGCTCAGAATTGATTCAACGAGGGAGACGGTAAATCTGACATTGTTCAAAAGTTTGGTTGGGAGTCTGAGGTACCTAACTTTCACTCGTCCAGATATAATGTATGCAGTTGGATTGGTTAGTAGGTACATGGAGAAGCCGAAGCAAGATCACTTCATTGCAGCTAAAAGAATTTTGAGGTACATAAAAGGTACACTCTGTTTTACACGCATTCCCAAGATTCAAAATTAGTTGGCTATTCAGATAGTGATTGTGGTGGTGACTTGGATGATGGGAAAAGTACTTCGGGTTATGCTTTTCATATCGGTTCAACGATATTTTCGTGGTCTTCGAAGAAGCAACAAATAGTTGCTCTCTCAACATGTGAGGCAGAATACATCGCAGCAGCAGCCTGCGCATGTCAAGCTATGTGGCTAGGCTACATATTGGGAGAGTTAAATCTTGCAAAAGATGATCTGGTTAAAATTTACGTGGATAATAAATCCGCTATTTCACTTGCGAAAAATCCTGTGTCACACAGTCGAAGCAAGCACATCAACATAAAATATCATTTTATTCGAGAACAAGTGAACGATAAAATTGTTGAGTTGATGCACTGCAGGACGGAAGAAAATTTGGCGGATATTTTTACAAAGCCATTGAAGCTGGATGCATTTCAGAAAATGAAAATGAAACTCGGAATGGGAAGTCGAGTTTGAGGGGGAGTGTTAGAATTTCAAACTCTCTTATAATATATGTATAATAAATAATATAGTTACTAAACTATATCAGCTTGTAGTATGAATAGTAGCAGCCGTACATGAAAAAGTCAAGCATGCTATTTACACCATATGGATAGTCGGTGTTTGGTGAGTAATATTGTAAGAAGAACACGTGTAAGTAAAACAAAAGACATCTGCACGAAGTAAAGGCACCAGCTATATCATCCTGAATATAAGGTAGGCAACCTTGAATTAATGAAATCTCACCATAAGACCAGGAAGATGTTTGGTGATGCAAGGCATGAGCTATAAGTTAATATCTGAAGCCTATAAATAGGTTGCTGCATTTCATTTGTAATTGATATATATGACAACCAAGTGAAATATTGTAGAGAGAAAAGAATAGAGCTGTAGCTCTTGAGAGAGAAAAGAAAAGGCTGAAGCCTTTCGTGTGTAAAAGAAAAGTTGTTGCTGTTATTGTGAGAAATAAAAAGCTTGTCTTTGTTTTATTATCTAAATTATTTATACAGTATACATAGTGTGTGTGTTTGAGTCATATCAATTTTATATATATTTTAAAGCGAGAGCTCATACACGTTTCCAACATGTTCCTCGTCCCAAGTGATGTCTTAATCTGCAACATGGAAATATCATTGCTATTATCTCCTCTGCAGTGATAACATATTAGTTAATGATCAGTGACCCATATTTTCCTTTTCGCTGTTCTTACAAGTAACAACCTTGGGTTGCTTGATCCTCAACTGCAAAGTAACTTGATCCTTCTTTTTTTCTTCAGCCAAATACATTTATTGTTTTAAGGAAAGTCGTTCTTGGTGAATAGTCAAATGTCTACAGTCTTTCATAAAGAACAAGGGTAAGGATCAGGCCCTCTTCACAACGACACAACCTACTATTGCGGTAGCCTTGTGCACCGGGTACAACATACATTTTTTATTATAAAAAACATGGACCATTAATATATTTAGTTCAAGGGGTTTTCTCCTTAATTTATTTGTGCCGATGGCTTTTTAAGGGTTTCTCAAATGTCAACATCAGACTCAGATTTGTAAAATTTAACAAAACTCACATGCTTGAATACTAGAAAAAAGAGGTCACTTGATTTCAAACATTAAAAAAACATGGTCTAGAGGATGCCCCTGACAAACTTTTTTTTGTACATGCATTAATTTTGGATATCTCACTGAAATTCATCCCAAAGATAATTTAAGCTCGTGTGGTATTGCATTTCAACCTGAATCAGGGGTCCATCTCAGAGCTTTGAGAACAAACTGTAACTTCAAGCCTTCAAACACATCATGCCTATATCTTTATTCTCAATCAATTCTATCTCCCGCAATACGAATTGCTGTTAGCATCTGCTAACTGTCATGCACACATACAGTGACACATATTAATTCTTTTAAGATTAGAAATGGCATTGGCTTCTAGGATTAGATTCGTTCGATATATTTTGAGGCTGGAGATAAATCATAAATAATGCATGACAAAAAGTATAAATAAATTAAAATTTTGTTTGAAGTACCATCAAAGATAAGACAAAGTCACATGTACAAAGAGAAGAATACCTAAAAAAAGAGTATTGTATTAGAATAATCAGAAGAAGAAACAAATAATGTGTGTTTGTAAGAGACAAGTAAAATAATAATTGTCTTACATGCATTTTATGGTTTTAACCGGAGATCTATTAGTTAACCATTTTTAGATCTTGTAAAATTCTTAAAGTTGTCATTTAGACCACCTGGAGGAATTTTCGAGCATGATATCATATATCGTAGTGTTAACATGTTCTAATTAATCTGTCCAAATCACTACAAATCAAAATGGCCACAATATCACATGAGATGCACATGTCTGGACTTGTGTATTATCACCGTTGTGATATATTTCGAGAAGCCAAATTAGGATTTCATGCCTGTGAATCTGAGTCTGAGTCTCTGACAATTAAGTATTCTGCGATATACATTAAAAACGCATTTCATAATGAGCGGTGGTGTTTTTCCCTTCTATTTCATAAACTCATCTTGCTTTTCCCTTTTATGAAACACATCTCTTACATAAGTATCGTGATAATTTAGATCATCTTCCCCTATATGTCAAAATTTGTTATAAAAGTGTGGTACTGTACATTTAGGAAAAGCCCTAAGTTTTCTCTTAGGCCGGTTTTATGTAAAAGGTTATGGACAGAAGCTAGATTTTAGTAAGAAAATGACAACACTGTTAGCAAATTTAGTTGAGCAATTATAGTTTCAAGCAAACAACACTAATACAGGCTCATTCATCCTATGGGAAGAGCACAACATTGACACTACGGAATCTTTCAATTATGAATGAATCGAATTACAGATTAAAAAAAATTCTCCTATTTAATTTTTAAAAAAAGAACTGATCAGACAACCATCATATTCATTGCGATAGAAACATGCATAGAACCTTTATAGTTTACTAAATTATTCATATCACCTTGGTCATCAGATTTTTTCTGTTATCCATCGTGATTTTATCTCGGAAAATGGACATCATCAGGCTCAGCTTGGCGCAAGAAAGTGTCAACAACACCAATTGTTAAAAATATAGAGAGGGGAGTGTTTCTGAGCTTGAAACAAGGGCTTCAAGATCAATTAGGCAGGGTTTCTTCCTGGACCTGGTGTTGATTGCTGCCAATGAAGTCACACTAAATGTAATATGCTGACAATTCTTTATGGTTCCAAGAACCATCTTACTGGAATGATCTCATCATCCATATATGCAATGACAATTTTCAAAGTACTATTACTCGGGGAAAATCATTTTTCTGGATAGCTACCTCACTCTTGGAATGATTGGCAACAGATACGGGCTCTTGACATAGCAAGCAATAACTTATATAATAACATTTCGGTCTTCTAAAATTTTCTCAATATATTGAGTTTAAGCAACAATAGTCTGAGCGGAGAGATTCCATTGTCTATTTAGATAATAATTTGTCAGGAAACCTACCACTTTGGACATAAAATGATTCAGTCAATTTATGGATCCTAAAACTGAGATCTAACAAGCTCAGTGGAAGTGTGGAACTATCCCTGGTGCATTTTACTAGTTCTTCATATCCTAGATCTGGCCTAGAACAGTCTTTCAGGAGTCATTCATCCCAAGCTGTTTGGTAACTTAAACCTTTCTAAAAATTATCTTACATCTCGAAGTTAAAAACACTTGATCTTTCTAACAACAGACTTTCCACAACGCATTACATTGCTCGACTTTTTAAAGAATATGTGAGAATTCATGCAACTAACACAACTTTCTTGGGGAAAAAAGTTTGAGATGCTAATTGAATAAGAATAATGCTACATGTTCCAAATTCTGTCCTAAAAAATATTCTCAAATTATATGAAATATTTTAATAGATGAGATTTATGTGTATATAAGGGATCAATTATTATTAATTAAGTTCTTTCCGAACATAACATATAAAATGTGGAATAAAGGTCCTCTTTATCACAATTTGAGTTTAAAAGGCCCCAAAAGTCATAATATGAAAATAAGACCCTGAATATCGCTAATAAACGCGTTTTAAGATAACATTACTAAATTATTCAATTTACTCCATTTATTTCATTACAGAACTTTCATTATTCATGCTTATGTATGTACAACACTATATATAATATAATATATTATATGAGTGTATCACGTGAAAGACTCAGAGCTGTACGTCATGGGCGTATTTTACGGGAGTGAAAAACGCATTTTAGAAATGCGTTGCTGTCTATATCGCAGCAAGTTCTTGTTGCGTTTTTTATTTTATTTTTTTTGAAAAAAGGATTTTTAATTGAAAATTTTAATAAATAACACATTTAGAATTTACGTTTTTTTAAAACGTAACTTAAAGGGCCATTTTTTCAGATGTGATATTTTGGACCATTTTATTTTAAATTGCGATATAAAGGGCCAATACCCTAAAATTTGAGAAATATTTTAGAAACAAATTTAAGATCTATAATATTATTCATCGAATAATTGAGATTTCAAAAATTTATTTGTAACATAAGTTCTCACCTTTTTAATACATAAAAAAAGTATGATATTTATTCCTAATTGCGTAAATATATATTATTCATACATTTAAAGCTTTATATAATACAAACAATACATATTTATATAATACAAACAATACATGAACAAATTTAAGGCTGAGGGCTTTTTCAATATCAAATTACTTGCATAAACGAAAAAAATAAAGAGCAAATAAAAAAAAGATAGATAACTTAAATGATTGATTAAAAGCGATCGATAATCCACGAATCGATCGACTCCTCCTTGGATTAATCGATAATTGATAATTGCATCTATCGCCTCTCTCGTTGTATTTAATTGACTAATCTCAATTAATTTGAGTTAATAGATTTTTAATAATTATATTTTTATATAAGCTAAGTTTTTTCTTGGGTCATGTATAAATTAGTCGATATAATATGAAAACTGAAATGACGTGATATGGGTCAATATGATTCATTTGAGTAACTCCAAGGTCATTCCATATTTTAGTTTTCTAAAATATTATAGAAAAATGGTTATCTAAAATATAGAGAATTAAAAAGTTATTTTACTCTAATGGTACTTAATATCTTGACTCCTGAATGTTAAAAGTATATATTTAATTAGTATTTATACTACAAATATAAATTATACATACCATGAATTATTGACTTAAAATAAATTTAAGAAAGGATCCTCATAATTGTCCATGTGTCGGTAAGGATTCACTCACCTTACTCTTAGTTGTCAAAAATTAACGCCACATGCTAAAAGTCAAGAATTTTTAACCGACGAGTAGTTATTTGTAAGTTTAGTGATACGATTAATAAATATTTATAATTCAATTATATGATTATAATTTTTTTTAAGTTGGCGACCATTTACAAATTCGTAGTGACTATAATAATAAATTAATGATTTAACCTTTTTTTATAAGCAAACTTATATTTGAAAAACATTCGATTAAAAATAACTATCATCATAAATAAATTCTAAACCTAGTTTATATTCCAACAAATTTTCATTTTTGTAGTTATTATTTTCATGTGACTCGTAAAAAAATTCCATTCATTTAAAAAATAAATGAGAAAATAATTATAATTTTTGAAAATATCTTCCTTAATTAATCACATTGAAAGTATTTCTTTTTTTTATAATTATCATTTCTTTCAATGACACTTGGAAAAAAAAACTCATTTATTTAAAATATAAATTAAAAGGCTGATTACAACAAATATGGTCAGATATTCGAATACGTTTTAAAAGATTAAATATACGTATTTTTCACGATTATACCAAATTATTAAATTATCTAAATTTCAACGATACGAATAAGAGATACTCCATAATATAGAAATTAATATACAATCATAATTGTATGAAAAAAGACTCTTATTTAATTTATTTTAGGCCATATTTAATTAATTTTAATTATTTTTATAAATATCGAATGACTAACTTTTTGAAATCAATCAAAAATTTATAAAGCTTTTCAATTTTCTTTTTATATAACTGATAAATGAGGTATATCATTAACAACAAAAATATAACGAATAAAGAAATAATATCCAGAAGATATAAAAAGTTGAATCTTGATATTCCTAAATAACTTGGAGCGGGTTGAGATTGGTATCCGCTTCTTTTGCTTTTCCCAAATCATTTTCTTCAACAATCACCAATTTAGGGCTTCATTCTCTCAGGACCTTCAAATTAAAGGTACCATTTTTATTTATCTTCATGTTTTTATATGTATGTGTGTGTGTTTTCTGGGTTTGTTTACTTGCTTACACTTGCATTAACCTCATTTCAGCTCACATCAAGCATATAGTAATGTTATTATCAAGTGACATTTATCTGAACTGAAGCATTGAGTTGTATATATACACTAGAATTACTTGGGATTTGACAAATTTGGAATTTTTATTGAGAAATGTTTGGGAATAGTTTGATGCATGTTTCATCAACATGCCCTGCTGTCATATCTTCAAATTTGGTTTCGCGAAATGGGGTTGTGAGTTTTTTGCCTAATTTGAATTTGAAACCCCGGAAAAGATTGGCCAGTATAAGAGCTAAATCTGATAATGCAGATAATACCCAACAACTGTCTTCTACTCCTGAGCAGAAAAATCCACTTTCTGTTGTTCTTGATATACCGAAGACTATTTGGCGGCGTACTTTGCGGCCTTTAAGTGATTTTGGGTTTGGGAGGAGGAGCATTTGGGAAGGTGGGGTCGGGTTATTTCTTGTGTCGGGCGTTGTTCTTTTTGTGCTGAGTTTAGCTTGGTTGAGAGGGTTTCAGTTACGCTCGAAGTTTAGAAAGTATTTGGCTGTTTTTGAGTTTTCTCAGGCTTGTGGTATTTGTAATGGTACGCCTGTTAGAATCAGAGGGGTTACTGTTGGTAATGTCATTCAGGTCAATCCGTCACTGAAAAGCATTGAAGCAGTTGTGGAGGTTAGTTAAATCTTAAATGTGTATTTCTTTATATGACAAGTTTTATTAGTTCGCACGTTGTGCTTTATAATGACTTTCGTGTTTGTTTTGTAGGTTGAAGATGAAAAGGTAATAATACCTCGTAATTCACTCATTGAAGTGAATCAGTCTGGTCTTCTCATGGAAACAATGATTGATATAACACCTCGCAACCCAATTCCGACTCCGGAAGTAGGTCCTCTTCATGCAGAATGTGGAAAAGAAGGCTTAATTGTATGTGACAGGCAAAAGATAAAAGGAATTCAAGGGGTAAGTCTGGATGCATTAGTTGGAATATTCACCCGCCTGGGACGTGATGTAGAGGAAATTGGTGTTGCCAATACCTATGAGTTGGCTTTAAGGGCTGCAGCAGTTATTGAAGAAGCAAAACCGCTTCTCACGCAGGTGGACTATACGTGTCTTAAGTTTTCTTGTTAGTTGTACAATTTTAAATGTAGCTTGTGACGTGCTTAACTGTCAAGCTAGAAAGGAGACAATTCACTTGTTTGATTATTATATTGCTGAGTTGTGCCAATATGTTTACATATTAAAATAGGAAAATGTGCAATTTAAAGATTAAACCGTGTAAATAATAATATCCTTTTCGAAGATACATGTGAAATTCAATGCGTCACTAAATATTGTACACGTGTGTTTTGTGTAAACAACACTCGTTTATTTAGTGCCTTGAGATTCAATTTTTTTCTGGCTGACTGCCTTCCCCTAACAAGATTTTTGTCATAACACTTAAGATCTATCACGTTTCTTTAGTTCCCAGCCAATATTATCCTCTCTGATAAATCTAGTAATTTCTAATAACAAAGCACATCTTTACCAGGCACACCCTGTTCAAGTGGGGTCCATTCATGCTTGAACTTATGTTTACCATCCATGGTTAATGTATTCTAGAATGCTTTCTAAAAGGTCATATCATTGGTAATCAAGCATCAAATCCTAGTAGTTTGGTTAAGATTTGAGTGCTCTACTAATGTTAGATTCAGAAATACACAAGCAATTCAGGGAATTTTATTTGTCAGTATGTTAGATGAGTACATATATTTACAATATATGTTATTCTTTTGGACGTATATTATGTATACTTTCGTGCTACGTTTTTCATGCACCATAATCACTGCCAAGTCCCTTTTGAGTCTTTAAAGCCTCAACCTTTTTAAAAGCAATGAGAGGGGTAATTGCTGCAGCCAAGTGGGAAACCTTCTATTACCTTGTAATTGCACAATTATATATGGCAATTCTGTTCAAGCAACTAAATCAGTTGCCAAGTTTACTTCTTTTTTTGAAAGCCTGCCACAGTCACGGATTGATTGCATTACTTACTTGATACTTGATGAAGATTCGTATGTAATTATGCCTTTGGTTGTGCTACTTGTATTCAGTTCTAATATTTTTTTTTGCGAAGAACTTTTTTTATGTGCTCATGCATAGAATTTCTCTTTTGATGTAGTGATGTCTCAGATTAAAGCCATGGCTAAAGATGTTCAACCTTTGCTGTCTGAGATCCGAGAAAGTGGTTTGCTAACAGAAGTTGAGAGTTTAACCAAAAGCCTGACACAAGCAACTGAGGACTTGAGGTAATTCGTCTAGCTGGTGTACTTTGCATTTGTTTTTTTCTTTGCTAAATGAAAATTTTTGAAAGAAAGAAAAAGCATACAGCCTACAAAGGGGATTCCCTAGGAAAAGAGAAATTGTAAACCAGGACAAAGCAGCAGCTCAAACAAAAACTAAACTAGAACAAGTAATACAATAGAGACATAATAATATTATTTTTTAGCTACAGATTGTTGAAACCTGTTGTTGGAGAAGACTCTGTATCTAACCATTTGCTTAACTTTAGAAACCACACTCTAGGCAGAAAGCTGACCATTTGATGAATCCTATTATTCCTCTCATGCCAAATAAAGAAAGCCACCGCTGCAATACAGAGGCAGTTAAGTTGCTTTTTTATTGAGCCATTGTTCCCTATAATTTGTTCAGTCCAATCATGGTGGGTCCGCAGAGGTCTAAGATTGATGTCAGTAGCAGAAAACGGACATTGGAAGAAAAGATATTTATTGCTTTCAAGCCAATAAATAGAGCTATTGCGGTCCTGTGGTGAATTATTAGTAGTAGCCCAGTAACCTAGAAATGCTTGGTCAATCTTAAAAGTCATTCTAGCATAGGGCCTGTAATAGCAGGGTCATAGCATCATCACGCTATAGTTTGACCTTCCATGTTAATTTTCTACATATATTACACAAGCACTAGTATATTAAAAAAAAAATCAAAATGTAAGTTGCCCCGTTGTCTGAGCCAGGGACTTATTACCTGACTAAAAAGTTTCTAATATTTATTTACGCAGGTCTTAAATTTGTCATTTCAATTTATAATAAAATGCTAAAGTGTTTTGAGGACAGAAATTATTATAGTTTAGTATAGGTTCTTCAAAATTATCGGGTTAAATGGCTATTTGGTCATTGAACTGGAGCCCAACTTGCAAGTGGGTCATTAATCTGAAAAACCTTGCAGTCAAATACTTAAACCAAATATTTTTTTTCAACCAGGTGAGTGACGTTAAAATGTTAACAGATTTTGACGGAAATTTGATGTGGCAACTACTCTCATCCAATCCTATCTTTACTATCTGATCCATTTTTTTGACCCGGCTTCTTCTCCCCCCTCAATCTACATCAAGAACTTATCACCAACTTTTATATACTTTAAACATTCACATTTGAAACCTTAGATACCTAGATTGAATTTATACAAGATTCCATCTAATAATGGCTACACAATATGTATAATAATATCTATGTAAATGAAACATAGATGCATATGTTAAACACCCAGTTTAATATGTGGGTTAAGTTACAATATTGTTGTAGACAATGGAGGGTCTTCATGCCAATCAAGTTTTGAAATCGAACTACCACATCATTAACTATAATCCTGACTTCTGTACCATTATTAAGTGTATGAAACATTTCAAATTCAAACAATACAGATTTATATAGACATTAAACAATACATACATTATATGTGTTTGTGTGTGTGTGTTAAAGAGGAGATTCTTGAGGATAGTATGAATGAAGACAAATGGTAAGAGATTTAAGAAACTATGCCCTTGAAAACTAGCATTGAAAAGGATCAAATGGAATCATTTTTTGCAAAAATCTTTTGTGTTTTTGATGAACTCATAAGAACAATGAGATTTTTGGGTAGGTTCCGGGCCGGGTTATATTTTTATTTGGAGTGAGTAAGGTGGATTTGATTTGTCAATTGAGGTGGACTCAATGTGGCAGTTGAGATGTACTCAATGTGATATTTTTTAACAGAAATCGTTAAAAGTCAACTCGACTTAACGACCGTGAAAGTTTCTTTCGAGTTCAATGCCTTGGTTGCAATCTTATTTGTGTTTAGTTACTCAGATGCAAATTTTTTCAGTTTGATGATCCACTTGCAAGTTGGGCTCCAGTTGAGTGACCAAATAGCCATTTAACCCCAAAATTATCCAAATAACTTTATGTAAGTACTACAGTTTTAGGCTGCTTTTTAGTTTTTCCCTTGCCAAGAAAAGGACAAGTAATGGAAAAGAGTAACTTGATTGAGCAAGCATTGCTTAAGTTCCCATAGATTATCAACTAAAACTCTGGGTTTACTGTAAACAGTACCTGATTGGTGTTTTTTTGGAGTCATTTTTTTATTTTTTATTATTGTGAAAAACACTTGCTTTTATTGCTAAGTGATTCCCTTTTGACCGTTGAGGGGGAATTTGCAATACTTCCTCTCTCTCTCTCTCTCTCTCTCTATATATATATATCAATTTTCTCAGAACTGCTTGATTCTTGTCCAGTATCAGATTGTGCGACCATCTTGCTGATTGTATACTTCTCCTGATACACCAAAAATATTTTAATGTATTAATATATATGGTGAAAGCAGGTAAATAGATAAATAGAAATTATACTTAATATGTAGTTCTCCTTGCACAAGACTTCGGCATTGATGCAGAGATTGGTACGATGGCTCAAAATATAAACAAATTAAAGTGCAACTGTTAGAAGTGCTAGTCTTGTATCCCCACCTGCTCCCTCAGTTTTCTCTATAATCTATATGATAGCTCCATTCTGTAACTCAGGCCTCCAAAAACTCCAGCCACTTGCCACACAGTGAGAATGTTGACTGTTTTTAAACGAACTCCTCAGTGTGCGCCTTCTTGATGTTTTCCAATGGTGTTTGTGTGAGTGCGTGCGCGTGTGTGCGTATATGCTGTTGTTCTATGTTATCATACATGTTTTATATACATTTACATGGTGTGTATTCCTTGTATTGCAGAAGTGTGCATTCATCCATTATGACCCCAGAGACCGCTGAGTTGATCCAGAAATCTATATACACTCTTATTTTCACTCTGAAAAATATTGAGGTTCGTAGCTAAGTAGACGAGTTTTGTTATAAATTTATAAGTTTTTTCCCCTATATTTGCTAACTCCGAAGTATTATGCCAACATTGTAGAGTATAAGTTCAGATATTGTGGGATTCACTGGTGATGAAGCTACAAGACGAAATTTGAAGTCGCTTATTAAGTCTCTCAGCAGGCTATTGTGATGGAAAAGTTGGTTCAAAGAGAAGGCTGATAGAAGAGGGTAGATTGTCGGTAGGTACTTTTTGTTTGTGTGGTGAGTCTTCTGTCTTCAGTGGATAGTGTGATGAGGATTCTGATATTGAAGCCTTGGTGTTGGTGGGAGAGGACATAGTTTTTCTTTTCTTGGATGTATCTTTGTACAAAAGTCTGGACTGAAGTTGTAACAACTTCAAGCCATCTCTTTGTTTCTTTTTTAAGTCAGAAGCAGGTATACAACTTATAGATTATTCTCAAGGTTTTGCCAGAAAAAAAATAAAAATCACCCGTAAGCTCGTGCTCGAAGGGAACATGAAACTGAAAGACGGAACATCTATTATAGGGCAATTTAGATTGTCCCACCCATTCTATATAGAACTTTCAAAACCCAGTAAAAAGTTGCGATCATCCGTGCTTTGCATGAACATTTTCTTATCATCTATTTTTATAAAAAAGCAAAGAAGTTCATTGTGTTGTGTTTCATTCAGTTTCTGGACAAAACATAATGTATGGTCTGTATATGACAGCCATGAAGTGATTGTTATACATTCGAACTCATTCCACTACTAGTCCAGTTATTAGGTGTACAATGAAATTTTGCTGCTGTTCCCCTAAATCATACAATGAAATTCCAGAAGGTAGTCAGGAATCTATAGCATCATCATTGTAACTTTATTGTACCCCTCCGACCAGGGTGGTTTCAGAATGCTCATAAATATCTCATGTATGCTAGTCATCATTGTAACTTTATTGTACCCCTCCGACCAGGGTGGTTTCAGAATGCTCATAAATATCTCATGTATGCTAGAGCATAATGCTACTAAAGCTCATCAGAACTCATGTCTATGCCTTTCCTATGAACTCCACATCAAACAGAAGAACTGAATCCGGAGGAATGATGCATGAACCTACATCCCATGTTGATAAACGTTAGAGAGATGACCGAAATTATTCACAAGAAATTCTACTTGTAGAAGTTTAGACTTCATATTTGCAAGAACCATCTATTTGCTAAAAGATTTCGTCCAAACAATGTGCTCAAATTGGCGCTAATGCCCTGAGAATTTCGTACCTCCTTTACAACCGGCTCCCCTCATTCCATATCCAAGCTGCGGGGGGAGTTTTAATGTACGTTTTCCTCCTATAAACATATGCGAAACGTATAGTTCATACATATTCATACATTGTTATAAGATGATACATGTATCAACAAAATCTTTGTACCAGCGAGCATCGGTGGAACTCCATCTCCTCCTAGAATTCCTTGATCCCATCCTTTAATAACCTGCAAGAACTCACCCCAAGGATGCAACAAGAATCCATTACCAGAATTGTGTTTGTGTTTATAGGCAAGTGAAGTTATGTTGTTGATCAGGAAGTTGTTTACTGAATTGATCGAGAAATACTGACTAGTTGTGTTGCTACCAAATACAATACCCATCTGAGAACTGGAAATATTTGGTTGTTATGAATCATACTTGATACTTATAGAAAAAAAACTATGTACCTCCCCTACACCAATCCGAAATGTAAGAGGCTTTCCTCGGTTGTAGCTGCTGTCGAACACCTTCCCATTCTCCAGTTTTCCTGTATAATGTGCCTGTCACAGTAAGATCATGAATACCATGCATTTTTATGAATGCACACCATCCTTATTAAGCCAATGAAGCATTTAGCATATTTAAATCTGAAAATAGAAGTATTCAATACAGCAACAACCTCATCACAGAAGGCAAGGCCTGAAGGTGATGAAGTGAAGACAAGAGAAGAAGAAGTTACCTTGATCAGTTGACCTTTGGAAGCTTCAGGGCCAAATCCAACAACCTTGTCAAAGAAGGCAAGTCCTGAAGGTGTTGAAATGAATTCACATGGTGCAGTTGCTTCTGCAGCAACCGCTACGTTTTCGCCAAGAAAATCAAGAAGAGTAGTGAAAGACAAGGCAAGGCCAATGGCTTGTCTTCTTCGGAATAAACAGTTTGTTGTATTGTCTTCATTTACTTGCAGCTGCTGACTAGTAGAGTACTTGTTAAATTTCTGGTCATGCTTGGCATATATTTTAAAGCCTGCTGATGATGGTTGTGCCGTGAGGGAAGTTCTTATGTGTTTTGTGTGTGTTGGAGAGACCAGGGAAAATGGCAATGAGCTCATTTCTCTCCCTCTTTCTAAACTGAAGTGTTTGCAAAAGCAAGATGCTCCAGGGGATAAGAAAGAGTGTGGGATAACATATCTGGTCAATATAAAACCAGCACACATGGCCACTATGACTGGGATTTAATACAAATATCATTTTGTTGTTATGACAAAACAAAAAATCGATCCAAGCCCGTGTCATTTTGGGCCCAGGCCATATAGAATTCACAAATCACAACACAACCTTTTGTTGCTGGGATATTATGTTGGAAAAAGGTTGAAATTACTAAAACAAATACGAGATTAAATGATACTCCCTCCGTCCCAACCAATTCTTTACACTTTCCTTTTTGGGACGTCCCACCCAATTCTTTACATTACTAAAAATAGTAACTTTTAACAATAAATATATTATTACATCCACTACTTCACTCCACTTTTTCAACACTTTACACTATTACACCGACTATTTCATTTATTTTAACAATAAAATCACTATTACACCCACTATCCTTGGTCTCCGTGCCCGGACCAAATGTAAACATCCTTGGTCTCCGTGCCCGGACCAAATGTAAACATTTGGCCGGGACGGAGGGAGTACTTAACAATATAAGATACGGATAATAAGGATTTAAGATTTAACTGAGGCTCCTTCAGAGTTCAGATTTGAGAATGTGTCTCATGTGCAAGTCACGTTGCTAATGTACATTTCATATTAATCTACGGATTCAAAATATGAAATGCTGGACACCCCACACACCTACTTCAAATAAGTAATTTTGTCTTCATTTTTTTAAATATGAATTTCACTAAATTTCGAAATAAAAACAAATTTCATCATTAAATTTCGAAAATTGTATCAATAGTCTTAAAAAAATAAATCTCAAACTTTTCTGTTTCTAACTCAACATATAAGCAAATTTTAGCCGTATATCTCCCTCTTTATAGTCACAAAAAATATAAGCTACTATAATATGTGTACGTTTTGTTAGATGTAAAGTTGGACGACACAGTTTGACTTGTAGTATAGAATTTACCATGCTGAAATGCAACAGGCCGGAGGTGGTGGAGCCGTGGACATTAAGAAACCACCTACCAAGACGACAACCACATATCTATTTTCTATAGATGAATGTTATTTTAAAATCCACTAATTTATTTGCAAAAAAGCCCTGTTATAAGACTCTTTTTAGTCTTTAATTTATATGCACAATTTTGATTTTGAATTTAATATTAACAATGTCTTATTGTCAAATGGGAGAGAACTGAGAAGAACATGCAGAGTATTTGTAAGTGCGAATTATGGTATACGTTTAGATTGCAAATTCAGACCGGAAACGCTGATTTTAAAATAGATCGCATACATTACATTTTTTAGCTAAATATTTAATATTTCCTAACGAGAAATACCCCGACTCCACGCGAGAGTAAAACTCATGTTAACATAGAAGAGCAAAGCTCTTGATTCATTACAGGAATATATATACATTTTGAACCATACATAACATAAATATAACTAGCTTGGTCGAGCCTTTTTATTTTTGCATGTAATAGCGGAGGACATGAATTCTGTATAAACCTATAGTCTACCTCCTCAATCTCCCCCTCCGCCGCCGCATCCTCCTCCTCCTCCGCCGTCTCCACCTCCGCCTCCACCTCCATCACCGCCTCCAAAACCGCCGCCTCCACCTCCATCACCGCCTCCACCTCCGCCTCCATCTCCACCTCCACCTCCACAAATCGAACACAGTAGGATAAGAGCTACTGTTACACTGGCAAATATTATGAAACCAATGAAAAATCCATCCATTTTACTAATTTATTTCTGCAACTTTCCTTATGTTATTCACACATGCAAACCGGAAAAAAAAACTTATTAGATGCTAGGGTGCTCTTTGATTAATTTATAGGCCGAGTAAAGTTTCAACTTCCATAAAAGGAAGCTTCCCAGCAGCAGCTTTTACCACACTAAAAACCCTAAATCATTAAGCATTTTTTTTAGTTTAGAATGCACTCCAATGAAATATTATAATAGTATAAAAATTATAAATTAATTAAATTATTATTTTGTATATCAATTCTAATAATATTTTTTATATTAATTTTGTTGTTATTATTATTATTATTATTATAAATATAAAAAAGAGCGAGAAATGAAAATAATTGAGAGAAAATAAGTCGAAACAAAAGGGGAAAATGATTTTTTTACTTATAAAATAAAATAAAAATGATTAATATTTACTTAAAAATAAATAAATGAACTGGACCGATACACTATTAAAATTTTAAATTTTAAATTTCATATACATTAGACGTTGAAATTGCTATATGGTATTATTATTTTTGACAAAGAAATTGCTATATGGTATTAAAAGTATTAAAAGGGATTTTGAGAATTGTAAACCAAGTTAGGTTCAATAACTCTCTGTTTGGAGAATTGACGGCATTGAATTTTATAAAATTTTCAAACTCATGACATGATGATTAGACAGAGGGATAAATATACAAGTCAAGGAGACTCCATTACGTACCGTAAATGTACAATGGGCCATGCGAAGTTTTAAATTTTTTGTCGACCACATGTATGTTTTAACTTTAAATTTAAAAACCCTATCTCATTCTATTCTCTCTCATCATTCTCACCTTTTTTTTTAAAACATAACCGTCAGAACTTTCACCTTCTCACTCCTCAACCGTCTCACCTTCTTCTTTCTCTCCCTGATGGGGCCTCCACGAATCGTTAAGAATAATGTAGTGTGATGATAATAAATTTACTTAGAATTATAAATTTGATCTTAATTTTTGTAACTGATCATGAATATATGAATTATAAATATCCATTGATTAGAGAACCATTTATCAGTTGAAGCTGTTGTTAATCAACTGATAAAATGGATTGTAAAAGTTGATTCAGAGTTATTATATCATCAGTTGATTGTAATATTTCAATGGATGCTATGTACTAGTCAAATGATATTTATTGACTTCAATTGATAGCTCATTAACGGATGTGAAGAATGACTGACAAAGTATAAATATTTTAAATCAAAATTCTCTCAAATGAAGTGATTAACGGATAAAGAAGTAAATGGATATAGATACTGTTCGATAGATGAAAGTCAACAAGAGTCAAATCAATGGATCTCCATTAATGGATAAAAGGATCAAGACAATCAATGGATAAAAAGACAATCAAAGAATAAGGAATCGATGGATATTCAAATATCCATTGATACATCAATTGATCAATGGATAACCTATCCATCAATGGATAAGCTATCTATCGATGGATAAACAAATAAGGTTCGACTGATAAGCTTCACAACAATTATCAATTGACCAAAGTTTTCCAAAACAGTTAAAGACAAATGGAATGAAATCTTTGCAAGAGTCTGAATCAATGGAAGACAGTCTTGTCAGGATTATAAAGACTTTCAAAGGAACACAGTCTTCAAGGAGAAGAACAAGACAAAGACTTTTCCAGACCAAGACCAAGACCTAGGAAGACTGTGAAAGAAACTACATTCTATTTTAGTGCAAACATTGTAAAATGTATTTTATACATTTATCAGTTAATAGAAAATAGAAGTAAGAAATGGACTGCTATATACAGTTTAACAGTTAATTGTAGCAACAAATAGAAGTTGTACAATAATAACTCAAGAATAGCACAATAGAAAGATAAAAAATATTTCTAGTGCTTTTCTTAGTTCAATTTACATGTTGTAAGCATCTTGGTTTTAAGACCAATGTTCATTGAAAGAAAATATATTCACTAGTGGAAAACTAATCCACTAGTAATTTTAAAAGAGTTGCTTTCAAGTTTTTCAGTGTAAATTTTGGTTCTATTTCTTAGTTTTAATATTCCAAACATTCAAACAGTTTTAATATACAAACTTACATCCGCAAGAATTTGATATAATTTTTGAAAGGCATATGACTAGACCTATTTGTAATAATTAGGTGACAACTCAACTCAGATAAGAAAATGAAGTAAATAATAAATATTGAAAAAGAAATCAAGACGAAGAATGTCAACTAGACACGAAGAATCAGAATATCAGAAGAAGTCTGACAAGACTGCTACTCAACACTGAAAGAAGTTCATTTATATGTTGAAGCGTCAGTGTAAAATAAAAGAGTAGTATCTCAAGGAGTTCAGAAGATACAGAAGATTTTAAGTGCTACTACAGAAAGATTCCAGAAGAAGAAAACTGTAGAGGAAAAATAAAAAAAGGTAAAATAGGACAAGACAAGATATAAAGACCACTACAGCAGAATTGAGAATTAACATTGTAGTTAGTCATCGGTGAACCAGACCAGTGTACAGGGTTTCAACAATGTCAGTACCGATTCGTCATCAAAAAGTACAAGTGATTTTATGACAAAAGACAGAGAAAAGACGGAAAGATTTCAGAGCTAACAAAAAAGTTATACAAGTCAAGATAGTATTTTAATTCTACTATCAAAAATTAATTAATTATTTAATTTATTTAATTAAATTAATTCAAGTTGAATTTAATTTAATTTATAAATTATTTAATTAAATTAAGTAGAGTTAATTTATTATAAAATATATGACTTAGTATGACTTTTAATAAGTCTGTTTAGACTATATTAAAAGTCATACCGAATTTAAGCTAAAAAGACATACAAAGCTATTGCAAAAAGTCGTACCGAGCCATGCAAAAAAAAATCATACCAACTTATGTTCCAAAATAAGGATAATAAGGATTTAAGATTTAACTGAGGCTCCTTCAGAGTTCAGATTTGAGAATGTGTCTCATGTGCAAGTCACGTTGCTAATGTACATTTCATATTAATCTACGGATTCAAAATATGAAATGCTGGACACCCCACACACCTACTTCAAATAAGTAATTTTGTCTTCATTTTTTTAAATATGAATTTCACTAAATTTCGAAATAAAAACAAATTTCATCATTAAATTTCGAAAATTGTATCAATAGTCTTAAAAAAATAAATCTCAAACTTTTCTGTTTCTAACTCAACATATAAGCAAATTTTAGCCTTATATCTCCCTCTTTATAGTCACAAAAAATATAAGCTACTATAATATGTGTACGTTTTGTTAGATGTAAAGTTGGACGACACAGTTTGACTTGTAGTATAGAATTTACCATGCTGAAATGCAACAGGCCGGAGGTGGTGGAGCCGTGGACATTAAGAAACCACCTACCAAGACGACAACCACATATCTATTTTCTATAGATGAATGTTATTTTAAAATCCACTAATTTATTTGCAAAAAAGCCCTGTTATAAGACTCTTTTTAGTCTTTAATTTATATGCACAATTTTGATTTTGAATTTAATATTAACAATGTCTTATTGTCAAATGGGGGAGAACTGAGAAGAACATGCAGAGTATTTGTAAGTGCAAATTATGGTATACGTTTAGATTGCAAATTCAGACCGGAAACGCTGATTTTAAAATAGATCGCATACATTACATTTTTTAGCTAAATATTTAATATTTCCTAACGAGAAATACCCCGACTCCACGCGAGAGTAAAACTCATGTTAACATAGAAGAGCAAAGCTCTTGATTCATTACAGGAATATATATACATTTTGAACCATACATAACATAAATATAACTAGCTTGGTCGAGCCTTTTTATTTTTGCATGTAATAGCGGAGGACATGAATTCTGTATAAACCTATAGTCTACCTCCTCAATCTCCCCCTCCGCCGCCGCATCCTCCTCCTCCTCCGCCGTCTCCACCTCCGCCTCCACCTCCATCACCGCCTCCAAAACCGCCGCCTCCACCTCCATCACCGCCTCCACCTCCGCCTCCATCTCCACCTCCACCTCCACAAATCGAACACAGTAGGATAAGAGCTACTGTTACACTGGCAAATATTATGAAACCAATGAAAAATCCATCCATTTTACTAATTTATTTCTGCAACTTTCCTTATGTTATTCACACATGCAAACCGGAAAAAAAAACTTATTAGATGCTAGGGTGCTCTTTGATTAATTTATAGGCCGAGTAAAGTTTCAACTTCCATAAAAGGAAGCTTCCCAGCAGCAGCTTTTACCACACTAAAAACCCTAAATCATTAAGCATTTTTTTTAGTTTAGAATGCACTCCAATGAAATATTATAATAGTATAAAAATTATAAATTAATTAAATTATTATTTTGTATATCAATTCTAATAATATTTTTTATATTAATTTTGTTATTATTATTATTATTATTATTATAAATATAAAAAAGAGCGAGAAATGAAAATAATTGAGAGAAAATAAGTCGAAACAAAAGGGGAAAATGATTTTTTTACTTATAAAATAAAATAAAAATGATTAATATTTACTTAAAAATAAATAAATGAACTGGACCGATACACTATTAAAATTTTAAATTTTAAATTTCATATACATTAGACGTTGAAATTGCTATATGGTATTATTATTTTTGACAAAGAAATTGCTATATGGTATTAAAAGTATTAAAAGGGATTTTGAGAATTGTAAACCAAGTTAGGTTCAATAACTCTCTGTTTGGAGAATTGACGGCATTGAATTTTATAAAATTTTCAAACTCATGACATGATGATTAGACAGAGGGATAAATATACAAGTCAAGGAGACTCCATTACGTACCGTAAATGTACAATGGGCCATGCGAAGTTTTAAATTTTTTGTCGACCACATGTATGTTTTAACTTTAAATTTAAAAACCCTATCTCATTCTATTCTCTCTCATCATTCTCACCTTTTTTTTCAAACATAACCGTCAGAACTTTCACCTTCTCACTCCTCAACCGTCTCACCTTCTTCTTTCTCTCCCTGATGGGGCCTCCACGAATCGTTAAGAATAATGTAGTGTGATGATAATAAATTTACTTAGAATTATAAATTTGATCTTAATTTTTGTAACTGGTCATGAATATATGAATTATAAATATCCATTGATTAGAGAACCATTTATCAGTTGAAGCTGTTGTTAATCAACTGATAAAATGAATTGTAAAAGTTGATTCAGAAATTTATCATTAAACATTTTTTTTAAATTTAGAATGCACTCCAATGAAATATTATAATAGTATAAAAATTATACTAAATAAATAATATTGTATCAAATTTAATGTCAAATGTTCATTTAGTATAAATTTATATTAAATTAATTTGCTGTTTTTTAAAATATCCAATATATTCCATTTTTATTAATAAAACAAATTTATTTCTTTCATGAATAATTATTTTTCAAAAAGTTAAAAGAATATAAATTATTATAAATAAAGTTCATTTTATTGTAAATTTGTAATATATAGTCTAATATTTGTCATTCCCAAAACTATATATGATTTGTCATAGCACAAAAAGAACTATGACTTGGTCATGATTTTACTATTCTAAGAGTAAGATCACAAGAACTATGACTAGGTCATGATTTTACTATTCACAAACATAAGTCCATGCAACCATTCAGACTCCGTCCCCGTGGCATCTAATGCACACAACTCAGCCTCAAAGGTAAACCGAGCTATAATCGTCTGTTTAGCAGACTTCCAGGATATAGCTTCACTCGCAAGGGTAAATACGTATCCAGTCACTCCATTAAAACCAGATTTCTTAGCTATCCAACTTGCATCACTATATCCCTCTAGCACTCCAGGAAACCTCCTGTAATGCAAACTAAGGTAGATGGTGCATTTTAGATATCTAAGCACTCTATCAAGAGCATCCCAACGAGTCTTGTTTGGACAGCTTGTATATCTAGCTAACTTAGACACAGAATATGAAATATCTGGTCTAGTACCATTAGCAAGATATTGCAAACTCCCAATAATCTGAGAATATATTAACTGAGACACAGGAACCCCTGACTTATTCTTGACAAAAGCAACTTTTGAATCATATGGTGTGCTTGCGATTCTACAATTTGAATAAGCATACTTCCCAAGTATAGATTTCTCTATATAATGAGATTGTGACAAGGTTATTCCATCAGCTGACTGAGTCAGCTTGATCACAAGAATCACATTAGCAGCACCCATATCCTTCATTTCAAAGTGCCTTTTTAAGAAACTTTTTGTCTCGTTAATAATCTCAATATTGGTTCCAAACAACAATATGTCATCCACATATAGGCACAATATTACTTTCTCATTTCCTTTAACCTTATAGTAGACACACTTGTCACTTTCATTAACCAAAAAATCAGAAGTCAAAACAGTCTCATCAAACTTTTTGTGCTTGTCTCTAGGAGCTTGTCTAAAGCCAAGATAGATTTGACTAATTTATAAACTTTCCTCTCGTTGCCAGAAGTAACAAATCCCTCAGGCTGATCCATATAAATCTCTTCTTCAAGATCACCATGAAAAAAAGCTGTCTTTACATCCATTTGATGGATGATAAGACCATGTACAGAAGCCAATGCTATAAGCATTTGAATTATTGTCATTCTTGCAACAGGAGAGTATGTATCAAAATAGTCAATTCCTTCCATTTGCCTAAAACTCTTAGCTACTAGCCCAACCTTATACTTATCTATTGAGCCATCCAGGTTCATCTTTCTTTTGAAGATCCATTTACATCCTATAGTAGTACAACCAAGAGGGAGATCAACTAACTCCCATGTTCCATTAGAAACAATAGAGTCAATCTCACTTTTTACAGCGCCTTTCTAGTGCCTTGACTCTGAAGAGTCCATGGCCTGCCGAAAAGTTAAAGGTTCATTCTCGACATTGTAAGTGATAAAATCACTTCCAAAGTCCTTAACCACCTTTGCACGTTTACTCCTTCTAGGTTCCTCTACTTCGTTAGGAGTAGAGCTACTAGCAGGATCCCCCACATTTGTCATCCTTTCCACATGATCAGGAATGAAACTCGATGTGCGAGTAGGATCATCACTAGAAATACCCTGAGGTATACCAGTCTTCATAGGGAACACATTCTCAAAGAATGTTGCATCATGAAACTCAACTATAGTGTTTGCCACTATACCATCTATGTCAGATTTTAATACTAAAAATCTCATAGCGGTAGTGGTTTCAATATAGCCCAGAAAGATGCAATCAACAGTTTTCGGTCCCAGTTTCTTTTTCTTGTGTTCAGGGACAAGTATCTTTGCAAGGCAGCCCCACACACGAAGATACTTTAAACTAGACTTTCTGCCTTTCCATAATCCATAAGGTGTCTTATCCATATGTTTCAGAGGGACTCTGTTCAGAATATGGAAAGCCGTATTCAGAGCCTCTCCCCACATGTACTTAGGCAACCCAGAATTAATAAGCATATTGTTAATCATATCATTAAAAGTTCTGTTCTTTCGTTCTGCTACCCCATTAGACTCAAGAATGTATGGTGGAGTCACCTCATGAACTATACCATTGCTTCTGCAAAATTCATTAAATGACGTACCCGTATACTCTCCACCTCTATCAGACCTCAAACGTTTAAGTACTTTACCAGTTTGTGTTTCAGCTTCATTTTTGAATATAATGAATTTTTCTAGTGCTTCATCTTTATGTTTAATCAAATAAACATGACAATATCTACTACAATCGTCTATAAAGGTAATGAAATATCTTTTATTATCCTTAGTCAAAATACCACCGAATTCACACATGTCGGTGTGAACTAATTCTAAAACTTCTGAATCCCTAACAACATTATGAAATGGTTTCCTAGATAGTTTAGCAGTCACACATACTTGACATTTAGATTTCTTTTCAATGGCATGCTTTGGAATCAACTCTAAATTCATCATATTCTTTAGAGCGTGTCGTGTCGTGGCGAGGCGGCGGCGGCACGCGTGTGTGTGTGCACGAGGGCACACTATTACACCATGCACACTCACATGCCTTAGTAATTGACACTACCCTTGCACATATATGCATATAAAGCACCCACACTCATATTACATTCTCTATATGGGACAAACACATTTAACCCATTTCAAGGAAGCAAATTCTACTCAATTTATCTATGGATTACACTAAGAAAATGTCTTAGATCCAAACATGAAAGTTTAAGTCCTCATAGCAAGGAACAACTTCCATTAGTTAGTTTCCGGAAATTACATCAAGAATATATATAAAATATGTCTTAAACTTTCCATTTTCTAACATTTTCTACGGTAGAAAGCCCCAATCTCTTAGTTTCCTTTCATTTTTCTTGCTAATTTTACTATTAAGGCTTGATTTCTATTATCTTTTTTCAAAAAAAATAAATAATTCTTAGATAAAAAACCATCGGAGCATCCGGATTTTCTGTCTTCTTGACTTCTTCGATCAAGCGGGTAGTTCTTCAGTTTCGAGGGATCTGTTTTCTCCCATTTTAGTAGTTTCGTTTTCTGTATCTAAAGCTTGCTTTTAGTTTATAATTTTTATTTTGTAATTTTAGTTTTAATTTGTAATTTCAGTTTGGTTGTAGCCTCTCCTTGATGAGAGTTTTGGCATTTCTCTCCTTTGTTTGTGAGAATATCTCCTTTGTTTATGAGAGTATGATTTTTGATTTAGTGATAAAAGTTTTTAGGAAATTGCAATTATGGTCGATATCTCAAATTGGATTAGCTCCAACTGAATATGGTGAAGCGGGTTCATGTAAATATATCATCTTCAACAAATGACGTGATTGTATCTCCAAAAAGAATGGATTAATCCGCTATTATTTCTGTTTTATATTTGTTCGACGCGACTATTTTTGTAGATGCCGTATGACTTTTCATATTAAATTAATTCCTACTTAGAAAAAAAACTTTAAATTTCAATCCTTTAAATAATTTACTCTCCCTCTTGTATAGTATTATTTAATGGAATAATTTTATTGAAATTCATTTTTGCAAACACACTTTTCTTGGGCGTATCTATATATTCTTAATAGTTGCTAATCTTTTTCCCTAAAAATTCCTATTTTATCCTTTTAAAATTTAAAATCCTCTTTTACTATTTGGATATTATAGTAATTTATTCTTTCCGGATTACCCAAATATTATATGGATTTTACCCATTTCTAAAATATACTATCAGTTAATTTTATTTAGGCTTGACCACCCATAAAACCGGTTTCACCCGTCAACTATAGACACAATCACTGAATCATATATCCTTTAATTATGCTTCAGACATCACTCTCATGTAATTAATTATCTTCAGTGATTTGGCGTTAATTGTGCTTCCTTTCGTATTTTCTTACAGTAACATTAGAACAAAAATGAAATTTAAATGCAATATAGAAAATGACAATCCAGAAGAGACGAATTACAGTGTTTGGGTGTTTACTTGGGACTATTGTAAAGGTATGTTCTCCGATTTCTTTTTTGTTGCTAATGGTTTTAATTATAATATCACAGATAACTGATGGCCTCAGCTATGTTGAGTTCTATTCGATCTGTTGTAATAAACAAAAAGATATGTAAAATCATAGATAATTGTATAAGGTGCAATATACAATCGGAAATGTCTGTCTATGCACCTTGAGGGATTTTTTTGACGACCAGTAACAGAACTGTATAAGTATATTAGCTGTTTCGTGGGCTATCTTCCATTGCTCATCATTGTATATGTGGACAAGACAATTCTTTGTTGGGTGATCATTTTAGCAGACTCTTTTAGTCAAATTAAAGAGAAGAAATTCAGAAGTGATTCATATCCTGTTTGATAAAGAGAAATACTACATATGTTAGAAAAATAAAAGACTTCCAATCAGACAAAGCAATAAAGTAACTTTGGATATGAATCAAAATTACAATGTAGATGTTTAGACACTATAAGTAAGGCAGCTGTTTAGAAAGTCTATTTAGAAAACCTTTTGCGGCAAAGTACTTTGAAATACAAGTTACAGACAAAGCACAAGAAATTATTTAAATGGTTCTTTAAAATCATTTTGTTAGTTCATTTCCTGAGGTTGTTTTAAGGTTATCGGCAATTTGGTACCTTGATCTCCGTTATAATGATTTGGAAGGGCCTTTGCCTCCTAAAGTCCTTGATGTACATCTCGATGCTTTGTTCGTAAACAACAACAAGTTCGCTTTTTTCACCTTGCTGTCAGCTATCCTTGCTCCCAACAATTCACATGTTTCTGTGATTGTGTTGGCTAACAATGTTAATTCTGAGTAATATACGTTTATCCGTATCTCATATTCTTAAATTTCCCTTTTTTCATATTCTCAGTTTCTTGCATTGGTTGACATTTACCTTATCTTTTGTTGCATCTTTTAGAATTTATAATTCCTATTGTTGAGTATTTATGATGTTTGTACATGTTGTAGCTTATGACTAATGACTAATTATGGCCTGTAGGTGGTCCTTGATGGCAATGAGCAAAAGATGTATGTACTGTGTCCATCTTGCTTGAGAATTGTAAACACACGATGGATTATGGCTTTTTGATGGAAAAAGATTGCATCAAAGTGGTTGGCTTGGTAAGTAGCAACAGTTCTCTCCTTACTGTCAGTTATCCTTGCTCCCAACATTTATACCAAGCTTTAAATTTTTTTGTTGTAGGGTTGAAGCCACAAATAAAATACCAATGTGGAGATCCTCATATAGCAGCAATGAGCAAAGTCTTGAGTTTTGTGACTATGCCTGTATATGGTCCAAAGAGTTGTCGAAACAGAATAACAGTGTTGGGTGACCTTGGTCTTACATATAATTCTACTTCTACAGTTGACCATATGAAAATTAACAATCTTGATCTTCTTCTCTTGGTTGGAGATGTATCTTATGCTAATCTATATCTGACAAACGGAACGGGTTCTGATTGTTATTCGTGCTCATTTCCAGATACCCCTAAACATGAGACTTATCAACCACGATGGGATTATTGGGGAAGGTGATAAATATCGCATTAGTCTAATGAAGATTACGTGATTGATGATTCTATTTTTCTAATGCCTTTCTATAATTTATATTAGATAGTCTACTTCAAGCATGTATCTAATGCAATTACAAACATGGTTTCAGATATATGCAGTCTATGATTTCTGAAATATCACTAATGGTTGTGGAAGGAAATCATGAGATAGAACTACAATCTGGAAATTTAACATTTGTAGCATACAGTTCTCGATTTGCTTTCCCTTCTCAAGAAAATAAATCTGCATCTACAATGTATTATTCATTCAATGCTGGCGGCATACACTTTCTAATGCTTGGCTCATATGCTCCGTATAAAAAATCAGGTAAATTATGAGTGTCATATACTCATATCCTTAATTCAGTAATGAGTTATCTATAGTGTTATACAGTAGTCTGCATGATCGAACTTTTGTTACATTTCAGATGCTCAATACAAGTGGTTAAGACAAGATCTGGCTAAAATTGATAGAAAAGAAACTCCATGGCTTATGGCTATGTGGCATGCACCCTGATACAGCAGTTACAAGCCACATTACAGAGAAGTGAAGTGTATAAAGGTTGCCATTGAAGAACTACTATATAAATCTGGCGTTGACAGTTTCTAATGCAAATGTAATTTTTTTTATTTTGTTATACGAGTACTGATAATGGTTTGTCGATATTAATACTTGGTTCAGCTGAAATGTTTTCCTTTTATGTTTCTTGAGCAGAATGGTGTCACAACTGCTATTAAACCACAACAAATAGCTTATATTGTTCCTGGTGTTGAGAATTTTGACCACACATATTTCATTCAGAATTGTTAGGAATTATGAGTTTTGATGATAACAAATTACTTAGAATTTCAATAGGGACTCAAAATTATTTTTGTAACTGATCAATGGATATGACTTATAAATATCCATTGATTAGGAAACCAGTTATCAGTTGAAACTTGTTTCTCAACTGATAAACTGGATTGTAGCATTGATTTATGTTTCACTATCAATTGATTGTATTACCTCGATGGATGCAATGATGTAGTCAACTGATGTTATTGACTTCAATTTCTAGCTTCTCAACAGATGTGAAGAATGGCTGATCAATTGTAAATATTCTAAGTCAGAATTCTCACAAGTGAAGTGATCAACTGATGTTGAAGTCGATGGATGAAGACACTACTCAACGGATGAAAGCTATCAATGGATAATTACAGTCAACGGATAAAGAATCATCAATGGATAAGGAGTCGATGGATAGCTCAATTATCCATCGACATATCAACTGATCAACAGATATCCTATCCATCGATGGATAAGCAAAGGTGAATCAACTGATAAGCTTAACAACATTTATCAGTTGATTAAAGTTTCCCTATTTAGCTAAAAGCCAGATATCACGGGAACAGTGCAGAAACTAAATCATTGGAAGACAGTCCTGTCAGGACTGTGAAGACTTTCTAGGCAACACAGCATCCAAGGAATATCTTAAGACAAAAGACACTTCCAGAGCTAGTTAGTTCTACAAGGAAAGCTGTGAAAAAGGAGCTAGTTTCTATTTTTATGTAAACAGTATAAATTGTAATATTATATTGTTATCAGTCGATAGAAAACTAGAGGAGTAGTTTTTGTTTATAAAAAGCAAAAAAAACACAGTAGCAAAGAAGAAGTTTTTTTTAGAACACAAGAAAAGCAAAGTAGAAAATCAGGCAGAACTTGTAATGCTTTTCTAAGTTCTACATTCAACTTTGTACGCAGCTTAGTATTTTTACTAAGATCAATTGAAAGCAAAAACTCACTAGTGGAAAAACAATCCACTAGTAATTTTTTTAATCTTGTTATTTCTGTTATCAACACTTTAGTTATCCAGTTCTTAGTTACATCAATCTTAATTAAACATTCTCTTTGTACAAACTTATTTCCGCAAGAAGTTGAATTAATTATTAAGTTTGTATTCAACCCCCCCTTTCTCCAAACTTAGTGTACTTAAGGGCGAATAACAATTGGTATCAGAGCAAGCTTTCAACAAACAGAAAGTCAAGATCTAAAAGTACATCAAGAATGGGTCAAAGAGAAACAGGAGTTAAGATTCCAGTTCTAGAGAAAGATGAATATTTTCCCTGGAAAGTAAAAATGCACTTGCATCTGCTATCTATTGATCCTTCCTATGTTCATTGCATAGAGAAAGGTCCACATGTGCCTATGAAAATAGTTACAAGTGTAAATGCAGACGGTACTCAAGCACCAGACAAACTCATTCCTAAATCTGTGAGTGAGTATACAGATGAAGATGAAAAGGAAGTACACAAGGACAAAAAGGCCATGAATATTTTGTTTAATGGTCTTGACAAGGACATGTTTGACAATGTCATCAGTTGTACAACCTCCAAAGAAGTCTGGGACACTCTTCAAACCCTCTGTGAAGGTACTGAGCAAGTAAGAAAGAACAAGATGCAACTCTTGATTCAAAAGTATGAGGCCTTTCACTTCAAGGGTGGTGAAACAATAAATGATACATATAGTAGGTTTCAAAAGCTGTTGAATGAGCTTAAACTATATGGAAGAGTTTATGCTGTTGAGGACACCAACCTCAAATTCTTGAGGTCCCTACCCAAAGAATGGAAACCAATGACTGTCTCTATAAGGCAATCTCCTGACTTTAAAGATTATACCTTGGACAAGCTGTATGGCATCTTGAAAACCTATGAGTTGGAGCTACAGCAAGATGAGGAAATTGAGAAAAGTCAGAAGAGAGAAAAGTCCATTGCTTTGATGGTCAAGGAAAAGCAAGTTGCAGAAACAGATGAAGATGCTGATTTCAAAGAAGGGAAGAAAGAAGGTCATGGCAATGGTGCAAATTATGTTAGATATGATGAATCTTCTACTGGTAAAGGAAAAGAACTTTGTGATAGTGATGAGTCACTCATCAAAGATGAAATGGATGAAATAGATGAGCATTTAGCTTTTCTATCAAGAAAATTTTCTAAACTCAAGTTCAAAAGGAATCCAATGCAAAGGCCTGGATCACAGTTCAGGAGAGACACTCAACAAGGCAAAAATCTTGTTGACAGAACTCAATTCAGATGCTTTAACTGTGGATTGGCTGGTCACTTTTCAAGTGAATGCAGAAAGCCCAAAGTTGAAAAGAGGTCAAAGTCTAGTGATGGTGTTGACTATAAGAAGAAGTACTTTGACTTGCTCAAACAAAGAGAGAAGGCTTTTGTGACAGAAGAAAAGGACTGGGCTGCTGAGGAGGATTCTGAAGAAGAAGAAGAACACATCAATCTTGCACTAATGGCCAATCAAGATGACCAGGAAGCTAGTTCATCTAGCAATCAAGTAATTTCTACAAATCTATCTGAGTTGTCCAAAGATGAATGCAATATTACAATTAATGAAATGTCTAATGAATTGTATAATTTGCATGTCACTCTTAAGTCTTTGAACAAAGAGAACACTAGGCTCAAATTAACATTAGAAACTCTCACTGAAAGAAACAATTTCTTAGAGAGTGAGCTAGTGCAATTAGACAGACTCAAGATGGAAAACAAAGATGCTAGAAATGAACTAGTTGACAGTAAAAAGGAAATAAATAAGTTAAAAGAAAAATTAGAGGATGAACTAAGAACCATTGACAAGTGGAACAGGTCAAGTAAAGCTAGTAAGAAGATGAATGACATTCATGGAACAAACTCTTTCACCATGTTGTCTGAAACTCTTGAGAAAATAGCCATTGATGAAGATCAATCTTTAGAAAAGAAGCAATCGATTGATAACTCTGAATCAACTGATAAGAATTATCCATCGATTGATAATGCTATTTCAACGGATAATTATCCATCGATTGAGAAGTCATCAACTGCTAAGAAATGTGATATTAAAACTAAGTTTAACAGACCTATTAAATTTGTCAAAGAAAGTAGCTCCTCTGAAGCTAAAATCGAAGTTGAAAAGGCTAATATAGGATTCTTATCTAAAAATCAGTTGAAAGAGAAATTGGAAAAGATAGAACCTAATATTCAGCCAAATGAAAAGAAGAAGAAAAATAGAAATGGTAAAGTAGGCATAAACAAGCACAACAACTACACACCTGACAAATATGCTCCTAGGAAAGTATGTGCTAAGTGTGGTAGTAAAAATCACTTATCTGTGCAATGTAAACTCACCATGCCTACAGCAACAAATGTACCTGCTATACCCAACATGCATACCAGTTCTGCTTTTCCTCATTTAGTTGATTCTCATGCTGTTCATGCTCAGTATGCATCAATGCCTTATATGTTTAATCCATATCTTGCATTTGCCAATATGAATATGCCTGCTATGCCATGGAATATGCTTAACAGTCTTCAAGCACCAAATTTTTTCAACTCTGCAAGCATGAGCATTCCAAATATTAGCACTGAGAATTCTGAGGTAGGGAGACCAACACCTAAGGTTGAAGTGGAAGTAAAACCACCCAAACCAAAGGTACAAAAATTGGAAACCAAGCCAAAGATAACAACTAATAAGAAAGGACCCAAGGCAACTTGGGTACCAAAATCAACTTGATTTGTTTTGACTGTGTGCAGGGAAAGAGAAGAAATCTTTGGTACTTGGACAGTGGATGTTCAAGACACATGACTGGAGATAAATCCCTGCTCACAAAGTTTGAGGAGAAAGCTGGCCCTGGAGTAACTTTTGGAAATGACAGCAAAGGGCACACCATGGGATATGGCTTGATTTCAAAAGAGAATGTCATCATTGAACCTGTTGCATTAGTTGATGGCTTAAGACATAACTTGTTAAGCATAAGTCAACTATGTGACAATGGAAATAAAGTCTGTTTCACAACAGAAACATGCATAATTTCCAACAAGGTAGATGGAAGCCTGGTCATGACTGGGAATAGAAAAGGGAATGTGTACATAGCTGACTTCAACTCAACAAATGCAGAATCAATGACTTGTCTTCTCTCTAAGGCAAGTACAAATGAAAGTTGGCTGTGGCATAAGAAATTAGCTCACTTGAATTTCAAAGCCATGAATCTCTTGGTTAAGAAAAATCAAGTGAGAGGCTTACCACAAATGGAATTTGTCAAGGATGGACTTTGGGATGCTTGTCAGAAAGGAAAACAGAGGAAGGCATCATTTAAGTCGAAATTGGAATCTTCAATTGAAAAGCCACTTGAGTTATTACATATGGATTTGTTTGGTCCTGTAAATATTATGTCTATTGCAAAGAAGAAGTATGCTCTAGTCATTGTGGATGATTTTTCAAGATTCTCATGGACTTATTTTCTACATTCAAAGGATGAAGCTAGTCATCTCATCATCAAGCACATAAGAGAAAATGAGAAAAATCTTGAATGGGATGTAAAGAAGATAAGGAGTGACAATGGAACAGAATTCAAAAATTCCACAATGAAAGAGTTCTGTGAATCAAAAGGAATCATACACACATTCTCTGCACCCAGAACACCTCAACAAAATGGGGTAGTTGAAAGGAAAAATAGGACATTGATTGAAGCTGCTAGAACCATGTTGGAAGATGCCAAACTCCCAACATACTTCTGGGCTGAGGCCATAAACACAACATGTTTTACTCAAAACATCTCCCTAGTAAATAAAGCTCAAGGGAAGACTCCTTATCAATTGATCAAGAAAGACAAAAAGCCAAAGGTGGGATTTCTTCATGTCTTTGGCTGCAAGTGCTATGTACTAAGAAATCAAGGTGAAAATCTAGGAAAATTTGAAGCCAAGGCTGATGAAGCTATATTTGTTGGGTATGCACTATCAGGTGTAGCCTATAGAATCTACAATCTCAGACTACACATTGTTATGGAATCTGTACATGTAGTATTTGATGATAAAAAGATTCAAGGCTTGTTTGATGAAGGAAATCATGACACACTGCATTTTGAGAATGAATCAAATGATGTAAATGACGATGAAGAGGCAGAAATTATAAAACCTCAAGTGTTCAGAAACCCAATATCAGTTGATGTTACTGCATCAATGAATAATTTATCAGTTGACAGAAATCCATCAACTGATAATGCATCAACTGATAACTCCTCAACGGATAATCAACAATCTACTTCAAGGGTATCCACTTCAGGGGGAGGGTTTCAGAATCATTCTACAAATTCAGATCACTTTGAGTTCAATACAAATGATCATGAAGCTTCATCATCAAGGCAAAATTTGTATCCTCAAAGAAAATGGACAAGAAGCCATCCATTTGAACTAATTATTGGAAATGCAGAAGATGGTGTCAAGACAAGAAGTGCTACTCAAAATGAGTGTCTGTATAGCAGTTTTCTATCTCAAGAAGAACCCAAAAGAATTGAAGAGGCTCTCATGGATCCTGATTGGGTTTTGGCTATGCAAGAAGAACTGAATCAGTTTGAAAGAAATAAAGTATGGAAGCTGGTGCCCAGACCAAAAGACAGATCAGTAATTGGTACAAAATGGGTATTCAGAAACAAAATGGATGAAACTGGTATTGTGACTAGGAATAAAGCAAGGCTTGTAGCAAAGGGTTATTCACAAGAAGAAGGAATTGATTTTGATGAAACTTTCGCACCAGTTGCAAGGTTAGAAGCAATTAGAATCTTTCTGGCCTATGCTGCACATGCTAATTTCAAAGTCTACCAGATGGATGTGAAAAGTGCTTTTTTGAATGGAGTACTAGAAGAGGAAGTCTATGTGGAACAACCTCCTGGCTTTGAAGATCTAAAATTTCCTAACTCTGTCTACTTTTTACTCAAAGCACTTTATGGCTTGAAGCAAGCACCAAGGGCCTGGTATGACACTCTATCTCAGTTTCTCATTGAGAATCATTTCACAAGAGGTACTGTTGATAAAACTCTATTCAGTAGACATGTTAATGGCTCTATCATTCTTGTACAAATTTATGTGGATGACATTATTTTTGGATCAACAAATGAGGAACTTTGCAAGAAGTTTGCCAAACTAATGCAGAGTAAATATGAAATGAGCATGATGGGAGAGCTTACCTACTTTCTTGGGTTACAAGTCAAACAGGTTAAGGATGGTATTTTTATAAATCAAACAAAGTACATTCATGATTTGTTAAAGAAATTTGAGTTAAGTGAATGTTCTTCTGCAAAAACTCCCATGGCCACTGCCACTAAACTTGAATTAAATACCAAAGAAGCTAAGGTGGATATTTCAAGTTATAGAGGCATGGTAGGCTCACTTTTATATTTAACTGCTAGTAGGCCAGATATAATGTTCTCTACATGCTTATGTGCTAGATTTCAGGCTGATCCTAGAGAATCTCATTTAGTAGCTATTAAAAGAATTTTCAGATATCTTAAGGGTACATCAAATTTAGGTATTTGGTATCCTAGAGATTCTGGTTTCAATCTAATAGGCTACTCAGATGCTGATTATGCAGGTTGCAAAATAGACAGGAAAAGTACTACAGGCACCTGTCAATTTCTGGGAAATAAACTTGTGTCATGGTTTAGCAAAAAGCAACACTCAGTATCAACTTCAACTGCAGAAGCTGAGTACATTGCTGCTGGAAGTTGCTGTGCACAAATTTTATGGATGAGGAATCAACTATTTGACTATGGGTTCAACTTGAACAAAATTCCCATCTTCTGTGACAATACAAGTGCCATTGCAATAACAGAAAATCCTGTGCAACATTCCAGAACTAAACACATTGACATAAGGTATCATTTCATTAGGGAACATGTAATGAATGGTACAGTTGAATTACATTTTGTCCCTAGTGAACAACAACTTGCAGACATATTTACCAAACCTCTAGATGAATCTACTTTTAATAGATTAGTCTGTGAGTTAGGTATGCTTAATTATGCTCATGCTTAAAATGTCTGTCAAGTTTTGCAGCCATTGTTCACAATTATCAATGGATATTTATTTATCGACAGATAATTACCTAAGTAATTGTTTATCGACGGATAAATCCCATCTTATTTGATCAACAGATAAATGTTATTCCTATCGATGGATATTTATCTATCGACAGCTAATTATCTTGGTAGTTAGTGATCGATCGATAAATGATTAATTCTCTATTTTTATCCGTCGATAGTAATAGAATTTCTACAGTTTTATTCATCCGTTGATCAGATTATAGCCGTTGGAGAATTACCATCAAGGGTAATAAATTACAGTCTTTTATACATCAACGGTTATCTACTAATTAAAAAGTCATTTCAAGTCTTTTTAATACTAGAAAATATAAATAGCAGCTACAATTAAAAATTCATTCTTACCTGCTATTTTTTTTTAAAACTATTCTTCTCTGTCTCTCTCTCAAGCTAATTTTATCTAATTCTCACGAGCTCTCACAAATTCTTTCAAGTTCACTTTAATTTCTTGAATATCAACTGAAAGAATGGCACCACAAAAGAAGATCGTCTCTTCCACTGGGTTCACCTATGAACAGAACAACTTCACAGCATGTCTAACGGTGAATGATGCTCCTGTGGACTTTCATCCATTGATGCGATTCCTAGGAGATTGCAAAGTTTCCAAAGCTCTCAGCGAAGCACCAACAATCGTGTGTTCCTTTGTTGAAGAACTGTGGACCTCTGCAGAGATTTCATCAGATGGGAAGGTAATTTCTTATTCTTGCAAAGGTAATACCTATACAATAAATAGTACTTCATTATCTGAATGTTTAGGATTGCCTGCAAATAATTGTGATAAGCCCCCAACTGAAGAAGAAATTAAGGACATGTTAGAATCCGTTAATTATGCAAATGCTGAAACTGGATTAGGAGAAGTTGTTAGGAAGAATCTTAGAAAAGAATGGAGTTATTTCTTTGATGCCATAATTAAAGTATTTTCTGGAAAAATAAGTAATTTTGATGCAATTACAATAAGTATGCAAGAAATTGCTTATTCTGTCCTATTTGATAAATATTTTGATTTTGGCACATTACTCCTAAATGAATTGACTGCCAAATTAGGACCCAAGTCATCTAGGAAACATAATATCTACTTTGCAAGATTTTTCATGATGATTATTAATGCCTCTGTTGGAGAATATGAAATAAGTGCAGATATGGAGTCCTTGGAGCCATGGATGCAAAACAAGAGGGTCTTCAAGGATCTTGTGAGAATCAACTTACACCCTAAGTTGTGCCTCATTTATCCTCCTCTTGTACAGGTATATCTTCAAAATCTCAATCTTTTACATTCTTCTTCAAAATCTCAAAGTTCTTTGCCTTCTGCAACAATGGAGGGAGATGGAAATGCCCCCATTCCTCCTACCCAAGTTGCACAACCTTCAAAACACAAGTCTAATCAAACCACCTCAGTAGTTTCTCAAAAGACTACTGTTGTAAAAAGTAAGAAAAGAAAAGTCACTGAGGGGAGAGTAAAGGTGGTTGATAAGGGTGAGGGAACTGGCCAACATCAAGAAAGCCAGAAGGATAAGGAGAGTGAGATTGAGAGGAACCAGCCAGCCTCCAGTCCAATCTCCCAACAGATTGAGGCTGTAGTAAAGGACTTGAACACATCCCTAGTTGCATCTTCTCAAAAAGATGTAACTATTGAAAAGAGGTCTCAACCAGGACCATCAGATGGGGATAAGGGTCACCAAATAATACAACCATATAAAAGAAGAAAGAAGGTTACAAATACTGCACAGGGCACACACACTCTTGCAAAGCCAAATGAAAATTTGGTGGAGCCTTCCGTTTCTTCTTTTGATGTGTCTCAGAATCTTCCTGAGGCACAGCCCCATTCTTTATCTGAATTTTCTTCTCAATCTCCCTCAAAAACTATTTCTTCAGAAACAGTGTTGATTGACAACTTCATTGTTTCAAATTCACCCTCTTTGCAACTCAGGGTGGAGCCAACACTCTCACCTGCATCACCAAATAAGGTTAACACCTTGGTTGATCAGGCAAATACTGTTAGTTCTCTCCAGTCAATGGATATTATGCAATCAACTGATAATGATAACTTCCAACATCCATTGACTAGTCCACTATCATCGATGGATATCCTTACATCCATCGACGAGCTCCCATCAACGGATATTCATCCATCGATGGATACTTCTTATCCATCGATTGATCCCTTAATGTCAATTCATGAATCATCCATTGAAACACTTCAAGTGGCCAATACTCTATTAGGATTGAGTGGAGTGGGTGAGGTGTGTGAGAGGCAAGGTTTGCATACCTTGGCAAAAGGAGAGTGTGTGACTGAGGGGCCCTCAAATTCTTCTGAGGTGGCAAAAGGAGAGGGTGTGAGAAAAGAGAGTCCCACCTTAGCAGGTGATGAAAAAGGAGAGGAAAGTAAGGGAGAGGTGAGAATCCAGGATGAGATCCTGATGCAAGAAAAGAGAAAAGAGAGTGAGAGAGAAAAGAATAGAGAGAAACCAGTTTCACCATCTCATGAAGCATCAACTTCTAAAACTGAGCAGATTGAAGCAGGACTCACCCAGAAGTTGGGGCTGGAGTCAGGGGGAGCTGTAGACTATGAAGTCCCTGCAGGAGGTGCAGAAGTCAACATGGAGATGGAGGATGAAATTGCTGTAAATCTTGATGCTTCAACCTTTCAACATGAAGATCCTCATTATCAGGAACTAGCAGCAGCATCTAATCAAATAGCTGAGCAAATGCTGGGTTTAGTGCAGATAGAAGAGCAATTCAGGAGTGGGAAAGAGTTTTTGGCCAGTCAACCTGATGATATATCCCACATGAATCCTGAAGATTTTGATGACAATTCTGATGATGACCTTCTAGATCCACAAGTGGCTAGTGATGAAACTAATTTGGCTGCAACAGAAAGAGCCATTATTTCTCTTTACAGAAGGTCCATGGCTGAAGTAGATGTGGTGGATCCCCTGCACAGGAGAATTCTGAACTTTTACAGGGATAATTTGAAGATCCAGAAAATGCATGTCACAAGTTCCAAGTATGAATTGAAGAAAATAAGAGAAGACATTGACAGCTCAAGGATGCATTTTGACACCACCATTGACTCCAAACTCAGCCTCACAATGCTGACTAGAATCAAGCAAAGGTTGGACACTGAGTTTTCAGCAAAGGACAAGGTAATGGAATTGGAGAAAAGAGTAACCTCCATGGAACTTAGCATGCAGCAAATTTTGAAGAATCAAGTCACTCAAATCAATCTTCTGGGAAAACTCTTAGAGACTCCCATACTCTCTCAGTCAGTAGCACAAGTGCCAGTTGCTGATAACAAAAAGGGGGAGAAGCAAGAAGCTGATGCATTGGGGAAAGCAAGTGGTACTGAAGCTGTGGTAAAGTCTACAGATACTGAAGTTGTGGTAAAATCTACAGATCCCAAGAAGGAGTTGGCTCAAGACATAGTAAGGAAATTTGATGCAATTGCTAGCAAATTCAAGGAAACAGGTTCCAGTAGCTCACAACCTGGTGACAGGAAAGGAAAGGGAAAGCTAATTGAAGATGATAAAAAGAAAGCTGTCACAGGTGGAGGGGAAAGTGAAAAATTGTTGAGCACAGCCATAGTAGTTGGCATAAAAGAAAAGGAGCAACAAGAAAGAAGACAAGAAGAATTAGCCATTCAATTGCAAAGGGAATATGATGAAGAGGATAGGCTAATAAGAGAAGCCAGAAGAAAAGAAGGTGAAAGGAGGCCAAGGATGAAGCAAAGAGCAAACAAGCCCAAAGATGCACCAAAATCATCTGGAGTTAAAAGACCATTAGCTGATGAAGACAAGGAGAAGAAGCCAAAACAAGTCAAGACTGAAGGTCAAGCTTCTGGGAGTAATCAAGCCAAAGAAATAGAGGTGTTCAAACACAAATCTGAAAACTTTGTGCCAATCAAAGCTGAGGGAATGATTGCAGCAAAAGGGCAAAGGAAGAAAGATGTTGATCTTTTTCACATTGAGTATGAAGATGGATCACACTCAACCTTCACATTAAACCAAGTTTTGGATCAAGGATATGGCATCTTGAGGAAGATCTACACTATGCTCAACAGGAAGTATTATCTAACTGAAGAGCTAGGAAAGGCCATCCTTGAAAGAATGAAGAAGATAAGGGAGGCACCTGTTCAAGAAGAAAGGGATGACAGAATAAAGATCTGGAATCCTGAAGGAAGAAAAGTGCTTCATGAGCCCTTCTACTTGATGATATACAAGGACAGGGAAGGCAGAGAAAAATGCATTGATATTTGTCAAGAAATAGACAAACTTCCAAATCTGGAATTAAATCATCTGGCAAGTCAATTGGACTACAGGATTGAAGATGAGAAGATATTGAAGGGAACCCTCTACAGGAAGATGAAGGAGAATGAAGACAAGATGAATGAGTCAAGGGGAAGAAGGAGAAGATAGGAGATTCAACCTCAATCATCAAAATTATCAGAATTCATCCCTGTCTGGTATCTGATTACTCTGTCTAAAACTTTACTTATCAATATTGTAATTCTTGCTAAGAATGAAAATGTTCAGGAGTTTTGTTATCATCAACAGAAAATTTATGCATATTTTAAATATTCATAAATAGGGGGAGATTGTTAGGAATTATGAGTTTTGATGATAACAAATTACTTAGAATTTCAATAGGGACTCAAAATTATTTTTGTAACTGATCAATGGATATGACTTATAAATATCCATTGATTAGGAAACCAGTTATCAGTTGAAACTTGTTTCTCAACTGATAAACTGGATTGTAGCATTGATTTATGTTTCACTATCAATTGATTGTATTACCTCGATGGATGCAATGATGTAGTCAACTGATGTTATTGACTTCAATTTCTAGCTTCTCAACAGATGTGAAGAATGGCTGATCAATTGTAAATATTCTAAGTCAGAATTCTCACAAGTGAAGTGATCAACTGATGTTGAAGTCGATGGATGAAGACACTACTCAACGGATGAAAGCTATCAATGGATAATTACAGTCAACGGATAAAGAATCATCAATGGATAAGGAGTCGATGGATAGCTCAATTATCCATCGACATATCAACTGATCAACAGATATCCTATCCATCGATGGATAAGCAAAGGTGAATCAACTGATAAGCTTAACAGCATTTATCAGTTGATTAAAGTTTCCCTATTTAGCTAAAAGCCAGATATCACGGGAACAGTGCAGAAACTGAATCATTGGAAGACAGTCCTGTCAGGACTGTGAAGACTTTCTAGGCAACACAGCATCCAAGGAATATCTTAAGACAAAGACACTTCCAGAGCTAGTTAGTTCTACAAGGAAAGCTGTGAAAAAGGAGCTAGTTTCTATTTTTATGTAAACAGTATAAATTGTAATATTATATTGTTATCAGTCGATAGAAAACTAGAGGAGTAGTTTTTGTTTATAAAAAGCAAAAAAAACACAGTAGCAAAGAAGAAGTTTTTTTTAGAACACAAGAAAAGCAAAGTAGAAAATCAGGCAGAACTTGTAATGCTTTTCTAAGTTCTACATTCAACTTTGTACGCAGCTTAGTATTTTTACTAAGATCAATTGAAAGCAAAAACTCACTAGTGGAAAAACAATCCACTAGTAATTTTTTTAATCTTGTTGTTTCTGTTATCAACACTTTAGTTATCCAGTTCTTAGTTACATCAATATTAATTAAACATTCTCTTTGTACAAACTTATTTCCGCAAGAAGTTGAATTAATTATTAAGTTTGTATTCAATCCCCCCCCCTTCTCCAAACTTAGTGTACTTAAGGGCGAATAACAGCTCACGATAACTTGGTTAGTTCTAATGGTAGCATAAAAACTTTAATGTCAGTTTCACTATCTTTCCTTATTCTCACAGGCAAACATAGTTTTTCTTTTGTTAACACAGGATACCACACTTCTTGAGTTTACTTGGCTCGAGCTTCTAGAGAGTAACAAGTATGTTATAGCAGAAGAATTAGCTGAGGTATATCCTCTCAGTACACGTTCACTAAAAAAAATCTTTTTGTAGCAAATCGTTTATTAAGAAAATTTGATAAGCTTAACACAAAAGCGGAAAAAGAAATAATAACTTGGTGTCGGGCATCTACCATTATACCCACAATGATCGGCCATACCATTGCTATCCATAATGAAAAGGAGCATTTACCTATTTATATAACCGATCGTATGGTGGGTCACAAATTGGGAGAATTTGTACCTACTTTAAAAGATCGTATAGTAAATTATATTAACAGATGTTTTTTGGTAGTTAGGAGCCATTTGAGAGCTATTGTGCTCATCTCTTGCTTTCAAGAGATGACATTTACTTCACATCTCTACATAGCAAAGTCCTGCTGTCTATGGGCTTCGAACTCCTGTTCAGGTATGTTTGCTGCTTTTCTAATTTACTTGTTTTTCGATTGTGTCATTAATATTGATCTATAACTTTTTGGTCCACTTGGTTCAGGGATGAGTCAAAATTATTATCTCGATTTCCAAACCTAAAGGGTTTATATTTTGACTTGCTATTATGATATACTACTGATTAGGCAATTATATTTTGTGCTATTGTATTTTTACTATTTTAATTAGGTAGAAGAGCTTCAGGCCGGAAGTTTTGCTCAGGAAGATGCTAACAATGAATTTGAGGAATTTATCCAATTATTAAAATTTTCCATCTCATCATGCCAAGCCTCCTAAATCTTCATGAAAAAGTTGATGAGGATGTTTGGCATAAAATTGAATCTCTTCATGCTTATGTTGATTTCATACTTTTTCATTATTCTTAATTTATTTATTGGAAGCAATGTCAACTATCTTTAAAAAAGTTTCTGACCTCCAACCTCAAGATTCTTGAGAGAACCTACTTTGTCATGTTATTTGTTTAATTATACAATTTTATGTAACTTTAGAGTGGTAAGATATTTGTTTTACTATTTTGTTAAAGTCTTTTCTGTTTTCCACGATGCAGGCGGCCATTCGTGAAACTATGTTAATTCCTAACTATAAAAATATTTACATCCTATTTATGAAAGCCGAAAAAGATGACTGGCTTCCGAGGTAAGCGGCTCCATTTATCAGAGTAAATCAAGAAGCTGACACTGATTTCGCAACCATACATGAAACACTAAGCTCTCAACAAAAGGAAGGAACACAATCAAGCAGATACAATAGGAAAACTGACAAGAAGCCAGAATACAATCAATAAACTTGGTTCAAAGTTAATTCAGTGCCAGCTTCCCTACTAATTGCATCATTTAGTGTGTTGGGATACAAATCAATTTTTGGGTAATATAGGTGAATCTACGTTGGTTTTGCTCAGTATTTTGAGAAATGGAGGACTGTCACCAGGAGGGTTCAATTTTGATGTCAAATTGTGAAGAGAAAGCACAAACTTGGAAGAACTTATTTATTGCGCATATTGCTGGTATGGATACCCTGGCCTTGCCAAATGTTGCCAAGATTATTGAGGATGGTTATTTGTCTGAGCTTATTCAAAAAAGATATCAGATCTTTAACACTAAAATTAGAGCTCAGATAGTGGATGGAAAAGCTGATTTTGACAGCGAAAGGCCCCGGATGGAAAAGCAAGGTTGATAGCATGGTGAAGGCCAAGCATTAACTGCGAGCTATGGTTCAAAAATATGATAATGCAGTCAAAACTGATATTTTAACATATTTTGTTAGTAGTTTAACGTATGATTGTCAATGTGAGTTGTTTGATTTTTAGTAGGTTTATGTTGATTTTCCTAGGTAGGTTGTTTACTATTTTATTTTTTGAGTTGTAATGCTGGGTGGATCTTTAATGAATATTTTAACTCCGAGTTGTACGACAATGTCACTTTTTAGTAAAAATCTACACCCTTCTGAAATATCAAACATTTGTAAAGTGACATGGAACTAACTCCCTCTGTCTCTTTTGAAGTCGTTGAACCGGAAAGTGTTTGTTTATGCATATACATAAACTGATAACAATTTTTTATTTATTTGTATACATGATACACACATAAAACTAATGTATTATCATCAAGTTTTAATTTTATTAGGTGTTAATTTTTAGAGATAGGTGATTTTTTTTATTGCTAACTAGAGAGATATATATTTTATAATAGTCGTTTTGTAGTATATGGTTGAGAATAATTAAATTTCATACTTGAAAATGATGCCTCTTAAAAATAATTTTCTTGAACATAAAAGAACAAACACTAATTTTTTTTAATAAATCTCCTTCAAATGCCTTGACAGTTTTAATTATTTACTTTTTTTTCTAATCATGCTACTTCTTAGCTATTGCTAGGTTAGTTTCAGCCCTGACCTGCAACTCTTGAATATGTACTCTAGCCTAGAGTCTCTAGGCCACATCTAATATATGCTATAACATTATACAACTTTTAAGGTAAAAACACAAAATGTAATAAAATTACAAAGTAACCTAAAAATTATGAGAATAAGGTAAAAATTAAACCATTCATTAAATTATAGATTTTTACCTCAAAATTTTTAGTCATCATGGAATTTATTATCGTATTTCTTTTCCCAATATTTTAAATATTTAATCAAATAATAGAAATTGCATAAAATTCACTAAATTATGTCCCGTGTGCGTAGCACGGGCAAATTCCCTAGTATTTATAATAAGTCCTAGAGAAATATAAATAACTTTTTTGAAATATAATGAATCAGTTAACTCCATTAAATCCGTTTTGAGATGTAGTTTAAAATAAACATGTGCAAAAAGGCTTACTTTGGAAAATTGGAGGCCCAAATGATATCAACTACTCCATAAAGTTCTGCGGTGCTGCCTTCGTTATTACAGTAATTTTTTTTATCGAGCGCTACACATTTGAAAGATGGCCTAAATATTGCTTCGGCCCATTAAATAAATTATTTTAGTTTTCAGGTGGCCTAAATAGATTTTTTGTTCGAAAAGTAAACATTCAATCTTTGTTAATTTCCAGTATAAAATATACTGATGGAGTTTATACCCTCATCTGTACGAGGTGGGTTCAGGGTTATGGATAAAATATAATTTTATATAAAATATAAAATTATGTTTAAGATATGAGAAGAAACAAAAAGTTTTATGCTAGATTTCTAAGATCAATTTATTTTTTTACATAATATCGTGTATATCGATCTGTATTAAGATAAAAGGATGATTATTAGATTAATATGTAGGAACAGAAGTAGAATTCTGTATAAAGAGACAAGATAATAAACTTCAAGACACGTAATGATATCGCTTTCCTAATAGTTATTTATCACCTCTCTATAGAACAACCGAGTTGCACGATAATACTATTGGGATACAATGAAGAACAATTGACTTTATTTGTTCTATAAAGCCAATTCACATAAAGTTTGTGTAGATTGAATTTGTTTAGACTCAAAGAAAATTCTGCAGTAATTTTCTCTTAAAAAAGAAAGATCAGATATTTTTGATTTTACACACTATATATAAAGATAAAGAGAAGTGTAGAGATGTGTCTATTCATCATCCAAAAGACATGTCTCTTCAAGTAGAGATGCGTCTTTTTAACTTAAAAGACACACATGAACCAAAAAGAAAGACATGTTTGTAGACATATATATAGGAATACTTATACAGTCACATTTATCTATATATCCCAACAATCCTTCTCCATTTATAAAATAAATGAGAAAACTTGTCATTAGCTTGCTTTAAACAAAAACAAATATACTTCTGCATAATGAAAATATCTAACGATTGAATTTTAACTCAGTATAATAAACTTTACAATAATTCCGATCGTAATGATAGACCAACTTTGAATCATACAACCACTCTGAACTATTGAAGATATTATACACACAAGTATTTACAAACTATAATGTATCTTTGACACTTTTGAAGCCCTATGTCCATATCCATTCATGAGTACTTCAAATTAAGCCCTAAATTTAGTAAGCGGCCAAACTTCATACTCATATAGGTAAAATTTTTAAAACATGTCCTGCAATCGAACAACTTGTCAAAATTTTATTAAGAAATATTTCAACCTACAAAACATTGCAGTACTAAAGCATTACTTGGGATGCTTTCATTATTTAGTGCTTTTAACCATCTAGTGAAGTAGTATCCTCGTTGAATTCAAGATCTAACATTGTATTAAATGTTGAATCGAGTTTTTCTTCAGTTATGGTTATTTCCATGGGCTTAAGTCCCATCCCCTTATATGATTTGTACACCATTTCTCTTGGCAAAGGTTTAGTAAAAGGATCTGCCAAGTTAAATTTGGACTGTACAAAATCAATGGTAACAACTCCATCATTTACCAATTCATGTACACAACTGTGTCTCATACCTATGTGTCGTGATTTTCCATTATACACTTGGCTATAAGCATTTGAAATTATTGATGTACTATCACAATGAATTGGGATTAGAGAAACTGGTTTTGGCCATAAATCAACTTCATTCAACAAATGCCTTAGCCACTCCGCCTCTTTACAAGCTGAAACTAATGCTATAAATTCAGATTCCATAATTGAATCAGCTATACATGTTTGTTTCTTGGATGACCATGAAATGGAACCTCCACCAAGTAGAAACACCTAACCACTAGTAGAAGAAAAATCTTCGTTTGATTGCCAACTAGCATCTGAATATCCTTATAAAACTGAAGGATTTCTTTTAAATGTCAAACCATATTTTATGATTTTCTTTAAATATTTTAACACCCGCCTTATTGCTTGCCAATGAAACATACTAGGATTGCTAGTATATCTACTAAGTTTTCCTACTGCAAAAGCTATATCAGGGCGAGTACTTGTCATAACATACATTAGACAACCAATCAAACTTCCATACTCCAATTGTGCAACTAGATGTCGTTTACTAGAAACCAGTTTTACAGTTGGATCCAAAGGATTAGAAATAGGAGAACAATTTGATTCTCCAAATCTCCTAATCACCATTTCAATGTAATGTGATTGTGTCAAAATAAGTTTATCATTATCTCTCTTTATCCTTATTCCAAGAATAACATCTGCCTCTCCCATATCTTTCATGGAGAAGGTAGAAGAAAGAATTTTTTTAGTCTTTTCTACTTGTAACAAATCAGTCCCAAATATTAGCATATCATCAACATATAAACAAATTATGACATCTTTACCGTTGTCATCAAATTTGCTATACACACATTTATCTGACTTATTTATTTTGAAACAATAAGCCAGAACAACTTCATCAAATTTCTTATGCCATTGTATATGTGCTTGTTTTAACCCATACAAAGATTTAATTAACTTGCATACTTTGGTTTCCTGTCCAATAATGACAAAACCTTCTGGTTGTTTTATGACACTTCCTCATCTAGATCACCATTAAGGAATGCTGTTTTGACATCTATTTGGTGAATTACAAGATTATAAATTGCTCCAAGTGCAATCAACAAACTTACGGCGGTAATTCTTGCCACTAGAGCATATGTGTCAAAATAATTAACATCGTGAGGTTGCTTAAATCCTTGAACCACTAAACGTGCCTTATACTTTTCAACAATGCCATCGATTCTTAATTTTCTTTGAAATATCTATTTACTACCTAAATCCATACAACCAGGGGGTAAATCTGATAAAACTCAAGTGTTATTTCCCAATATCGACTCCATTTCATCATTAATAGCTTCCCTCCAGAATGCTGAATCTTGAAATCTCATAACTTCACTAAATGTTTTAGGATCTTCCTCTACACTATAACAATATAGTGTTTGAGTCAAAATTAATTCTCTAGACCCTTCAACCAAATAAAGTTGAAAATCAGGTCCATAGGATTTTCTTTTTCTTATTCTCTTACTTCTCCTAATTTCTGGTACATTAGTTTCTTGATCATTTTCAAGATCACATACTATCGTAGATCATGTAACAGGTACAATGTCCTTTGACCTTGAGATTGATGAAAAATGAGTTTCATCAAATATTGCATCTCTCAACTCCATCACAGTATGAATTGATACATAATCATTGGGTTCAATGACATAAAACCTATAGGCAATACTATGTTCAACATAACCTATAAAAATGCAATCAATTTCTTTTTCACCTAATGTATTTCTTTTGGGTCCCATCAATCTTACAATTGCTCTACAACCCCATACTTTAAGATAACTGAGATTAAGTTCATTTCTATACCAAAGTTCATAATGGTAACTTTGTTCCTTTTATTAGAAACTCTGTTTAATATATAACAAGCCGTTAACATGGCTTCACCCCAAAATCCATTGCTAAGACCTGAATTAGACATCATGGAATTAACCATTTCTTTTATGACTCTATTTTTCCTTTCTGCAATTCCATTTTGTTGTGGAGAATAGGGAGATGTTAATTCATGAATTACACCTATGAATTGAAAATAACTTGGATTATAATATTCACCCCCTTTGTCAGTTCAAAGTCTTATAACTTTTTCTTTAGTTTATAATTCAACTTCGACTTTAAATTTCGTAAATTTATCAAGAACTTCATCTTTAGAAGATAACAAATATACGTAACAATATCGTGAATAATCATCGATAAAGGTGACAATATATATTTTATTTCCCAAAGAAGGCGTGCTATGAAAACCACACAAATCGTTGTGCACCAATTCAAGCAAAACTGATTGTCTTTCAACACTATGAAAATGATTCCTTCTAATTTTATTTAGCATGCATGTTGTACACTTATCTATATTGATATCAAAAGGAGGTATTAATCCTAATTTAGACATGTCATACAAACGTCGATAATTGACATGGTAAAGACGATTATGCCATAAAGAAGAAACATCAATCAGGTACATAGAATTATTAACTTTATTATCAATATTCAACCTAAACATCCCATTACAATAATACCCTTGACTAACATAAACACCCCCTTTACTTAATGAAAATTTGTCTGCTTCAAATACCATATTAAAACCATACTTATTCAAGAGACCTCCAGCTACTAAATTTTTTCTAACCTCCGGAACAAATACAACATCAGCAAGAGTTAATTTATTCCCTGAAATTAGCAACAATTCTACTTTACCAATGCCTTTGGCTCTAACTGTAGAATCATTATCCATGTATAATATTGGTCCATCTTCCAATTCTTGAAAAGACTTAAAAAAATATCGATCTTTACATACATGTCTAGATGCCCCTGAGTCCACCCACCAAGAATCGTCACCCTGCACAATATTGATTTCAGAAATCATAGCCACAAAATTCATTTCTAAATTTGTAGCATCATGTGAGAGCATACCTTGGTTCTGGCCATCATTTTGTTGACTTTGTCAATTTACTTGCTTTCTTTTCCAAGAAGGGCAATCTTTTTTAAAATGAAGGCCACCACACTCTCAAAAAGTTCCAGGCTTTCCCTTCTTTGCCTTCTTGTTGTGTGGAGCCTTATTTTGATTGAACTTGAAAAGACGTTTGTTATTCCTTTTAAGCCCACTGGATTGTCTTTCATCCACCACATTAATGGAGGAAACATGAGCATTTTTGTCCTTAATACTAGTATCTGTAGTACCATCTTGAACATGGATACCCTCTTCAATACGAAGATGGATTCCAAATTGTTCCATGGTAAGATCCTCTTTTTTGTGTTTTAAAATTTTTTTAGTATCTTTCCAAGAGGGAGGCAGTTTATCAATAATGGATGCTACCACAATAGGCTCATCCATGGTCATACCATGTAATCTTATTTAGCCTAAAATACGTTGAACTTCATGAAATTGTTCCATTACAGGCCTATTGTCAATCATCTTATAACTATTAAAATCACTCACAAGAAATTTCTTACTTGATGCATCCTCTTCTATGTACTTGGCTTCAAGTGAATCCCAGAGTTCCTTTGCACTCTCCACATTCTGGTAGATATCAAACAATGTGTCAGACATTGCATTCAAAATGTGCCTACGACAAATGTAGTCATCATTTTCCCACTTTGTTCTTCGATGTGTTGATTCCAAAGTTTCTTCCTCTCCTTCTGCAGGGAATGGTGGCATGAGTGTACTTATAACATATACCACATTCAATGTTGTCAAGAGAAAGTGTATTTTCTTTTGCCAACGACGGTAACCCACACCTTCAAATTTATCCAATTTCTGAAAATTCATAGCCATATCACGCAATGAAGATACCATTATACAAAATAAATAACTATTATATTATAGGAATAAAAGTAGAATTCTGTATAAAGAGACCAGATAATAATCTTCAAGGCACGTAATGATATCGCTTTCCTAATAGTTATTTATCTCCTCTCTATAGAACAACCGAGTTGCACGATAATACTATTGGGATACAATGAAGAACAATTGACTTTATTTGTTCTATAAAGCCAATTCACATAAAGTTTATGTAGATTGAATTTGTTTAGACTCAAAGAAAATTCTGCAGTAATTTTCTCTTAAGAAAGCAAGATCAGATATTTTATTTTTACACACTATATATAAAGATAAAGAGAAGTGTAGAGATTAGTCTATTCATCATCCAACAGACATGTCTCTTCAAGTAGAGATGCGTCTTTTTAACTTAAAAGACACACATGAACAGAAAGAAAGACTTGTTTGTAGACATGTATATAGGAATACTTATACAGTCACATTTATCTATAAATCCCAAAATTCCTCTTCCATTTATAGAATAAATGAGAAAACTTATCATTAGCTTGCTTTAAACAAAAACAAATATACTTCTGCATAAAGAAAATATCTAAAGATTGAATTTTTACTTAGTATAATAAACTTTACAATAATTCCGATCGTAATGATAGACCAGCTTTGAATCATACAACCACTCTGAACTATTGAAGATATTATACACACAAGTATTTACAAACTATAATGTATCTTTGACACTTTTGAAGCCCTATGTCCATATCCATTCACGAGTACTCCAAATTAAGCCCTAAATTTAGTAAGCGGCCAAACTTCATACTCACATAGGTAAAATTTTTGAAACATGTCCTGCAATCGAACAACTTGTCAAAATTTTATTAAATAATATTTCAACCTACACAACATTGCAGTACTAAAGCACTTACTTGGGATGCTTTCATTATTTAGTGCTTTTAACCATCAAGTGAAGTAGTATCCTCATTGAAATCAAGATCTAACGTTGTATTAGATGTTGAATCAAGTTTTTCTTCAGTTATGGTTATTTCAATGGGTTTAATTCCCATCCCCTTAGATGATTTGTACACCATTTCTCTTGGCAAAGGTTTAGTAAAAGGATCTACCAAGTTAAATTTGGACCGTACAAAATCAGTGGTAACAACTCCGTCATTAATCAATTCCCGTACACAACTGTGTCTCATACCTATGTGTGGTGATTTTCTATTATACACTTGGCTATAAGCATTTGAAATTGTTGATGTACTATCACAAAGAATTGCGATCGGAGAAACTGGTTTTGGCCATAAATCAACTTCATTCAACAAATGCCTTAGCCACTCCGCCTCTTTACAAGCTAAAGCTAATGCTATGAATTCAGATTCCATAGTTGAATCAGCTGTACATGTTTGTTTCTTGGACGACCATGAAATGACACCTCCACCAAGTAGAAACAACCATCCACTAGTAGAAGAAAAATCTTCGTTTGATTGCCAACTAGCATCTGAATATCCTTCTAAAACTGAAGGATCTACTTTAAATGTCAAACCATAATCCATGGTTTTCTTTAAATATTTTAATACCCTCCTTATTGTTTGTAAATGAAACATACTAGGATTGTCAATATACCTACTAAGTTTTCTTACTTCAAAAACTATATCAGGGTGAGTACTTGTCATAACATACATTAAACAACCAATCAAACTTGCATACTCCAATTGTGCAACTGGATGTCGTTTACTAGAAACCAGTTTTACACTTGAATCCAAAGGAATAGAAATATGAGAACAGTTTGATTCTCCAAATCTCCTAATCACCTTTTCAATGTAATGTGATTGTGTCAAAATAAGTTTATCATTATCTCTCTTTACACATATTCCAAAATAACATCTTCCTCTCCCATATCTTTCATGGAGAACCTAGAAGAAAGAATTTTTTTAGTCCTTTCTACTTGTAACAAATCAGTCCCAAAGATGAGCATAATATCAACATATAAACAAATTATGACACCTTTACCGTTGTCATCAAATTTTTTATATACACACTTATCTAACATATTTATTTTGAAACCATAAGCCAGAACAACTTCATCAAATTTCTTATGTCATTGTATAGGTGCTTGTTTTAACCCATACAAAGATTTAATTAACATGCACACTTTGGTTTCCTGTCCAATAATGACAAAACCTTCTGGTTGTTTTATGTACACTTCCTCCTCCAGATCACCATTAAGGAATGCTATTTTGACATTCATTTGGTGAATTACAAGATTATAAATTGCTCCAAGTGCAATCAACAACCTTAAGGTGGTAATTCTTGCCACCGGAGCATATGTGTCAAAATAATTAACACCGTGAGTTTGCTTAAATCCTTGAACCACTAAACGTGCCTTATACTTTTCAACAGTGCCATCGATTCTTAATTTTATTTTAAATGTCCATTTACTACCTAAAGCCATACAACCAGGGGGTAAATCTGATAAAACCCAAGTGTTATTTCCTAATATCGACTTCATTTCATCATTAATAGCTTCCCTCTAGAATGCTGAATCTTGAGATCTCATAACTTCACTAAATGTTTTAGGATCTTCCTCCACACTATAACAGTATAGTGTTTGAGTCAAAATTGACTCCCTAGACCCTTCAACCAAATAAAGTTGAAGATCAGCTTCGTAGGATTTTCTTTTTCTTATTTTCTTACTTCTTCTAATTTCTAGTACATTAGTTTCCTGATCATTTTCAAGATCATATATTATCGTAGATCTTGTAACAGGTACCACGTCCTTTGGCCTTGAGATTGATGAAAAACGAGTTTCATCAAATATTGCATCTCTCAACTCCATCACAGTACAAATTGATACATAATCATCGGGTTTAATGACATAAAACCTATAGGCAATACTATGTTCAGCATAACCTATAAAAATGCAAACAATTACTTTTTCACCTAACATTTTTCTTTTGGGTCCCGGCAATCTTACAATTGCTCTACAGCCCCATACTTTAAAATAACTGAGATTAAGTTTCTTTTTATGCCAAAGTTCATTAGGGGTAACTTTGTTCCTTTTATTAGGAACCCTGTTTAATATATAACAAGCTGTTAACATGGTTTCACCCCAAAATCCATCGCTAAGACCTGAATTAGACATCATGGAATTAACCATTTCTTTTAGGACTCTATTTTTCCTTTTTGCAATTCCATTTTGTTGTGGAGAATAGGGAGATGTTAATTCAAGAATTACACCTATGGATTGAAATTAACTTGGATTATAATATTCACCACCCCTGTCAGTTCGAAGTTTCATAACTTTTTCTTTAGATTGTAATTCAACTTCAGCTTTAAATATCTTAAATTTATCAAGAACTTCATCTTTAGAAGATAACAAATATACGTAACAATATCGTGAATAATCATCGATAAAGGTGTCAATATATTTTTTATTTCCCAAAGAAGGCGTGCTATGAAAATCACACAAATCGCTGTGCACCAATTCAAGCAAAACTGATTGTATTTCAATACTATGAAAAGGATTCCTTGTAATTTTATTTAGCATGCATGTTGTACACTTATCTATATTGATATCAAAAGGAGGGATTAATCCTAATTTAGACATGTCATACAAACGACGATAATTGACATGACAAAGACGATTATGCCATAAAGAAGAAGCATCAATCAGTTACATAGAATTATTAACTTTATTATCAATATTTAACCTAAACATCCCATTACAATAATACATTTGACCTACATAAACACCCCCTTTACTTAATACAAATTTTTCTGCTTCAAATACCATCTTAAAACCATATTTATTCAAGAGACCTCTAGACACTAAATTTTTTCTAACCTCCGGAACAAATATAAAGTAACTTAGATTTTTTTATTTATAATTTGGAGAAAATTTAGGAGAATATAAAGTAACCTAGATTTTTTTTATAATTTGGAGAAAGTTTAGGAGAATATAAAGTAATTTAGATTTTTTTTATAATTTTTAATATTTACTAATTCAAAAATTCGAGAAAATTAAAAAAATATATTGAGACGATTTGGGAGCGCCACATAATCGTCCCCGTCTTCTCCTTTATATATATATATATTGATTCATATATATATATATATATATATATATATATATATATATATATATATATAGATATATATAATTTGGAGAAAGTTTATAAGAATATAAAGTAACTTAGATTTTTTTATAATTTGAAGAAATTTTAGAATAATATAAAGTAACTTAGATTTTTTTTATAATTTGGAGAAAGCTTAGGAGAATATAAAGTAACTTAGATTTTTTTATAATTTTTAATATTTACTAATTCAAAGATTCAAGAAAATTAGAAAAATACATTGAGACGATTTGGTAGCGCCACCTAACCTTGTCTGTCTTCTCCTTTATATTTTTATAATTTGGAGAAATTTTAGGAGAATAAGATTTTAATTTAGTTTGAAGGGAAATTTAAGAGAATACTAAGATGGTAACTTGACTTTGAGAAGAAAGTTTAGGAGAATATTAAAATGATAATTTTGATTTGAAAAAAAAGTTTAGGAGAATATTAAGATAGTAATTTAGTTTGAACGTAAATTTAAGAGAATATTAAGATTGTAATTGACTTGAGCAGAAAGTTTAAGAGAATATAAAGTAACTTAGATTTTTTATTTATAATTCGAAGAAATTTTGGAATAATATAAAGTAAAGTAGATTTTTTTTATAATTTGGAGAAAGTTTAGGAGAATATAAAGTGACTTAGATTTTTTTATAATTTTTAATATTTAGTAATTCAAAATTTTGAGAAAATTAGAAAAATACATTTAGACGATTTGGTAGCGTCGCCTAACCGTGTCTGTCTTCTCCTTTATATATTATATAATTTGGAGAAAGTTTAGGAAAATATAAAGTAACTTAGATTTTTTTATAATTTGGAGAAATTTTAGAATAATATAAAGTAACTTATATTTTTTTATAATTTGGAGAAAGTTTAGGAGAATATAAAGTAACTTAGATTTTTTTATAATTTTTAATATTCACTAATTCTAAAATTCGAGAAAATTAGAAAAATACATTGAAACGATTTGATAGCGCCGCCTAACCGTGCCCGTCTTCTCCTTTATATTCTTATAATTAGAATTTGCAGAAAATTTAGGAGAATTTAAAGTAACTTAGATTTTTTTATAATTTTTAATACTTAATAATTCAAAAATTCGAGAAAATTAGAAAAATACATTGAGACGATTTCGTAGCGCCACCTAACCATGTCCGTCTTCTCCTTTATATTTTTATAATATAATTTGGAGTAAGTTTAGGAGAATAAGATATTAATTTAGTTTGAAGGGAGATTTAAAAGAATATTAAGATGGTAACTTGACTTTCAGAAGAAAGTTTAGTAGAATATTAAAATGGAAATTTTGATTTGAAAAAAAAAGTTTAGGAGAATATTAAGATAGTAATTTAATTTGAAGGGAAATTTAAGAAAATATTAAGACGGTAATTGACTTGTGCAGAAAGTTTAGGAGAAAATAAAGTCACTTAAATTTTTTATTTATAATTTGAAGAAATTTTAGAATAGTATAAAGTAACTTAGATTTTTTCTATAATTTTGAGAAAGTTTATGAGAATATAAAATAACTTAGATTTTTTTATAATTTTTAATATTTACTAATTCAAAATTTTGAGAAAATTAGAAAAATACATTTAGACGATTTGGTAGCGTCGCCAAACCGTGTCCGTCTTCTCATTTATATATTATATAATTTGGAGAAAGTTTAGGAGAATATAAAGTAACTTATATTTTTTTATAATTTTAAATATTTACTAATTCAAAAATTCGAGAAAATTAGAAAAATTCATTGAAACGATTTGATAGCGCCGTCTAACAGTGTCCGTCTTCTCCTTTATATTCTTATAATTAGAATTTGCAGAAAATTTAGGAGAATTTAAAGTAACTTGGATTTTTTTATAATTTATAATATTTAATAATTCAAAAATTCGAGAAAATTAGAAAAATACATTGAGACGAATTGGTAGCGCCACCTAACCATGTCCGTCTTCTCCTTTATATTTTTATAATATAATTTGGAGAATGTTTAGGAGAATAAGATATTAATTTAGTTTGAAGGGAAATTTAAAAGAATATTAAGATGGTAACTTGGCTTTCAGAAGAAAGTTTAGTAGAATATTAAAATGGAAATTTTGATTTGAAAAAAAAAGGAGAATATTAAGATAGTAATTTAATTTGAAGGGAAATTTAAGAAAATATTAAGATGGTAATTGACTTGTGCAAAAAGTTTAGGAGAAAATAAAGTCACTTAATTTTTTTTATATAATTTGAAGAAATTTTAGAATAGTATAAAGTAACTTAGATTTTTTCTATAATTTGGAGAAAGTTTAGGAGAATATAAAGTAACTTAGATTTTTTTATAATTTTTAATATTTACTAATTCAAAATTTTGAGATAATTAGAAAAATACATTTAGATGATTTGGTAGCGTCGCCTAACCGTGTCCGTCTTCTCCTCTATATATTATATAATTTAGAGAAACTTTAGGAGAATATAAATTAATTTAGATTTTTTTTATAATTTTTAATATTTACTAATTCAAAAATTGGAGAAAATTAGAAAAATACATTGAAACGATTTGATAGCGCCGCCTAACCGTGTCCGTCTTCTCCTTTATATTCTTATAATTAGAATTTGCAGAAAATTTAGGAGAATTTAAAGTAACTTGGATTTTTTTTATAATTTATAATATTTAATAATTCAAAAATTCGAGAAAATTAAGAAAATACATTGAGACGAATTGGTAGCGCCACCTAACCATGTCCGTCTTCTCCTTTATATTTTTATAATATAATTTGGAGAAAGTTTAGGAGAATAAGATATTAATTTAGTTTTAAGGGAAATTTAAAAGAATATTAAGATGGTAACTTGACTTTCAGAAGAAAGTTTAGTAGAATATTAAAATGGAAATTTTGATTTGAAAAAAAAAATTAGGAGAATATTAAGATAGTAATTTAATTTGAAGGGAAATTTAAGAAAATATTAAGATGGTAATTGACTTGTGCAGAAAGTTTAGGAGAAAATAAAGTCACTTAAATTTTTTTATTTATTATTTGAAGAAATTTTAGAATAGTATAAAGTAACTTAGATTTTTTCTATAATTTGGAGAATATAAAGTAACTTAGATTTTTTAATATTTACTAATTCAAAATTTTGAGATAATTAGAAAAATACATTTAGATGATTTGGTAGCGTCGCCTAACCGTGTCCGTCTTCTCCTCTATATATTATATAATTTAGAGAAAGTTTAGGAGAATATAAATTAATTTAGATTTTTTTTATAATTTTTAAGATTTACTAATTCAAAAATTGGAGAAAATTAGAAAAATACATTGAAACGATTTGATAGCGCCGCCTAACCGTATCCGTCTTCTCCTTTATATTCTTATAATTAGAATTTACAGAAAATTTAGGAGAATTTAAAGTAACTTAGATTTTTTTATAATTTTTAATATTTAATAATTCAAAAATTCGAGAAAATTAGAAAAATACATTGAGACGATTTGATAGCGCCACCTAACCATGTCCGTCTTCTCCTTTATATTTTTATAATATAATTTGGAGAAAGTTTAGGAGAATAAGATATTAATTTAGTTTGAAGGGAAATTTAAAAGAATATTAAAATGGTAACTTGACTTTCAGAAGAAAGTTTAGTAGAATATTAAAATGATAATTTTGATTTGAAAAAAAAGTTTAGGAGAATATTAAGATAGTAATTTAGTTTGAAGGGAAATTTAATAGAATATTAAGATGGTAATTGACTTGAGCAGAAAGTTTAGGAGAATATAAAGTCACTTAGATTTTTTTATTTATAATTTGAAGAAATTTTAGAATAGTATAAAGTAGCTTAGATTTTTTTTATAATTTGGAGAAAGTTTAGGAGAATATAAAGTAACTTAGATTTTTTTTATAATATTTAATATTTACTAATTCAAAAATTTGAGAAAATTAGAAAAATATATTTAGACAATTTGGTAGCGTCACCTAACCGTGTTCGTCTTCTCCTTTATATATTATATAATTTGGAGAAAATTTAGAAGAATATAAAATAACTTATATTTTTTTATAATTTTAAATATTTACTAATTCAAAAATTCGAGAAAATTAAAAAAATTCATGGAGACTATTTGGTAGCGCCACCTAACCGTGTCCGTCTTCTCCTTCATATAAATATATATAGGGTCCTATTCAACTTGAAACAAAAAAGGCCTATAAACTAGAAACTAGCGGCCCAGTCCAAACAAAACAAATACAGTTCCATTAAATCATAGAAGCGCGACCCATTAACATTAAAAACCTCCATAACCACTAAAATAGGAAACTATACACACATCCCGCATATATATATATACAAAAAATTTAGATCCACAATTTATCTTCAACGAACCTTCAATCACTAAAGTCTCAAAGCTATTACACGATTCTTGCAAAGATTTCAGTATAAATTCAACAAATCAAGTTCTATTGCAACGAAAGACGCCCAAAATTCAAAGAAATCGACGATATCCAACCACTACAACTCAAATTCAGTTAAAAGATCACTAAAAGGTATATTCCAATATTTTCCTAACTATATAACTCTATAATTTTCAAATTAACAATATATTGAAAGTGAATGTTACTGTTATAGTGAAATTTAGGGTTTCATTTTTTTCGCAATCCGTCAAACATTGAATATTTACATCTTGATTAGAAAGGTACGAATTCGTGTTACTTGAAATTTCAATTGAAAAAATGTCTAAATTCGGTTTTATGAGTTTTTATCCCAATTTATCTGGTTATTATGATTTTAGCACATAATACTAATTTCTATGCATATTAGTGATTCTGATAGTAATGTTATAGATTATCACAGTTTGATATTATTATTTTTTATTTTCATGATTTTGTTCAGTTATCATATTTTTTGCGTAATTTATGGATTTGTATTTATGATTACAAATTTAGTGGTAATATTTACATACTTTCTAATTATTTAAGTAATTTTAGTGATTATGATTATATTCTTACTAATTAGTATGATTTGATCTTGTTTTATTTCATAATTATTGAGTAATAACTGCATTTGTGATTATAAATGTAACTTTAGTGATTTGAATATTTTTGCTAGAGTTTCTGCTATATGTATGTTATTATGTGATTTATACCACTAATGGATTCAGAGGTATATTAGTATGTTAGTGTTTCTTAGTATGTGGTTGCTTTAATTCAGACATATATATACTATCCAACCTGTTTTGCTTTATACATCACAAGTTATATATGCTCTAATCACAATTGCTTTACTGTTTTTAGTCAGTTTCAATAAATAAATTTAGTGATACAATCCTAACACTACCTATTATTTTCATTCAGAAAAGTATGTGATGTAGTCATTCAGAAAAGTATGTCACTACAGATTCAGGTGATGTAGTTATGGCACCGTAATAATGTTCTTAACATGAAAAGTTGCTCATCTCTCATGTTCTTTAAACTTAATAGTTTAAAAAACTAAGCACTGCCTAATACATTTGATTAATTTAATTTGGCGTTGCCTCTAATAAAAGATAAAATTGTCTATGGTAACGATGACAAATGTTGGGGCACCATTTCTCGTAGGTAAAAGCAAAGGTAACGTACTCACTTGGGCATTTGAGGCATTTGAAGAGTCATGTGAGCCTTACCCCTACTTATGTATATGAGATATCTAGGTGTCAGACTCACCCCAAAAATAGTAAAGGAATCTGTTTGAATTGGTTTCAAAATTTCACATTTTTACATTTACATCAGCTTTTTAATATCATTTATAGGTTCTTTTAAGGATTTTGTAGACTTTTCTTGCACCCCGTTTATGGACTAGCTAGACTACCTTTTTGCATGGTGGCATGGTGCTATATTGGAATGAATATTATAGAATAATTATATAATGTTTGTTTACATATGTGATGCATCATATATGATTCAATAATGTGTGACATTCATGCATATGACCTTCTCCTACATCCATTCATATTATTCCATATTAATCTAATTGCATACTATAACCAACACTCCTGCACCCGCATTCACATTGACATACAATAAAACCGATAAAACCACATTAATTCATGTTATAACCAGTGTTATTTTTTATTTGTATCGCAGTTTGCTCAAGATAAGTACACCACTGCCATTCTATCCTCACATTTAAATGAAAAATGAGATCAAATCATGAAAGAGGCAAAATAGCTTTATGACGAGCATGCTGAATAAAAGATTTTTGATTTGGTCCGTCGAGCCTCGGGGAGAAAGAATCAGGAATTAAGAAACACCAATCCTGACAACAAAAAAACAGTCACATTTATAGATCACTTGGCAAATGAGATTGAAAAATAGACATTTTTAATCACAATTATCAAGAATTAAGATGTTTTAATGATTGATTGTTGAGCTGTAATGAATATTTAGAATCATTGTTTGAAAATTATTGATATAGTCAAATTGTCACAGTACAGTTGCACTATATAAATGTTTCAAGTCTATTTTCTTTGCAATATTCTTAGTGTTCTGGAAAATTTAAATATCAAAATCATCAGCAGTAAAAAATTTCAAAAATATTATAGCAGGTGCAAATACTATTGCACATATATATTTAACAAGCTGAACCACTTTTCGAAGTGGTTGATTTGTGTACAATCATTAAAAATAGTGCATCGCATATGCAAGATATTATGGATAAGTGTTGGACCAAATCAAGCCTACTACTATGTTTTTACTTGTCATGTTATAACATTTTAGAACTTCATGTATAGGTGATGACTTAGTTCTTTAGTCTATACATTTGCAGATAGAAGTATGTTTCTACTATAACTCCAATTATAGATAGATGGTCGCAAGAATAATTACTGGTAGAAGATTCAAGTCAATATGGATCATGCATCAGGGGAATGAAGACCTCATCAAAATAAGGAGTTCATAAATGAAATTGTTTATAAGGTAAATGATCTGTCGAGAAGTCACCCTATCGAGAAGTTAGAAGTGTAACCGGTAGAGAAGTCTCAAAGTAGTCATTGGCTCAGTATTCGATCAAGAAGTATACATTCGAGAAGTCAAGGAATTGAAGTCAATCGAGTTGTGTGAAAATGATATACATTCGAGAAGTCCAGAATAACAAATCGAGAAGTTAGCTATTGAAGCAATCGAGAAGTTGAGGAAATGAGTCATTCTAGAAGTCTAGTTTGACCGAGAAGTCATCAAAAGAAGTGTGCAATCGAGAAGTAATCAATTAAATGCTAATCGAAAAGTCTCAAAAGTACTCGATCGAGAAGTCTATCTCATGACTTCTCGAAACAACATCAGTTGAGTATTCAAATGTTTCAAGAAGCTAGTTTCAAGGAAATTTGTAGAAAAACAAGACAAGTAATTTGAAGCATTATCATGATCAGGTCAGTCAAACCTGTGAAGATAATGACAAGTCTACAATGAAGCTTGAAGGAAGAACAAGACAAGGACAGAAGATAGAATGCAGATGGTACAGACTGCCAAAGTGAAAGACTTAGCTAGAAATAGAATTGAGTAAAATGTAAAGTTTCATTTGTCTGTTTCTAGTTATAGTATAGCTGACTGTGAAAGCATGTGCACCAAAGACATGTTGTCTATTTAGTAGAATGCACAGCTTCACAGTTCAGTGTGTGTGGAACAGAATTCAAACATGTTTATTCTTCAAGAACAAGAAGCTGAGATTCACATCAGAATCTCAAATTTGTAGCAACTCATTCTAATATACAATTAGATTGAAAGTTAAACTTTGCGTGTTTATGTTATTTCTGCAATCTTCTAAGTAAACACTGCTTAAGTTATAAAAGTTACAAAGATTTTCTATTCAGTTCATCAAGCCAGAAAACAAAAGAGAAAATCAAAAAGTTTAAATCATACATTCACCCTCCCTGTATAGTTTCTGTAGCTCTCATTTCTAACAATAAGTTTTTTTTTGGTAAATGAGGGCGACACCTCGTCAAGATATATTAATAATAAAAAATATGTACAAAAGGGTTTTGAGAGGACTTCTCTCAAGAAATAGAAAAACAATATTCTCATGGAACATACTCCACGAGAAAACCAAAAACCAAACAAAAGTATCTCTAAAATATAAGAGAACGACTACTAAAACGAACACAAGAAAAGCCAAAACCTTCGATGCAAACAAAAACACCAATATCACTTCGAGCCAACACTCTAATGCAATATCTGGTAGAGTGCAGGTCTGAGACAAAACTAGCATACCAGACTCCACCTATTGGCAAAACTCCGCAACAACTGAACCGAGACTGCTCCCTTCCACAAAAATTCTCCTGAATTTTTGAAACAACTGCCTCACACCTACATTGCAGGTCTGGGATCACCAAAAAAACAACCTGCAATTTCATCTCTAGAATTCTTGCCAACACAACTCCATCTGCTCCAAAGCCTGTCTGCAAACATTTCAAATTTTTGGCCGCAAGGACCAGTTGAACAGTTCCGGCCCCTAATCTCTGAAATTTTCCTGCAAATATGCTCAAATTTAAATAAAATTTATTGCAGATCCCTTTCAAATCTTCACGATGCATCTTTGTGCAGCTAAAATTTCCAAGATAATGAATATTCTTCACTGGAGCCTGCCACTAAAGTTTCTGCTCAAATAAAGCAACTAATTATATGAAAAATTTGATTCGCATATCTTGCTTCATCACCCCAGCAGTCCTGATCCCCCAAAAATCTCTGCAAACTAACCCTCCATTTTTGCATATACTACAAATCCAAGCTGCTAATCTATTGCGTCTCACTTGGCAAATCCGTCCCCAGAAATACATTTTGCAAGTCTGCGACAAAGCTACAGACCCAACAGACTTGCAGAGCCAGAAAACCAGATCTATGTCACTCCACATACCACTAAAAAATGTACAAGAAACACCTAAAACCTGGGCTCCACACTCACATCTAGACCTGTAATATCCCCTTCTGTCTACACTAACAACATGCGAATTATTTTCTTAAGCTACACCATAGATAGAGCAGACCTGCATCACTGTACAGCCAGGGGCGGAGCCACCTTAGGGCGAGGGTGTGCTCCGGCCCCCCCTGAAATTTATAGTAGTAGTGTAGTAGTGTACATAATAAGCTGTCTATATATAATATTATAACATAATAAATATTTTATTATATTATTTTAGTATTATTTTATTAACTTAGATAATATTAATTTTTAAGTTTAAGTTACCCTCATCTAATATATTTAGTTCTGATTTCGTTTTATGAATTTTATTATGTTTATTTGTTTAATAAATACAATTATACGTTACATTCTAGGATTCATATTACACATGTAGCCATATATGTACTATTATTTACTCCATATAGCCATATAGTCATTCTAGGAGTAGCAAATTTCTCTTCAATCTTAATCATTATTTTCATTGAATTTAACATATATATAAAAAATAAGAAATTATATTAATTTGTTTGTAAGAACAATTTTCATCACTATTAAATTGTTATACTGCAGTGAATTTCAAATTTTATTTTATTTTCTTGACAAAAAAAAATAATTTATTTAGCCCACCCTCATTTAAAAGTCTAGTTCCGTCACTGTGTACAGCTATCTCTAAACAAACAATACCTGCATATAGTTATGCGTGAAGCAAATCTGAAGCCACAGAAAATATAGCCACAATTTTGAGAGAAAATCTTTTGAAAAACCCAAGCTCTGTACTCATTTATACAAAAAGAAAAACCCTGCACCACTAGCCATCTAAACTCCAGGTCTATAGCTTCAACAACCCAATGACAAATTCTGCAGGTCTGCAAATGATAACCAATCGAATCTAAACCAGCATATTGCCTCGAATCAATTAAAACCTCCATACACATAGTGCTTTGGACTGTGCACACATCTTCCTTGCTGTGGAATCCTCCGCAAACAGACAAAATACCAATAATAAAACAGGGTCTTCAAAATATACGCCCATTTCAATATTTTCAGCTCTTGAAAATCTGCTACAGGACCATACAGCTTAACCTGTAATTCTGGGACCCAACCATACTTTTGATGCATCTGGGCTTCACAGCAGCACCTCAAAACATAGAGATCTATCCACAACCTCATCGTACGCAGATCATTGCTTTTATCTCTACACCCAATCCCCAACTTTACCTCCATCAGATTATTCCAATTCTTAAGGTACCACAACTCTTCCTCAAAAATCTTACAAATATATACTGTTGGGACAATCGAATCATGATGCTGCGTTTTATGATATGAAAACGAACGAGTTTGAATAGAAAATTAACATTAATCGCTACGGCGTAAGCGATTCAAATCCACGTCTTCTACTGTATTCCCGTATTCACCTTGAGCGAAGTGTGGCCTTCGATCCTCCCAAGGTTGCCTCCCTTCTAACTTTGAGATCTTGGAACCCTAGTTCTTGGTTGCCTCCTTGAACGGCTGCTCACAAAAACCCTAGTATTTTCCAACCCTTAGCTAGAAGAGAATAAGATGAATATATAGGCTACAGTAGGGATCCTGGATAATTAGGTCGGGCCTTCCAATGACATTCTGGGTCAAGACCAATGTCATTAAATATTAATTCAATTCACTAAAGAATTAATATTTGCACTACCTCTCCTAATGCCGTAATTTAATTATTTAATTCGGCTCCAATATTATTTGCTTATTAAATTCCCCATGTTTAAGATATCGAATGTCCATTAATTAAATTAATTTCTGATAATTAATTTAATCAATATCTTTTATCCTTGATCATCCACTCAACCTTATAATTATGCAAGAACAAATCTGCCTGCAGGACTAAAGCATAATTATCTTTATGAGCTTTCAAGAGGACATCATCACCCGAATATTTTCGGACACGGTTTCCTTTTATAGTCAATATCCCACTCTGTATGCAATGTCATTGTCCAAAACATAATATTGTGATTAACAAAAAATCACATCACATATGAATCAAAACATGTGCATTGCATACAAGTGTCAATCACTGTATGACTGGATTACCTGATCAAAGCGAATATTCCAATACCTAGAAGCTTGTTTAAGTCCATAAATGGACTTCTTAAGCTTACATACCAGATGCTCTTGGCCTTCCTTAATGAATCCTTCTGGTTGTTGCATATAGATGATCTCATCATCAAGACTCCCATTTAGGAAAGCTGTCTTGACATCCATTTGCCAAATCTCATAATCGAGATGAGCTGCTATAGATAAAAGAATCCGGATCGACTTTAGCATGACTACTGGCGAAAAGGTTTCCTCATAATCGATCCCTTCTTTCTGAGTATACCCTTTCGCAACAAGTCTTGCTTTCCAAGCTTTTACCTTTTTGTCAGATCCTCTTTTTCTCTTGTAGATCCACCTACATCCAATGGGTTTTACACCTTTGGGTGGTTCCACGAGCTCCCAGACTTGATTTGAATACATAGATTCCATCTCAGATTTCATTGCTTTTTGCCATAGATCTGCATCTTTGTCTTGCAGTGCTTCCTCGTATGTCATGGGATCCTCATCATGTTCCTCAGAGACCAAGTCCGAAGACTCTCCCAATAACATGAATCTGCTGGGTTTACGAATAACCCTCCCACTACGACGAGACACCGGTGTGGTATTAGTGATAGGTTGTGTGTTCTCTTGTGGCTGTTCTACTTGTACTATTGGCACTTGTTCATTATTTGTCTCTCCCACTAGTTCCTCTAAAACGACACTGCTCATGGGTTTATGGTTCATCATATAGTCCTCCTCTAGGAATCTAGCATTGGTACTAACAATGACATCCCGATCCTTAGGACTATAAAATAAATATCCTTTCGTTCCCATGGGATAGCCTACAAAAAGCCTTACTTCTGTACGAGATTCTAACTTAGTCACGTTCTTGTTCAACACATGTGCTGGACAACCCCATATCCGAATATGTCTTAGACTAGGTTTTGAACCAGTCCACAATTCTTTTGGAGTCTTAGGAACTGACTTAGAAGGAACTAAATTCAAAAGATAAGCTGTTATTTCTAAAGCATGTCCCCAAAACGACTTGGGTAATTCTGAATAACTCATCATCGATCTAACACTCTCCAAAAGAGTACGATTCCTTCTCTCCGCTACACCATTCTGTTGGGGTGTTCCAGGTGCAGTCAACTGAGACATGATCCCATTCTTTGATAAGTAATCCCTAAATTCTCCAAGCAAGTATTCGCCACCACGATCTGATCGTAGTGACTTGATACATTTTCCATGTCGCTTCTCCGTTACAGTTTTGTACTCCTTGAACTTGTCAAAGCACTCTGATTTATGGCGCAACAAATAAATGTATCCATATCTAGAATAATCATCAATAAAAGTGACAAAATATTCATAACCACCTCTTGCTTGAATATTCATGGGTCCACATAAATCAGTATGAATCAATTCTAACACTTCTTTGGCTCTATTCCCCTTTGCCTTAAAAGGCCTAGTGGTCATTTTACCTTCCAAACAGGATTCACAGACTGGAAATGGCTCCACTGCCAATGAGCCTAAAGGCCCATCTACTACCAGTCTTTGAATCCTCCTCAAGTTAAAATGACCTAATCTTAAGTGCCAAAGATATGTTTGGTTCAAAGAAGAAGGTTCCTTTCTTTTAGTAGTGATAGAAGATGTGTTATTTAATACCCTATGTTGTAGTTGCAGTGCAGGTTGATTAGGAGTGATTATGTATAAATTGTCTTGCAATGTACCAGAACATATAACTAGTTTATTCCTCATAATTGAAACATTATGATCCAAACAAACATTATAACCATCCAAAACAAGTTTAGAAATCGAAATTAAATTCCTTCTAAACGAAGGTACATAAAGACAATTGTTCAAAACCAAATTCCTATTATCACCAAAAGATAAATTAACATCTCCCACTGCAACTACTGCTACTTTCGTAGCATCTCCCATGAACACATATATCTCGCCATCTCTAAGCATTCTGGATTGCTGGAACCCCTGCATAGAATTACAAACATGATCAGTGGCTCCTGTATCTACACACCAAGTGCTCGTAGATATAGCCGCTATATATGTTTCTGTAACTAGAGAAAGAGACATACCATTATTGTTTTTCTTCTTAGGAAGAGGACAATCCTGTTTCCAGTGACCCGACTGCTTGCACTTGAAGCACTTGCCCTTGGGCTTTTTCACAGCACCACCTTGAACTCCCACAGCTTTCACAACTTTCTGTGTCTGAGCCTTTTTCTTCTTCTTGGCTTTCGGCTTAGAAGAAGAAGGTTTCTCAGCCACATTGACTTGAACACTCTGCTGAAAAAGTCCTTCAGCTGCCTGAAGTTCTGTCAGAAGTTCCGCAAGACTATACATCCTTTTGTTCATGGTGTAATTCAAGCGGAACTGCTCAAAACTTTTGGGTAAACTCATAAGGATGATATCGATCTGGGTTTCCCCATCAACCTCAGCACCAAGGATCTCCATCTCATTCAGATGTGACATCATCCTGAGAACATGATCCCTTACAGGTCTCCCTTCAGCCATCTGAGTGTTCATTAAAGCTTTCATTGCTACTTGCCTTGCAGCCCTATTCTGATCTCCAAAAAGTTCTTTGAGATTAAAGAGCATATCTGAAGCAGTGGCCATATCCTGATGCTGATGCTGCAAAACACCTGACATTGCTGCCAGAATGTAACATCGCGATATCTCATCAGCCTTAATCCACTTCTTATAATACTCCTTCTCAACTTCAGAAGCATTCTCAGCAGGCTCCTCTGGCTTGGGTTCATTAATGCAAAATTTGTACTCCTCAGCAGTCAACACAATGTCCAAATTACGTTTCCATTCAATATAGTTAGGTCCAGTAAGTTTGTTATCCTTAAGTATGGTAAAAAGTGGATTAAAGCCCATTATATCCTGAGAATCATACATATAACACATAATTAGAGGGTGTTTAAAAAAATTGGTTCCTCTAACAATTATTTAAAATTAAAACACCAACACTTAAACACCATAGGTTTCCGGTATGCCACGTTGGGTGACTTATATACCACCTAAATTTGTTTAAATGTTACTTCGGTACTACTACTAAATAATTAGTCACGTTAGGGTGATCTATATTATTTTTCATAGCTAAGTGTATACCATTATTAAATCTTAAATTAATAATAATAATACCAGATGCGCCTTTTGACTATGATAAATTCTTGCTCCTAACAATAAGATACTACTAAAATTACAAATCTAAAGAGTATTCAGACTGACTGGCCAGGCCGGTGGAAGCATTGCCAAGAGGCTAACCACTTTTCTAGACACCAATCTAAATGGCCAGGTAAGCTGCACGCTTTCCTAGACACCAACGCAAGAATACTCAAAGATGTGTTATTTTAGATTCTCTTCCTAGTTGAGCGTGAAAGCTATCAAAAAATAGGGTATCCTTTTATTATTTGAATTCTATGAAACTTAGTACGCCACGTTGGGTGACATATGTACCTTCCAATATTCATAATTAATTTTAGAAGTTTGTTCTAGTAATTTCCATAACACTCTAGACACCATAAATTACATGCCACGATGGGTGACGTATACATAATTTATATTCGACTTAGTGTTAAATTACATACAAACAATAATGGAGACCATGAGATTTAATACCAAATTAATTCCCTCTCCCACTTAGTATTTTACTATGAGGATTTTATCTAGATGCATCGTCCTATGTTATTTTTTCGCAGTCCACATGTATCATAATAACAATACATATAACACATAACATAGCAGCATACTCATCATGATTAAAGCATAATAAAACAGTCCTATGTCCATGTCGTTCTAGCATGCGAAGGGGTATCACATGGCATAACAAACAAACATGGAACACATAGTAGTAATAATCAAGATCAGCAAACATTATGTAAAACATAATAAAATACATCCACTATTATGGCCCCGAAGAATAATCTTCAAAATCATCCATCGATAAATTTTTGAAAATCTTCAGCCGCCTGTAGGTCTCGTTCTGCCGTTTCCGAAAAGGTATTATTCGCCCCAATCGGATATCGTATGCAAAATCTGTAGCCAGAACAGCGAAGCAGCCACGAAAACAGCATATAGCAGCGGAAGAACTCTGTTTCTCGCATCTTCGTTGATCAAACAATTACATACGACAAATACAACAGAAAAATCTATTCTATTACATCAGATCATAATCTAAATTGAATACAATTCGAATTACAAGATTACATTCAAAATAGAAATCAAAATTTAAAACTAATCATGATCAACCCTCATGATTTAATTTACAACCACGATAAACCACGTGGGATCCAAAAACATAATTACAACCATGGCCATAATAGTGGATAACAACCTGCATCAAAAAACAATACAAACCCACCACTATATACATACATAATTACGACATGGACATCATATCATATAACGCAGAACCCTAGAACCTGGCTCTTGATGCCAATTGTTGGGACAATCGAATCATGATGCTGCGTTTTATGATATGAAAACGAACGAGTTTGAATAGAAAATTAACCTTAATCGCTACGGCGCAAGCGATTCAAATCCACGTCTTCTACTGTATTCTCGTATTCACCTTGAGCGAAGTGTGGCCTTCGATCCTCCCAAGATTGCCTCCCTTCTAACTTTGAGATCTTGGAACCCTAGTTCTTGGTTGCCTCCTTGAACGGCTGCTCACAAAAACCCTAGTATTTTCCAACCCTTAGCTAGAAGAGAATAAGATGAATATATAGGCTACAGTAGGGATCCTGGATAATTAGGTCGGGCCTTCCAATGACATTCTGGGTCAATTCCAATGTCATTAAATATTAATTCAATCCACTAAAGAATTAATATTTGCACTACCTCTCCTAATGCCGTAATTTAATTATTTAATTCGGCTCCAATATTATTTGCTTATTAAATTCCCCATGTTTAAGATATCGAATGTCCATTAATTAAATTAATTTCTGATAATTAATTTAATCAATATCTTTTATCCTTGATCATCCACTCAACCTTATAATTATGCAAGAACAAATCTGCCTGCAGGACTAAAGCATAATTATCTTTATGAGCTTTCAAGAGGACATCATCACCCAAATATTTTCGGACACGGTTTCCTTTTATAGTCAATATCCCACTCTGTATGCAATGTCATTGTCCAAAACATAATATTGTGATTAACAAAAAATCACATCACATATGAATCAAAACATGTGCATTGCATACAAGTGTCAATCACTGTATCCGGATTAAGAACCTAAGCAATAATAATATTATAGAATCTTAGTTCTTCTTTATTATCAGAATAGAAGAACAATTCTAATATTTTAATCCCGTTCAATATACACAAAGCATACAAGTATTATTCAATAATCAAGATAGATTATTTCCAAATAATACTTCAGTCATTCCAGTGGTTTGTTTAACTCCACTTAAACTGTGAACATTTATTATATTATATATAGACACTGACAATCTAATCTTCTGTTATCCCATTTGATACTAGATTATCCACAATATATAATATACAAACAGTGTTAAAATACGCATTCAAGATTCTCAATAAAAAGGACAATGTCATATACTTCAAACGAATAGTTCAGTATACTCCCTAACATATACAACCATCTCGACAACTAAAAGAACCTGCAAAAATTCTCTCTTCATTTGGATTGAAGGCAGCTTAGTGGAATATTCCACATACGCAAAATTTCTCTAACTCTATTATTATCTCGAATTCTCATCCCCATGATTTTCAAGCGAATTGATTCTTCGATAACACCAATAACTTGGCCGTGAGTTCTATTTGAGTTCTGAAATATTCGCCAATTTCTTTCTTGCCAAATAAAATAAACTAATGCTCCCAACATCAACTTATTCAAGATAACAGTAAGGGATTTCCCTTTCCACCCCTCTGCAGTTTTAGCAATTAGATCATCCCAGTTGGAAAAACTGAATGCACCAAATCCATATAGCTTGAAATGATGTAAGATCATCTGACTAAAATGACAACCAAAAAATAAGTGATCCACCGAATCTTGACACTGCCTGCATAAAGCACAAGAAAGAACTTCCTCCATATGCCAAACCTGCATTCTGTCCTGGGTTAATAATTTATTTCGAATTGCCAGCCATAAAAGAAAAGCATGCTTCGGGATACAATTCCAAAACCACACCAGGTTACACCAGTTCACACGAGGATGGGCCACTCTTAGATCTTTCCAGACTACTTTTGTTTTGAAATCGAATTCAACCCCTTCTCTTGACTTCCACACTATTTTATCCTTACGTGTTGCTGAAAGAGTTGGACCCTCCACACTAAGGTTATGAAGAATTCCTCTAGGCCAAACCCACCTGCCCTCCACAACAAATTTGAAATTATGAACTAACTTAACAAAATGATCAAATAATATTACTCATCACTAAATTTTGTACTCATCACTAAATTTTGTACTCATCATCACTAAATTCCCTAATCCTCATCACTAAATTCTTACTCCCCAATCACTAAATTATGTAGTTTTCATCACTATATTACACACTTCAAATCACTAACAATATGACAATATATTAATCCATTGCCATCCATTTTCTGTTATACATCCTTAATACTAACTTATGGTATTATAATAATAATGTAATAATCACAATTTATACTTATAATAATGTGTGCAATCACTATTAAAATATAATGTGCACTTATATTGTTTTTATTTATCCAAGGATATTCAACCTGTAACACACATCAACAAAGAAAAGCAAATGGTGAAAATCAGAACCTCACCGAGACATTTAGGTGAAATGATCTATTACATATTACATATCCTATGCAGGTGAACATGCACTATACTTATTACATAACTTCTCCATGATCACAAAAACAATGACAAAACACCCAGCTAAACCCTTTCTAAACCACTGCCAAAAGCTTTTCTAAACCCCTCATAAAACCATTTCTACAAACACAACATAATATTATTGCAAAACATAAACAACACCTGTACTTTATATGTGATCTATTAGATCAAACCACCATAATACTAAAAAAGAACCAATTTAAACCAAACTTAATACAGGATGCAACTTAAAAAAACCTAGAACAAAAACTATATTATAAAATGTAAATAAAAGTTATTGTATAACCATCAGTTACCAATCACTAAAAAACCTCGAGAAATAATACAAAAATTATTTATAATTTTTAAAAATTTGTAATAGTTACAGAAAATTAAACTCAAACATTTGTCTTTACTCCTGCATTCTTCTTTTTCTTCTGTGCACAAGTCCTTGAGTCATGAGTAGTCGCCCCACACTCCTTACATTTACACACTCTTTTGTTGGCTTTGGTCAATACTTTCTTCCTTTCACTAATCAACCTCTTAAAATAGTTTCCTTTGTTCTTCGAAATATTTGAAGCAAGAATAGTAATATCTCTTGTTAGTTGTTGACCCACCATAGCTGTCATATGATCCTTCTTTGTGAAAGTAACAACATTCCCATCATGACTATCAAAATCATTGTTCAACTGTTTGATAGTTTTGTGGACATGATCAAGCATATCCAACAGCACTCCTTCCTTATTAACTACTTGCCAGAAATCAAACCAAATGTTTGTTAACTTAAAAGACACTTGCTCCATTTTAAAATAATCAGCAGATACCAAACTTGAATTCAGTGAAGTCCCGCTTTCAGCAATTTTCATCCACCGATTAAGAACAAGACTTCTTGGAAATTTCACAACTCCTATTTGTTTCAAACCAAAAAATGCATGCCTACAAACTATACCACACATAACAAATTTCTTAAAAGAACACACACTATGATTCTTACTCACTGACACCTGCATTAAAAAAAATAAAAAACAGATCATAAAAAATAACCACAACTAAACGACTAAAATGTATTGAATCAATCACTAAATTATAATACCACAATCACTAAAATATAAGGATATATACAGTACTAAACCATCCAATTAATAGTACCTTAAAAACTTTATCTTTTACTCTTATGTCCTTAATTTCAAAATGAGTAACACCATCAACCTCTTCGCTCATGCGCTTGATTTGCATATCCAAACAAGAAGAAAGTATTTCCTCCTAGACTTTGTAAAATATTGCACGTGTGAATAATTCTGCAACATCATCTTCAATGAACCACCAGGACAGTGTAGTAGGATTACTTGAATTTAACTTGTGATCCAACCTAGCTGTTTCATTCCTCTACCTATCCATAAAACTTTGAAACTGCATCCAAAACTTACATAAGCTATCTGCCTGCTTATGAAACTGCCCAAAGAAAAAAATATCACTCTCTGATCGTGATGTTGTCCTCATCAGACTAAACATTGGTTGATCCCTGAAAAACGCAGGAATCCATGAAGCCCTTATATCATACATATCATTCAACCACTTATTTCCTTCTAACTTGTTCAAATATAATGTTAATAGCGTCCACTCAAATATGTCTAATATTAAGACCAGTAAAAATTGAAAAATGCATAACAAACATCAAACCACAATAACTAGTTGACATCAAACCACATAAATCACATGATACTAACATGTAACACATCTCTCAAATAGCCAAAAACTGTAGTTAAAACACCTTAAACAACATGACATCATGAGTTTATAAATACACCAACACAAATAATAATTTGTTATATAAACTATCAAAAATACAAAATTTACTTATACATCACATGAACTTGTAAAAAAAATAACTAACAATTATTAACCAAAAACATATTCAGCAACACAAAATTACTAAATTGAACAACTAGAATCACACAATATCAAATTTATAAAAACCAACTACTACAATAAGAACAACAATAAACATAATAATTAACACAATAAAAAAATTGAGATATTAAATCATCAAAAAACTTAGAAACGAGAGAATATTATAGTTTACCTTGATTATCAGATATTTTAATCAAATCTTTCGAAATCATCATCGAAAACAGTTTAAAATCATTAAAATCCAATCACGCCTGCACAAACCAGTTTAAATTAGCAAAATCACCAAATTAAATCAAGCAATAACAAATATACAATGATTAATAACGAAACACATAATTAAAAGACAAAGAGAGAGAGAGACGTGTGTGTGTGTGAGAGAGAGAGAGAGTGAGAGAGAGAGACGTGTTCGAGAAAGAGACCAAGTTAAATCTAGTGATTGATAACAAAAACGAGAAGAGAGAGACGCGAGAGATAGCGAGAAGAGAGACCCGAGCTCTTAGAGAGAGAGAGAGATGAGAACAACGAGCTTAGAGAGAGAGATGAGAAAGAGAGCCCTTCACAAAGAATGAGAGACTGAACACGTAAATTTACACAATCTATGTCTTTTTATATTTTTTAAAAATTAATTAAATGAATGGCTGAGATTAAAAGTTAATAAAAATAAATTGATGACTTAGATTAGTTTCTAGTTTTTATTAATAAATTGGTTTCTATTTAAACACTTGCCTATATATATATATATAGGCATTTGATCTAGTTCAAAGTAAGCTTAGAATAGAAAGAAGAAAGTAGTTTTAAAATTTTCATTATTTTTATTATATTTTTAAATCATACATTATGCCCCCCCCCCCCCCCCTAATTTACATAATTTACATTTTAGTACCTACCATGTCATCATGGGTCCCCACTGCCACGTGGCATTGGGTCCCACTGCCACTTCACCACCTGCTGACGTGGCACTGCGACGTGGCAATGGTCCTCACTGCCATGTCAGTAAGTGGTGATGTGTCACTGTCACGTGGCAGTGAGACACATTGTCACGTCATCACTTGCTGATGTGGCAGTGACACGTCATCAGAGTCCTAAAATTAATATTAACTTCTGCTACCGGATCGAAATGCAATCACTAATTTATATTAGATAAATCACTATTTTGTACTATAACAATCACTAATTTGTATTATAAGAATCACCAAAGTCGTCAGTTTTGTTAAATAAATACATAAGTAAATCATCGGAAAAATGATAGTCGTCGAAATATAGCACATATGGTATGGAAACTGATCGTTGGGAGATGGAGAAAAATATGATGAAGTTAGATTTGGAAAAAAGTTCACCAATTAGAGAGAAAAATTAAATTAAAAACGGAGGGAATTATGTGAGATTGTGTGTGTGTGAGAGTTTATTTGATTAATGTGAGGGTTGAATCTTATTTAACCTATTTTTTACTTTCTATTCTATTTTTTTACGAGGAACTACCCCACATTAATGTGAGATTTCAAACCTCGGGTTACGGACTGCCCCACCCATAACCGGGTAAATTCGGAATCAACTACTTTCTACTAGAGTGTGTGTGTGTGTGTGTGTGTGTGTGTGTGTGTGTGTATATATATATATATATATATATATATATATATATATAGTCCTACTCAAATAGAAAATAACTTAAATAAGAAATAGAAAATATATATTTGTACCTGTCACACCCACACACAAATTAAATACACCCTCACACATACAATCACATCTATTCTCCTCCGTTTTTAATTTGATTTTTCACGTCAATTGACAAAGTTTTTTTCAAATCTAACTTCACCACAATTTTCTTCATCTCTCAACGATCAGTTTCCATACCATATGTGTTATATTCCGATGAATATAATTTATAATTAAAATAAATTCATCACTTATCATATCTGAACTTCAATCACTAATTTGTATTATAGAAATCATTAAATTATATATCATGAGTTCACAAAAAATAATGGAAATCGCCGAAAAAATAAAAGTCACCGGAATATAGCACATATGGTATGCAAACTGATTGTTGGGAGATGGAGAAAAATGTGGTGAAGTTAGATTTGAAAAAATGTTCACTAACTAACGAGAAAAATCAAATTAAAAACAGAGGAATTTTGTGGGATTATGTGTGTGAGGGTCTATTTAATTAATGTGTGGGTGCACCTCCTTGCCATTAGATTAGATTGAATATGTGGTTTAGATCTTGTTTTTTATTTTTTATTCTAAGTTATTTTCTATTTGATCACTTGCATATATATATATATATATATATATATATATATATATATATATATATATATATATATATATATATATATATATATATATATATATATATATATATATATATATATATATATAGTTACTCTAATGAGAACCTCTTATAATTAGAACTAAGAAACTCAACAGAATTACTAAATTAAAATTCAAATCACCAAAATTTTATTATACATACATAGATAAATATATTATAATTCTATACAACAGTATCACTACAATCACAACTACTATTACCACCATCATAACACTGCCTCCACTGCCAATATAATCATCAAATTGAAATTCTTATTACCTAAATTTAAATCATGTACCACCACATCACTAAATTAACACCACAAACATTATTATAACCACACAATGGGCACCATAAACGCTACTATCCCTACATCACTTTCACCACCACTACCACCGTGCATGCAGAATCACCAAATTTCAAACCAAATTATCATAAATTAAGACAAATCACCAAAATCTGGTCGCGAATCACCGTGCATGAGTGAGTTCTGATGTCATAGATTTGAGTGTAGCTCGTCGATTCCTTTAATCATCACCGTGTAACTTTTTCATTTTTTTTCTCATATTCAACCCATGTATATATGTATGTATGTATGTTAAAATTAATGAGAAATAGAGAAATGGAGATGTATGTATATGTATATACATATATGATTTTAGAGAAATGAATAGATTTGATGGAGTAAATCAATGACAAATTAGAAGAGGAGAGCAGAAATGAAGCGTGTGGTAGAACGAATTTGTGATGGTAGTTCGGAGAAGAGAGAGGCGATCGATCGGAGATGGAGCGGGATGGTGGTTACTGGTGGTGAACGGGTGGGTGAAATATTTGGGGGAGAAATTTTAGATTTGTATTTGGTAGTGGTGATATAAACATATTTATATGTATATAATTAATTGTATGGTGTAGATTAAAATAAATAGAGGGCTATGATTAGATCTAAGTTCTCATTTTAAATTGGGTTCTCATTTGAGCATCTCTCTCTATATATATATATATATTGATGATTGATACATAATCAATAATAAATGAAACTAATATAATAAGAGAACTCTCCTAATAACAATAAAGGTAACTCTTATATATATTTTCCTCATATATTTTCCTATAATAATATATTAGCATATATGTTAACATTAACGCTCATCGAGGAGCTACTTATTTGAATAATTGAGGAATTAATGTTTATTTTATAAAAAATTGATTAACAAATAATTATAAAAGACTACAGAATATACAAAAAAATCATAAAATACCAAAAATAATTGTAAAATAAATAAATAAATTACATAATATACAAAAAAATATAGAACACTAATGCTGAATAATGTTTTGTAATTTTATGTTCTACATTTTTTGTATGTTATGTAATTATTTTATTTGTTTTGTGATTATTTTTTGTGTTATGTAGTTTTTTATATATTTAGCAATTTTTTCATGTGTTTTACAATTATGTTTGTTATTGTTCCTCAATTACTCAAATAAGAAAGTTCTTATATGCCATTATTGTAAAGAGAACACTTAGTTACGGAGAGAATCATTGTGGGTGTTTGGGGTTCCATAAACTTAAAATAAGTAGCTTATTTTTTATTTTATTTTACATATTTTCATATTTTTTTTAAAGATAAATATTTGTTTTAGAATTTTAAAACCAAATATGAACTTACTTTTTTCTGGAAATAATGGCTTATTTCTGAAAAGTACATACATCCCTACTTTTTTCCGGAAATAAGCCCTTATTTCCATAAGTTGGCAGTTGCCAAACAGGCCCATTGATTCTAATGTAGAATTTTTTAAATAATTTTAAAATGATATTTTTGAAAAATACTAATTTTTTTATTCTTTTTTACAAAAAAATATGATCTTTAAAGTTTTTTTTTGTAAAAATACGGTTTTGTAACTAATACAACCTGATTCAACTAAAATCAACATCAAATGCAATCACGAGTAACTTCAATTTTCTTTTTAAAAAATTACATTCAATTGCATTTGGTTACAAATTGTATATGAGAAAGTTACATTTGGTTACTTTTAGTTGCAGACCGTATTTTTGCCAAAAATTTCAAAAGATAGTAAAATCGAAAAAAAAAAGGTTAAAAAAACAGTATTTTTCATAAATACCCTCTTAAAATTAACCATATCCATGCTTTATAAAATAAATTTTTTGAATCTATTATAAAATATTAGGCATATATAATGTTAACATAAAAATTTAATACGTAAAAAATAAGCGAAAAAATTGATATTAAAAATGATTCTATTGTAGAATCATTCTGGTGGTTTTGATTCTACTATAAAGTTTAAATTAATTTTTAATTTTTATGAATTATTTTCAATATTTTTTCAAGAAAAAAAAATATAACTTCATTTTCATAGAGAGAAGTTTGTAATGGTACAACTTTTGGTTAGTAAATTGGACTATAGAGAAACTAAAAAGTTTAACCATTTATGTACGAATGGTGAAAGCGTAAAAGGAGATGGTAGTTCTTTGAATTAATACCTTTATGTTTAACAATAAAAAATAAAGACAATTTACAGTTAATTTGTTTCAAAACAAAAGACAATAACTAAACAAAGAAAGAGATTAGGGACCACAATTAGGAATTTTTAAGCCAAGAGAACTTGACAAGTGTATGGGACAAAAATTAATCAGGATTGTTTGCTTTGAGCATCAAATCAAAACGATTGTTATTTATAATCATTGAAGATAATTATTTGTTCAAAGCAAAACATAAACAGATGATTATGATATTGTCGGCAACATTAAAAGAATATATCATATATTAAAATTGTAAGTTGTTATAGTTAACACATATACCGTATACTGTGTTTAAAACTTTTCTTATACAAAATCTAATAATGTCCATCGCCAATTTTTTTCTATGACCTAATAACGAATAAAAAATAGTTACGTGTATTATATATTAACTCATATTGTTCAATATATATCTTAATTTTGATAGAGTATTGCTAGGCACAATAAAAGTTTTAGTTTAAATTACGAATTTTAAGTGGTTGAGGAGTTCATTATTGTTATTTATTAAGTAATACTCCCTCCGTCCCAACCAATTCTTTACACTTTCCTTTTTGGGACGTCCCACCCAATTCTTTACATTACTAAAAATAGTAACTTTTAACAATAAATATATTATTACATCCACTACTTCACTCCACTTTTTCAACACTTTACACTATTACACCCACTACTTCATTTATTTTAACAATAAAATCACTATTACACCCACTATCCTTGGTCTCCGTGCCCGGACCAAATGTAAACATTTGGCCGGAACGGAGGGAGTAATAAATATCTGATACATGTGCATTTGGAAAAAAAAATTAAGACAATTTTTATGAATTTAGTATTTTCTATTTGTTATGTGCACTCTACACAATATAACTTAAATTTCCTTTTACTTATTTTTTTTTTGAGTACTAATTTTTATATATAATAATATTGAATACCCATTAGTATTAAAATTAATAATAATATTCGTAGAAAAATAACTTAATGCTCCCGAAGTTAATCCTGACTCTGCATGATGATAGAGGTTCTACGGTTCCTGTATTGTTTTTATTTAAACTATTTACATACTTTCAAAATATTTCAGTCTTAATGATAATATTAATATTAATTTTATTCATATAAAGATATATATGAAACTAATTATAAACTTTTATAGAGATATTACATAAAAACTTCAAAATTATAATTTAAAATATTTATATCTATTATGATTTATTATAAAAATAAATAAATTTTAATTATAAATTACAATAAATATAATCAAAAATTTAATTATAAACTATTAAAAAAATATTTATAAAAAAATTATAAACATAGAAAATTAAAAATATAAATATTTTAAATTTTAAATATTTAATTTTATTTGTAGTGGCAATAATAATCATATTGATAAAAAATAATTTATAAGCTAATTAAAACTATTTTAAAAATGGTATATAAAAAATTAATAATATAAATATTTTACATTATTTTTTAAATATACGTGTATTATAATTTATTTTAAACATAAATAAATAAAATAATATAAACTATTATAAAAATAAATAAAAATTTAATTGTAAAATATTGTTACAAAATACAATGGATGGAGTATTTTTATATTATTATAAAATATTATTACAAATTATAATGGATGGAGTATTTTTATACTGCAACCCTAAAAATATGTTAAAGTATAAGTGTTTCTTTCATTTTAAAAATTATACCACCAAACTAGAGGCAACCAAAGAAGGCCTACATATACCCGAACTGTGATTACGTTAATTAAATAATTACACAATATAAATATATAGGTTCTCATGGAATTAATGTATTGAATTATATCAAACCAAACCAAGTTTGAGGATGATAAGAATTTATGCTCAAATGTAATTTATATATTTTCTGTAATATGAACTTATTATCCCTAAATTCTATTTTTTTCAGTTATTCCGGTAAAAAGAACCTTTATAATATTGTAACTCCTAGAATAATTTTAAATATAAAATTACTCAATCAAATATCAAATATAATTTTAAAATAAATAATACTCATACTAATACTTAAATGCCGCGCACACCAACGTCCCCTTAATACACCGTGAGTCTGTGATATGCCTGCTAAAAAACAAATTAACTGAATCTTTATCGAAATTAAGTTTGATTCATGTACCGTTTATATATAAAGAGGCAATAACAACACTTGTGATGTCTCTTAAGTTGATTTGTCAATTTTTGTTACACATCCTCTTTTATGAATATTGTTAGGGGTTGGTTTAGTTCATGAAGTGCAAGGTTGGTCCAAAAGATTTGGGTGTTCTAGAGAAATTTTGAAATAGTGTCCTTCTCTTTAACATTCTAAAAATAATAAAATTTTAAAACATATATATAATACATGTAGATAAATTTTTTGGTGCCCTAGGCGATTGCGTTGGTGGCCTAGACGAAATTTTGAAATAGTGTCCTTCTCTTTAACATTTAAAAAAAATAAAAATTTAAAACGTATATATAATACATGTAGATAAATTTTTTGGTGCCCCTATGTAAAGGTGCCCTAGGCGATTGCGTTGGTGGCCTTACCAGGGTCGGCGGTGATGAAGTGATATCGGTTTGTAATCAGATATCATGTTAAGGTGACATGAGGATGAAGTATCATTCTTAATATTTTGTGTTTGGTTGAATAATTTTTTTAATTTAATATAAAAAAATATATGCAATTAATATAAAAAACAAATCACTATTATTTATTAAATATTGATTAACAACATCATTATAAATTTTTTATTTTAAAAATTAACATGTAATTTTATAAATAAAGATAATAATAATAATTTTTGATTTGATTCATCATACCCTCATTTCATAACTTATGAGTTTGAGGTATGTGTTTTAAAATAAAAAAATCTCAACTAAACATCAGGTATGGGTTTAAAATTGACAAAAGTTATACTTAATACCTAGAATTCACGAACCAAACGACATCTTAGACTTTTGTTACTAGAACCTCCGTAAATGAATAACCTCGACAAATGAATAAATTTATTCGGTCCCAATGTAGATAGATGAGCTTAATGAATAAACTCGTTAAATTCATAAACGAATAAATATAAATGAATAATCACAATATTTCAATTAATATATTTTTATTTATAATATATGAATACATTTCATCCAATAATAATTTTCAAACATATTAATAAGTCATATATTTTCAAAAAAATGTTTCTAAAATTGATTGTTTTTTCTTTCCACCAAAATGTATCTTATCCTTAATTTTGTGTAATATATGTTATTGTGCACTTTATCTATTCCATGCATGCGTAGAAGTAATCTAGAATTTTAAAAAAATGAATGTAATTAAAATTTACATAAAATTTATAATCACGATGAACTTTAAGTACATTTGAAAATAATATATATAATAATATAATTAAGAAAAAAAATTAAAAATATTATTTAAATAAATTAATATTCATTTATCGATAAATAAATAATCTTGTTAAATGAATATATATTTTTGATTCCAAACTTATTTATTTATCGAGGTTCTACTTATGTCGAAGTGACTTATAGGTGTTACTGCATGTTTGGGATGTCTATTAAGCAGCTTATATGGGCCAAAACTCCATTTATATTTATTGAAGTGCGTTTGGCTGCCTAACTAATATGGACTTTTGGCAACTTATACAACTCATAAGCAAAATTAAGGACATACGTACTTTTTAACTTATTTTTCCTACAATCAATAGTAAGTTTATTTTTTGCGAAAATAATTAGTAGATAGTTTTGAGTGACTTAGTTTGAATGTTTTTTGAAATATTGATGCCTGGAATAACTAAACCAGTATTTTTTATTCCGTTCTTTTTAAAAAAAATTATAATAAATTATTGTGATGTTTTGTTGCATATAGCTGAGGTTAGAACTCGACAAGAACTTTTTCTCTTTTTTTTTTGAAGCAGAACTCGACAAGAACTTAATTTTTCACATTCAATTGGAATTTTTTTATTATATTTTATCTGAAAACTATTTAATCTAATTTTAAAAAAATATTTTATAATTTTTATAAATTATTTTTTTAACTTATAAGTAAAATTTACCAAACAATTTATTTAACTTATATGTAAATCATCCGAGCAATTATAAGTGAACATTTACTTATCACTTATCCTATATAAATAAAAAATAATTTTTCATAAGATTACCAAAGAGGCCTGGTCCAACATGTCTTACAGGTGTTTGGATCAGCTTTAAGCTAAAGACTTCAGGTGATTTTTTACTTTAAATTAAAAAATATCGTATAATAAATTAAAAATTAAACAATTAGTCAACTCAAAAGTTAGTATGAGTAAATTTTTTAAATAATTTATTTTATTTTTATAATTTTGTTTAATAAGAATTAATATCATCGTTTTTATGTACAACTTCAAAAAAATTATATTTATATTATATTTTGTAAAAATACAATTACATATTAAATAATTTTAAGTAATAAATTATTATTTTAAAATTATCCAAACAAAATTTAAATTAGTTTTCAAGTTTAGCAAAATTAAATTAAAGAAAGGATAAGACCTTAATGATTCTTAGTGTCCGTAGTAATAAGAAAGTAAGATAACAATAAATAACCATTATCATTTTTCTTTAAATGTACGGTATATTCTTTCTACTTTAAATTTGTATCGATCACTTTAGTTTTGGGAAAAGAAGCTATTGCTTTGATTAAACGAGAACTTAAATTTACAGATTAATAATACAAAGACTCCGGCCGTAAATGAGACGATACGCTCACGAGCAGTTCGATGTTCAGTTTTAAAAAAATTGTTTCGTGTTTGATTCGATTTATAAATGAGTCAAACATGAACACAATTTTTAGACTCGGTTCATAAATGAACTGAACTTGAGCACAATATAGTCCGGCTGTAAAGTTCGTGAACAAGTTCGATAATAATATTCGTGAAGAAGTTCATTATAATGTTCGTGAACTATATTCATGAACAGTGTACATAGAGTTCGTGAATATGGTTCGAAAAAAATTCTGAACACATATTTGTGAACATTTATGTATTACGATAAATAGTATATATATATATATATATATATATATATATATATATAAATTAATTTACTATTTTTTGTACTCATTTATTTCTTAGATTTAAATTTCCTATTTTTTGTTAAATTATTAATTGTCAAATTTGTACTTTTTTGAATTTGGGATTTGTATTGAAAATGTGAGAAATTTTTTTGTCAGCTCATTATCTTGTTATTAGAATTTAAATTTATTTATTTTAATTGACATTTATATGTTCATGAATACAAGTTCGTGAGCTATATTCATGAGTTGTTTGTTCACGAGATGTGTTTGTGAGTTGTTCGCGAACATGTTTGTGAACACTAACGACATAAACTCAAACAAAATATTAAGTTCGATAAGAGTTCGAGTTTGAAAATTTTAAACGAGCTGACCTAAAATTCGGTTCGACTCGACTCGACTTATTTACTCCTGTATAACACGTATAACACAGGAAAGGAGTTGCCTCCCACAGTACCCCTATCTACATTCACAGTTTTATAATCAATTTAATAATCATAGATATCTTTCGGTATGATAACATTGACAAATTTAATATATATCATACGAATTTTGTGTCAATTAACTTTAGTTCTCGAATGAACTATAACTAATATTTTGAGGATAGTCAAAGTGAACATATACTCACTTTATAAGATTATAAATCTAATTATTTAAAAAAAATTATAACTAATCTTTCTCGATAATTAAAACTAAGTATATGATTAACACTTTACAAAGTGTTTTCAAGTTTAGAAAAAAAATATTATTATTATTTTATTATCTCTAAATTTTTTCAAAAGTGTAGATAAAATTTGTAGAACAAAATTTATAAAAAAGTTAGCTTCTAAAATTTTAGATTACAAAAGAGTTAAATATTAAGTAGGTGACTGATTGCGTCCAAATATATCAAGAATACGATTGATTGCAAATTTGACTTATTTCCTCACCGACTTCGAAATTTTTATTAAACTCCTTTTCCGGTCACCTCAAGCATTTTCTGGCTAAAATCAAACCGATTTTTCTTGTGATTTTGATTCTCAAACTTCATCAACCATATACTCAAATTCATCTACTTGACGAGATCTTTCTAAATACACCCATATCAATCAGTTTTGAAGAATTTCATTTTTGGGTTAGATTTTATTTAATTTCGATTTTGAGTTTTGAGTTTGATTTCGATAATTCTGAGTTTAGGAGATTCAAAGTTGGGGTGTTTTACTGTATATAAATTATTTTTAGATTTTTCTGTGCATATTTTATTTCGCCAAAAATGTTTGAGGTGTCCGAAAAAGGAGTTTGATAAAAATTTTAAAGTCAGTAAGTTAAATTAGTCAAATTTGCAATCAATTACCTACTTAAGTATATTTGGACACAATTAGTCACCTAGTTGATATTTAACCAAATTACAAAATCCTTCTTTTTCTTTTTTAAAATAAATTTTGAAACACAACGTAAATATAGGTTCATAGCATGTGGTAAGTAAAATATTAAAAAGAGTTTGAGCATGGAGTAATATCCCGAGCATTAACATTATCACAATATCACTAGACACGAGCACCGTAAAACCGCAAGATTTATATCCACTCTAAAACGCACACGCAGACTACTTAAGATTATACTAGTACGGAGTATTATTAAGCACAAAATTTAATACTCCCTCCGTCTCTTATTACTTTTTCTGTTAATCATGTACGCATTTGTCAACACACACTTTTTGATCGTTAATATCTTTAATTTCGTATTAGTATTAAATATAAAAAATTTAGTGTATTAAAGTACTCATAAATACGAATCAAACAAAATCACTCATGACTATATTTTGTCTTGTAAATTATGTGTAAATTAGTAGTCAATCGCTTACAATGAACAGTACAAAAAGTCAAAACATGAAAAGCTTTCCGAGATGGAGGGAGTACTACTACAAAATTACAGAACAAAAGGTCCAGTCGATTGGGTGTATTGAGATTTGAGCTGCTTTATTATGGCTATCAACAAATTTGTCGTTATTGTTAATAACAAAAATATTATAACTCCAAGAAAAAGGCGGAAAAGGCGGATTGAGTGGTAGTTCTCTTCTCATAGCTTATTTAAAGTTCAGTAATATTTGGTCTGTTTGACCTGGCTTAAAAATAAGTTTTTTTGGACTTATTTTCGGGTAAAAATTTCATATTTTGATAAATATTTTTTATACAAGTATTTAATATATATTTGAGATTCTATAAGTTGCAAAAAAAAGTTAACTTTTTTCAGAAAAAAGTTAGAAATCTCTAACTTTGTCTTAAAATAAGTTGACTTATTCTGGAAAAAAGTTTCTCAAAACACCCCCATTATACTTTCTCGGTCCCATATTTTTTGATTGAATTATTATTTATAATTGTCCCAAAATATTGGCTGATTTTTTTTTAAATTCATTATTATCTTTGACTACTGAGCTTGATAACCTAGTTTTTTGATCTTATAATTATCAATAATTAATAATACTATTATAAATACATGTTGATGTTTTCAATACTATCAATAATTAATTGTTATACTGTAAAAAGTGTTAACTTATTCTTTAAACTTTTTACAATATGCATATCAAATTTAATTACTAAAAAAAGTATTTTTAACAAATTGTTTTAATATGATATACATATTTTTAATTTTTGGTTCCAAAAAATAAATAACTATCAAAATTCACTTATTTTTATTCTCTATATAGATATGTAAATTAAAAATAAGATTAATTTATTGGGAGAATAACATATAGTGTAACTTAATCTAAAATAAGAAAATTTATTTTAAATACATTTAAAATTAAAATTTTGTAATCAAACTTAATTTTTTAAAACCAACAAGTTGGCAGCTAGAGTTGAAAAATTAGCTATTGTAGTAGGGTTTCAGCGGAGCTCGTATATCCAATCAACTAAAACAAATTTAAATTTTTTATTTTGAGAATTATTTTACAATATACATGTCAAATTTAAATTTTTAAAATAATATTTCAAATAATATATTTTAACACTATATACAAGTGGTATTAATTTTTGATCTCCCCAAAATAATTAAAGTAATTAAAAATTATTTATTTAAGTAAATATAACTTAATGTAAAATAAGAAATATTATTTTCTTGAATTCATTTAAAATTAAAATTTTGTAATCAAACTTAACACTTAAAAATCAAATAAATTGTCAAAGTTCAATCATTTTTTATTCTGAGAATTGTTTTACAATATACATATCAAATTTAAATTGCTTAAAAAAGTTGACACAATAAATTATTTTAACGTGAAACACATATTTAATATTTTAAAAGTTTCAAAATATTCATTTATTGGAATGAGTGGTAAATTAAGAAAAAGAGAATACTGATTAATTAAGATAATAAGCCATTATAGACTTCCTTAATCTATGTGCAAAAGTTAAACTGGCCAACAAATATGGGACGGAGGGAGTACAAAATTTACAACAGTTATCAGAGGAAACTCTACCGACCGAGACTTTTAACCAAATAAGTTAATAAGGAAAGTACGATCTAACTTTACTTATTACTCACTCTGATCCATTATATAGGGCGTTTGACTCTTTACACGTAAGTTTAAGAGTTTTGACTATATTGTTAGAATTATTTTTTTCATTTTTTTTTGTTTAGAATAAAAATAAAAATATTATATTTTTATTCAAAACAAGAAAATTAAAAATATATTAATTTTAACTATTAGTCAAAACTCCTAAAATTACGTGTAAAAAGTCAAACGCATTATATAATAGACCAGAAGGAGTATTATTTACAAATTTAATCATAAACTTGTTAATATTTTAAAGATGGTTATGACATCAATATTACTATAAAGATGACTTTGTCGCCAAGTATTATATTAATAAGGTTTTTGGCCGACTAGGCTGTAATACCTTTATAATTTAAATTATATAATTTATTTTTCTTACTTATAAATTTCGTTGTATATATAATTACTTAATTATTTATGTGTCAGACTGTTACATCTTGTTTTAAATATTCATTCTGTAAATCAGAATGACGAATCTTGAAAAATTAGAATTTTTTGCATTGAATGTCTCTGGGGATAATTTTCTATCTTGGGTGCTCGATGTAGATTTACATCTTAGTACTAATGGATTAAAAGTCAATATTGAATTAGGGAAACCCATATTGTCGAACAAAATGCAAAAATAATTATATTTCTTAGGCATCACATCCATGGAGATTTAAAATCTGAATACTTAATAGTCAAAAATTCACTCCCAATCTTTGTTACCGAATATAATTTTATGTTATTCAAAACCAGTTCAAGACTAATTTTATGTGGTAAAAAATTAGTGATGTTGAGATGATAGAAAAGACCATCTCAACTTTTCACCCCAATACTATGATTCTGGTGTAATAATATAGAGAACACAATTTTTTAAAAGTACAATGGGTTGTTATCTTTCATTCTTGTGGCTGAAAAGAATAATGAGTTGTTGAAAAATCATCATATACGGTCCACAAGCTCTGCCCAGTTACCTGAAGTACATAACACGTTATTCCTGAAGAATAAACGTGGGAAGGGGCATATAGGAGGACGGGGTTATGGTCAAAATCGTGGGCGTGGAAATTTTTATGGACGATTTCAAAACCATTATAATTCTGGCCACCTGAAGTTGCAACATGATGTTTACAACAACGCTGGCCACCATAAGTGGTAGAATAAGGTGTTAATTAAGTAGAAGGCAACACAATAAATAGATGTTTGTCATAGATGTGGGGCTGAAGGGCATTGGGTACGTACTTGTCGAACACCAAAACATCTTGTTGAACTCTACCAATCATCTAAAAGGCCCAATAGAAAAAGGATGAAAACAAATTTAACACACTATAATCAAAATTTAGGTAATATACCAACTAACGAGATCTTAAATGTACTAGACACGGTGCCAACCTTTGTTATGATTTAGATGACTAAGTTTCTTATATATCTTCTATTACTTTATGTTTTCATGTTCTTATTTTATAAATCTATTTTATGTTCGTGTATTATCTTAATAAAATCGTTGTTTGCTTATATATATGTATCATAAGTATGGGAGATATATTCATTGTTGATTACGCGACTACTCACACTATTTTATGAAGTCAGAAATATTTCTCACAGTTGACTAAAACCAACTTACACTGTGGACGATTTCGGGCACATATAGTATAATAGAAGGTTTTGGAAAAACTAGTTTTCTTCTATCAAATGATACACAAATTCATATACCTAATGCTCTTTATACTAGTCAATTCAGTATGAACCTCCTAAATTCTAAAAATATCCGATATAATGATCTTCATATCGAAACGACTAGTGAAAATGAAAAGAAATATTTTCTCATCACTTCAACTAGCTCATGCTATAAGAAGATCTTAGAGAAGTTACCCTCATTCTCTTCCGGATTATACATTACAAAGATCAAAGTCATTGAACCCCATATAACTACCATTCCTAGAATCATAGACCCTAAATATTTTATCCTCTCACATTAAAGACTTGGTCATCCAAGGATGACTATGATGCATCGTATTATAGAAAATTCTATAAGGCATCCTCTTAGATATCAAAATATCATACCATATAACGAACTTCCTTGTTCAGCATGTTCCTTGGGAAAACTGATTGCCCCGCCATCTTTTGTTAAACTTCAAACCGAGTCTCCAAATTTTTTAGAAAGAATTCAAGGAGATACGTGTGGTCTCATTCATTCATCCTCCGACCCTTTTAGATATTTCATGGTTTTAATTGACGCTTCAACTAGATGATCCCATGTTTGTTTACTTTCAACACGAAATATAGCCTTTGCAAAATTAGTTGCTCAAATAATTAAACTACGATCTCAATTCCCTAATCATCCCATTAAATCAATTCATCTAGATAAAGCTACCGAATTTACATCTTCAGCTTTCAATGATTATTGTATGTCGGTAAAAATTTCCGTTGAATACCATCTAAAACATGTGCATACATAAAATGGTTTGGCTAAATCTTTAATTAAAAAACTTTAACTCATTGATCGTCCTTTACTATTAAGAGCTAAGTTACATACATCTGTTTGGAGTCATGCTATACTACATGCCAAGAACTAATAAGAGTTAGACCATCCGCTTATCATAAAGAATCCCCCCATCAATTAGTTCCCGGTCAAGTATATGATATTTCCCATTTTAAGATTTTTGGTAGCTCTATATATGTTCTCATTGCTCCACCACAAAGAATAAAAATGGGACCCCGAAGAAGACTTGGGAATCTATGTTAGCTTTGGTTCACCGTCTATCATAAGAGATCTTGAACCATTAACTGGTGATGTTTTTACTTCCTGTTATGATAACTGTTATTTTGATGAGTCTGTATTCCCTTCATTAAGGGGAGATAAAGTTTTGCATAAATTTAATTCTGATAGTATGCTTCGGAATTTAATTCTATTGATCCATATACTAATCAATGTGAATATGAGGTTCAAATAATTATTCATATGCAAAATATTGCTAATGAAATGCCTGATAATTTTAATGATTCTAGACATATTATGAAATTATATATTGAACATTCCCTTGAAGTGACACATATTCTGGATAATACCCATTAAGTGGTATTACCTCCTGAAGAGGTTCGAAAATGAAAATTGATCGGACTAGCCCTTGGAGTGACACATGTTTTGAAAAATACCCCCGAAGTGGTATTACATCTTGAAGAGGTTCGGGTTTGAGCCTCAGAAGTGGCTGTAACAAATACAACAGAAGTGGTATTACCTCTAAAAGAGGATATTGCCCCAGAAGTGGCACATGCCATAGAAGCAAAGATACTTGAAAACTTTAAGATCTCAATAAGTTATGTACATAACAGGAAATTGTTGGATCGTGGGAGTACTGAAATTGATGAGGTATATGATTTTTCTGTGGCATGTGATATTATTATGAACTCTGATCCTGAATCACAAAGTGTGGAAGAATGTCGACAACGAGATGATTGGCCAAAATGGAAAGTTGCAATACATGAAGAATTGCACTCCTTATGCAAGAGAAATGTAGTTGGACCTGTAGTCCAGACACTAGTTGGTGTGATCCCTGTTGGGAATAGATAAATATTTGTACGGAAAAAATAAGAGAAATGAAATTGTGAGATATAAGACCCGGCTAATAGCCTAGGGATTCTCTCAAAAACCTGGATATGATTAACATGATACATATTATCCTCTGATGGATGAAGTTACTTTTCATTTTCTAATGGGTATGACTTGTATGGAAAGTTTAGAAAAATGTCTTATGGACATTATGACAGCATACTTCTATGGATCACTTGATAATGATACTCGAAGGATTAAAATTAGAAGACACTAAGTCTCATCATTTATATTAAGTTAAACTACAACTACCATTATATGGTTTAAAATAATCTGGTCGTATGTGGTATAAGAGTTATTTATTTTATTTATTTAAATTAATTTAAATAAAAGAGTTTATATAAAAATGTATTGTAACTAAAATTTAATTAAAAATTGTGTTTGAAGTTGAGTAGTAGGTAATAAATATTTTGACAAGTTTAATTAAAAATTACATTTAGAGTTTGAGTAGATGACAAATAAGCCGTTAGATTTTATTAAAAATTAGACGGTTAAGATCTTTTTTATGATTCAACTGAAATTGGACGGTTAGAATCTTTTTTATGATTCACCTAAAATTGCCTAGAAAAAATATGTTATAGATTCTGTCTTTGATTTTTATATATTTGAAATTGTCTTATACCTTTGATTGTAAAATCTGTCAAAAAAACACCTTTAATACTTTTTTCTAAATTTTAAATGTTATAAAAATATTTTTTCTACATAATGTGCACTCTCCGGTTAAAATAGATAACACTATAAATAGTAGCCTCCCCGACAATTGTATACTCTAATCAATTATATTGTATAAATCAATTTTTTTGAAAACTTATCTTAATTTTATTGTATTACTTATTTGAAAAATGGTAATCACGCGGTTAAAAAATAAGAGTAAAATTAAGAAATTAGGATTTTCGCAAAAAAAGAAAAGAAATTAGGATAAATATATAAAAAGTTTTTTTGAGAATTATAATTTAACTATCTAAGAAATGTTGGTATGATAGTATGAGAAATAACAACAATTAAAAAGTGCTAGAAGAGAGGTACTAGAATTTTAAAAAATAAAAATTACTATCTAACGGGGCTCTAAAAATGATCAAGAATAAAATAAATTATATTAATTATTTTAAAGGTAACGGAGCTTCAATCTCTCTTAACCTCCTTAATTCCGCCCCCGCCAACACCTGCGACTAAATATGTTTTTTCTTCTTCGGCTACCCTGTATATATCAATCAGACCGGTCATACTTCCCTTGTTTGAATTACCTGATCTTCCTTTGCGATTTAGCACATTCAATACATGACTATTCTTACGAATTCAGTGTTACTCTTATCGAAAAGTAGAAATTACATAATAAAATACTTATCCTCTAGATTAAAAAGATTAAATTCCTCTAAAAGTTTCCTAAAAGATTCTACCTGCTAGAAGTGTAATGATGGAAAAAGATAATTTTACTAGATAAAAGTTTAGACCGAATTCAAAAGACACTTGTTTTTCGATAAATTTATGCCCCCAACTTTGAAGCTTCGCTTTATCACGTGATTTCCTCTAAATAAACAATCTAAAAGTCGAAAGCGATCAAAATGGAAAGATCATATAATAATATAAATAAATAAGGTCATGGGAGCCGACACCTTCTATTATCATCATAATTTTCGTTTTCATTAAGCAACTGAGTGTCCTAATTAAAACGTAGTTAAGCTAGCAACGGTTGAGTGAAGGAAACATATGTCACAATCCTAAAATCAATGTCTATATACATTTCGTGTGTAATTAGTATGTTTATATTTCCATACGTGTGTAATTAAGTTTGTGCCTATCGAAGCTACTAGCTATGTGCATTACAATATTCTTTATAAATTTGTTATCAATGCCATCGATTAAATTGATATTTTTTTTCATATAAATTTTATATTTTTAATAGGTTTTAATTATTTAGGTTATATATCTGTTATAATTTGTGTTTAGTTAATTTTTTATTTAATTAGGTATTTGATCCTTAATTGTATGCCCAAACAAGCAAGCACTTTTCTTAATCTGGTGATTATAACACAGCTAGCTAGCTAGCTAGTTTTGCTATCGCTTTCCAAATAAAGTAAATTTTTGCTATTTAATATATTCAACTTCCTATAATGGAATGTATTTGATTAAATAATTAGCTTTAACATAAATAATTTTATTGATATAACTTTAATTATGAGTAACCCACTACTGAAACAAAAGCAAATTATGTACTCTAGTCGTGATTAGAGCTGTAAACGAGTCGAGTCGAGTCGAGTTTTTCCTTAACGAGTTCGATCTCGAGTTTTTCTAACCGAGTCGAGCTCGAACTCGATTATTAAACGAGTTTTTTTTTTGCGCCGAACTCGGGTTCGTTTACGACCGAGTCGAGTCGAGTCGGTAACGAGCCTACCGAGTCGATCCCGAGTCCGAGTCGAGTCGGGTTTTTCAATTTTTTTTTAATTTTTTTTTATTTTTTTGGGCTTATTTTTTTAAATAAAAATTAAAATTAAAATACTAAAAATTAAAAATTAAAATTAAAACACTAAAAACTAAAATTAAACACTAAAAACTAAAATTAAAACACTAAAAAATAAAAACTAAAAACTAAAACAATAAAAAAAAATATATATTTTTATATTTTTTATCGAGTACCGAGTTTTTACCGAGTCGAGTCGAGTCGAGTCGAGTACCGAGTCGAGTCAAGTCGAACAACCAAAAAACTCGACTCGACTCGTTAAGCTTAACGAGCTTTTTTTTCTTGCCGAACTCGAGCTCGTTAACGAACCGAGTCGAGTCGAGTCGGGTTTTAGTCGAGTCGAGTCGAGTCGATCTCGAGCCTACCCGGTTCGTTTAACAGCTCTAGTCGTGGTTGATACAATATCATATTATATATGTACAATTTACATATTTCAAACTTTGCTTTACGTATAAAATACAGTCAACTTTATGCATTATTATATGTAGGTGTTTTCGTTTATAGCATGCATATACTATATATTGTAAAGTGTCAAGTTCACTGGTTTGATGTAATTATGTTCGGATATTTGAGAAAAGCTAGAGTGTGGAAAATATGTTTTATTATTGATGTTAATTGTGATTAATTATCATACTTTTACCACTCAGTTGGTTAATGATGTTTCTTGTTTAAGGGTAAGACATGTATTCTCTTGATACTTGACACTTGACAGCTAATTGACAAAGTAAAACTTCAAAATTATCATGCATGTGTGTGTATTAATAGCTTCATTCGTTTGATTAAAATTGTGTTGAGTATTTATTAAGCTAGCTAGGAAGTATTTTAGGATTATGTTTTCCGGTTAGATGCACAAATTTAATTTATACTAAGATAAGATTCGATTCGAGTGAAAACGGTTCTTCTTGTATAAATAATAATTTTTCTCACTATTCGTTAAAACATATATATTGTGATTCACTCCATTCATTTATATTATATTTTAATTTAAATTTTGCGATATGATCAATAGGATTCATGTATGTATATGCATGGTCCTTCCTATACTCGAACAAGATCGATACATAGACTGTCCTAAATTTCTGAATTATTAAAATATAAATTATAAGAAAAATATGTAATATATATAGATCAGGTCTCATAAACTAATTGGTAAAAGGATAAATTTGGTGTCTAAACTTGGTGTCTGAAACCGGCAAAATGTTTCAAATGAGTTCTAATGTCAATTTAGACACTAAATTGTCAAAACTTGTCAAGTTTAGACACCAAATTTGCCCTTTCACCAATTGGACAACAGGCCTTTGTGTACATGATTAAACATGATTAAAACAATGTGAAGATCAAGCTAAGAGCGATGGTTAAATCCATATGACTTGGAAGCTACCAAAAACAATTCTTCATTCCTGTCATATATATGTATGGCCCTCTTATGCATTGAAGAGTATTCCGTACGTTTATATATATATATATATATATTAGTCTCTTTGTCTCTCTGATAAATATACATGTATAATATTTATATATGTAATTATAAACTGTGACCTACACTTTACCTTAAATACAACTGTAATATCCATAATTATTTAGTGATAAAGTATTAATTAATTAGAATGATAATATTTAGATAAAATAATATTTAGTTATAAGAAATTGATTAGAAATAGGAATTGTAAATTATTAATAATTAGATTAGAATTAGAATAATAGTTTTAAAATATATATATATATATATATGGTGTAATACACGTTTTATTTAAACCCTAAGGATACACTCATTAGCAGAGCCGCATAGCAGAGCAGAGGGAGAAAGGAAAATAGCAGAACAAGATCGTTATCATATCTAATATATTAGCACGGTACTTTTTCTCTTATACGACTTCTATATCTTGTTTTCAATTCATTAGTTTATAATATGTCATGTGGGCATATATTTTATATAATATAAGTCATGGATTATGAAGTTACCTCATGTTGTGTGTTGCCATGTTCACGAAGCTTTATATGTTCAAAGACTAAAGTCAAGTTACATGGTATTTGTTTTAGCATATAGTATATGTTTAGCGAAACATGTGCGGCCACTACAACATCAGTTGGTTGTAATTGATTTACTAAAACATTAATTTCTATAGATATTAATAGGATTATTATAAGCTGCTGTAGGTCCGATGTTGTAATATAAATGAATGTATTTACTAATAAATTATATTTATATAATTAGATTGTGAAACGAGTGTTTAACTGATCTTTTACAGATTTGGATAATATTTGAGGTTACTATGTTTAAGGTACGGATTTCGTCCCCTTTCTCTTCAGCGCTACTCTTTTTAGGATTAATTATATTAATTCGTTCCTTTCGTAAACTGTTCATTCTGTTATTACTCATTTTAACTGTTTTGATTCTCCGAAAGTTATTTTAAAGTCTATTTCAAAATATTTAAATATTTGTTCTGCGATTTTCGAAAATTATGTAGTTGCGTAGAATATTTGAAATATCTGTTTCAGGTGATTTTAAAATTGTGAAATTATTTTATTGAACCCTTAGAGAGATATAGGGTATACCGATTTAACCAGCTGTAGGGGTACTACAGCCATGTCATTGCGGCACCAGTGGCATGACACTTCCGTGGCAGTGTGATTAGTCACGGCGTATCCTTCTGATAGCTCAGGTGGTGAGCTTTGCGCATTTTGATATTTGTTTGAGGATACGTGGGTGCACCCAGAGTCTGATTTGATTTGTGATTTGTTATTTGACGGTGACGTTGTATATGCCGTACACGTTGTCCGGTTTGTTGCACGCATTAGGTACCCTATGATGTGTGTATCTGTTATCTGTTCTGTATCGGTATGAAATATCCTAACCCTTCGTTGCTTCAGCCTTGTTTTAAAAATTAATGTTTATTTATAACTGTCAAACTATATATCTTCTTTCTGTTTTATTAAATTGTATTCCAATCCGTACTGGGCATTTGGCTCATGCCGTATTCTTTCTTCTGGCAGGTACTTAAGGGGATCTTGGGATGTGTGATGGAGAGCTACCCTTACTTCATTTATTAGGATATTTGAACTTCTCAGATTATTTTAGTCATTTTCATTATTAGAGATTTTGGATTTATTCGTATTTATCATTTTGAATTATTTTGGAGGTTTTAGTATTATTTTGGAAGACATTGTTGGACATATTTATTTATTTTAAGGTGGATTTTAGTACTCTATATACAGGTTTGTGGTTTGGAAGTAACCCCTCATCTCATTTTGGGAAGGGGGTGTTACAGAGATGGCATCAGAGCTTAGGTTCTTTCTTGTAGAAAACCTATTTAGGTTTGACCTGTGAGTTTGGGTAGACATTAGGATGGATACTCTGATTTAAATTTCATTCAGCTTTATTCTCTTCAAATTGATTCATAAATGCTTCCGCTTATATATTCTTGTGATCTTCATTCGTGTCTTATCTTATATTGTAGATGCCTCCTAAAAACCGTAATCAAACTAACGTGAATGTGAGTCCAGCTCAGTTAGCTCAGATGATATCTCAAGCAGTGACTCAGGCTATACAACAAGCTTTTCCAAATCAGGGGAACCAAGGTAACCAGAATGGTCAGGGAAACCAAGACAACCAGAATGGCCAGGGAAATCAGGGAGATCAAAGGAATCATGAAGGTCAGGGAAATCAGTTGGAGTCTTTTGCATGGTTGGAGAGGTTCATTAAGCAGAAACCAGAATCTTTTCATTCAGCACCAACTCCAATTGAAGCTGAAAATTGGATTGTTCATCTTGAAAAGATATTTGATGCTTTGGGTTGTGATGACTCTCAGAAAGTGAAGTTGGCCGTGTATAAGCTAGAGGGGGATGCTCAGAGGTGGTGGAGAGGAGTGAAAACCATTAAGGGTGAGGAGTTTATAGAGGCATTGACATGGCCGGTGTTTACAGAGTTGTTCTATGAGCAGTACTTTTCAAATGCTGACAGAGAAGCTTATTTGAGGGAATTTCATTCTATCAGTCAGAATCATGATGAGACTATTACTGACTATATGGCGAGATTTATCAGGTTGGCTGGATTTGCTGGGACAATTGCAGGAAATGCTGCACAACAGGCAGAAAAGTTTAAATGGGGGTTGAAACTTAACTTGAGGGGTCATATTATCTCTCTCAAATTTCCAAGTGTGGCAGAGGTGGCTGATGCAGCTAAGGATATTGAGAAGGAACGCAGTGATTTTAGAGCTCACAGGTTTCAGAATGATCGTAAAAGGGGAAGAGATGATCAGGGTTCAGTGCAGGGTAAGCAATGGAATGGAGGACATGGTAATCAGCAGGGACAGTGGCGTGGAAGGAATCAGTATAACAGGTCTCAGTCAACTTATGGTCAGAATCAGTATGGTGGTCAGAAGAATAATCAACAGTTTCAGCAACAGCCTAGACAGTGGCAGAACCGTCAACAGGGGCAAGGCCGTTATTCAGTGTATGGGGGAAACCCAAATATGATTCCAGTTGCACCTTGTGCTACATGTGGTGGACATCATCCGGGCAGGGCTTGTTATAGACAGACTGGAGCATGTTTCTTGTGTGGTAGCATGGAGCATAGGGCAAAGGATTGTACAGTGTCACGCAATACTGGTGGTGGAGGAAGTGGCAGTGGAGGAACTGGTAGTGGAGGTCAGCAGAACCAGAAGAATCCTTCAGGCAGGGTGTTTGCATTAACCGCTAATCAGGCAGCAACTAACTCAGGTACCGTTTCTGGAACACTTCATGTGGGTACACGTGAAGCTTATGTGTTATTTGATACTGGTTCGACTCATTCTATTGTGTCCTTATCATTTGTTCGTTATCTTGGAGTTTTACCTTCATTACTTGATCCTCGTTTGTGTATTGCTACCCCAATGGGGAATTCTATTATTATTTCTGAGGAGTACAGAGGGTGTCCGATAGCTGTGGGAGATAGGAATTGTAAGGTTAACTTGCTTCCGATGTTGATGCATGATTTTGACATTATTCTGGGTATGGATTGGTTGAGTGAGCATCGTGCGACAATTGATTGTCCAGGGAAGTGTGTGATCTTTGGAGATGTGAATAAACCAGAATTTGTGTTTCAGGGGTCTCAACCGAAAGGAGTGGTTAAAATTATTTCAGCCTTAAAGGCAAATAAACTTTTGTCTAAAGGTTGTGATGGTTATCTTGCTGTTGTGAGGGATATGTCTAAGGATGAGCCTCGCATTGAGGATTATCCGGTTGTGAATGAGTATGCAGATGTATTTCCAAAAGATCTAACTGATTTGCCGCCACAAAGAGAAGTGGAGTTTACTATTGAGCTTGTTCCAGGTGCAGAGCCTATTTCTAAGGCGCCATACCGAATGGCACCGTTGGAGTTGCAGGAATTAAAAGAGCAATTACAAGACTTGTTGGATAAGGGGTTTATCAGGCCGAGTGTATCTCCATGGGGTGCTCCAGTGTTGTTTGTGAAGAAGAAAGACGGGTCTATGAGATTGTGTATTGACTACAGGGAGTTGAACAAGGTGACTGTCAGAAACAGATATCCTTTGCCACGCATTGATGATTTGTTTGATCAGTTGCAAGGGGCGAAGTACTTTTCGAAGATAGATTTGAGATCTGGTTACCACCAGTTACGAGTAAGGGATGAGGATATTCCGAAGACAGCATTTCGCACTCGATATGGTCATTACGAGTTTCTTGTGATGTCTTTTGGGTTGACGAATGCACCAGCAGTATTTATGGACTTGATGAATAGGGTCTTTCATGACTACTTGGATAAGTTCGTTGTGGTTTTTATTGATGATATCTTAATATACTCTAGGAGTAAGGAAGAGCATGAGGAGCATTTGCGCATTGTACTTGAAATTTTGAGGGAGAAGAAATTGTTTGCAAAATTTTCGAAGTGTGAATTCTGGTTGGAGCAGGTTGCATTTTTGGGGCATATTGTGTCTGGTAAGGGAATTGAGTTGGATCCTGCGAAAGTCGAGGCTATCACAAATTGGCCGAGACCTAGTACTGTGACAGAGGTGAGGAGTTTCTTGGGTTTAGCAGGTTACTATAGGCGTTTTGTAGAGGGCTTCTCATCCATAGCTTTGCCGTTGACTCAGTTGATGCGGAAGGGTGTTAAGTTCGAGTGGAATGATGATCGTGAGAAAAGTTTTCAAGAGTTAAAGAAGAGGTTGGTGTCAGCCCCTATACTTGTTTTACCATCAGGGAGTGGAGGATATCAGGTTTATAGTGATGCTTCTAAGAGGGGTTTGGGGTGTGTTCTTATGCAGCATGGGAAGGTAATTTCGTACGCTTCTAGGCAGCTTAAACCCTATGAGGTAAATTATCCTACCCATGACTTGGAGTTAGCAGCAGTGGTCTTTGCCTTAAAAATTTGGAGGCATTATTTGTATGGAGAAACTTGTGACATATTCACTGACCACAAGAGTCTCAAATATATTTTTACACAAAAAGAATTAAACATGAGGCAGAGGAGGTGGCTTGAACTTATTAAAGATTATGATGCTAAAATTCAGTACCATCCAGGAAAGGCAAATGTAGTGGCAGACGCTCTTAGTAGAAAGAACTTGGGAAGTGTTGCATCTCTTATTACTCAACAACACCTTATTTCAGATATGGACCGATTGGGTGTGGAATTGTATATTGGAGAATCAAATGCAATCCTAGCAAGTTTGAAGGTGGAATCAAATCTAGTCTCAAGGGTTAAGGAAGCTCAGAAAAGTGATACAGGGCTAGAAGCTATTAGATCGAATGTGGCAGATGGTAAGCAAACGGAGTTTCATGTTGATGATAATGGTGTGGTATGGTTGGATAGTAGATTGTGTGTACCTTCAGACTTAGCGATTCGTGAAGCAGTTTTGACTGAGGCTCATAGTTCTTCATTTTCTATTCATCCGGGTTCTACTAAGATGTATCGAGATTTGAAGAAGCACTTTTGGTGGAGTGGGATGAAACGGGACATAGCAGAGTTCGTGGGGAAATGTCTTACTTGTCAACAAGTGAAGATTGAACACCAGAGATCTAGTGGACTATTACAGCAGTTGGATATCCCGGTTTGGAAGTGGGAAAACATTACCATGGATTTTGTCACGGGTTTACCAAGGACTTTTAGGAAGAATGATGTTATTTGGGTGGTGGTTGATAGACTTACAAAATCAGCTCATTTTTTACCTATTAGAGAGACTACTCCTATTCATGATTTGGCAGAGATATTTCAACGAGATATTGTTAGACTTCATGGTGTGCCTGTGTCGATAGTTTCAGACAGGGATACGAGGTTTACTTCGCGTTTTTGGAAGGGATTTCAGCAGGCTTGGGGTACGAGGCTTAATTATAGTACAGCTTTTCACCCCCAAACTGATGGACAATCAGAGAGGACTATTCAGACGTTGGAGGATATGTTGAGAGCTTGTGCTTTGGAGTGGTCTGGTGATTGGGATAAATATTTATACCTTGTGGAGTTTGCGTATAATAATAGTTGGCAAGCGAGCATTGGCATGCCACCATTTGAGGCGTTGTATGGTAGAAGATGTAGAGCACCGACTTGTTGGAATGAGGTTGGAGAAAGTGTCATTGAAGGGCCAGAGTTGATTCGGGTAACTAACGAAAAGGTAGAACAGGCTAAAGAAAACTTAAAGGAAGCTCAATCGCGTCAAAAGAGCTATGCAGATCAAAAGAGAAAATTTGGTGGATTTGAGCCTGGTGATCATGTGTTTTTGAAGGTGTCTCCTTGGAAGGGTGTTAAACGTTTTGGTATGAAAGGGAAGCTTAGTCCGAGATATGTTGGTCCTTTTGATGTTATAGAGAGAGTAGGGGAGGTTGCTTATAGAGTAGCATTGCCACCACAGTTATCCCATGTGCATAATGTGTTCCATGTGTCTGTTCTAAGGGGTTACAAGTATCATCCGCTGCACGTAGTTCAATATCCGTTACATAAGATTAGGGAAGATCTTTCTTGTGAGGAAGAAGCTGAAACTATTTTAGCTCGAGAGGAACGAATTATGAGGAAGAAAACTATTCCATTTGTTAAAGTTTTGTGGAAAAACCATTCTGAGAGAGAGGCTACTTGGGAGTTAGAAGAATCTATCCGTGAGAAATATCCGCACTTATTTGATTCAGGTACGAGTTTTAGTTTCGTTAGATTCCGGGGACGGAATCCTTTTCAAGGGGGTATATATGTAATATCCATAATTATTTAGTGATAAAGTATTAATTAATTAGAATGATAATATTTAGATAAAATAATATTTAGTTATAAGAAATTGATTAGAAATAGGAATTGTAAATTATTAATAATTAGATTAGAATTAGAATAATAGTTTTAAAATATATATATATATATATATGGTGTAATACACGTTTTATTTAAACCCTAAGGATACACTCATTAGCAGAGCCGCATAGCAGAGCAGAGGGAGAAAGGAAAATAGCAGAACAAGATCGTTATCATATCTAATATATTAGCACGGTACTTTTTCTCTTATACGACTTCTATATCTTGTTTTCAATTCATTAGTTTATAATATGTCATGTGGGCATATATTTTATATAATATAAGTCATGGATTATGAAGTTACCTCATGTTGTGTGTTGCCATGTTCACGAAGCTTTATATGTTCAAAGACTAAAGTCAAGTTACATGGTATTTGTTTTAGCATATAGTATATGTTTAGCGAAACATGTGCGGCCACTACAACATCAGTTGGTTGTAATTGATTTACTAAAACATTAATTTCTATAGATATTAATAGGATTATTATAAGCTGCTGTAGGTCCGATGTTGTAATATAAATGAATGTATTTACTAATAAATTATATTTATATAATTAGATTGTGAAACGAGTGTTTAACTGATCTTTTACAGATTTGGATAATATTTGAGGTTACTATGTTTAAGGTACGGATTTCGTCCCCTTTCTCTTCAGCGCTACTCTTTTTAGGATTAATTATATTAATTCGTTCCTTTCGTAAACTGTTCATTCTGTTATTACTCATTTTAACTGTTTTGATTCTCCGAAAGTTATTTTAAAGTCTATTTCAAAATATTTAAATATTTGTTCTGCGATTTTCGAAAATTATGTAGTTGCGTAGAATATTTGAAATATCTGTTTCAGGTGATTTTAAAATTGTGAAATTATTTTATTGAACCCTTAGAGAGATATAGGGTATACCGATTTAACCAGCTGTAGGGGTACTACAGCCATGTCATTGCGGCACCAGTGGCATGACACTTCCGTGGCAGTGTGATTAGTCACGGCGTATCCTTCTGATAGCTCAGGTGGTGAGCTTTGCGCATTTTGATATTTGTTTGAGGATACGTGGGTGCACCCAGAGTCTGATTTGATTTGTGATTTGTTATTTGACGGTGACGTTGTATATGCCGTACACGTTGTCCGGTTTGTTGCACGCATTAGGTACCCTATGATGTGTGTATCTGTTATCTGTTCTGTATCGGTATGAAATATCCTAACCCTTCGTTGCTTCAGCCTTGTTTTAAAAATTAATGTTTATTTATAACTGTCAAACTATATATCTTCTTTCTGTTTTATTAAATTGTATTCCAATCCGTACTGGGCATTTGGCTCATGCCGTATTCTTTCTTCTGGCAGGTACTTAAGGGGATCTTGGGATGTGTGATGGAGAGCTACCCTTACTTCATTTATTAGGATATTTGAACTTCTCAGATTATTTTAGTCATTTTCATTATTAGAGATTTTGGATTTATTCGTATTTATCATTTTGAATTATTTTGGAGGTTTTAGTATTATTTTGGAAGACATTGTTGGACATATTTATTTATTTTAAGGTGGATTTTAGTACTCTATATACAGGTTTGTGGTTTGGAAGTAACCCCTCATCTCATTTTGGGAAGGGGGTGTTACAACAACACAAGTATGCATATCGTAAGTAGAGTAATAATACTAATAATTGGAGAAAACTTAACCTCTTTATCTAGATGAATTATGTATATATATAATGAGACAACAATAAGTTGAATGTTATTTGGAGAAGGCTAGTATAGCTAGAGATAGAGATGGGCCATCACTGCTGCAGCAAACAGAAAGTTAAGAGAGGTCTTTGGTCCCCTGAAGAAGATGAGAAACTCATGAAACACATCACTTCTCATGGCCATGGCTGCTGGAGTGCTGTTCCTAAGCTAGCAGGCATGCATTCTCTTCGTATAAACGTCGATTTTTTCGATTATTTCATTCCTTGATAAAAATGATCTTAATTTTATATTCGTTGTATATGAGTTGAGTTCTGTGGAGAAAATTATTAAATTGGAGATTATATATGTAACATACTATCCTGCAAAACACGATCTATCTATAGAATATATATGGTCTTCAAGGTCTACGACTTAATATTGATTAATGTTGATATATTTATGTATAATTTTCAGGATTGCAAAGGTGTGGAAAGAGTTGTAGACTGAGGTGGATCAATTACTTAAGGCCTGATCTGAAAAGAGGTTCATTTACTGAACAAGAGGAGAGAACAATTATTGATGTACATAGAATTTTAGGCAACAGATGGGCTCAAATTGCCAAGCACTTGCCTGGTAGAACAGATAATGAAGTGAAGAACTTTTGGAATTCATGCATCAAGAAGAAGCTTATTGCCCAAGGTTTAGATCCCAATACTCACAATCTCCTTTCTCTCCATCAAAATCATAATAATGGAAATAATGCATGTAATGTAATTAAGGCCGCCTCAGTTTTCTCTCTAAGTACTACTAGTAGTACTACTATTACTTCACACACAAAATTAGACTCTTTCAAACCTTGTGCTCTAGCCATGCCTCATAAAAACACAACCGAGATCAATGGATTTGAATACAAAAACCTTAAATTCGGTTGGAACACGACTCAAAGTTCGGATTCCTTGATACGATTTGCTAACGAATTTACCCAAATTTCAACTGCTCCGATGAATCAATCCGATTTCGTTGTACTTAATCAAGAAAAATGTGTGTGGGGTACTAGTGCTAGTATTGATCAAAACGTTGGAACAATTACAAGACAAGAAATGGAGCTTGAAGAGGAAGCACACCAAAAGAAGTGTTTCGGAGCGGAGTCGATAATGAATAATGTTAATGAGTGGACAAATATTAATAGTAGTGGTATAATTGAGGGGATGGGTCATTCATTTGATGCTGACTCTAACTTTGATTTTGATTTTATGGAAGCTGCACTAGTGCCATGTGGAATGTACACTGGTGGAAACATCATGGATAATCTTGCATGGGATTGTTAATTAGTCATGTAATTTTAATCCTCGTTTTCTTTCAAATCATTGTTTAATTATATGATGTGATTAGATATAGCGAAGTTAATTGTTTGGTGCCGGCGTTTTGTTTGATTTTTTTCGTGCTCAAATTGACGTAATTTGATTATAAATTAAAAATTATTATTTTGTATTTTTTAAAAGCTCAAAAATAAATTTTAAAAATGATTAGATATATATTCTAATAATATTATTTTTTAAATTTTCTTAATTATATATTATATGTAATATTCAATCAAAAATTAATCAATTTGAGTAATAAAACTCAAAACATAATAATTATTTTTAGATGAAATTAGACTATGAGCCTGTTTGGCTTAATTTTTTTTCTGGAAATAAGTGCTTATTTCCAGAAAAAGTTAGTATGTATGTACTTTTCCTGAAAATAAGTAACTTATTTTCAGTTTTGGAAATCATATTTGGTTTTAAAATTCTAAAATAGATATGTATCAAAAAAAAAATTTGAAAATATGTAAAAAAAAATTTAAAATAAGTTACTTATTTTAAATTTAAACTACCCCAAACGCCCCCTATAATTGATGAAAACACACACGTCTCTCTGTCGGGCTATATACAGTATACACTCATACACCATGCCTAGACAAGGAGTAGGAGTAGCTTCTCTAAGTGATAAGTTAGATTTGTGTTTTAACTGCCAATTGGAAGTTAGTACGTACCCTGTTCCAATTTTACTAGTTTTTTTTTTAAATTATGTATTTTAACAAATTTTATATGTGATTATTTTTTTCATTTCTATTTCTATTTAATAAATAATATTTTTCATTTATAAATAATAATCATTTTAATTTTTAACACATACATTCAGGTGTAAAAATATATTAATAATTATTATTAAATTTAAGATTTTATATTAAATAAAATTTTAAATTTTTATTTGATATAAATTTTTATATTTTATTTTAAGTCTAACTATACTTTTTTGTATATTAATATATTTCAAAAATCAAACTGAATGTTATTTAGGAACATAGAGAATATAAAAAATTTCAACCTTAATAATAATAATAATAATAATAATCCTCATCTTAAATGATAATTTTTAAAATGTTAGAAAATAAACACTGATGCTGTCAGAGAATATCATAACAGAGTTTATGTTGCTGACGTCATCAGAGTTTAAGGAAGTTGTCGGTCAGAGTTTACTCTATCAGAGAATACTCAATTAGAGTTTACTCTAACAGAGAATGCTCAATCAGAGATTAACAACCGACAGAGTTTATCATAAGAGTTTATGAAAGAATCAGACAAATCAGAGTTTGATTTGGATAGTGAAGAAGGAATTCGAATGCAAGTCTAAATTACCTTATTGAAGCTATTCTTTTCATTATCTGTTTTGTAATAGGAATTTGTAACTGTGTCTATATAAACACATATATAGGTTAACATTAAGATAACAATTCAAGCAATATCATTCTTATAACCTAGCAGCTCTTAAGAACATTGAATTTCTTGAGAGAGTTTTGTATTCATATTCATTATCATTAATACAAAACAGTGTTTCTTTTTATACTTGTGTTCTTGATTGATTATTTGGTACTATTACATCCAACCCCCCTTCTGTAATAGATTATCTTTCTGGGCAACAATTGGTATTAGAGCAGGCAGTTAATCACAACTAAAAGATCATAATAAACATGTCTGGAAACAAGTATGAAAGCATCAGAATTCCAATCCTAAAGAAAGCTGAATACCCTACATGGAGGGTAAAGATGATGATGTTCCTAGAAGCCACAGATCCTGATTATCTAGACAGGATCAATGAAGGACAGTATCTTCCAACTAATCTAGTTCCATCAACAATTGTGGAAGGAAGACAGGTCCCTGAATACTACACTTTGAAAGACAAAAAGGAGTGGACTAATGAGGAAAAACAAGAAGTCCTCAAAGATGCGAAGGTAAGGAATATTTTGCATAACAGTCTTGACTCTGTGATCTCTAACATGGTAATTGCATGTAAAACTGCTAAAAAAATCTGGGATGCACTGGAAGTTCAATGTCAAGGAACAAAGGAGATAAAGAAAAATAGAAGATCTGTTCTAATTCAAGAGTATGAATACTTTGAGGCCAAGCAGAATGAGTCTCTCACAGACATTTATGACAGATTTCTAACTCTGTTAAATAACTTGGCTTTAGTTGATAAGGTGTATGATAAAGAGGATTCAAACACCAAGTTTCTTAGGGCTCTTCTAGAAGAATGGGATCTATAAACATCTTTAATAAGAGATAGGGCTGATTTAGATGAGATGTCTCTTGATGAAGTCTATGGAAGATTGAAAACTCATGATCTGGAACTACAGTATAGGAAAAATAGGAAGAGTAGCAAGGCAAAATCTATTGCTTTGAATGTTGAAGCCAAGATTGAAAATCCAAAGGAAAAAGTCCTTAAAGCCTCAACAAGAAAAGGAAAAGTTGTAATGATCAAGGAAAGCAGTGAATCAGAGTTTGAGGCAAACTCTGATGCAAACTCTGATTCAAACTCTGATGACTCCACAGACTCTGACATGATGAAGATGGTTGCCATGATTGTCAAAAGTTTTAAGAAGATGAAGTACAGGAAGTTCAGAAAATAAGGAAACTTCCAAAGGAAGCATGGAGAATCAGAGAAGAAAGACAGATTCAAGAAAAGAGAAGATACAGATGGAAAATCAAAAACTATTGATAAATCAAAAGTCAAGTGTTACAAGTGTAACAAGATAGGGCACTTTGCTACTGAGTGCAGAAGCAAAGAATCTGGAAAAGCACTAATCACATCAAAGAAAGATTGGATGGATTCCTCAGATTTTGAAGCAGAAACAAATTATGCTCTCATGGCAAACACTGATGCCCCCATCTTAAACTCTGATAAGTTACCAAACTCTATCTTCAAGTTTAATACTGAAGATATCCATGAATTAAAGTCTTTTCTTAGAACTTTGCATGTTAGCTTTAAGTCACAGTCTCTTGAAAGTGAAAGATTAAAACCTGAAATATAAACTTTGACTGCTAGGAATGACTTTCTTGAATCTGAAAATTTACACATGCTTAGCACAAGGATAGATTATGAAAATGCTATACACATGCAAACTCAGTTAGAAATTCAAGTTGAATACTTAAAATCTGAGATATCCAAAGAAAAAGAGACTTTCAGAGTTTGGACAAACTCTGGTAAGAAAGTCCGACAAATATTTTCTAACAAGAATTGGACTTCTGCCTTAGGTTATAAATCTGACAAGGAAACACACAAAAGGAAAATTAAGTGAACCTGTGAATTTTGTTAGAGCTAGTAATGAAAAGAAGAATATCTCTGGTGAATGCTCTAATAATGTCAAAGGTAAAAAGAATAGTGTGTCAGAGATTAAACCAGTAAATATAGGATTACTTTCATAGAAGCAACTTAAGGAAAAGTTGAAGGCAGTCACAATTAAAAATCAACCTAAAAAGGTAAAAATAAATAGAAATGGCAAAGTAGGAATTACTAAGGAGAATAATTACAAGTATATTCCTGATGCTCCTAGAAAAACCTGTTTTAACTGTGGTAATTCAAATCATCTTGCTATTGACTGCAAACAAAATAAAAAGAAGGAAACTGAGAGTCCTAGTTCAGAAGTTAGAAATCAAACTAGATATAGACCACAAAATCCATATTTTCACTGTGGTAGTTTATGGCATTCTATTTACACATGTAAAGAATATTATAGTTTGTATTTTAACTATTATGAACTATTGCCTAAAATAAATAAAACTCCTGTCTTTTCTAAAGATACTGTCAAACAAACATATGTGATAAAAGTTGATAAGAGAAAAATAAACTCTGATAATGCAAACTCTGTTAACATAAACTATGATAAAAATACTTCTGCTACAAGAGTTAACAAGTTTCAAAAGAAAGGACCCAAACTTGTTTGGGTCCCCAAACCTACTAATTAATTTGCATTAATTGATTGCAGGGAAACAGGAAAAACATCATAGTGATTGATAGTGGATGTTTTACACATATGACTGGAAACAAACCCCTGCTTTCAGAGTTTGAGGAGAAGGCTGGCCCAGCAGTATCTTATGGAGATGGAAACATAGGAAGAACACTGGGATATGAAAATATTGTTATTGGAAATGTCATCATTGAGAATGTAGCTCTGGTTGAAGGACTCAAACATAATCTGTTAAGTGTGAGTCAAATGACAGACATAGGTTATTCTGTAAAATTTCATGAAACACATTGTGAAGTCAAAAGCAAGATGGCTGGCAAAGTCGTTCTTATTGGTCACAGACATAACAACTTATTTGAAGCTAGATTGGAGGTAAACTTTGATGGTCCCTTAACTTGTTTACTTGGAAAGACATCATCTCTGGAAAGCTGGAATTGACACAAAAAACTGTGTCACTTGAACTTTGGAAACATAAATGAATTGGTGAAAAATGATCTAGTTAGAGGTCTTCCAAAATTTCAATTTCATTCTGATGGACTCTGTGACTTATGTCAAAAGGCCAAACAAAAGAAGACATCTTTCAAGAGCAAAATTGAAAATTCTATTGATCAACCTTTTCATCTATTGCATCTTGATTTATTTGGTCCTGTCAACATTATGTCCATTGGAAAGAAGAAATGTACTCTAGTGATTGTAGATGATTTCACAAGATTTACATGGGTGCACTTTTTGCATAAAAAGGATGAAATTGCAGAGATAATTTTTGATCATATTACTATGATTGAAAATGGGTCACCACACAAGGTAAAGAATCTAAGGAGTGATAATGGAACAGAGTTTATGAACTCTGCTATGGAGGAATTTTGTTCAACAAAAGGAATCATTCAACAATTTTCAACACCTGGAACACCTCAACAAAATGGTGTAGTTGAAAGAAAGAACAGAACTTTCATTGAAGCTGCCAGAACAATGCTAGAAGGAGAAAAGCTACCCACTTATTTTTGGGCAGAAGCTGTGAATACTGCATGCATAACTCAGAATTGCACCTTGATAAATAAACATGAAATGACTCCATATGAAACATTGAAGGGAAGGAAGCCAAATGTAAAATACTTTCACATATTTGGAAGCAAGTGTTTTATTCTCAAAACACATCCTGAACAGTTGAAGAAATTTGAACTCAAAGCAGATGAAGGTATTTTTGTTGGATATGCAATAACTTCTAAAACTTCTTCAAGGGCATTCAAAGTATTTAATCTAAGGACCAGGGCAGTCATGGAATCCATAAATGTCTCTTTTGATGAAGGAAAAATAGCTGGGTTACATGATGAAGATGCTAAGGAAACTCTGAGTTTTGAAAATGAATTGCAGAACATAAACTCTGATGAGCTAAACTCTGATGAGATAATCACTGTTGAGTCAAACTCTGATGAGTTAAACTCTGATTCAGAAATAATTTAATTAGAAATTGAAGATGCTGCACATGTTGAGGGGGAATAACATCAATCATTTACTGATATTAGAGAACAAACTTCAGTTATTGAAATATCAGAGTCTGACCAAATTCTAACAAACACAAACTCTGAAACCCTAAACTCTGATCAATCAAACTCTGCAACCACAAACACTGATCTCACAAACTCTGATGATTCAAACTCTGAGTACATAAACTCTGAATCATTAAACAATGATGGAAGCTTAACTTCAGGGGGAGGATCAACATTTACAGAGGAATCATTCTATGAAGGCACAAATCATGGAAGAGCTTCTAGTTCAAGAAATTTTCCACATCCAAGAAAATGGACCAAAGATCACACACCTGATTTAATTATTGGTGACCTAGATAGTGGAGTGCAGAGAAAAGTTACTCAAAATGAATGTCTATTTCATAGTTTTCTTTCTCAAACAGAACCAAATAAAGTTAAAGATGCTTTGAAGGATGCAGATTGGGTTACTGCAATGCAGGAAGAACTAAATGAATTTGAAAGAAATGAAGTTTGAACCCTTGTTCCAAGGCCAAAGAATAGATCAATTGTTGGCACAAAATGTTTATTTAGAAACAAGACAGACTCTGATGGAATAATTACAAGGGACAAAGCAAGACTAGTTGCCAAAGGTTATTCTCAATAAGAAGGTATTGATTATGATGAAACCTTTGCACCTGTAGCTAGACTTGAAGCAATCATAATCTTTCTAGCTTATGCTGCACACAAAAAATTCAAGGTCTACCAAATGGATGTCAAAAGTGCATTTTTAAATGGAGAACTTGAAGAAGAGGTATATGTTGAACAACCACCTGGCTTTGTCAATCCAAAATATCTAAATCATGTCTACAAACTGGATAAAGCCTTATATGGACTCAAGCAAGTACCAAGAGCCTGGTATGAAACTCTGGCTCTATTTCTACTTGAAAATGGTTTCACAAGAGGTATAATTGACAAAACCTTATTTTATAGAACTCAAGGTAAAGATTTATTATTGGTTCAAATATATGTTGATGATATTATATTTGGTTCCACTAATGAGAAACTCTGTAAAAGATTTTCAAAGCTAATGAAGTCTAGGTATCAAATGAGCATGATGGGAGAAATGAGTTATTTTCTAGGGTTGCAAGTGAAACAGACTGATGAAGGCATTTTCATAAATCAGTCTAAGTATTCAAAGAATCTACTCACTAAGTTTCAAATGCAAGACTCTGTATCTGCTACAACTCCAATGGCTACTGCAACCAAACTTGATCAAGACACTAGAGGGCCTGTAGATATTACAACATACAGAGGTATGATTGGATCACTACTCTATTTAACTGCAAGTAGACCAGATATCATGTTTGCAACCTATCTATGTGCCAGATTTTAGGCAAATCTAAGGGAACCCCATTTGATTGCTATTAAAAGAATTTTTAGATATCTCAAAGGCACCATTAATCTTGGCTTATGGTATCCTAGAGAGTCTGACTTTAAATTAATAGGCTATTCAGATGCTTATTTTGCAAGATGTAAAATTGACAGGAAAAGCACAAGTGACAGTTGTCAATTTCTAGGTTGAAGAATTGTCTCATGACAAATCAAGAAACATAAATCTATCTCAACATCAACAGTAGAGGCTGAATATATAGTTGCAGGAAGCTGTTGTGCATAGATTTTATGGATGAGAAATCAACTGTTAGACTATGGTTTGAACTTTTCAAAAATACCTATTTACTGTGATAACCAAAGTGCTATTGCAATGACAGGAAATCCAGTTCAACATTCTCTGACAAAGCATATCAATATCAGATATCACTTCATAAGGGAACACGTTGAGGAAGGAACAATTGAAATGCATTTTGTTCCCTCAGATCAACAGTTAATAGACATATTCACCAAGCCTCGGTATGAAGTAACTTTTACAAGATTAGTTTCTAAATTAGGGATGGTGACAAGTGGCTCAACTCCTGATAGTAAGTAGTAGACACAATCAGTATTTATGATAAACTCTATCAGAGTCTGTGGCAAACTCTGATAGAAATTGAAATAAACTTTGATCATTGGAAAAGCTAAACTCTATTGGTAAACTCTGACCATCACAAGCTATCAGTGTTTATGGTAAACTATGTCAGTGCTTGGTAAACTCTGACAGTAAATATTAAACTCTTATTACTATAAACTCTGATCCATGTCCTAATGCTCAACTCTGAGATATTTCTATGACATCATATTTTATTTTTGTGACATCATAATTATTATTCTCTGATTGGACTAATCATAGGGCGCGTGTATCTCACGAAAATCGATTCATTTTTAGACACAGATATAAACACTCTTACTGTATTTTGAGAATTGCACTACTCATTACTCTTCTAATAATTTTATGCCACGTGTCCCACTATATTATTTGCAATTGAGAGGGAATAGTTTATTTCATATTTTCACTATCTGCATCTTGTATTCTCTCTCGTTCTCTCTAAAACCCTAATTCTCCTTTACCTGTAAATTTCTATACTTCAATGGCATCCAAAGGTCTTACTTTCCAAAACTATACTTTTGCCGCAATAAATTATTTCTCTCTTTTGATTAAAACCGATTCACCTCAAGATTTTCATGTGATTCAAGACTTTCTACAGCATAGCTACATTAGATATGCGCTTTAGGAACCTTCAAATTTCTCTGCTCAATCTCTGCTCAAAATATGGTCTTCTGCAAAATTCAACAATGCTGCTGATAATGAAGAACTAATAATCACTTTTCAATGCAATGGGAAACATTCAATAACACCTGCTGTGATTCCACAAGCCCTTTATCTTCCTGAAGTGGCTATCTATGATGACCTTCTGAATGATGAACAAATCAAGGAAATAGGCTATGGAGGTAGCCTATCTAAATTGGGGAGTTTGACAAGGCCTCATTTGAGAAGAGAATGGAGCTTCTTCTTTGACTGCATTACAAGGGCTTTCACAGCTAAATGCACAAATTTTGATGCAATTCTGCAGCTGTCTATACACATTGGGTATTCTCTGACCCACAATTTAAATTTAAATTTTCCCTGTTTAATAATTAGGCAATTAACTAGTAAAATAGAGGATGATGCACATACTATTTATTTTACTAGATTTTTACAGTTAATCTTTAGCTATTTGTTGCCTGATGTAACTTTTGAGCATGATCAGAGTCTAGCTAGATTTTGTATGAACAAAAGAATATTTGCTGACTAAGCTAGGAAGGATGGAAAGAAGGAATCTGCATGTAATCTCTGCAACTTGTTTTATCCTACATGGGTCAGGCTTCTCTTAAATCAGAGAATGTCTACTGTTTATGGGAGGGATTTTCTGTCAGTTATTGTGAATCAGAGTTTAATAATCTCTGATTCTAACCCAAGTCAAATACCAAACACTGATCAACAACCACTGCAGCCAACCTCTACAGTTTCCCAAAAGATTGTAGTTGAAAAACACACCTCTCAACAAGGCCAAAGAAGTAAGAAGAGGAAGGGAAAGTCTATTTCTGAGTCTTCTCCAAAGATGAAAAGAAGATTGATTGATGAACAGACAGATTCTGATAAAAGTGATGAAGGTCCAGTATTTCCATTAAAGAAGACAGTGAAGAAAACTTCTGAGATTCCTCATGCACCTTCCATGAAGCCATTTACAGTCAATCCTATGCCAGAATCTAAAAAAAAAAAAAGAAGATTGGTCAAAGCTGCAAACTCTGAAATGATAATCTCTGATGCAGCAATAAACTCTGACAATCTGTTAAACTCTAATGCAATGCTAAACTCTGATGCTGTTATGAAGTCTGGTGAATCTGCATTGCCTGACCAAATAAACAGTAACATCGGTGGAATTGAGTGTAAGGCATAATGTAACATACAATGTAATCGAGGATCTGTAACTCAACTAAAAGTAAAGGACTGGTAAATAATATTATTAATGTAATCACAGGAATCTACCATGAAGATCAGGCAGCTACATGTTTCAGGGTATTTGATGGAATATTGAAGATCACTGACAGAAGTTCATTACTATGTTCAAGCGTCAGTGAAAGAATAAGTTACTCAGTGTTTCAGCAGGTATTAAGATTCAAGTAGTCAGTGCCATAAGATTTCAGTGAAAACAAGAAGCAATAAAGGAATACAACATTCATGTCAATTGGTTTGATTGAGAATATGAAGATCTATACAGTGTTAGTCACTTGTGAACCAGACCAGTGCACTAAGTGTCAACACAAAGAATTTGATTAACATGTTCATTTTAAAAGAAGAATTGACAGAAGCCAAGGAAGTAAGGATATTCTCTAAGTCATTGTACAAGGTGAAGAAATCGACACCTAGCAATTCAAGGTGAAGAAATCGACTCCTAGCTAATCAAGGTGAAGAAAATCGACACCCATCCTTAAATGACCAAAAGAATTTAAGTGGTATTTCATTGTGTCAAGAATTCGACACATAGAAGTTAATCACTTGAAATTCGACACCTAGTCATGTAGTGAAGAAAATTCGACACCTAGTGGTTTCAAGTCATAAGAATTCGACACCTAGTTGTTGAAGTGTTTAAGGCATACACATGGTTAAGGAAATTCGACACCTAGCTTTACATTGGAGTAGAAATCGACACCCACATGTTTTGTGACCAAGGAATGCAGCATGAGGAATTCGACACCTGGATAATTTTCTAAGGTCAAGTACATGGAGGCAATATTCGACACCTAGAAAATATCCACGAATTTCTCAAAGTCAACTCAAGTCAACATATAGGGGAAAAGAATTCGACACTCAATTGTATTTCACTTTATTGTAAAGTCTACATATAAACAAAATGTATTTTCATTTTGAATGTAATCATAACACAACACAAACAAATAGATACAGCTGAGAAAGAGACAGAGAGAATATCAATATCCATTAAAGCTTGTATTTATTGTTGTTGATCAGATTCATTTGAAGCTCATACATTTGTGTGAGAAGTGTAGCACCTTGGGATTATATAATACAAAGTATATTCCCAAAGATTGTTCTTGTTGCTGTGTTTCATTACTGTCATATTTATTGCTCAACCAGAACAGATCTGTGAACACGAACTATTTTGAAAAACTACCACATCATATTCAACCCCCCTTCTATGATGATTTTGGACCTAACAATTGGTATCAGAGCTTGTTGATTGAAGTTACAAATCAAGATCCAAAATAGTTTTTCTAAAAAGTGCATTTTTAGATCTAGAAAAATTTATATTGAAATTTCTTTATTTTTAAAGAAAATTCAATTTCGAATTTTTTAAAGATTTTAAATTCACTAATTTTTAAAAGGCTACCAATCATCAAGAATTTGAATTAAAATTTTATTTCTCGAAATTTAATTTTTATTTGAATTGATTTTAATTTTTAAGAAATTATTTATTTCTTAAGATTTAAAATTCTTCAACCATGAGTACCTAAAAACTTAGCAGTGTTAAAATCCCAACATTTGATAAAAATGAATACATTTTGTGGAAGAAGAAGATGTCCATTTTCATCAAGACTTATAATTCTCAATACTTGGGAATTCTGGAAAATGGACCCTATGTACCTTAGAAGCTAACACCGGAAACAGTTTCAGAAGACAGCGAACGGATTCCTCAAGGATTTACCCCAAAGGAACCTTCAGAGTTTACTGACACTGATAAAGAGAGAGTTGCATGGGACAACCATCTTCAATGTATCCTAATGAATTCACTGGACACAACAATGCTAAATCAAGTGATTAATTGCACCAGTGCCAAACAAATGTGGGATACGATTGATCAGTTAATGGAGGGTACAGCAGAACTGAAGGAGAACATGCTAGATATTCTTACCTCATAATATGAAGCGTTCAAGTCACTAAAAGGAGAAAGTATCACTCAGGTCTTCGAGAGATACAACAAATTATTAAATGACTTGTCACTGCATGGGAAGACCTACTCACGTAGGGAGATCAACAAAAAGTTTAAGTTGACACTGCCAGCACACCTAGAACACAAAATCTCTGCCATCAGAGAGAGGAGTGATATAAATGATATGTCCATTGAAATGCTATATGGGAAGCTCAAGACTCATGAAATGGAGCAAGAGCAGTGACAAATCATTTATGGTTCAGGTACAGTGGACAGTAAGAATACAGCACTGTTGAAGACGACAACTCTTGTAGCCAAGGATTTTGCTGTCATAGAGACCAGCTCAGTAAAACCTGCAGTTGAGAAAGAAGAAATATTGGAAGCTGAATTTACAGAACATACTCAATCAGGCGATGAAGACGACTTCTATTCAATGGAAGAACTTGAATAATTGGAAAATAAAACAATGGCCTATATGGCGGGAAAGTTCAAAAATCTCAGGTTTAGGAGGAACCCAAAGTACAAATTTAAGAGTAACTCCAGTTACAGTGGTTCCAGTTTCAGAAACAACAAACGAGGTGGATCGTCTTCAGGGTTTTACAGTAAAGGAGGTTATAAGACGGGAATGGTAGATCGCAGTAAGTTCAAATGCTACAACTGTGATGAACCCGGTCATTTTGCAACAGAATGCCGGAAGCCAAAGCAAGGAAAAGAAAGAAAGGAGTCATATGATGAACTCAAGCAGAAATATGATGCACTGATGAAGAAGCATCAGGGCATAGCTTATATAGCTGAAGGAAAGAGCTGGGATGATTCAGACAATGATGAAGAAGAAACTTATGGAAATATTGCGTTAATGGCAGACTCTTCAGAAGCATCCCCTCAATCATCGAATGTATCATTTCTTTCCTCCATTGACATGTCTAATTCTGAATATAAGAAAACTGTGGAAGATCTGAGTAAGAAATGTTTAACATACATACAAGCATGCTAGCATCTGAAGAAGAAAATGTTAAACTAGTTCTTAAGAATAAAATGCTAGAAGCTAGAAACGAAGAACTAGAGCTTGCATGTGTTAATCTAGAAGATCTGAAACAGAAAATAGAATAACTTCAGAATAGAGATAAATGCAACCAGGAAGTAGAGACTGCACTTAGGAATAAGATTTCTGAGTTAGAGTTGAAACTTCAAGCTTATAAGAAGTCTGCGAATCTTGTAAATGAGGCTATAGACAAACAGGTCATTGGTCAAAAAACTGGAATAGGTTTTGACTATGATAAAAAGGCAGGAAAAATGCATGTAGAATCAATTGCTGATGAAAGTCCTATGAAGCAAGACATTCCACATGTATTAAAGAATGTAGCTAAGCCCCTATATAAGAAGTTCATCATTGATCCCTTAAATGAAGAAGAGCTTTTAATAAAAGATGAACTCCTTGCTGAGGAGAAAAACAAAAAGGTAGAAGATAAGAAACAGTTGCCTAAGAAATCTGTTACAATTGAAGAACCTAAGAAAAAGGTTAAAATTGAGTTAGGCAACAAAACTGAAAACAAGAAAGCGAACAGAAATGACAAGATAGGTGTTAACAAGAAAAATGATTATGCCTATTCTTCTAATGCTGCTGGGAAAGTTTGTAACTGCAATTCTACTGGTCATCTTACGCATGCATGTAATAAGATAGAAGTAGTAAAAATAGAAACTCCTAGTATGCCTGCCATGTCTATTCCTCATCAACCATGTGGTAAAGTACGATGCATGCCATGTGCTTTCAATATCATGTCTGCATACATTAACTTAATCAATACATCATCAAGTACTTGCATGAATACAGATGTGAACATGACTAGAAAGCATATTAGGGCAAAGACTGCTAGTCCTCCAAAATCTAGGAAGGAAGCCCCTGTCCCTAAGTCTAAAGACACCCCTGTCAAGGCTAAACCAAAGGACAAGGGCGCGGTTAATGAGAAAGACAAGGACCAGAAAACTTCTGTAGCTAAATCTGTTTACTTATCTAAGCCTCTTGGACCCAATCAAATTTGGGTGCCAAAGAAAAAGTAATCAATCTGTGGTTGCAGGGCATAGCAAAGAACAAGCGTGTCATGTGGATTCTTGACAACGGCTGCTTAAGGCACATGACTGGTGAAAAAGCCCTGTTATCAGATGTGATTAAGAAAGCTGGCCCAATAGTGACCTTTGGAGATAACAGCAAGGGATTCACAACGGGATATGGCAATTTGGAAATTGGAAATGTTATCATAGAAAATATCTCTCTTGTAGATGGATTAAAGCACAACCTTCTAAGTATCAGTCAGTTCACTGATAAGGGATACAAAGTAACTTTTGAGAAAGAAAGATGTGCTATCCAAAACAGGAAAGATGCGAAGCTTGCTTTTCAAGGAGTGAGAAAGGGGAATCTCTTTGTAGCTGACTTATTCTCTGCAAGTAAAGGCAAAGTTCAATGTTTTTATAGCAAAGTTCAATAGAGGATAGTTGGTTGTGGCACAAGAAACTTTCACACCTGAACTTCAAGGCAATGAACTCTTTAGTTAAGAGGGAATTGGTTAGAGGTTTACCTGAGATGGAATTCTATCAAGAAGGTTTATGTGAAGCATGTGAAAAAGGGAAGTCAAAGAAAACATCTCACCGACGCAAAGACTCTTCAGACATTATTGAACCACTGCAACTTTTACATATGGATTTATTTAGCCCAGTAAATGTCATGTCAATGTCAAGGAAGAGATATGCACTGGTAATTGTAGATGACTACTCTAAGTACATGTGGGTGTTGTTTCTAGCCTCAAAGGATGAATCCCCTCAAATAATCATTGATCACATAAAGAAGATAGAGGTAGAAGCTGGTTTGCCTGTCAGAAAAATTAGGTCTAACAATGGAACAGAATTCAGAAATGTAACTCTGAATGAATTCTGTGTTGAAAAAGGTATCTCAAGACAATACTCAGCGCCCAGAACTCCACAAAAAAATGGAGTAGTAGAAAGGAAGAACAGAACTTTAGTTGAAGCAGCAAGAACAATGCTGAATGAAGCTAAGTTACCTCTATACTTTTGGGCTGAAACAGTCAACACAGCTTGCTACACTCAGAATCGTACCCTGATTAATAAAGATCATGATAGGACTCCATATGAGTTAATGGCGAACAAGAAACCAATACTGAAATACTTTCATGTGTTTGGAGCAAAGTGCTTTGTATTGAAAGATGATGAACATCTAGGAAAGTTTGAATCCAAGGCTCATGAAGGCATATTTCTTGGCTACTCTCTGGAATCTAAGGCGTACAGGGTTTATGTGATTGAACACAAAAAGGTCATTGAAAGCTTGAATGTAACTTTCGATGATCTCAAGCTCCCAAGGTTGCAAAGAACAGATGACACTGAAACTCTGCAGTTTAAAAATATGAACTCAGATGAAGGTGAAGTAGAACCTGAAGCTGCAACAGAAAATCAAGCACCAAATAAAAATAACAACAATGTTGATTCTAACCCTAGTAGTGGAAACAGTGGAAGATTCACAGAAACTACTAGTAGTGGCAGAGAATCTCATTCTCAACCGAGCAGCAGCTCAGGGGGAGAAACTGAAGGATCTACTAGCTGGGCTCAGCACTTTAATGATAATCAGGCTAAATCATCTAGGGCAAATCTGCCTAAACATAGGGTATAGAGTAGAGCTCATCCCTTTGAGTTGATTCTAGGAGATCCAGATGCTGGAGTTCAAACTAGACGTGCTTCGCAGAATGAATGTTTATTATCTGGTTTTCTCTCTGAAATAGAACCAAAGAAAGTTGAAGAAGCACTGGAAGCTCCAGATTAGGTTATTGCTATGCAAGAAGAACTCAATCAATTTGAGAGACAAAAAGTCTGGAAGCTGGTACCTAGGCCAAAGAACAAGTCTGTAATTGGCACAAAATGGGTATTCAGAAATAAATTGGATGAAGATGGCATTGTTACGAGGAACAAAGCTAGACTGGTTGCTAAAGGTTATTCCCAAGAAGAAGGAATAGATTATGATGAAACATATGCAACAGTGGCAAGGCTTGAAGCTATCAGGATGTTCTTGGCATTTCCAGCACATTCTAACTTTAAAGTATATCAAATGGATGTGAAGAGTGCATTCCTGAATGGAGAGCTGGAAGAAGAAGTGTATGTGGAACAACCCCCAGGGTTTGAAGATCCAGAATTTGCTGATTTTGTATACTTTCTCTTCAAGGCACTCTATGGCTTAAAGCAAGCACCTCGGACATGGTATGACACTCTATCTGTATTTTTACTTGAAAATGGTTTCACTAGAGGTGTCATAGATAAGACTCTGTTTCACAAAATGCATAAAAATGACATGATATTAGTACAAGTATATGTGGATGACATTATATTTGGTTCTACTAACGATCAGTTGTGTAGTATATATGCTAAGCTAATGCAGAGTAGGTATGAAATGAGCATGATGGGTGAGCTGAATTACTTCCTTGGACTCCAAGTAAGCCAAAGGAAAGATGGAATCTTCATTTGCCAGACCAAGTACATCAAAGATCTTTTGAAGAGATATGGTCTTGAAGATGTATCAATAGCTAAAACCCCAATGGCAACTGCCACTAAGCTTGATAAAGATGAGCCTGGTAAGAAGGTAGACATCACAAGCTACAGAGGTATGATCGGCTCATTACTATACTTAACTGCAAGTAGACCAGATATTATGTTTGCTACATGCTTGTATGCTAGGTTTCAATCAGAACCTAAGGAATCACATCTTATAGCTGTTAAACGTATTTTTAGGTATCTTAAGGGAAGTCCAAATCTTGGAATTTGGTACCCTAAAGATACAGGTTTTGACCTTGTTGGCTATACAGATTCTGATTATGCAGGTTGTAGGATTGATAGAAAAAGTACATCAGGGAGTTGTTAATTCCTTGGTAGAAGATTGGTGTCCTGGTATAGCAAGAAGCAGCACTTAGTCGCAATGTCAACAGCTGAAGCTGAATATTTTGCTGCTGGAAGTTGCTGTGCTCAAATTCTGTGGATAAGGAACCAACTTCAAGACTATGGACTGTTGCTGAACAAAATTCCAATATTCTGTGACAACACAAGTGCCATAGCCATCACAAACAATCCTGTTCAACATTCAAGGACCAAGCACATTGGTATCGGGTATCATTTCATTAGAGAGCATGTCATGAGTGGTACTGTAGAGTTACACTTTGTACCTACAGAACAGCAAATTGCAGACATTTTCACTAAACCACTGGATGAAGTCACCTTCACTAGACTGGTTTGTGAACTTGGGATGTTAAATGTTTAGATCTTATCTGCAATTTGTTGTAAATGAGTTCACAAATATTTAATCTTCAATATTAAAAGAATTTGTGAATTTATTTGAAGGTCCATTAAATAGACTTCTAGCATCTTAATTGAGAATTAAATAATTGTCCAGATTATATCTTGATATATTAATTTGGTAATTAATTAAGTGTGAATTAAAATTATTTGAATACTTATATCTATGTTAATAGATTTTGAGTATTTATTTAATCATATTTTTGTTAATTTATTTAAGTTATGAAAATAATAATTAATGGAAATATTTGTTTCATAATTTAAATTTATTATTAAAAATAAGAAGCATAATTATTTAAATATTTTATTTGATTAATATCAGTCAATGATATTTTAATTAAATAATTTATTATAATAATTATGATATTATCAATATGGTAATATTTTATTTAGAATTTATTCTAAATAAGATCTTATTTGGTTATTTATTCGAATGTTACCAATTGATAATAGAATATATTTTGTTCAAGTACAAAATATACAAGGGTTAGTAAAATCGACACTTAGGTAATCTCTTTATTATTTAAGTGTGTCGAATTTTTTTTTTCAATTTTCGATACTTAAGTTTTAACTTGGTGTATTCTTTAGCAGGTGTCGAAATTTAGTAGCATGTGTTGACTTAGTCAACACAGGGGGAGAAATAAAAATGAACAGGTAAACTTTACTTGGAATTTTTTTTTCAATTACTACATACAGGGTTAAATTTTTAACACTCAGGCATTTGTTTTTATTTATGTTTGTGTGTGTCGAAAATCAGTATAGTAATTTACACAGGGACCAAAAATTCGACAGGTAGGTTTTACTTAGCGTTATTTCTTCTCTGTGTCGTTCTTTAAATCAACAGGGTAAAATTTTCGACACTCAGGTTTTAACTTAGAATAATTCTTCTAGGTGTCGAAAGTTAGTAACCTGTGTTGACTCAACATAGGGAACACAAAATCAACACGTAGTTACTTGGATTTGATTTTGTCGTTTTTTTTTCCTATGTGTCGAGTTTAAAGAACAATTTCTTGGTGTCGAATTTTAGTGTGCTGTACATACATGAAAAATTGGCTAAGGTTTTCTATGTGTCGATTTTTTAATTCACCATAGAGGGTAAAGTGGTAATTAGTGCAGGTGTCGAATTTTTTGTCTATGTTGTAACTGTTAAATATATATCCTACTTAGACTTAATTTTCTTCTCATATGTGCAGTCGATACATACACACACACACCATTGCTGTTTTCATTGTTGAAAAACTCCACACTCCCCTTCGTACATCAATTTTTACTCACCCATTTCACACTCTAAAACCGGTTCTATGTGTCATTTTCAAAGATCTATAACATATTTAAAAATCACATCATTTGGTATAGTATTTTTGAAAGACCCATTTCGAGTTAACCCTTCGAATTCACTCAGATCTAGTTATTTTAAGGTGATTAAAAATTGATTAAAAATTAAAATAGTGTAGCAAATCACTTCTAGGAATTAATTTAATTTTTCCATATTTTTTGGAAGTGATTTGAATTTGAGTTAATTTTACTCGAATTAAATTAATAATTTATTTATTATTAAAATTGGTGTTGCAAAATATTTGTCTTATTTAATCAATAGATTAACTGCTCATTTTTAATTAATTAAAATGGTTGGAAAATTTATTGTACTTAAAACAAATAGTTCACTCATATTAGAACCGGAGTCTGTTGCTGAACCTTATAGCAATTGGATTCGATTTTTACGTGAACATTCAAATGTACGACATGCTTTAACTGCAAGCCCAGAATTAAATCTTGATGCACTGCTTGTATGTTATTTTTTAGCTGTCGATACATCAGATGAAAATAATTTGGCTTTTACTTTTTCATTAGAAACTAGAGATGTTCGGGTAATGGATCAGGACTTAAATCGTAATTTATAGTTTAACACTGAAAATTTTGATCCTTTACCTGATGATGCTGAACGTGTCAACTTCTTCAATTCCAGCACACATAAAGGACCACTGAACTTAACAGTAATTTATAAACATAATCTTCCTCGTGAATTGAACTTTTTCTTTCATATAGTTAACCATGTTTTTGCAAAGAAGAAGAGTGGATGGAGTGGTATTCCCAAAATGACTCAATATATTGGGTATGCCATCTCTAACAATCTCAATATAAATTACAGTAAACTATTAATGAAAAGCAGTCTTCAGGCCATGGGATCTAGTGCAAAAAGGGACATCAACCGAGTTAATGTTGAATGTTTTTATCATAGATTTCTACAATTAGTTCTCAACGATCTACTATCTAATGACGAAATGCTTGCTTTCTCTGCAATTCAGTTTGAACAATGTACTACAATTTATGGTAGTGTCATTGCACTGATAGTAAACAAGGGTGATTACCCAAATAGGAATGTAGCACGACTAACAGAATATATGGAAAGTGTTATGTTTCCTGTAGCAGGTGAACAACAAGAAGAGGTTCCTGACCTCGAAGATTCAATGGGTGAGGACTCTGAAGCTGAACCTGAGCCTGAAAATGGAGAAAAATAAGAAGAAGAAGAAGAAGAAGAAGAAGAAGAAAAAGAGGTATAACTGGAAAATGAGCCAGTTGCAAGTGATACAGAAATGGCTGATGATGTCGGGACTGAAAACGATGCAGAATCTTATCACCCTGGTACACCAAGGGTAAGTCCCGATACAGGTATTCTTCCTGAATTTGATCTCTCACTAGTACTTAGTGAAGACTATCTTGCTATGTTGGACAACTCACAGCCGACTCTGAACACACACACCAATGTCCCAGTGGCTATAGAACATGACAATGAGCCTGGAAACCAACAGGTTCTAACCCCTGTCATAGAACAACAAACACTTATCCCAACTCCTTCCGTCATTTTTGTTGAAACCCTAAGTGAGGATGAGGGAGTTAGTGCCTGTAGTGCACCAAATAAGGTGAATGTTGAAACCACTGAAGCAACTCTGCCTCCTAGCAAAAGAAGGCGAATATGTTTTGAACCAGAGGCAACTGCTAGCCAAAACCCCGATTCACCTGAGCCTTCAAATGTACAAAGAATGGAGCAATTAAATGCACAAATCCGTTTCTCTTTGTTTGGGAATGAAAATGAATTGACGGTTACACAAGCTAGTTCAGTAGCAGAGCCTTCACAGGTAGATCCTGTGTTGGACAGGCCTTCATAGGCTTCGAGGGGCATCACGAACTCTTATTTGCCTCGCATTACATTGTTCGAGGGGGTGACCCCCTGGATAGAACATCTCCAGCTCCGTTATCGGAGGTTCTCCCATCCAATTCTGGAATAGGTGAGAGGCAACTCCTCCATAGAGGGAGAGAGGGTTCCATTCAAGGAATAGCTACACAAGTAGCAGAGCCTACTCAGGATGAGCCTGAACAGGACATGCATTCACAGGCTTTAGTTGACACCACAGATACTCAATTGCCAATAACTACAGTATCTAAAGTGGTGACCACATTGGAACCAACACTTCAAGTTCCTGAAAAAGGAGGTCTCCCTGCCATTCATGGTCAAGATGAGAGGCAACCCTTCCATAGAAGGAAGAGGGTTCCCAGGATTTAATTTGTAGGGAAAGCCCATCTCTCAGAGATGAGGCTCCACTCGGCGATGAAGTAATTACTAAGCCTTGTGATGAGATAGTGCTTCGGCATGAAAGAGTTCCAAATCCTTCTAAAGGTAATTCTCCACTTGGTAATGATTCTTCGGAAGAACCAGGTGCGAGGAATTCCCCAGATTCTGAACAATCTCAGCACAATCAAGCAATACTTCAAAGAATTATCAATCTCGAAGCACAATTTGGACTCTTCAAACATTCTATGACCAAAATTGTGAAAGGTCAAGAAAAGCTATGGCAGGACAACAAAGAAATCAAAAATTTACTCAAAGAGCTGTTAGCACAGAGATCAACTTCCTTACCTCTTCAATCAACCCCAGCTCCTGAGGATAACACAACTAAGGGGGAGAAAGAATGACAAGGACAAGAAAAAGTTATATCTGTCAAAGGAAAGGAAAAGGAAATATATGATGGTTCTTCTGAGGGGGAGAAAGAATGACAAGGTCAAGGAAAAGAGAAAAATCTTGCATATGCTGAGGGGGGGAGCTAGAAGAAGGAGAAATTCTAAATGATGACCCGTTCTATGAAATGGATTCATATGTTAATGAAGCTGCATATCCCAGAACCTTCTCTGATTATATTGACAAGAACAAGATCAAGAAAGTCAAAGAAGATGATTTCAAGACATATGAAGACCTTTATTCAATTGATGAGCAAATTAGGCAATCGAACTGGGTAACATATCAGAAAAAGAAGAAGAAGCTCTTTACTTCAAAAATAAGAGGAAAGTGGGATACAGCAAGAGCTAACTTAAGAAGACCCGACAATGGTGCCTTGATCAATAATGATGAAGAAGTTCTTAGGCTGTTTCAAATCTTCAGAAGAAGAAACAGAAGTGTGAGCAACTACTACTTTGAGCTGAAAAGTGAAATATCTTATCTGGTAGTTTCTTTGGCACCGGAATCAGAAGGTTGGAGATTAACCTTGTCTTTCAACAACTATGGGATAAAGACCATATCAAGTGAATTTCTGAAGAAAAGGTCTTTAACTGAGTTGTTTGCACTTAAACAAAATATCAGAATCCATGAATCCTCTTAAAATGAATTAATGGCAGAATTGATTGAAAAGCTTATGGAAAAAGTAGAGCCAGAGATTTAACAGGATCCGTATCAAGTCAGGTATTTCAAAGATAGATTTCTTCAGATACTGAGACTGGATCATTAAGCATTGACATACTACTCACTCAGATGATTGAAGTTTGTTGAGGGCTTGCTCAGAGGAAAAGGGTTCAGAAATCCTGAGAAGTGGAAAGCGGCAGAAAGAATATTTGCCTACAGGTTAAACATCTCAAAAGCTTTGGGGAGAGATATCCAGAACATAAAAAGATTTGATCCATCTAAAGGAACTCAACCTAGAGAACCTTTCAGAGCTGATCCGAGTGATGAACACATGTTTGATTTATTAATAGAAGTGCCAGAAACAGATCCCAGTTTTGAAACAATAGAAGCAAAAGAACCATTGGTCATCACCAATCCACTAAGAGTGATTTACTCAAACAAAAATGAAAGTGAAAGACAAATTGAAATGAGTAGAATCAGAAATGAAAATTCAAAAGTGATTACAAGAATATTGGAAAAGCTAAGGAACTCTACAATTCCTGATGACAAGATCATGCTACGAGAAGTAGAAGAGGCCTATTTGGACAAAGTGTTAAGAGAAGATCAGATGATTACAAATCGGGTGGATGTTAATCTAAAGAGAGTTATAGTGCAAGGGTGGACTCAGCAACTAAGCTTTAAATTCAGTGAATTGAAAAGATTCAGGAGTATGCCACAGCTACAACTCATCTTTGATCAACTTCAATATCCAAGACCAAGAAATCTTCTAGAATGGGAGGCTCATGATATTGTCAGAAGGAGAATAGCAAAGGTCCAAGAATGAAGAATCAAATAGAATTATTAGTTCAGTCTAGAGGAACAAAATCATTCTTGTAACCTAGGTGTAATGAAATCTAGACTTTTAATATTTAATCCAGAATGCAATTAATGTTATTTACAGTCTTTCCGCACTTTACTTTTTCTTGTATTGATTAGTTGAGTTATACTCTTTTCTTTAGAATTTGTTTGTCGAACTCTATCAATCAAATAGGGGGAGATTGTAAGGCATAATGTAACATACAATGTAATCGAGGATCTGTAACTCAACTAAAAGTAAAGGACTGGTAAATAATATTATTAATGTAATCACTGGAATCTACAATGAAGATCAGGCAACTACATGTTTCAGGGTATTTGATAGAATATTGAAGATTACTGACAGAAGTTCATTATTATGTTCAAGTGTTAGTGAAAGAATAAGTTACTCAGTGTTTCAGCAGGTATTAAGATTCAAGTAGTCAGTGCCAGAAGATTTCAGTGAAAACAAGAAGCAATAAAGGAATACAACATTCATGTCAATTGGTTTGATTGAGAATATGAAGATCTATACAGTGTTAGTCACTTGTGAACCAGACCAGTGCACTAAGTGTCAACACAAAGAATTTGATTAACATGTTCATTTTAAAAGAAGAATTGACAGAAGCCAAGGAAGCAAGGTTATTCTCTAAGTCATTGTACAAGGTGAAGAAATCGACACCTAGCAATTCAAGGTGAAGAAATCGACACCTAGCTAATCAAGGTGAAGAAAATCGACACCCATCCTTAAATGAATAAAAGAATTTAAGTGGTATTTCATTGTGTCAAGAATTCGACACATAGAAGTTAATCACTTGAAATTCGACACCTAGTCATGTAGTGAAGAAAATTCGACACCTAGTGGTTTCAAGTCATAAGAATTCAACACATAGTTGTTGAAGTGTTCAAGGCATACACATGTTAAGGAATTCGACACCTAGCCACATGGTTAAGGAATTCGACACCTAGCTACATGGTTAAGGAAATTCGACACCTAGCTTTACATGGGGGTAGAAATCAACACCCACATGTTTTGTGACCAAGGAATGCAGCATGAGGAATTCGACACCTAGATAATTTTCTAAGGTCAAGTACATGGAGGCAATATTCGACACCTAGAAAATAACCACGGATTTCTCAAAGTCAACTCAAGTCAACATACAGGGGGAAAAGAATTCGACACTCAATTGTATTTCACTTTATTGTAAAGTTTACATATAAACAAAATGTATTTTCATTTTGAACGTAATCATAACACAACACAAACAAATAGATACAGCTGAGAGAGAGACAGAGAGAATATCAATAGCCATTAAAGCTTGTATTTATTGTTGTTGATCAGATTCATTTCAAGCTCATACATTTGTGTCAGAAGTGTAGCAACTTGGGATTATATAATACAAAGTATATTCCCAAAGATTGTTCTTGTTGCTGTGTTTCATTACTGTCATATTTATTGCTCAACCAGAACAGATTTGTGAACATGAACTATTTTGAAAAACTACCACATCATATTCAACTCCCCTTCTATGATGATTTTGGACCTAACATTGAGGTAGATGGTGATGATAAAAATGCCAATAGAGAAGAAAATGATGAATTGGCTGAAATGGATGGTAATTCTCTTCATGTTAATCCTTTTACCAGTCCTGTAATCACCTTGGAGCCTATTGAAACTGCAATTATTGATGAGAAATGCTGGGATAAAAATGATGATGACAATCCTAGTACTCCAGTTGCTCCAGTAACAATATCTGATTCTCCTGTGAAATCACCCAAGCAAATTATCAAGGAGCTTTCTTATGAAAGAGTGAGAGAGCTAAATGAAGAAGTAAAAAGAGAAATGGCTGCAAAGAAATCAAATTCATCTTCAGTTTCTCCAAGTTCAAAGCTCTTCACCAGGAAGAAGAAGAAGCATGTTACTTTTGGCCAGGATACACAAGAACCTATCTCTCAAAGTGAGGTAGCAATCTCTGCAAGGCTGTTGGTCCCTGATATTGTAGAAGGGGGGTTGAATACAATATATATATATTGTCATGAAATTTCGGATTTAAAATATTATTTTAATTAATCATAAAATATTAATCTTAATGAAATACTGTTCAAGTAGAAGATATAATTTTTAACTTGAAAAGTATTACAAAAATTATCTGATGAAAAGTGTATATAATTGATAAAATAATCTAGAACGAATTCGACATGAAGTATTCGGGGTTAATCAATTATATTCCAAACTTGTACAGAAATCTGTGAATATAATAATGCATACAAATTTCTGAAATTTGAATATTTTTTATCTTTTCAATCTTGAAATAATGAAGACATTTTTCTCATATTTATAGAGAGAAAAGCTAGCAAGACTTTTGAATAAAACTTATTTAAAAAATCAAAGGACTTTATAATTTTGCCTATAAGTCTTTTTAAATTAGCTGAGCAAGACATTTAAACTCGGTAAGACTTTTCAAAAACTCGGTAAGACTTTTAAAATGTCTTACCGAAATAATTCGGTAGAACTTTCTATTTTAGTGTAGCAAGACTTTCTTAAAATGTAAAATTAAATCTTCTTTTAACTTAATTAATTCCACAATTTATTAATTAAATAATTTATAAATTAAATTAACTCAATGTGAATTAATTTAAGTAGATAAATTAAAAAATTAATTAACTTTTGAGAGTAGAATTAATTTAGTTTCTTCACTGCACAACCCTTGTAGATTTGACTTGTGTCTACCTGTCTTCTGTCTGAAAATCACTTTAGTTAGGTGATAAATATTTATTTAATTAGTTGACACACAAATGTACTGTCTGGTTCATTTGTGTCATACTAAATAAATATTCTTCACCTTTTAACATTAATAGCTGTGATCTTCTGTCTTGTTCTTGCTTCTCGCTTTGTCTTCAATATCTTCTTTTCTTCGAATCATTCTGTAGTAGGCACTTGAAATCTTCTGAATCTTCTGAACTCTCCTGAAACACTACTTCTTTATTTTTCACCGATGCTTGAACATATTAATGAACTTCTTCCGGTGATAAGTAGTAGCTTCGTTAGAATACTTCTGACTCCTAGGATTCTTTGTGTCTAGTTAACTTTGTTTGTCTTGATTCCTGTTATCATATTTATTATTTACTTCTTTTTCTTATTGTGTTGAGTTGTCATCTAATTATTACAAATAGGCCTAGTCATATGCCTTTCAAAGGTCAGGCACACAAGAACCTTCAACTCAAAGGGTTGAAGCAGCCACAGTTCCAGCAAATGAAGCCAGTATGGATCAGGGGTACAACACACAAGAACCTTCCGCTCAAAGGGTTGAAGAAGTTGTCATGGCCCCAGCTACATAAGAACCATCCAATCAAAGTTTGGATGCAGGCACTAAATCAATGAAAGAAGATTCTGTTGTTGCTGATGCTAAAGGCCAATCTCTGGCAGAGTCAAGCCCACAAGAACCTTCACCTTAAAGTGATGAAGCAGCTACTGATATGACTCAGGTCCCACAAGAACCAATCATCAATTATGTGATTGTAGACCAAGACAAGAAGGTGCAGATGCTGAGAAGTCAAACTCTGAGACTAATCCATTGGCAATCTCTGATGCAATCATGGTGCAACCTCTTTCTGCACAGCCATGAGAAACTACATCTTCATCTTCAAATGCTCAAGGTATAAACTCTGACTTTTCTTCAGAATTTACATTCTCTGATAGTATAAGTTCAAAATTTATATTTCTTAATTTTACTGCTGGGATGACCATGGATAGTCCTGAAAAGGAAACTCCTATTCATGTGACTACAAACCTCATTTCTCAACCACCTCTTATTTCTGTAGGTCACAGTGATTTGAGCATTTCATGTGAGACTGCTGTTAGGTCCAAATGTGTTGTAGAGGGGGGGGGGTGAATACAACTTTTCAAATTTAAGAAGCAATAAATGCAATGTAATAAATGAACACACTGATTCAAGGAATATATGTTTTATATATAACTTGAAAAGGTTGCTACAACATTCATTACAAAGTACACCAGAAGTAAAGAGGGTAGTAAATGATACTAAGCTCTGTGAATATACTCTCTCTCTTTTACAAGTGTTTATCTCGAAAATATTGCTCTTAGAAAATAATACACAAGTACTTCTGTTTATACTACTTGTAATCTATGTCCTGTAGTCTTCAAAGACTAAGATGTACGTGGCCCAATGATGTCCACATAAATCTTATCTTATCTTGAAAGCTTGGAAATCTGCCAATTAGATGATGCCATGTGTCATGTTGAAACTGCCCTCCATGTAGAATATCTACTTGAGAATTTCTACTTGGCCATCTCGAACATCTAAGTAGAATTTCTACATAGGAATGTTCTACTTGGCTATCTCGAACATCTAAGTAGAATTTCTACATAGGAATGTTCTACTTGGCTATCTCGAACATCTAAGTAGAATTTCTACATAGGAATGTTCTACTTGGCTATCTCGAACATCTAAGTAGAATTTCTACATAGGAATGTTCTACTTGGCTATCTAGAACATTTTGTACTTAGAGAAATTCTGGGCTTCAACTTGAAACTTCAATGAAACATCTTGAACTTGTGATTTCTTTATGTCTTCCATATTCTTCAACAAGCTCTTGAACCTGGATCTCTATTACTGACATAAACTTGCTATCAATGTCCTGACACTTGATGCAATGGTCTGATTCATAAGTGACTAGTCTTGATAGTGTTTCTGCTTCTTGAATAGATTACCGTATTCAATTAGTAATGTGGCTTTCCAAATATTGCTTTCCTTCTAGTTCACTTGAAATCAATTTGTCTTATTGATACTGATAGTTATGATCTTGAATCTTTACAAATCACTGAGGCATGAACAACTATCTTGAACTTCTTTCAATGATTTCTTCTTTATTTGATCATAGTAAAACATGTTGAATTGTATCAATTACACTGTCTTCATTTAGCATTGATTTCTTTGTGGCTTCATATTCTTGATTGTCTTCCGGTTAAGTATCTTTTCTTTAGTTGAGTTACATAAGTTATAGTGTTACAAGTTTAGACACTCTGCCTTTCAATCTCCCCCTATTTGATAGTCTAACAATGACATTCAAATTAACAAGGGATAACTCAACTAAACATTGAGACGAGAAAAAGATAAATAACATTACTGTCTTGTTTAAATTACAACTGAAATAAACTTGGAAAACAATTCAAAGAACTAGAATAAATAAAACTTAAGCTAGACAAAGAATTCGAACTTCGAATTAAAGACCATTTGAGTGATTCCTATCACCTGGATTATTTCATACCTTTCAGTCAAACTTATATCACCTTATTGGATCCACTCTGATTCACGGTTACAGTATGGTAAGTTAGCCTATCCGCATACCGTGATCAGGTGAATTTTCCTCAAGTGAGTTAAAGCAACCAACAGATATGAAGTTTTTCCAACTTCAAGTTCACACCACTCTGACCTTTAGTTCTAATTCCGTCTCCTTTTCCTAGCTTCTTCAGCTTGGCGCTTCTCTTCTTTCTGCTTTTTGCGCCTTTGCTTCTGCTGTTGATCTCTCTTGTAGACTGGATCATGAAGCTGCTTCCACCTTGCATTCAACAGACTTACCGCTTCCATTTCTAGAGGATTCTTGGGCTCTGGATAAGGATGCCTGAAAAGCCTTCTAAGTTTGTCCACCTCCTGAGTAGTTCTGATCTTTGGAATATCCTCAAAATTCTTCATTATGAGCTGAGATTTCCAATGTGATTTATCAGCCTTGAACTGACAATAGATCATTTTGGGGTAGCCCTTGACACGGTTAGTATTGTGGACACTAGCCGCATCTCTCTCCATTCGCTTCTTTTCCCCCACTACTTCAGCCAAGTACTTCAGAAGTTTCTGCTTCTCATCCACATTCTCATTCTCCACTTCGCCCCGTTTGAATATTTCTAAAACTTTCTCCAAAAATGCAGCATCTTGAGTCTGCAGCAGCCATTTTCTACTCATATGCAATAAAGTTTGATTCTGGTCTGCATCTATGAATGCTAAAGCATCAGCTGTGTCATCGTTAAATGAGTGTATCCAGTATACAGTATCTCTCCCTGGAACACCAATTGCCTCCCTTATTTCTCCTTGTTCCAGTGATCCAGAAGGAAGAATCAGAGCTTCATCTACATTTTCAACAGCTTATAGAATATTCCATCTTCTTTCAATTAGCTCCGGTTCAACCTTAACGTTGTCTAGAGGGTTTGGAGCAATAATGTCACACTTCCAAATTTCATTGCTCATTTTGAATATGATCCTCTCAATAAACTCTACTGACTTCTCCTTAATGTCAGAGGTGAATCCCTTACTCATCATTTGCCTACAGACAGCTTTTAGGGATTCTACCGGTAGAGCCATTAGGTCATTTTCTTCTAAATTAACCCTCTTCATCTTTCCATCAACTACCATCTGGACAACATCAGGATTTGCTGAGAATTCTGGTCCCTTGTCCTCTGCTAGCTGCATTAACTGATCTCTATACAGAATGCTAAGCTCCTCAGCTTGAGAATATTGAATTTTTGTTGCTAGCAAGAACAACTCTGACGCAGATCTTCTCGAGATGAATTGATCATCCACATACAAGAAAGATGTCGGGACTCCTTCGACTAAAGACAAGATGACCTGCCACTCCTTAACCATCGCATTGTATCCAACTCTGACTTTAGAGATCAACCTTTTCAAAGCATTTATATAGTCAACAATCAGTGGATTTTGCAAGTTCAAGTTGTAGAATAAGTCTTCTGCCTCTTTGTTATGAGTTCCTTTCGTACAAACTCCCAATAGAATCTTCCTTGCGTCATCCCATTTCTGTCCGATCCTTCTCTTGTCCAGATCAACTTGAGGATCAGCTAACCTTGCAAGCTCATGATCATACTGTTTCTCCTTGAGCTCCGCTTGCTTTTCAAGGAAAACAGCCTCATCTTGCATCATCTTCATTTTATGGAATTGAGCTTGTTCCCAGGCCAACTGTTGAGCTTCCAGGGTCTCTTTATCAACAGGTATCTCTTCAGTCTCTCCAGTAGACATCCCAGCACCTCCACCTTGTTCCTTCAAAGATCTTTTAATAGCCTGTGCCAGGGGTACGTCCTCCATATCAGAGTCTGAATCAATAACATGTACTTCTTCCTGTCGACTACCAAGGTTAGCGAGTGGTTCTTCTTCTTCAACCACCACTGCCTTACCCTTTCGCTTCCTCTGAGCCTCCTCATCAATTACTGGCTCATTTTCTTTGACAAGATCAGTCTGTTCTTCAATTTCTTCAATAATTAGCGACTGCTGTCTCGTCTCTTTTCCACTCTCCCCCTTAGGTGAGTTACCCTGACCATCACCCTTCTCTCCAGATCCACCAGTAGCATAGGAACCACCAAAACCAGAACCCGAGGGTCTAGCTCCACCAGCACCTCCAGCACCATCAGTATCAGGAGGAGGCTGATTATTTTGATCGTCAAAGCACTCTGGGGGAACAAAGCTCCTAACTGCATACATCATTCTGCTTATCTCCGTTGCCATGGTATGCATTATGCTCTCCACTGCCCCCATTCTATCATAAAGAGTGTTGCCCAAGACACCACCAGCATGGCCCAAGTCATTGACCTTGTGTGTCAATTCATCGAATGCTGTTGCTTGACTTGCCATTCGTGCTGCGTAGTCATCAAGAGCTCGCTTGTTGTCACTAACATTGATCCCTAACTGCCCCATCGACTGCCCGAACTGCTTTATTTCATTTTCCATTGTTGTCATACGAGTGTGAAGATTTTCAAGATTAAGGGACGGTGTTTGGCTCGGGTGTCCTCGCTCTAAAAATCGTTCTGTTACTGTTTGGCCCTCGGTTTCGGGCCTTAAAAATGAAGGTCCCTCACTCCCTAAACGCTCACACACACTCCCTGTCTCACGCTCGTGTATGTCTTCAATAATATTGTTGAAAGTGAAAGCAGTACCTGCAAAAACTGGATAAGTAAAGTGAGTAGCAGTCATGGGATCTGTTCCTGTCATATCCTGAGGTGGAATCTCAGGTTGAGAAGCTGCAGAATGTTCTAGTACAACATCAGAACCGATCCTCTCTGCAGCATCAGTATGTACCGGTGAAGGTACTTCTGAAGCAATGAAAGCTTCTGGCCTTTCTGAAGCAACAGGCTCTTCAGAAGGCTCCAGATCCTCACCAAGATTCTTAGGTGTAGAATGTGCAAAGGTAGAACCACTCTCGTGAGGTGGAGTGAGTGTGATTGACATTCTAGGTTGGGACTGGGCTGAAGAAGTTGCAGCAAGTGAAAATTTGGCTTTCTTCCGTAAAATTGGCTGCACTTCTGGGTCACTCTCAGAGCCCTCACCTAAATCTACAGATGCCAGCCTTTTAACTCCCGTGAGCAAGGGTGAAATAGAAGAGGCAAGAGTTTCAGACTCAGAATCAGAAATATAGCTCTCACCCTGGGATAGATCCTGCGGGCTAGCAGAATCTTGGGCCACGGAATCAGATTTAGTTGAAGAAGTATCAGTAGTGTGAACAGAGAGTTGCTCTTGTTCATAGAAGTTACCTCCTTTATTACCTTGTCCAGCGAAGGGATCAAGATCAGCATGTGGAGTAGGTTGTCTGTCCCTTTGACCGGTAGAGGATTGACCGTGAGAGTGACCATCATCATCCTCATCACTTTGAGGCTCTTCAGGAATCCCTTGAAATGCGTCAGCATGTGCAGATGGATTCTGAGCATGTGATGATACGTGCGAGGTTCCCGCCATAGTAGTAATACCTGCATCATACTGCAGCCACACTTGAATATTAGCAGGAATAATCAGCGCTTTACCGTGATGTTTATCCTGATTAACAATTGTTGTGAGTGACTTGGTGCCCATGCCAAGTGATGCAGATGTTTTACTCGTTGCAAATGCCTGTCTTACAGCTAAAGCATTAGTCGGTACTAAATGATTAATAAGCATTTGTAAGAAACGAGGATACCAGCATAAAACGTTAGTAGTTGCAAGGTTTCTGTTTGCAGATGATCCCATTGTAGCCACTATTTCGGAAAGAACTATTCTTCCATAATTAATGTCCAGTTCACGGGCTAGGGAAACGGCAAAGATCTGTATTGGAATTGGAATCTGATGATAATCTTTTTCGCGCGGCCGAAAACATCTCGTGATGGCCTCGAAAAAGTAATTACATTCCACCTGGAAGTATTGTTTCTGGATGGCGCCAGCTAAGATCCGTCCAGAAGGAGGATAGCATCCAATCTCCTCAAAGAATTTGAGACGATCTGCCGTTGAAGGTTCAGGGTCATAAACATCTTTAACTGGAAATCCCAGAACCCTGTTGAACACTTCCTCCGTTACTTCATATTCCTGACCCGCCAAGGTAAACCTGAAACCATAGCGGGTATTTTTGCTCCGAAAAGTAACCGCACTAGTCCATAATTGTTGTAAAGCATCATGGACTAATGTTGGTTTAGCAGTAAAAGCAACACTAGCCTTGGAGTACAAATTAAGAAATCGTATCCAAAACTTGAAGCGCGGGAGATGATCACCAATTTCCGTACTAATGTTTTAAAAATTATTTTTCGCAAGAATAAATTGGTGAGCCATTTGTAAAATAATTTTCCTTGAGTTAATGTGATATTTTGAAAAGAAACAATTAACGTAAACACTTAAGGAAAAAAATGTAATCTAATTAATTCCTTTTAGAGAATCGAGAAGATGAACAGCCGATTTGTACTAAACTACGGAATTAATTATGATCAAAATCAAAACAACCAAAATCCAGTCCAGTAAATACTGCAACCCCAAATCAGTGATATAAAAACTAAACTATGTTTGAAAATAACCGTGATAGTTGTGTGTATATGTGTGTGTATATGACAAACTGAACAGATGAACAGACGGGTCCAAATACACAAAAACAGGGCAAACAGAGAATAGTAAATATAAAACGGGCAGCAGTTCGAGATATGTAAGAGTTTTAACACAACTCGAATGAACAGGGCAATGACTGTTTGAAATCGCAGGGAGGGAGGGTGGGGGCTGTAAAAATTTAGGATTAAAACAATTAGGTAAAAGTGAAAATTGATGCGTGTTAGAGATGTATATATAGGCATATATGAGCAAAGACAATAATACCCCTGTAAAAACAAGAAAAAAATGCTAAGTACGTACTGGGTAACCCAAGTCGAACACTATCTCGAACATCTAAGTCGAAATTCGAGATGAGTTTCGAGTAGGAACTATCTCGAACATCAAGTCGAATATTCGAGATAAAGTTCGAGATGACACTAACTCGAACAAATAATCACTTGATCAATTAAAACAGCTTAATAAACCCACCAGGGAATCCCATGTCGAATATCAAGACAAAATTCCAAAAAAAATGAGTAAAATTGCAAGTACAAACCTGGGAACACTATCTCGAACATCAAGTCGAATATTCGAGATAATGTTCGAGATGGGACTCAAGTCGAACATCAAGTCGAATATTCGAGATAATGTTCGAGATGGGACTCAAGTCGAACATCAAGTCGAATATTCGAGATAATGTTCGAGATGGGACTCAAGTCGAACATCAAGTCGAATATTCGAGATAATGTTCGAGATGGGACTCAAGTCGAACATCAAGTCGAATATTCGAGATAATGTTCGAGATGGGACTCAAGTCGAACATCAAGTCGAATATTCGAGATAATGTTCGAGATAGATACCAATTTCCCAGACTTGGAATTTTTCTCGAATATTCTTCCCAGACTTAGAATTTTCAAAATTTTTAATTTTGAAGATAGTCATAATAATTTGGCAATTTTTGCAATAAAAATAACAATTAAAATTTTGCCAAATTATTATAAATATCAATTCAAGGAATTTTAATAAAGCAAACAATTAAAAACATTCCTGGACAATTCTAAGGCCTCTAAATTAATAAAAATTACATGAAAAACACAGGTAAATTCATCAAAAAAATCATGAAAAATTGAAAGTAATATGAATTTAACTCCCCCTATTTTCATGCAATCTAACCAGCATAAATTCAAAGATTACCCAATAATTACACATAAAGCACAATGAATTTATGTAAAATAACACCATATGCATCCTATTATACTCATTAATTAAACATTTTAAAGTCTAAATCCATAATGATTAATAAGCATGCAGAAGTGATATTTTGAGCAATTGTAGAGATTATTTACATATGTTTCCAACTATGCACAAATAAAATGGGAAATTGACAAGACTAAAAACATATGTACATGTTCAAAACTGGAATTTTACAGATAGGAGAAATCACTAACTTGTGTTAAGCATCCCCAATTCACCAACCAACCTTGTGAATGTTACTTCATCAAGAGGTTTAATGAATATATCTGCAATTTGTTGCATTGTGGGCACAAAGTGTAACTCCACAGTCCCCTCCTCGACATGTTCTCTAATGAAGTGATACCTGATGTCTATATGCTTGGTTCTTGAGTGGTCTACAGGATTGTTGGTCATGGCAATGGCACTTGTGTTGTCACACATGATTGGAATCTTTTTGTGCTCCATGCCATAATCTTTCAATTGGTTCCTCATCCACAGTATTTGAGCTACACAGCTTCCAGCAGCAATGTACTCAGCTTCAGCAGTAGAAGTAGATACTGTGTGTTGCTTTTTGCTTTGCCAGGACACCAATCTTCTGCCAAGAAATTGACATGCACCAGATGTGCTTTTTCTATCAATCCTGCAACCTGCATAGTCTGAATCCGAATAGCCAATTAGATTAAAACCTGTATCTCTTGGGTACCAAATCCCTAGATTTGATGTTCCCTTGAGATACCTAAAGATTCGTTTGACGGCTATGAGATGTGATTCTCTAGGATCCATTTGGAACCTTGCACACAAACAAGTTGCGAACATAATATCGGGTCTACTTGCAGTTAAATAGAGGAGTGAACCAATCATACCTCGATAGCTTGTGATGTCAACTGGTTTACCTGATTTGTCTTCATCAAGCTTCGTGGCTGTTGCCATGGGAGTCTTAGTTGTTGATGCATCTTCTAGATTATACTTTTTGAGTAAATCTTTGATGTACTTGGACTGACAGATAAAGATTCCATCTTTTCTTTGACTGATCTGTAATCCAAGGAAGAAGGACAGCTCTCCCATCATGCTCATCTCATACTTATCCTGCATTAACTTGGCAAATTTCTCGCACAAGCGCTCATTAGATGACCCAAAAATAATATCGTCCACATAGACTTGAACAAGTATTAAATCACTTTTTACATTTTTATAGAACAATGTTTTATCAATTACTCCCCTAGTAAAACCACTTGCAATTAAGAACAAGGATAGGGTTTCATACCATCGTCTTGGGGATTGTTTGAGGCCATAGACAGCTTTGAAGAGAAGGTACACAAAATCTACAAGTTCTGGATCAACAAAGCCAGGTGGCTGTTCCAGATATACTTCTTCTTCTAGCTCTCCATTCAGGAAGGCACTTTTCACATCCATCTGAAAAACCTTGAAGTTCTTGTGTGCTGCAAAGGCCAAGAACATCCTGACTGCCTCAAGTCTTGCAACTGGAGCGTAGGTCTCATCATAATCAATACCTTCTTTTTGAGAATAACCCTTCGCTACCAAACGAGCCTTGTTTCGTGTTACAAGTCCGTCTTCATCCAGTTTATTTCTGAATACCCACTTAGTTCCAATTACTGATCTGTTCTTCGGTCGGGGTACCAGCTTCCAAACTTTCTGCCTTTCAAACTGATTGAGCTCCTCTTGCATTGCAATCACCCAATCAGTATCAACAAGAGCTTCTTCTATTTCTTTAGGTTCAAGCTTGGATAAGAACCCAGAATATAAGCAAATATTAGCCATGTCAGCTCTTGCAGTTTTTCTAGTAGTCACACTAGCATCTGGATCACCAATTATTAATTCAAACGGATGGTCTCTACTCCATACTCGTTCTCTTGGAAATTGTCTTGATGATTCAGCTTGACTTTCTGAGTTGTTGTGTTGACTACTTGTGGTATTTCCACTAACTCCCCCTGAGTTAGTGCCAGCTCCTACAGAACTAGTGTCATCTCGTCTTGAGCCTTGAACACTTGTCCTTGAGCTGCTGTTTACTCCCCCTGAGTTGTTGCCGGATCGTGCGGAAGAAGTTTCTTCTGATCTTGTAGGATTCGATTGTTCATTGAGCTCAGATGTTTCTTCACGAACACTTGGAACATTTGAAATGACAACCAACTCAGGTTCATCTTCAAGTTCATCTAAGTCCAGATTCTGAAATTTAAGGGACTCTGGTTCACTAGAATCTTTAGATATTGATGGGAGTTTGGTATCGTCGAATCTGACGTTGTAGCTTTCAGTCACTTTTCGATCATTCACTAAGAATACCCGATAAGCTGCCACCACATCTGTAGAATAACCAACAAAGATTCCTTCACGAGCTTTTGCTGCAAATTTGCCTAGATTTTCATCATCTATAAGCACATAGCATTTAGCTCCAAAGACATGAAATATTTGATTGTAGGTCTTCTGTTATTCATTAGTTCACATGGTGTCTTTTCTTTATCTTTTATGATCAGGGTTCTATTCTGAGTGTAACACACTGTACTCACTGCTTCGGCTCAAAAGTAAAGAGGAAGTTTTGAATCATACAACAATGTTCTTGCTTCTTCAACCAAAGTTATGTTCTTCCTTTCAACTACTCCATTTTGCTGTGGAGTTCTCGGGGCTGAGTACTGACGACGTATTCCTTTAGATACACAGAAGTCATTCAGCACTGCATTCTTAAATTCAGTACCGTTGTCTGTTCTAATCGTCTTTACAGTTAGTGTTGAAACATTCTCAATTTGAGTGATGTGATCAATGATTAGGAAAGGTACTTCGTCTTTCGTCATTGCGAACAATACCCATGTATACTTGGAGAAGTCATCCACGATTACCAAAGCATATCTTTTCCTAGATAAGGATAGGACATTCACTGGGCCAAACAAATCCATATGAAGAAGTTGTAGAGGCTCAGTGATACTAGAAATTTCTTTACTTTTATGTGATGCTCGCTTTGACTTTCCCATTTCACAAGCTTCACAGAGTCCTTTAGGAGCAAACTCCATCGTTTTGAAGTTTAAGTGAGATAGCTTTTTGTGCCATAACCAGCTTTCATCATCTGAAGCTTTGCTGTAGAAATAGGTGACTTCATTCTGATTTGCTGAATCCATGTCTGCAATAAAAAGATCTGCCTTACGAACTCCTCTTAAAGCCAATGAACCTTCCTTAATGTGAGTGATTGACACGCCTTTCTTATTGAATACAATTTCGTATCCTTTGTCACAGAAATGACTGATACTCAACAGATTGTGCTTCAATCCCTCAACATAAGAAATATCTTCAATGATGACATTGCCGGTCTTCAGTTTGCCATATCCCTTCGTCACACCTTTGCTGTCATCTCCAAAGGTTACATAAGGGCCAGCTTTCATAACCAACTCTGTAAGCAGGGACTTGTTTCCTGTCATATGCCTTGATGCTCCACTATCTAGCACCCATAAGACTTTATTTCTTTTCTGCTTAATGCCCTGCAATGACAGATTGGTTAGGCGTTCTTCGGAACCCAACTTTGATTGGGCCCGGCTTTTCTGTAAGATCGATAGTTATCAGGTATAACAACAGGAGATGCACTCTTTTTAACATTACTAGAGCTTTAGACTTTGTCTTTCCCTTTTTCAGACTTGACAGATTTGTCAGTCTTAGGAGAAGGCTTGTCACTCCTAACTTTAGGAGGACTGGCAGTCTTAGCTCTCACATGCTTCTTCTTGATATTAGAACTAGTAGCAGTATTTAAACATGTTTGACTAGTTGCATTCATCAAATTTACAAAAGTTTGCATGACGTTAAAAGTGCATGGCATACAATTAGGTTGACCACATTGTGCATGATTCTGATGCATGTTATTCATTGTATGTGGTACAGGCATGGCATGTGCAACAGGAATATTCATGTTAGATTTACATGCATAAGAAAGATGTTCAGTAGATTTACAGTGATAACATGCTTTCTTTACTCGTTCTGCCTTAACCTCTTTTATGCCCTTTTCCTTTTTACCCTGATTTTTAACAGCCTTAGCTCCTAATCCTGGTCTAGATTCTTCTCTAGGAGATTTGATTTTCACTTGCTTAATAGGAGTTACCGGTTGTTCTCTCTGGCGATCTTCCATCTCTATCTCATATCTAACTAATAATTCAGACTCTTCTTCTTCTTGAGGAACGAAGTGTTTAAAGATTGGTTTGACAGTAGATTTAAGAATGCTAGGTATTTCATTTTTAATCTTACTGGAACTAGTATCTATAGGTCTTTTTCCATCCTTCTTTGATAAGTTAGAATAGTCAAGTCCTACACCTACTCCAGTTATCTTCTTAAATGTTCCACTATCAACATTTACTTTACTAGCTGCTAGTTTATAAGCTTCGCATTTTGTTTCTAACTCAGCTAGTTTGTTCCTTAGACATGCTTCTATTTCTTCCTTAAGGTTAAGCTTGTGTTCCAAAGTTTTGATAGAGTCTCTTAGGGAAGTATCTATAGTGCAAGCAGCCTCTAACTCTTCCACTTTTGCCTCAAGCATTCTGCATTTGGCAACAAGTGTTTTCTGTTCTTTTTGTGAAGTGTTTAGGCTTTTGCATAACATATAGATCTCTTCGCTAAGAGCCCCGTTCTGCACCTTATAATCAGTAATAGACATTTCTTCTCTAAGGGTTAGAACTGGTACCTCTGGTTCATCTGATGTCTCAGCCATGAGGGCAAAGTTTGCTACATGAGTAACTTCTTCCTCGTCTGAATCATCCCAAGCTCTTCCTTCTGTCACAACTAAAGCTCTTTTGCCATGTCTCTCCTTCACCAGTGATTCATACTTGCTTTTGAGGGCTTCATATGTTTCTTTGGGATAAGTCTGTTTTGGCTTCTTGCAGTCGGTAGCAAAGTGTCCAGCTTCACCACAGTTATAGCATTTGAACTTCATTTTGAAATCCAAAGGAGATTTGTAGCTGGTACTTTTGCCTTTTCCTTTGTAACCTTGAGAACTACCACCACCCCTTGTAACCCGATAGTAAGATGAAGATTTACTCTGCGATCGGTTACTCTTTCTGAATCTTATATTGCTGAACTTCCTTGCCATGTATGCCACGACACTATCGTCCATGTTGTCCAGCTCTTCTTGGGTGAAGTAGTCATCATCACTATTTGACGCACAATCATCATCATTTTCAACTTGATGTGATGCAGGTGATGATCTAGGTTTTTCTGCAACCATTGCCTTCTTAGACTCTTCCTCATCAGCAACTAATCCTGATGCAACTTCTTTTCCTCTTGAATCATTGTCCCATGCTTGATCTTGAAGGGTTTCCAGCTCATAGGTCTTCAGAATTCCATAATATTCTTCCAGAGAAGTTGTGTGCAAATCTCTGGTTTCTCTAACAGCGTAGACTCTATGTTCAATGCTTTTTGGCTGGTTCCTTAGATATCTCGTGTTGACTTCAACCATGGGGAGAGTTACACCTCTCAGATTCAAATCCAAAACCAACTGACTGAATCTTAGGTAGACATCAGTTATACTTTCTCCTTTTCTTATTCTAAAGGTATCATACTCCATCTTGAGTATTAGTGTCTTGTTGCTTCTGACCTCTGCAGTTCCTTCCATTACGACCTCAAGCTTATCCCAAATCTTCTTTGCTGTAGTTAATCCTTTAACTACATTAAACATCTCATGATCTAGGGATTCCATCAGTGTTTGTCGAACGGATGTATCGAAAGATATCTGCTCCTTATCAGCATCTGAAAAGTCTACTGCCTTCTTAGGCTCAGACCGTTGTGGTACTACCACATCTCCTTCCATGTGCTCAGGAACAACAACCATTGGTACAAATTTACCTTTGTCAAGGACTTCCAGATATTCATGATTGACAGACTCAAGGTAAAGTTTCATTCTCAACACCCACTCTTCATAATGATCTCGGTCGAACATTGGAATCTTGAAATTGTTTTTAGGTGCCATCTAAATGTGGATTTAAAGTAAAGATAATAAACTTTTCTTATTACTTGAGTAGTAATTAAAAGAAAATTAAATTATCTCAAAATAAATCAAACTTCAAATTTTGATCACCAAAAAAAATTTCTAAGTACCAGGACAAGGCTAAGTAGAATATCTATGTAGAACTTCTGCCTAAGTCGAAATTCTCCAAGTCGAACTTTTCTAAGTCGAACTTTTGTCCAAGTCGAATTTTTGTCCAAGTCGAATTTTTGTCCAAGTAGAAAATCTCAAGTCGAATATTCAAGTAGAATATTCAAGTAGAATATTCTATGTAGAACTTTTGCCTTGGATAAAATTTGCTGCAGGTCACTTTTCACACTTTTTGACTTTTGTGGTTTTTCTCACCTAACTCACCTAACACACGTGCAAGGTACTGAATATCTTCTGTAATACTTTTTGCTGTGAGATATATGTCAAATCAAAAGCCAATAACACCTTTTTGTCTTTTTGAAAAGGAAATCAAAAAGTTGCTGGGTTTGTCTTCTTTAACAAGAATAATGATGAACACTCAAGAACACCAAATATCAAAGTACCCAGATTAATTCACAAAAATTATCTAAAATCCTTCCAAGCTAAATAATCACACCTGGAGTATTTAAATAATTTTTCGGATGAGTTTTCACTAGAAACAAATTAAGGCCCACTTTTCGAGACAAATTGAAAAGTAGTTCTGGAAGATGAAAACTCACAAATCTTCTACCAAACACAAGGATCTATGTTTTGTATATTAAACATGAAGCTCTGATACCAATTGTTAGGTCCAAATGTGTTGTAGAGGGGGGGTGAATACAACTTTTCAAATTTAAGAAGCAATAAATGCAATGTAATAAATGAACACACTGATTCAAGGAATATATGTTTTATATATAACTTGAAAAGGTTGCTACAACATTCATTACAAAGTACACCAGAAGTAAAGAGGGTAGTAAATGATACTAAGCTCTGTGAATATACTCTCTCTCTTTTACAAGTGTTTATCTCGAAAATATTGCTCTTAGAAAATAATACACAAGTACTTCTATTTATACTACTTGTAATCTATGTCCTGTAGTCTTCAAAGACTAAGATGTACGTGGCCCAATGATGTCCACATAAATCTTATCTTATCTTGAAAGCTTGGAAATCTGCCAATTAGATAATGCCATGTGTCATGTTGAAACTGCCCTCCATGTAGAATATCTACTTGAGAATTTCTACTTGGCCATCTCGAACATCTAAGTAGAATTTCTACATAGGAATGTTCTACTTGGCTATCTCGAACATCTAAGTAGAATTTCTACATAGGAATGTTCTACTTGGCTATCTCGAACATCTAAGTAGAATTTCTACATAGGAATGTTCTACTTGGCTATCTAGAACATTTTGTACTTAGAGAAATTCTGGGCTTCAACTTGAAACTTCAATGAAACATCTTGAACTTGTGATTTCTTTATGTCTTCCATATTCTTCAACAAGCTCTTGAACCTGGATCTCTATTACTGACATAAACTTGCTATCAATGTCCTGACACTTGATGCAATGGTCTGATTCATAAGTGACAAGTCTTGATAGTGTTTCTGCTTCTTGAATAGATTACCGTATTCAATTAGTAATGTGGCTTTCCAAATATTGCTTTCCTTCTAGTTCACTTGAAATCAATTTGTCTTATTGATACTGATAGTTATGATCTTGAATCTTTAAGTTACAAATCACTGAGGCATGAACAACTGTCTTGAACTTCTTTCAATGATTTCTTCTTTATTTGATCATAGTAAAACATGTTAAATTGTATCAATTACACTGTCTTCATTTAGCATTGATTTCTTTGTGGCTTCATATTCTTGATTGTCTTCCGGTTAAGTATCTTTTCTTTTAGTTGAGTTACATAAGTTATAGTGTTACAAGTTTAGACACTCTGCCTTTCAACTGCGGTAAAATGTATGAAAATAGAATTAATAATGAGAGGCAGATGCTGAATCTGGCAAAAGGAAAGGTATAATTGAGAAAGAAGTTAGTTACTTCTAGTGAGCAAACTCTGACTATTAAAAGTTATGATATGTGTGATGTGAGAAGTAATGAGATTACTTTAAAAGAAAAGAGTGACTTAGGATGTTCTATATCTTTTGCAGGTACTCAGAGTTTACCTGTCACTGCAAACTCTGATGCTATTACAAACTCTGAGTTGCTAAACTCTGATAAAGCTGCAAACTCTGATGGCGAGGATGCATTCTCTGATGAACCTATCTTTGAATATGAAGAAATTACAGATCTTTCAATTCCTTTCACTCAGAGGTACAACACAAAGAAATGGCCTGTAAATGCACATGATGCACATGAAAGATTGAGGATGGCATATCCTGATTACATGGTGGTAGAAATTCTCAAAGAAGAAATTGAAACTGCTTTGGATGCAGAGGGTGTAAAGAGGAACTTTACTTCAAAAACAGGGCCATCAAATGAAGATCTTCTCACCTCTCACAGATAAAAGGTCTGGGATATGTCTTAGAAATATCCAAATGAAGAAATGTCATGGCCCTATGTTCATGAATTGATCAACAAAGCTGACAATGAAATAAACTCTGATGAAATGAAGACAATTTTGAAGGCTACTACTGTGTTGTCCAAGGGACTTCACAATGAAGTTTGTGAATTAAAAGAATCTATCAACAAAACCACTGCATCTGTTCAGACTACTGTTACAACATCTCAACATGCTCTAGAACTGAAGGTCAAGAATATCCCAACAAAACAAGATGCTTTGGAAGTCAAGGTTGAAACTCTTTCTACTGCAGTCACCTATATGCAAGGTATGCTACATACAATAGTTGACATCTTAACAGTTAGAAAAGGCAATGATGTCAGAAAGGGGGAAAAGGTATCTGATGACAAATGTAAGAAGGATACTATACAAAAATTTGATGATAAACATGATGATGATCAAGGGAGTCATAAGGATGGAAAGCAAACTCTGACTCAACAAACACTGATCACTTCTGGACAAACTCCGACGACTTCACAAACTCTGATTCCATCAACCTTAGGAACAAACTCTGATAAGAAGCAAACTCTGATAAATGATGACATGGAGTTAGCTAAAAGGCTTGAAGAAGAAGAGAAGCCTGAAAATATTGAAGAGCAAAACTTAAAAGATGCAGAACTGGCAAGAAAGTTGTTTGAAGAAGAAAATCCAGGAATGGATCCAGTTACTGTAGAAGAAAAATTGAAGAAGTCTTGTTAGTCCCAAATATCGTAGAAGGGGGGTTGAATACGATATTGTCCAATTTATGAAATATTCGCGGAATGGTTTGTTATGGACTAGTTGATAGTTCGAACAGTTATTAAATCAAACACAAGGTATGCAGACAGTTAACATAAACACAGTTCTTCGGGGAATATATCGTTTTATTAATATAAACCACGAGGGTGCTCCACAAATCTAATCTTTCGATTAGTTACAATGATTCACTAGTACAGCAGTTAGATTACAAGCTTTAATGAAAACAAACAAGGTAACAACGGCTGTGTATAAACTTAAAGGCTTCAGTGTTTACTCTCTTGAATGTTCTCTGGTTTTCTCTCTTTACTGCTCTGTGTATCTCTCTGGCTGTTAGCTGAATGAATTAATTCAAAGACGATGCCTTTGCTGCTTTTTGTGTAGTCTTTTTCAACTTGGGATACGTGGCCCATTTTGTGCCAAGTAAAACAAGTTGCAGCTTCACTTCTGTTTCTTCTTAAGTATCGGAACAATTTCTGAGTAATTGTTTAAGTATCGATGAGTCTGTAAAATAACTATCGGACACTTAAAACAATTCATGAAATAGAATTAATTACTTCAAGCTGAGTAACTATCGGAATTATTAACTATCAGAATTTCTTGTTAATTCTTTTTAATACATTTATCCGATAGTTAATAAGCATTGGAAATCCTTCTAGTTTTTAACAACTATCGGAATTGCTAGCTTTTCTTTTTCCTTTACCCGATAGTTAATAACTATCGGGAAGTGACTTTTACTTTGTCCATTTTTAGTTAACTTGATTAAATCACCCGATGGTTAATAACCATAGGTGAATAGGACAAAATAGGACAAAATAGGAATAAGACGAAATAGCTTGACCAATGACTTCTGGATACAGCTTCTGCAGTCTTGTTCACTTAGCCATATTTCGAATTTGTTAAGCCCTTTAACATAATTTCTTCCACTGCAACCAAGTCAAATAAATATTTCCGTGTTAATTCGACCTTGATTTATTCTGGGCTTAATCACATACCACTTTGGTTACTCATCTCAGTATCTGGTCAATTCTTCTGAATCAGTGATGTAGTTCTCAAACTCTTTTTGTGCTGTCGATTGGTGCAACTGGTCTGGTTCACAACCGACTAGCAAGAACTTGATCTTCACATCTTCTTTGCTACACAATTGACCTGTTGCATCATGATAAGAAGTGATTCTTAAATTTCACTAGAATCTTCTGCTTTCTCTGCAATAAAACCTTCTTCATCTTCAGAACCTTTGAAACACTTTGACTTTATTTTTCACTGAGGCTTGAACATGTTAATGAACTTCTTTCAGTGATCTTCAATGTCTTCAAAGCTTCCTCTAAGAATTTGGTTTTTCATATTCAACTTATAAAAGATTCGCAGTCGATTCCGTGCTTCACTTTAATATAAGTTACCGACTTGTAGTGTTGAGTTAGTTACCTCGGTTACATGTTACTTTACGTTACATTTTGCTTTACAAGTCTGGTACTGACAATGCTCAAGTCCAGAAGAAAAGAAAGTATGTGAAGAAAGCTCCATCACAAAGGAAGGCACCTGCTCAACAAAAGAAAATTGTATCTAAGCATGTCCAAGCCAAGCCTGTTGAAATTGAAAAGCCAATCATTCAACAAAACCAACTCCTACAATTCAAACAAGGTCAACCTCAATTAAAAAGAAAGCTCCAGAAAAATCTAAAACTTCACTTACTATGTCAGGAATAACATTTCTACTAGGTGGATCTAGTTTTGATGATGAAAAAGAAGACTAACAACAATCTCTGATCAGAAAGGAAAAGATTGATCTTCTGTGGACAAAAACTCAAACTCTGAATCTCAATGCCAGACTTGGTAAAAATAAGGGTGGTATTGGTGATCCTCAAGCCAAAGTCTACAGGGGTGAAGCCAATGCTTTCAGAGATCCCTTCTCATTAAAAGACAAGCCTGAGGAAGATTTAAATCAAGAACATCTGGACAGATTAATATATGTCAACATAGTAAAGGATATCTTTGATGGGGCTCAAGCAAAGGAGAAACTGTTATACTTCTTAGAGAATGGAAGGGTTTTAAAAATTGCTGAAGAAGATCTGATCCACAAGGCATCTAAAAAACTTGAATATGTTCTTTATCTACTCAATGATGAAAATGAAGCCACTTCCAGATGGGTGAAGATTCTAGAAGGTGTAATAAATGAGAAGAAGAGGAATGAGAGATTACTCATGATAAACTCTGAAGAGTTCAAACCTGGTTATTTGCTTGAAGATGGAACAGAAAAAGAAATGGCAAAAGGAGATGAAAATGTCAAAATGGTGTTAGGAATTCCTACACTAATTTTAAACCTTGATGGAAAGAAGGCCTGTTGCATTCCCTTGGATGAAAGAATGGAGAGATCATCAATCTATAATTTGAGAGATGCTATATGACAAACTGATTATTCTTCTGAGCAAATGAAAGATTTGCACGAGAAGTTAGTTGATTTGTTAAAGAATGCTGAGGAAAAGCTACTAGATCAATTTCTGAAAGAAGACTTCTCATATAGAAGAATCTAAGTCAAAAAGAAGATTCAAACTCTGATGCATTTGTCTCCATATTTCTGACATCATAAGTGAAATTTATGTTTTACTTAATAAAGCATAAATTAGGGGAGATTGTTAGAAAATAAACACTGATGTTGTCAGAGAATATCATAACAGAGTTTATGTTACTGACGTCATCAGAGTTTAAGGAAGCTGTCGGTCAGAGTTTACTCTATCAGAGAATACTCAATCAGAGTTTACTCTAACAGAGAATTCTCAATCAGAGATTAACAACCGACAGAGTTTATCATCAGAGTTTATGAAAGAATCAGACAAATCAGAGTTTGATTTGGATAGTGAAGAAGGAATTTGAATGAAGTCTAAATTACCTTATTGAAACTATTTTTTTCATTATCTGTTTTGTAATAGGAATTTATAACTGTGTCTATATAAACACAGATATAGGTTAACATTAAGATAACAATTCAAGCAATATCATTCTCATAACCTAGCAGCTCTTAAGAACAATGAATTTCTTGAGAGAGTTTTGTATTCAAGTTCATTATCATTAATACAAAATATTGTTTCTTTTTATACTTGTGTTCTTGATCGATTATTTAGTACTATTACATTCAACCCCCCTTCTGTAATAAATTATCTTTCTGGGCAACATAAAAATTGTCAATAAATATATACTTGAATAAAAAGATAAGTAGGTAGATAAAATATTTTTTCAAATAAGATAAATAAAATGGAACGGATAAGATAGTACAACCCTTCTTCACATTTATCTTGTATGTTTCAGAACTAATTGGATCATAAAATTTAAGAGCAAATGAGGGCTTGAGCCTACTACGGAAACGACGGCCTAAAAATGTACAAAATTGAGTTCCCGGTCTATGCATAAATTGCACTAATTTCCTATTGCATTCTTTTGTTCTTCTTCATTGCTCGCCCATATAATTGAGTCATATACTCCTATGTTACTTTGAATATATATTTGTAATATAATTATATTATTAATTATATTCAACGTTGTAAAAAGCACTAATCGGATTTGGTCATTGAAAGCACGGAACAAGGATTAATCGGATCAATCGCGAATTATTTGGAATGATTAATTAGATAATCGGGAATTTAATCAGTTCAATAAGCTACCGAACAGAGATTAATTGGTGATTAATTGTGATTAATCACCGATTTTTAGAACAATGATTATATTAGTTAGTTCAATTATAATTTAAAATTATTTATTATTAATATTAATTATTATAATCCTTAGCATTCATAAAAATTAAAATATAATATAATAATATGTAATTTGATGAGATTTTTAAACTTTCTGTATATATTTTGGTTAATTTTTTGCTAAATTAATTTGTTATATCTTTACAACTAAAAATAGAGATATTTAGTTATACTATGTTATTAAAAAGAATCAAACCTTAAATTTTTAGTAATATTTTATATATTCATATATAAAATATTCTCTAATATTATATTTTACGGTTGTCATGTATTTATTTTAAGAACCAATAATCATTATTCTTCTGATTATCCAATTATACCAAATCAAAAAATATATTATAATCCATTTATAATAGTATAAAATAGATTCGTTTATAATTCATACTAACTTATAATATGTGCAAGGCACGGGCTATATTAATAAATTATATATTAATTATTTTATATGATTATTTAATTTAGTATAATAATTTATTTTATTAATAATTTTTTATATATTATTATGATATACTAATTTTTTATTTTAATATTCATGAAATATGATTAATAGGTTGTAATTTTAAATAAATTAAAAAGCAGTGATGAAATTGAGTTAAATGTTAATACAACTATATTAGATAAAAATTATATTATAATATTATTTCTAAAATAGAAAATATATTCTATAATTCAAATATAAAATAATATTAATCATGAACAGTTGTATAAAAGAGGATTACACCATTGATATAATTGTATGTATAATATATATAGTATACATAAATTATTTTATATAATTTAAATATTTAAGTTAATGTGGTAATTTATTTATTTTATTATTAAGAAGGAGGATTGTAACATTATTCTTAATAAAAAAAATATATGCAGTTGTATAAAAAGAGCATTACACTGGTGATAGAGTTGTCTGTATAATATATATTGTATAAAATAATTATTTTATATAATTTAAATATTTAATTTAATATGATAATTTATTTCATTTTATTATTAAGAAAGAGAACTCTATTAATGATAAAGTTGTACGTATATATATCTGTTCTATAATGAGTTGTGTGTACTCCCTCCATTCCACTTCAAGTGTCTCATTTGACTTTTCAATGGTCAAATTTAATTAACTTTGACCGAAAATTAAAAATATATGTATTTATAATTTTCAAAATCCGAGAAGTACATTTTAAAGAAAATTATATAAACTTTTCAATGATATATATTTTATACTTTTTTAAATTATATTAATATATGTAATATTTGGTTAGACTTTAAAAAATTTGACCATCGGAAAGTCAAATCAGCTTCTTGAAGTGGGACGGAGAGAGTATAATATATATGTTTGATAAAATATATTCTAAGTAAAATTCAATTAAAAAGTGCGTTTGAAGTTGAGTAGAAGAATTATAGTATAGATATTATTTTAGTTATAAAATTATAATTTTAAATAAATTAAAGTGTTTAAACGATGATGAAATTGAAATATGTTAATTAGTAGATTACGAGTAGAACTTGTTATTTCCCTTAGTACAAGTTTGTAAGGGGGCGGGGGTTGAATACAAACTTAAAAATTATGAGAAATTCTTGCGGATTTAAGTTTATATTCTATAGTGTTTGAGATATTAAAACTATAAAAGAGCATCAAAAGAAATTAAACTAACTATTTGAAAACAGATCTTTAAATATTACTAATGGATTGGTTTTTCACTAGTGAATATTTTGTTTTCAAATAACATTGGTCTTAAAACCAAACTGCTTACAAAAGTAAAATTGAACTTAGAAAAGCACTACAAATGATTCATATCAGCTATTGTGCTTTTCTTGAGTTTTTATTGTTCAATCCTTATATTGTTACAATGAACTACTAATGTAGATATAGTAATTCATTTTCTACAACTATTTCTATCGATTGATAAAAATATAAATTATATTTTACAATATTTGCACTAAAATAGAATGTAGCTACTTTCACAGTGTTCCTTGGACTTTGTCTTGTTCTGGAAAAGTCTTTGTCTTGATCTTCTCCTTGAAGACTGTGTTCCTTTGAAAGTTTTTACAATCCTCACAAGACTGTCTTCCATTGATTCAGACTCCTGCAAAGATTCCATTCCATTTGTCTTTAATTATTTTGGGAAACATTGATCAACTGATAATTGCTATGAAACTTATCAATCGATCCTTCTTTACTTATCCATCGATGGATAGGTTATACATTGATCAATTGATGTATTAATGGATATTTGAATATCTATCGATCCCTTATCCATCGATTGTTCTTTCATCCGTTGATTGTCTTGATGCATTCATTCGTTCATGGTGATCCATTGATTTGACTTTAGTTGACTTTCATCCATCGAACAGTATTCATATCCATTGACTTTTTTATCAGTTGATCACTTCATTTGTGAGAATTCTGACTTAGAATATTTACACTTTGTCAGCCATTTTTCACATCCATCGAAGAGCTATTCAATCGAAGTCAATAAATATCAGTTGACTAGTACATTACATCCATCGAAATATTACAATCAATTGATAAGAAAAGAACTCTGAATCAACTATTACAATCCAATTTATCAGTTGATTAACAATAACTTCAACTGATAAATCGTTCCCTAGTCAATGAATATTTATAGATAATATATCCATTGACTAGTTACAAGATTAAGATCAAATTTACAATTCTAAATAATTTGTTATCATCATACTACATGATTCCTAACGGAACTCTATATTTTAATTAAAAGAGTGTATTTAATATGGCATAGTAATAAAATTTAATTAATATAAATAAAATAATATTATTATTTTAATATCCATAAAATTTAATTAATAAGCTATGATTTTAAATAAATTAAAGAGACTGAGCAATGAGAAAATTGAAACATGTTAGTAGATTGTAAGTACAACTGTATATTTTAAATAAAAGAGTGTGCTTGAACTTGAGTAGGAGACAGACATGTGTATTTGAAGTTGAGTGGGAGACAAAATGGCCAAACTGGACGACGGACCAAATATTTTGCCAAAATTTAATTAATATAAATAAAATAATATTATTATTTTAATATTCATAAAATTTATTTAATAAGCTATGATTTTAAATAAATTAAAAGACTGCGCAATGATGAAATTGAAACATGTTAGTAAATTGTAAGTACAACTGTATATTTTAATTAAATAAATGTGTTTGAAATTGAGTAGGAGACAGACGTGTGTATTTGAAGTTGAGTGGGAGACAAAATGACCAGACTGGACGACGAACCAAATATTTGGTCTTGCAACTTTAATAATATAGTATAGATAATATTTGGGGTGACTAATATCAAAATAATATATTATATTTTTGTTCGTATTTAATATTAAATATTTTTATTCTGAAATTTTGTGTGATTGAGAATATATATTATTATATATGATATATTTTATTGTGTTATCTAAATTTGTTAAAAAGGTGGTTGATATGGGCTGAAAATAGCTCTAGAGACCTAATCAATGTCGCATTAATTAGACCTGAATTGGTCCGCAAGGAAGACCCAATTAATAAGACCCGAAAATCTTATTATTACACAAATTTGTAATTAATTAATGGGCATATTAATTAAGCCTATTAATGAAACCTAATTTTTGTCTACTTCAGAAAAGAGTAGTCTAAATGTTAAATATTCCTATAAAGAGTTGGTTTCCATAAGGAAGCATCTAGAAGCCCATCTAAGGATGTTACTCCCTCCCGAAGAATTATATTCCTACAAAAAATATGAGTTTGAAAACTCCTATATAAAAGGCGTTTACTTTTCCCACATCGAGGAGAGGTGAAACAAGTCATGTTCTTTTTCCTATATAAAGAGACTCAAAATTAATTTATGAGGAAAAAAGGACTTGAACTTATCCCACATTGATGGGATTTGAGTAACAAGTCCCTCGAACTACTATATATGTTTGCCTATGTTTGAATAACAAGGGAGACAAATTTATGGATACAACTCCATATGTCACTAAGCCCCGAGGGTACCATCACCATGCCCCATGAGCATTACTTAACCCCGAGGGCATCATCACCATGCCTTGAGGGTACTACTAAGTTCCGAGGGCACCACTAAGCCCCGAGGGCACCATCACCATGCTCCATGGGCATTACTTAGCCTCGAGGGTATCATCATCATGCCTTGAGGGCCCTACTAAACCCTGAGGGCACCATCACCATGCCTCATGGGCATTACTTAGCCCCGAGGGCATCATCACCATGCCTTGAGGGCACTACTAAGCCCCGATGACACCATCACCATGCCCCATGGGCCTTACTTAACCCCGAGAGCATCATCACCATGCCTTGAGGGCACTACTGAGCCCCGAGGGTACCATCATTATGCTCCATGGGCACTTCTAAGCCCCGAGGGCGTAAGCCACGGGAGCATAATCACCATGCTCTACGGGCACTACTAAGCCCCGAGGCCATCGTCACTACTAAGCCCCGAGGGCATCATCACTGAGCTCCGTGGGCAATACTAAACCCCTACGGCATTATCACCAAACTCAGCCGACACTACTAAGCCCCGATGGCATCATCACCAAGCCCTGTGGGCGTTACTAAACCCCGAGGGTACCATCACCATGCCTAAAAGGCATATGACTAGGCCTATTTGTAATAATTAGATGACAACTCAACTCTAGCTAATAAAGAGAAGTAAATAATAAACACCAAACAGGAATCAAGACGAAGACAGTCAACTAATCACAAAGGATCTAAGTATCAGAAGTATTTTGTGGGATTGCTACTCAACACTGGAAGAAGTTCATTGATATGTTCAAGCGTCAGTGTAAATAATAAAGAGGTAGTACTTCTAAAGAATACAGAAGATATAAAAGATTTCAAGTGGTTACTACAGTAGATTCCAGAAGAAGAACACAGACAGTGAAGCAGAAGAATGACAGAAGGCCTCAACTTAAAGTATTAATAAATGGAGAATATTTATTAGTATGACACAAATGAACCAGACAGTACATTTGTGTGTCAACTAAAATAATATTTATTCTTCATTTAAATCAAGAGGTTTCAAGATCAGAAGACAAAGAAAAGACAAGAAGATTTCAAAGCTGACTACAGTTTGATCAGATCTCTATAGTATTTTTAATTTTACAATCTAAGTAAGTTAATTATTTAATTTATTTAATTAAATTAATTCAACTTGAATTTAATTTAATTTATAAATTATTTACTTAATTTAAGTAGAATTAATTTATTATAAAATAAATGAATTAATATGACTTATATATGTATATATTTCGAATGACTTAATAATAAGTCATATCAAATGACTTAAAATAAGTCATACCGAGATATTATTGGCCTGTTTGGCTGGGCTTAAAAATAAGTCCTTTTGGACTTATTTTCGGGTAAAAATTTCATATTTTGATAAAAAAAATTTATACAAGTATTTAATGTATATTTGAGATTCTATAAGTTGCAAAAAAAAGTTAACTTATTTCAGAAAAAAGTTAGGAATCCTAACTTTGTCTTAAAATAAGTTGACTTATTCTGGAAAAAAAGTTCCCCCAAACACCCCCTATATATATATCTATAAAATAAGTCATACCGAGCCTTAAAAGAAAGTCATACCGAAGAATAGATGAAAAGGTCATACCGGAGCTAGTGGAAGAAAGTCATACCGAAGTTTAAATGAAAAGGTCATGCTGGAGCAAGTGGCAAAAAAGTCATACCGATTTTTTTCTTTTAAAATAAGTCATTTTGATTTATTTTAAATAAAGAAATTCGAATATGACTTACAAGAAGTCATACCGAGCTCAGAATAAGTCATACCGGATTTATTAAGTCATGCCCAGTCTTTTTCTAAGTCATACAAGGCTTAATTTGAATAAATTAAGTCATATTGATAAAGGTCATTCTAAGCATTTTCAACCTCTATAAATATGAGGATTGTGCTTCACTATTTCATTGTTAGAAAATCAGTTCAAATTCAGAAATTTGTCTGCATTGTAATATTCACAGATTTCTGTGCAAGTTTGGATATAATTGATTAAACTCGAACACTTCATGTTGAATTCGTTCTAAATTAATTTATAACTTATAATCTCTAATCTTCAGATAAATTTTGTAATACTTTTCAAGTTAAAATTATATCTTCTACTTGAACAGTATTTCATTAAAATTTATATTTCATGGTTATTTAAAATAATATTTTTAAATCCTAAATATCGCAACGATTTATAGATATTGTATTCAACCCCCCTTCTACAATATCAGGGAGCAACAATGCCCCATGTACATTACTAAGCCTCGAGGGCTTCATCACCAAACCTTATGAACATTACTAAGCTCTGAGGGCATCATCACTAAGCCCAATGGTCATTACTAAGCTTATCATTACCATGCCCCATGGGCACTACTAAGCCCCAAGAGCATTACCATCAAGTTTCGAGGGCATCATCCATCAAGGTTCTTAACCCTAATATGATTCTATAACTTCCAACGTCTATGTAAAGGGTCTAACCCCTCATTCTTAGAACTACGTCCTGGCTTGATTCTCAACACGCTTGAGATACGTAGGCATCTTGTGAGGGCAGAATTAAGCAACGAAATATAAGCGCAGCCATTAAAACTCGACAAGTTCCGACACACATCACAATTAATACACCCTAGTTTTTAATTCATAATATTTGGTACCGTCTATGGGACACGAACATTAACCACGCCGAGAACACGAAACAATTTTAAATCTGAAGATCAACCTCCTTCAATGGAGTCATCACCATGGACTCCTGCCACCACTACTCAAGGGATGAATTCTCAAGGCATGAGTGTCCAGCGAGTTTTGAACCCCATGGGACGAATCCCCAATCTCAAGGGACGATTCAAAATCCCCAAATTTAAAGATAGAATCCATAACTTTATATGGGTACATCACCTTTGATGAATACTCCTACGAGATTACAAGTTTTCACAACTGTTATCCCACCACAGACAATCCAAAACCCTAGTCTTGGGCTACCACCATTCCAACCTACCGAAATGAGTGATCTCTCTTCCCCTTTTCCCTATCCGTGTGGACCTGCGAGGGAAGAAAGTATGTTCCAATCTATATTGAAGGCTTTGAGCCCATTCATCATAATTAGATATCGTGATTTCTCTAGAACATACACTATGGATGATGAAATATCAACTCATGAAGATATAAATTCTAGAAGAAGACGTCCTAATAAATGCCCTATTCATAATTACAACCTCCAGTCTCAAAGACCACTAGGGGCATACCGTGACAGGCAAGAGAAAAGAAGATTATGAATACAAATCCAAGGATAAGCTTCCCAAAAATGACCGAGACGATGGCTCGTCTGCTAAGTAGAATTCTCGTGGACCTATATTATTTAACGAGCAAAATCCTAATGGAATTTGAGAAGGACAAAAACCTTGGTTGGCCAAGGCCAATCATAACTGATCTTGCAAAGATAAACAACAACACAAATTATCGGTTCCATAGAGATGTCAGACACAATACAGATGATTGTAAACAGTTATAGGAAGGAAATGAATTCTTTATTAGATGAGGAAAACTCACGAAGTAAACCAAGGATGGTGATAGAAACAATAACGGTCTAGATAGACAAATGATCACAGCCCCAAGGGCCAATTATGAACATGATATCCGAAGGGCCTATTGCGGTCGGGACATCAAGAAACTCTCGAAAAACTTATGTCTGTGAGGTACTACAAGTGGTGAAGCACCCAAACATGCTGTTCATTACACATTTAATAAGCAACTCTTAAGTGAAATGAGTCTTTTAAGGCAATGGGGTATTGGTAGACATTCTTCATGATGCATACCTCAAGATAGGGTAAAATGACTTTCAGTTAATACCCTCCGACATGCCTATCTACCGGTTCAATGGAGTCGAGTCTAAATTCGAAGGAACAATTCAACTGCCCATGTCAATTGGGCAAGAGCCTCGCATGGCCATTCAGATGTTGAACTTTCTCAAAATCAAGGATGTGTCCTCTTTTAAAGTGATCCTTGGATGGATATTGATGCATGCTTTCAAGGCTGTGGCCTCAACTTACCATCTCAAACTCAAATTCCTAACTAGGAACAGAGTTGGTTAAGAAAAAGGAGATCAGAAGACAGCAAAGGGTTGTTATATAGCCGTGTTAAGGCCTGATGGGATCGAGGGCCAGTACTACCAATTGAGGGCATGGATGTCCGAGAACATGAAGAGCAAAAAAGAAAACATGTTAAGGACTTGGTCCCCATTTCTCTATCTCAAAACGATCCCGAAATACCACCTAAATTAGAGGTTTGCTCCAGGAACCCTTGAAGGGGAAGTTCATCATGTTTCTTCAAAAGAACATTAATGTGTTCGCTTGGATAGCGGCTGAAATGCCAGGGATTGATCCCCAACTCATAACGCACAATCTAAAAGTTGATCCTATAAGGAAAACGGTACAATAAAAGTCACGGATGGCCAACATAGATAATAAACGAAAAAGCCACAAAGGGCCTACATATGGGAGAAGGGTTCGTCGAGAAATAACTAATCATCAATGAAAAAAGCACGATATATGCCCCTATAATAGCACGATATATACGCGAATATAAAGGCACTTTACGTGCTTGAAAGTAATAGGTATAAGAAATGTTTGTGTCACTCTAAAGAGGACCTGAAGCTTGATGAGCACAACACCTTGAAAGGTTAGGAAAACCCGGGAATTGATATAATTTTATACTGGAAATTATTAATCCTTGGTAGGATGTCTCAAAGTTTGCCCAATTAGGCATGAGTTATTTTCTGGTAATGATTCTTACAAAGTAAGTGACTTATATCATATTTGGTAATTGTAAACCCAGTAGAGGCCTTATCCTTGTACACTTGTCTTCCTAAAGACTAGCATCGACATGGCCTTATGCTAGAAACACATGCAATTACAATATGTAAAGTTGAAATAGTAGGTCTGCGGGACCCAAAGGCTGGAGTCTTAATAAAATAGTAGGCTCGAAATTAAGCCCATATACACGAAATTGCTCAAAAACTAAGCCCAAAAACTATAATCACTTGAGATTAAAAGAGTTTAAGGGAGAAATTTTTTTTCCAAGTGACAAGTTAGGTCACAAAATGCCTTGAAGGCTAAATCGTTGTAAATGTGTAAGTCGCTCCACACATTGCGTTAATACGATACCGACGTTTAGGGCCGGTATGAATTGATTGTTCAAAGAAATTCCCATATTAGGGATGATAAGCATTGTTTTCTCAAATAATTCTTCTATTAGAAACGAAAAATGCCCAGTGTCATACACGAAACCAAATTTTGGATCAAAAGTGTCAAGAAAGCAAAAACCCTAGTTAAAGGGCGAAGAGCATTGATTACGCCAAAACCCAGGTCTATTAATGATAATTATAACTTCTAGAAAACGTAAACTGTTTTCCAGAAGTTAGAGGGCAAATGATATGGGCTGAAAATAGCTCTAGAGGCCTAATCAATATCGCATTAATTAGGCCTGAATTGGTCCGCAAGGAAGGCCCAATTAATAAGGCCCAAAAATCTTATTATTACATAAATATATAATTAATTAATGGGCAGATTAATTAAGCCTATTAATAAAACCTAATTTTTGTCTACTTCGGAAAAGAGTAGTCTACATGTTAAATATTCCTATAAAGAGTTGGTTTCCATAAGGAAGTATCTAGAAGCCCATCTAAGGAGGTTACTTCCTCCCGAAGAATTATATTCCTACAAAAAATATGAGTTTGAAAACTCCAATATAAGAGACATTTACTTTTCCCACATCGAGGAGAGGTGAAACAAGCCATGTTCTTTTTCCTATATAAAGAGACTCAAAAATAATTTTTGAGGAAAAAAAGACTTGAACTTATCCCACATTGATGGGATTTGAGTAACAAGTCCCTCGAACTACTATATATGTTTGCCTGTATTTGAATAACAAGGGAGACAAATTTATGGATACAACTCCATATGTCACTAAGCCCCGAGGGCACCACTAAGCCCCGATGGCACCATCACCATGCCCCATGGGCATTACTTAGCCCTGAGGGCATCATCACCATGCCTTGAGGGAAGTACTAATCCCCGAGGGTACCATCACTATGCCCCATGGGCTCTTCTAAGTCCCGAGGGCGTAAGCCACGAGAGCATAATCACCATGCTCTACGGGCACTACTAAGCCACGAGGGCATCATCACTACTAAGTCCCGATGGCATCATCACTGAGCTCCGTGGGCAATACTAAGCCCCTACGGCAATACCACCAAGCTCAGCCGACACTACTAATTCCCGAGGGCATCATCACCAAGCCCTGTGGGCGTTACTAAGCCCTGAGGGCACCATCACCATGCCCCATGTGCACTACTAAGCATTACTAAGCTCTGAGGGCATCATCACTAAGCCCAATGGGCATTACTAAGCATATCTTCACCATGCCCCATGGGCACTAATAAGCCCCGAGGGCATCACCATCAAGTTTCGAGGGCATCATCCATCAAGGCTCCTAACCCTAATATGATTCTATGACTCCCAACGTCTATGTAAAGGGCCTAACCCCTCATTCTTAGAACTACGTCCTGGCTTGATTCTCAACACGCTTGAGATACGTAGGCATCTTGTGAGGGCAGAATTAAGCAACGAAACACAAGCGCGGTCATTAAAACTCGACTAGTTCCGACACACATCGCAATTAATACACCCTAAATTTTAATCCATAACAGTGGTTGATAATAATCAATTAGAATATTTTATTTAATAATAATTAAAATTTAAGTATAAAAAATATGTATATATTTTGAGTCTTTAAAAATTAGTTATAATAAATAAAATCCAATTTATTATAGATATTTATACAGTTTGAACTCTTATTATAATATTTGCAATTCTATTTAATAATGATATAATATATTTGTATTTAATATTATAATTTTTTTAAATATATATTAATCAAATGTATGTATTTTTAAAATTGTAAACTAAACTATCAACTAATTAATCATTCAACTTTATAAAATCACACTTTCCCATATTTAAACTTCGTAAGCATTTGGGTGTTAACCAAACAAGCACTTAGTGTGTTTTTATGCCTAAAATCATAGATTTGTGGGATTATTATTATAATGATTAATGGTTAAATATTTTTATGCAATTGCAATAATGGTCAATTTTCCAAATATAATTTAAAAAATTAAATTTACATATTTCTCATGGCTATAATAAATTATTGAATTATTTTTCGAAAAGAATGGTATATTCTAATGAAATGAAAGAGGGATACATCATAGAGTATATAGTAAAAGATATGTTTAATGATAATATTTTTAAGGGTGAAAACCCTTAATAACACAATTTTATATTGTAGTGCCCAATATAATCACGGACGTTAAAGGTGACCAAAATATCCAGACATATACGCATGTTTCAAATGCGTGCCCTAGTGTGCATACAATTTATGCCTGTTTTTTATTGGCTTTTAATTCCTATCTAAAATAATAAATTATTTTAATGTATACGCAAAACCTAAATGCGTAGGCTCAGATATTTTATGATGGTATACGCATTCAAATGATGCATGCATTGGGTTACGAATTCAAGTGATGCGTATAATTTACCTGCATGTGTACCAGGAACCAGTCCTTTAACAGATGAATTCTCGAACAATGATTAAATCAACGTGATAGACTCGGTGATAGACTCGGATTTCGCCGAAAACAAAAACATCTTCTTTCACTATCAAAAATCATAATCTAAACCCCTAAAATCAAGACATACAAATTAATAACAAGACGTATGAGATGAACAAACAATTCATATTAACATAATGAATTACTGTATGAAGTATAAATGAAGGATAAGAAAATAAAACTCAAGTTATACCTAAAATTGATAACTAGTGGATGTAATAGACAATAGATATTAAAAAGGTACTATAAATTCTTATATAGTAGAAAAGTATGTACATATAGCGTAAGTGTTTATCCATATCCAAAGTATAAGAACTCTATTTAGTTGTGTGGTGGATGTGAAAAGGAAAAGGAAGATAAGGAGTAAAAAGAATGCACAGAAGAGAGAAGATAGATCAGAAAGGAAGAGGCAGGCAACGTCTTTGCACGACTTTTTATGTTTGTCAAAAAATACAATATACGCATTCTTGGGATGCGGTTATAAAGTGTTAATTTGAACACCTTTTCCGATAAATGGTATTTTGGATACCGGAGATATGTATTTGTGATAAATCGGGCAATTTCTCTATTTTTGAAGAAGTAAAATTTTATTTAGTTTATTTTAATATGATTTTAAACAATAAAGAGGAAATAGAACGAGTATGCTCTAGGATAGTTTTTGAAATTGAGATAGGTTGGATATCAATGGTATCAATAATATATACTCCCTCGGTCCCATTGATTTGTATACAAATCAAATGGGCACGGAGGATAAGAAAAAATTAAAAAAATGATAGTGTAATAGTAAAGTTAGGTAAAAAATGAGTAAAGTGGTGGGACCTATTAATATTTAATAATAGATTTGAGATAGTGGAGGAAAGTAGTGGGTGTAATAGTATTTTTATATTATGAATTTGAGATAGTGGAGGAAAGTTAGTGGGTGTAATAGTATTTTTTATTATTAAAACTTTACTATTTTTGGAATGTATACAAATGAGAGGGACATCCAAAAAAGGAAAGTGTATAGAATTGAATGGGACAGAGGGAGTACTCGGTATACATTTCTATTTCATCGAAATTTGAACCGACATTGATCTCGTCTGATAAGACTATCATTCAAAGAAGCCAGGGATGTATTTAAAAAATTCAAAGAAGCCATGGATGTAAACAATAAGGAAGAAACTACTCCGAATTACTTATTCAAACAAAATAACTCAGACACTCAGTATGATAAAAAAAATTCTATAATAAATAAGAAAAAGTTGAATATACTTGGGAAAAAATTCGAAAAAATTTGGAGATATATTGACAACAGAAACACTGATTTTCATGGTTAATGTATACTTGTGCTGCATTATAGCTCTATACAAACTGTGACTTTTTCTATCTTCCACCAGAAACCAGAAAGAACATTCAAGGCCTTCGCAAGTCAGTAAAAGAAAGCGACATTTCTGACCTTCCCTGCTTTGGATACTATCACACAAATTATGAAATTATACGGGGTGAGTTACTATTTCAAAGTAATCGATTAATCGGCCTTGAAAACAAATATTCTACTATATTTAAATTTCAGTCGGTGATTCGGTGTTATAAAATGTAAGGACGTAGCCAATTTATAGACAATGGAGTCATGTGACACACTTCAAATTTTAAAAAATACGGAGTAAATTTTTTATATATTTTATTTTGAAGAAAATATATTTATAGTAGTAAATTTTAGTCTTGACATTATTAAAATTTTATAAATTTATATGTATTTTAAATGTAATAAAATTTTAATTCCACGAATCAAGATTGTGATTACGACATGATAAAATGGGTTACTCACTTGCTCCGTCCTATAGTCCGAATCGGCACAACAAAATGCTGTATTAGAATAATTTATTTATAAAAGCTTGCTCCTTGTCTCTCATCCAATTATTAATATTTAGATTTGGATCGGATATTAAAATTAATAAAAATTATTAAGATAAGAAGAGAGAATATATTATTTAAATAAATATTACTCCCTCCGTTCCTTTTTATTAGTCGTTTTAGAAGTTTTTGCGCAGAATAAGAAAGTGTAGTTAATACACTTTAATGTGATTAATAATGTTATCATTTTACTTTTATAACCTTGTAATTTAATGTGAATATAGAAGAAAATATGAACAAAGTTATTAATGCATGGGTAACTAGTGAGATATTGATCATTAAATATGCTTTGAAATTACAAAGTGATAATTAAAAAGAAATTTCTACACAAACTTAAAGCGACTAACATTAAGGAACGGAGAGAGTACTTTCGTAAATTTTACGTATTTACGTCTTTGAATTTTCACGCAAAACTATGCATGATTTTGGTCGTATATTACTTTCACTTTCATGATAGCCTGCGGTCCTCCAGTCTGAAGTCTTTACTGCTTACGCATAAAAGCTTCTAAACAGAAGCAATCATTGGGTTCTTCTTCCTCACCTTTCGTTATTCTCTGCTCCCATTTTTAGAACTCATTTAGGACAAATTGGCTAGCCAGTCATGCTTTTTAGTACCGAATGTATACAAGTATAAATTTTATGGAATTAAACACAGGTTCATAATTAATATTATGTATTAAACACTTTTACTACATGGAAAGAAAAAATCGGCTCAAAAACTAACTTCCTCACGAACATTAATTTCCAAAAATATAGAGGGTGGTCGCATATTTTGAATTTACATTCTAACGGCTCGTTTGGTTCGCCGAACGATAATGAATTTGAAATGAAAAATCTGATTAAGGTGATATGGGGTACAAGTATCGTTACTAATATCATGTGTTTATGTGTTTGATTCAGTATTCTAAAAGACGAGAATCAGAGTTAGACGGTAAAGGTACCGTCTAGTGATTAATCGGGTAATTGGTGATTAATCGGAGTATTAATCGGAAATAATTTAATTTAATAAATAATAATATATAATTATATTTAAACATTTTTATATTATAATGAAAAAAATATCATATATCATTAATCCATATATATTTAGATGTTAATTTATGAAAAAACTACTTAATATTAACATTTTAAGTGGTTTATACTTAATAATCATTATTTAATCATTAATCTTAATAGTTATTACATAATATATCATATAATTATTAGCAATTTGAGAGATTATTTAAAATTTATGAATTATTTAGGGTCATACAACCCATATTTATTATAAATTTATAATAAATATATATATATATATATATATATATATTTTTAAATTTTAACTTTTTTTTTAAAATAAAATAGTTTTTACCGATTTTGACCATTTCAACAGATTTTTGACAGTCTCGACCGATTTTTAAAAAAAACATCTTTTGACCCGATTTCGATTAATCGATACGGGACCTGACATCGGTAAGACGACCGTCTTTTAGAACACTGTTTTGATTGAGTATTGAAATGACTCTATTTCACTTAAAAATGAATGATTTCTGATAACTATGTCTCATACCCACACATCTCCTCTTGAGTATCAAAGACTTATACCTTTATGAGTTTAAGGTATGAGTTTTAAATTTTATTTTATTTTTCAATCGAGGTATGGAGTTCGAATGATAGAAACGCATACCTAATACTAAAATATCATGAACCAAACAACCCGTAAGAGATTTTGGCCTCGTTTGATTGGCTATAACCCAGCTAAGTAATTCTAAATACCTGGGAAGTTACATAAATTACACTGTTTGGTTATATAATTTTTAAAATAGATACGATAATTCATACTTCCCACGTATTTAGGATTACACCAAAATAATATAACCTAGTTAAATAACTAGACCGTGGTCACTTGAAGTTACGTTTTTATATTATATTATTTTTATATTTTATATTAACTTATAATTATTTCATTCATCTTTATAGTATTTTATAATCAATATATATTTTCTAAGTAGTATGTTTAATTTTTTATTTTAACATCTTTAAAAATTGCTTTTAAGATTTTGATATATAAAATAGATATTGTTGGATCAAATCAAGCCAACTATTTTGTATTTACTTGTCTTGTTGTAGCACATTTAGAACTTCTGTATTAGGTTGGTGACTTAGTTATTTTAACGTACACTTGTAGATAGAAGTATAATTCAATTGTAATTCCAAATTGTAATTGAGTATCAAAGAATAAAGATTAATAGAAGATTCAAGTTTGGATCATGCATCAAGGCAAAGAAGACTTCACCAAAAGTAAGGAATGCAGTTTGAGAATTCTTGTAAGGCAAATAACTAATCGAGAGGTCACTCCAGTAGAGAAGTTAGAAGTGTAACTAGTCGAGAAGTCTCGAAATACCGCATGACTCAGTATTCGATCGAGAAGTGTTCAACAGAGAAGTCAAGAATCTGAAGCCATTCGAGAAGTGTAAAGAAGTAATCATTCGAGAAGTCCAGTAAAATAAATCGAGAAGTTAGCAAAGGAAGCAATCGAGAAGTCTAGGAAAATAGATCAATCGAGAAGTCTGTGGAAATAGATCATTCGAGAAGTCTAGCCTAATCGAGAAGTCATCTAAGCTATATCCAATCGAGAAGTCTAGGCATTCGAGAAGTAACAAGTCAATAGGTTGATCGAGAAGTCACAGAAGTATTAGATCGAGAATTCTGTGTCATGACTTCTCCAAGCAACAATATTTGAGTATTCGATTGATTCAAGGAGCTAGTTTCAAGGTGATTTGCAGAAAAATAAGACAAGTAATTTGAAGCTCTGTCATGATCAGGATTAGTCAAACCTGTGAAGATAGAGACAAGTCTACAATGAAGCTTGAAAGAAGAACAAGACAAAGACAGACGATGAGATTGCAGATGTGATAAACTGTCAAATGGAAGACTTAGCTAGAAATGGATTGTGTACATAAGTAAAGTCTAGTTTGTTTGTTTCTAGTTTTAGTAACTAGTCTGCAAAAGCATGTGTTAATGAGACATGTTGTCTATATGACATAGTGCACTGCTTTGCAGACTAGTAAGTTGAATATTGTAATTGTATTCACTCCTTGTATCTTTCAAGAACAAGAAGCTGCGATTCAAATCAAGAATCTCAAATTGTAACAAATTCATTTTAATACAAATTAGATTGAAAGTTAAACTTATGTGTTTGTTTTATTTTCACAATTCTTGATAAACACTGCAAGTTAACATAAGCTATAAATCAAACAGTTCATTCATAGTTCATAAGTAAAGCAAAAAGAGAAAAATCAATTATACATTCAACCCCCCCCCCCCTCTGTATAAGTTTCAGCAACTCATTCCTAACAGATATATCTCCATTATATAATAGTTTTTTATTTTATAATAAATTATAATTATTTTCCTATTTATTTTTATAATATTTTATAAAAGATATATATATTTTCTAAATAATAACCTTAAATATTTATGTTTTTAAGTTATTCTTATGAATCATATTGATTCATATCATAATAAATTAATTTTTTTAGTGTAAATTTTTATCCTTACTTTATAAATATAAAGTCATCTAATTATAATTAATTTTTTTATTTTCGTTATCGTTATTTTAAGAAAAATCTTAGTTAATTATGAAAATGAACACCTAGAGGGGGGTGAATAGGTGTTATGGCTAACAATGACCGATTTTAATTTTACTAAGTTATTTAACCTGTCAGCTGGCTAAATTCAATTACAATTCACTGTCAGCTAGTTACTATATGCAATCAGTACAGAAAAAGTAAATAACACCAGATCTTTTAGCCAGGTTCGACCCCTAATCCACTATGGTCAACGTCCTGTTCTCTTACCAACTGGTAAGAGAGAATATTATTAATCAATGAATAATCAATTACAAGATTACAATAATATTTCTTCCTTCATCCCTTGTAGTTGATTCTAGCTTGCTGAAACACATGTTCCCTGAACTAATCTGCCCTTTAAGTACTATACTGCCCTAGTACAACCTTCTCTAGCCTCTAGTTCCCTTGAACCCTATTTCACAAGCCTAGCAATCCAGCCATAACTTGATTACAACCAAATGATTACAAGTGAATAAAAGTTACAACTCAAACTAAGAACTCTTCACATATAGATATATGATATATAATACTAGAGCTCAAATAGATATAGATATGAAAGTTTTGAGTTGAAAAGTGTGTGTAGAGATTTTACACAGCAATGTATTCTTCACTCGTTGAAGATAAAAGAGTATACACACTAAAATATATACGAATAACATTATTCAAATTAGCCTAACAATTTGCAACGTTCATGTAACAACACAACGTTCAAGTTTGTTTTGGATAATTCAAATAAGATATTCAAATATATGAATATTGAGGATAGAATAAAAGAAAATACATTTAAAATTTAAACCCCAATATAAGTTTGAAATAAAGATAAGGATTTGTTAAAGAGATAAATTTTAAGATAAGAAACAAATCCATATAAAGTAGGAAAACATTTTGACATAGATAAAATAGATTTAAATAATATTTCTGAGCTCTAATAAAATATATTCATATATTTATATTAGATAAGTTTGAACAAATAAAGATCATAAAGGTTCTCCTCTTAATTCGAATTCCAGAAATCCAATATGCACAAAACTGCTTCCAGTAACAGCTTGTTGGAATACCCTGTTTTCCTGCTTTCAGCTTGTTGTCATAACATTAGTTGTTATACTAATATTTTATATCAGTAAGCTAATACCTGCAAAACAATGTTAGTATATAGCTTGCTATTTTATATCATGTACAAGTTTTCAGCTTGCTAACAGTGTGATCATCAAAATCTCCAGTCTGCAACTTCTTTTCAGCTTGCTCAGTTGCAGTCTTCACAGCAGCCCTTGCCAAACCAACCAGGTTGCACTCTATAGACTCTCCTCCATCAGAAATCTTAAGTTCTTGCTGATAATTTGCAAGCAATTTTCTTACAACAAACTCTCTTAAAAAGTTAATCTCATCACTTAAAATCTCAATTTTCTGAGTCAGATGAGCAATGTCAACACTAATGTTTGTGTGATCATCCTTTAAATCTTTTTCCAAACTTTCAAACTTGTTAGAAAAACCACTTGACTGATCACCAATAGGAGCAACATGAGTAGGAACTTCAACCTGAGCTAGTGTCTGTTTAAGATTACGAAACTATATGAATAGTAATCGTGATAACTCAACACTAGAACAGGACAAGTAAATAATACTACGCCTACACAGAAATTAGGAAGAAATGAAGACAAGGCAGATACAGTGAATCAAGACATTAGAAGAAGTTTTGGAGTCTACTACAGGTCACTGAAAGAAGTTCATTAATATGTTCATGCTTCAGTGAAGAATAATGATTGAAGACTTTCAGGGTTTCAGAAGTGTTGAAGATTCAGTATAGAAGTGCCATAAGAAGATTTCAGTGTAAAGACATTGATTGAAGATAAACAGTGTTCGAAGCATAGGAATCTAGAAGGGTGAAGACAAAGGTTATAGAAGATAGCTGCAGTCTTGAAGTAATACTCACTGAAAGAAGTTCATTCATATGTTCAAACGTCAGTGAAGAACAGATAATGAAGTATTCAAGATTCTGGTAATAATAAAGATGTTGTCGAAGTACCAGGAAAGATTATAGTGAAAGTACTATGTTTACCAACAGTCAGTGTTTGAAACAATGCAACAGTCTTAGGTTAATCAGCTGAAACAGTACAAAAGTCAAGGGAATTCAATTCAGTGTTAGTCGTTTGTGAACTAGACCAGTGCACTAAACCTCAGCACAACAAGAAGAGAATTACCTTGATGTATCAGAAGAAAATCAGTTGATCAATCCAGAAGAGTAAAAACCAAGTGGTATTCCTTCAAGCATTTCAAGAAATTGGTTAAGGCAAGTATTACTACATTTGATGGCTCTTATGCTCTTAAAGCAATGGAGAGGCGCAACAAAAGCTATAATAGCACAAGGAAATACTTGAATAAATGTTTTATGTACTTTGTGGCACCTATACAAGGGAACAAGTGTATAGGCGCAAAAAAACTCATCTTAGACGCAACAAAATGTAATTGGTGCAAGTAAACATTCCTCTATATTCTAAGCACTAAGTGGCGCCTCTACAAGGCTCATAGGTGTAATGGCGCAACAAAACAAGTTTAAGGCGTAAGAAATTCCATCCACCAAGTATGTGAAGGTTTTTGTGGCGCCTACACACTCGAATAGGTGTAGAGGCGTAACAAAAGATTAGAGGCATAACAAAACTCTAAGGGGAGGATTTGGTGGCGCCTATACAAGGCATTGACAAAAGCTAAAGGCGCAAGGAAACTTCTATTGAAGAATTCTAAGGGATTTTGTTGCACCTACACACTACAACTAGAGTGTAGGCGTAACAAACTAATCAAGGCGCAACAAAAGCTATTTTGTGACCTACACATTGCAATCACTCTACAAGCGCAACAAAGGACTTAGCATTGTGAAACAAATCAATTTTAATTGATTTGAAAAGTCTATACCATATAAACAAAATGACGTGCTCATTTTGAAGTGTATGTTTTGGTTCGTCTCTTCGAATCAAGTGACGGAGAAGAACACGGCCAATTATATATAGCGGGGTCTAAACAAATAAAGATCTTTTCATTACTCCTTACTGGAGTCTTTTGTTAATGGCCGGATAAACCTTGTAATATTTTAAGGGCCATTACAAAATACTCCGGTAGTTAAATCCTTAGACAAAATTATAGATACCAATATTGTATATGATTTGACTTGTATATTTTTGAAGAAACAAAGAACTAATCTGTTCTTTGGAAACCAGTTATATTTTTAACTGGGTGTAGCAACCTAAGAGATTATATACGAAAGATATATTATCCGAAACCTGTCTCGTTTAAATTACTTTCTAATTTTCTAGAACATTATTGTTTATTCATAAACACAGAAAATTAGTAAGCCAACCTCCTAAACACTATTCACCTCCTGAACTCGAACCACTAACCGAACTCTAAATTATTTATCCACAAATGATTTGAAAGAATTTTTTAATTTAGTGAGTATCGTATTCAACCCCCCTTCTACGATACTTCAGGACCTAACAGTGTCTCATCCTTCTCAATTTTCAAATGGGACTGAGCCAAGCTCATAAAATCAAGAAACTCCTTAACCACAATCTTATCAGACTCCTTCAAATCAACTCCATACCTGTCAAAAATTCTGGTTAACAAGCATTCATAAGGCAATCCCATAGACTGATTACCCTAAAAAATACTAATCATATTTTTCAACACTAAATCAGACAAATCAAATTTTTTGCCAGTTAAAATCATAACCACCACCACAAGATCATGACAACTAAAGTTTGACCTACTACCAATCCTAGGACAAATATTAGCAATGCAGACCTTGAACAACATCTGTGCCATAGGTGTAACGGCCGAAGTAGTTGGACAACAAAATTTCATCAAATAAGTTATACCATGACATATTTTTAATTGATCTAAAGCAGACAAATCATCCAACACTACAGGACCTTTCTTAGAATAAACAAACAATTTTGGCGGTTCTTCAATCCTTAAAATCGAGTTTAACACAACAATATTCAAGTTAATCTTCATCTCTTGAACATATGACATAAAATTACTAAACTTATCCGACATAAGATTCACATAAAATTCTTGAACATAGTCAGGGTAGCATTTCTTTGGTAAATCCATGATAAAAGACTCAAACCCTAAGGCAAAAAAAACTTAATAGAACCACAAGTCAAGAAAGCCTTACCAGAAACAGGATGACCATAGATAATCTTGCGACGTGAGAGATCTAGGGTTTTGAACCTCGTCTCCAACTCCTCAAAATTGAACCTTAAACATCTCTTCACACGCTTTGCCTCAGAACCCTCACGATCTTCAGAACAAACGATCCCTGATCCCTCTTCTTCACTATCCAAGAACACCGGATTCAACAAAGCATCATCGTCCTCGTCAATCAACTTACGCTTAAGCTTGTTCTATTTAGCAGTGCTTGCAGATGCGGCCTTCATTTTATGAGTTTGCCTCATGATTTTGACAATTGTGATTGATATTCCAAAAGTAAAAGTGTATCTATTGAATAAAAAACCTAGAAGCTTTGTGCGAATTTTCGGGCGAGTATATAGGCACTTGAAGAGTCTTGAGTGAATAAACTCCACAATTCCTATTTTTATTGATTTAAAAGAGGTATTATTTGGAGAAATAAAAGGTAAAACCTTCCCCCTTAATACAGTAAACATTTTAGATTAACTCCGTAAAATATGTTTAACAGATAATTACCAAATAAAATAATCTATATCAATTAGCAATCTAACAGTCAAGATAATTCAAAATAATTTAAAAACTTGGTAATTATGACTTATCTAGAGACTTGAACATGTTGTACATATAACAAGTAAGTAGAGTGCACCAAATCATACACGGTTAAAAAATAATGTAACACGGTAAAAACACATATAAATCAATTAAATGTTACGAAAAAAATAATTCATATATGTAATTAATCTAACAGTAAGTTGAGATGTCGATAAACCTGAAGTCAGCTTGCTAACTAGATGTTACACATGCCAAGTTCTCTGCGTATGATAGAAAATCTTTTTTCTGACAGTGGCTTTGTGAAGATATCAGCTAGCTGGTATTCAGTTGGAACAAATATCAGTTTGATCTTCCCTTTGTCTATATTATCCCTCAAGAAATGGTGTCTGACATCAATATGCTTTGTTCTTGAGTGATTGACAAGATTTTCTGAAATATTGATAGCACTTGTATTGTCACAATAGATTAGAATTCTTCCACATTTGATTCCAAAATCCCTTAGTGTTTGTATCATCCACAGCATTTGAGAGCAACAACTGCCAGCTGCCAAGTACTCCCCCTCAACTGTTGATAAAGCAACAGAGTTTTGTTTCTTGCATTGTTAAGTTACCAAACTCTGGCCTAAGAACGCACAAACACCACTTGTACTTTTTCGATTAGTGTAACAACCTGCATAATCTGCATCACTATGCCCAACAAGATCAAATGCATTTGTGATATGGTTCAATAAAGCCAAATTGATAGTACCACTTAAATACTTAAAGATTCTCTTAACAGTATTATAGTGTGACTCTTTAGGCTTGCATTGAAATATTGCACATACACAAACTGAATACATTATGTCAAGTCTAGAGGCAGTAAGATACAGTAAGCTACCAATCATACTTCTATACTTACGAATATCAACATCTACACCTTTTTCATCTGTTGTCAGCTTGCTAGCTTGATTCATTGGTGTGGATTTCGCCTTGACATTTTCAAATCCAAATCTCTTGAGTAGATTCTTGATGTATTTGGATTGATGCACAAAAATTCCATCTTTTGTTTGTTTGACTTGAAGACAGAAAAAGTAATTGAGTTCACCCATCATGCTTATGTCAAACTCACTGTGCATACACTTTGAAAATCACTCACACATGGCATCATTAGTTCAATTACACACCTAGAGGGGGGGTGAATAGGTGTTATGGCTAATAATGACCGATTTTAATTTTATTAAGTTATTTAACCTATTAGCAAGCTAAGTTCAATTACAATTCACTGTCAGCTAGCTACTATATGCAATGTAGTACAGAAAAAGTAAATAATATCATATCTTTTATCCAGGTTCGACCTCTAATCCCCTATGGTCTACGTCCTAGTCCCCTACCAACTAGTAAGAGAGAATATTATTAATCAATGAACAACCAATTACAAGATTACAATAATATTCTTCCCTTCATCCCTTGCAGCTGATTCTATATTGCTAAAATACTTGTTCCCTGAACTAATCTGCCCTCTAAGCACTATAATACCCTAGTACAGCCTTCTATAGCCTCTAGTTCCCTTGAACCCTGTTTCACAAGCCTAGCAATTCAGCCACAACTTGATTACAACCAAATGATTACAAGTGAATAAAAGTTACAACACAAACTAAGAACTCTTCACGTATAGATATATGATAATAATACTAGAGCTTAAATAGATATAGATATGAAAGCTTTGAGTTGTAAAGTGTATGTATAGATTTTGCAAATCAGTGTATTCCTCACTCGTCGAAGATAAAAGAGTATACACACTAATGTATATACAAATAGCATTATTCAAATTAGCCTAACAATTTGCAATGCTCATGTAACAACACAACGTTTAAGTTTGTTTTGGATAATTCAAATAAGATATTCAAATATACGAATATTGAGGATATAATAAAAGATAATATGTTTGAAATTTAAACCCCCATATAAGTTTGAAATAAAGATAAGGATTTGTTAAAGAGATAAACTTTAAGATAAGAAACAAATCCCTATAAAGTAGGAAAATGTTTTGGCATAGATAAAATAGATTTAAATAATATTTCTAAGCTCTAATAAAATATATTCATATATTTATATTAGATAAGTTTGAACCAATAAAGATTCTAAAGGTTCTCCTATTAATTCAAACTCCAGAAATCCAATATGCACAAAACTGCTTCCTGTAACAGCTTGCTGGAATACCCTGTTTTTCTGTTTTCAGCTTGTTGTCATAATATTAGTTGTTATACTGATATTTTATATCAGTAAGCTAACACTTGTAAAACAATGTTAGTACACAGCTTGCTATTTTATATCATGTACAAGCTTTCAGCTTGCTAACAAAATGATTATCAAAATCTAAAGGGTTTCAAATTATTAAATTCATTTTTTATGAGTAAATTGGTAATGTCATTTACCCAATTATAATTCTTATATAAAATATTTATAAATTTATAATTAATATTTTTTTCACTTATATTTGTATATTATTATTATTATTATCAAAAATAAAATTTTAAAAAATATAATAATAAAAATTGAAGTTACACAGTTATAAACTAAACATGTATTTTTACTGATCCAAGTAATTTTACATGTAACCTAGTTCCAAGGAATTGTGATTTGCTTACCTAACTAGAAAGTTAGACAAACAAATGAGGTGTTTGATCTCTATTGCATGTGTTATTTCATATTTGTTCTATTTTAGATTTTAAGGGCCCTGAAATAAAAATTATCTAAAATCATTAGATTGACAAATATATAAAACACAAAGTTTATAAAAATGTTTGATTACTAAAAAATTTACTGCTCGGGGATATTCTAACTTAGAACATATTCCCAATCATTTTAGGTTTTAAATTCGACTACTCACTTCAAATTTTATTAAAACAAATACTCAGATTATAAGTCTATTTATTAAAAATAAACTTACCCAACTGTTTAATTCCTTCTGATTTCAGTTATATTCTACTAACGTTCAATTGGAGACAAAACAAAAAACGCCTCAATATCTTATCTTCGGGATCCGAATTAAGGAAATTCACCAATTAACTTCAAAATTAGTCACTATAAAAAGACAAGATTAATTTTTGCCTTTTTGGTTTAGTTGGAAAAATATAAATAATTAACAGATAAGAGAGTATAAATGTTACTCTTTCCATTTTTTTATAAGTCGCTTTGACTTTTGGCACACATGTTTAGGTGCTTTGACCGGATAGTAAAAATCATTATTTTTAAAATTTTCTTTTTCTGAATAAAAATATGGAATCAATATTTTAATTCAAAAAAAAAAAATTTAAATAATGATTTTTACTATCCGGTCAAAACACCTAAACATGTGTGTCAAAAGTAAAAACGACTTATAAAAAAAACGCAGAGAGTATATAACAAAATACCTGAATAAATAATTATTACATCCTGTTTCTTTATCTCAGTCATTCAAATCAAGTGATTGTCCGATCTTTTTCGTAATCCTAATTTGGTAAGAGCAATGGTAGATATTCAAAAATAATTATAAATATTTTCTCAAATAAAGTAGTACGATATACGATTTATTTTAATTCGTGAACGCATATGTATGCGTGTGACAATTTTTGCGTATCTAGCATTTCTCAATTTGGTAAAGCAAGGTTAACATAACTAGTAAATGCATGATACAAAATTGATGCCTTAATCAGCAAATTAATGACTAAATAAATGACCCAACAAGAAACAATACAAACTTTTTTAAGAAAAAAAAGTGAAAAAGAAACAAAATTAAGGAAATCCTACAATATAATGAATCGTAAAATTAAAACAGACGATGAGTACTTGGAATTTGAAACTACCATAATATATAGAAGCACGTATAACCGACAAACATGCACATACATACAATAGATAGGCACATGTATATATATCGGTCATGCCCTAGTTTCTTTAAGTTTCTATTTACCTATTAGAAATAGGATTTGGACCACTAGGAACTTCATGAGCACTAGCATTGACACTTCTCTCTCTCCAGTTCACCGATCCATAAGGCCCTCCTCGCCGTCCAAATCGAACATTTTGTTCACCATTGTCATCTTGGTTGATGCATGCAGTGTTTGAAGTTGATTTAGGCACCAAAGAGTCCATAGTTTTTTCTGATATGGTTGAGGTAGGACTAGTATGAGGTGGTAAGTTGTGTTGTGTAGTGGACACTATGGTTAGCATGAAAAAGATCAAGAGGGTTGTTGAGGCTAAAGTATAGCAAGAAGTGAAGGGAAAATTGGTCATTATGTTGTCAAGGGTAGGGGTAGTGTCCTTGGCCATACCATGCGGATTGCAAACTTGGTCACCATGTGTGTATGTCTATGTCTATAAATCTAAGTATTTAAAACTTGGTAGGATATGGTTGATATGTTAATGTTTGTATTGAATGTGGTTTTGGTGGGTGGAAGCGGATAAAAGCATAAAAACATCCTCTGATGTATGAAAGAAATAAATTGGTTGTACGTGTGTGGGTCCGAGCCATATGCAGTTAATCCTTGCTTAAAATTTTACAAAATGTTACTAAAAGTAAAGAAATTGTTGTATTTGCAGTACTGGTATTTATTTCCCTTTTACTTTTACTTTAAAGCATATAAATTCCTGGTCAGACTCGGGTTTTGGATTCGACTCTCCCTCACTCTCAAGATATATTTAAACAGATATTAATTTGTAAGGTTTTAGGCCGACTTATTAAAATAAACCTCTTTTAAATGATATAATTAATTATTTTTACTAGTTTAATTATAATATTTTTTAAATATTTAATTAGTTCAGAAATGAACAATTTTCTTAGTTGAGTAGTGCAGAGGGGTCTGATTTCGTCCCTGATTTGAAGGTGAGTATCAGAGTATATGGAATGATTCAAGCGCTTTCTTAATTATTTTAGCTTCTTAATTCCTTATGATATAGGTTCTTGTGTATTTGAAAATGAGAAGTTGCTGCAATGCAAGAGTAATATTTCAAGTGATCCTTTTTAAAGTTTACGTTCTTGGTGTTCTGAAACCCCTTGTTAAGATTGTAAAGGTGTGTACTGTAATCCTGACGAAAATGTGCATAGAATTGTTCTTTGTAATATTAATCTGAATGTAATCTTATTGCCGCCCTTGTCTGATTTGAAATGTTTAAGAATTCTTTAGAAATGTGTATAGCTTTACAGTAACATTTTGTGTTTGCACAAATAACTCCATTAGGATGAGAACTTTTGAGAGGAGTCCAAAAACAATTCATATCATATTAATGTGGAGTTAATGAGTGTTACGCGGCAGACACAAATACCTTAGAAATAAAGTTACTTTATTCAGATCTAAAATCATACAACCACATAAAATAACAAATGAGGTCGAAGTGATAATGATCAAGTTTTGAAGTGCAGATGAGTTCTAGAACACGATGCCACACAGATCGAGAATCTTGCAGTCATGCATAAGGGATCATAATATTTGGTTGTGTTTTTGGACATGGTCGGTAAATCAGTTGTGGCAGGTGACTCTACAAATTGGCAACCATCATTGTAATATTGCTATAGAATCAAATTCGAGACACCAATCGAATGTACAGGTGATCAATATTCAGCCGCTAGAATGCAATTAATTATACAACTATGTACGGTGTCAATCTCGGATCTTATGTTGTTATAAGAGGGACTATTATGTATATCAAACTGCGTCAATATCTTCCCTCAGGTTTTCTTGTATTTATACAACAATTTTTAAGATTAACACCATAGACCCTGCTTTTGTTGCGGTGAGACTTTATTCAACATGCTGAATGATCAATCACATAATCCTTATGCATATTTATGCTATAATTTTCAGACATTCAGTATACGCAAATTTCCAAACCAAAAGTCTCCGGTAATTAGTATTCGATCATCGAATGTGCTAAACTTTAAGCAAAAACAAAACATGATTACCAAATACATCTCAATATATGTGACGTAACAAAGCAAACAGTTACACATATGAAACATTTAATTTGATTCAAAATTTCATGGGAAAAAAGCCAAAGCCAAACTCTTTGATCTAGATTGCTCCTTATGTTCTTGGATCACATTAAAATGACTTAATATCAAAATTATATTAAGCATTGATGTAATTGCAATTGAGACGAATTTCTCCCGTACCTTCTGAAGAAGGATCTTGAATTTTTCCAAGCTTAATCATAGATGCAGCAAATTGTGAGTAAAAAACCTCAGGCTGAGAAGCCAAGGCACTGACTAAAACTGAAGTTCTTGAATCTTTTTTGAGCATTTGGTCAGTTGATAAAAGTCCCATGTTTTTCTGAAGATTTTTGTAGTATTCATTGTTGAAATTCTTGGGTGTTATGCCATCAAAATCCACAAACTCGGAAGCCCATCTGCATTTTCTTTTCAAAAAGTTCAAGTATTTTGGATCGATAGATGGATCGGATCGTCCAGCTGTTCCATTAAAGTTGTACAATCTTTCTTGCACTGAGCCACATGTAGTCCTTCCGATTGTGTGTGCTCCTACATGTCAAATCCAAACAAAGATCAATCATTTAGGGACTGGAGTACACATTTTAGTGATAAATAATACTGGCCAGAGTTGATGATATTATTAAACTCACTTGGAATACTAAAGGGGGTTAATTCAATCTGGATTCTGCATTTTTTTGTATTTTAAAAATCTGGAGTATTCAATCGGGATTTTAAACTGTACTTTAAAATCCGGGAGTATTCAATCAGGATTTTAATCAATGATTTAAAATCCTGGGGTATTCAAGATGGATTATTATTAATCAATTAAAATGTAGGTGTATTCAAAAACTTATTAATACTGATGGATTTTAAATATCCATGGATTATGTTGGATTTTCTTATATATTTTTTATGTTTCAAAACATTTCCTCAGTACGAGAGATTCTACATGATTCAACGCGGATTCTATGAATTATGTATATAATCTATTGACTCTGCGTAGAATCTTGAATCAAATACAATCAATAAAAATCAATGGACTATAAATAATACTTTAAAATCTGAATTGAATACACTACCTAAAATGTTAGATAATTTACCTGAGAGGACAACCAAATCGAGTACATTCAATCCCAAGGACTGAAAAAACTCAACAAGATCAGTAATTTTTTCGCGACCAGTGGGGAGAGATTCAGTATCTTTGGCATTAGAAATTCGTCCATCTTTTCTGCCATAAGGAACCATGTAGAAAGGACCTCCGACTATTCTAATAGCATCTCTAACTGCAGCGATTAGAATATCTGAACATGACACTGTCTTCGGGCACTTCTTCTCTAATTCTGCTTTTATGTCATCGATAACTTCGAAACCTCTCAATGATTTGCTCTGATTCGCACTCCTTTCACTTCCATTGTAGTCCAAAAGTATAGAGGCATCACATCCCTGCATACATACAATCATTTTTTAGTATACAGTATCTTAACATTTGTTGTTTATAGTCAATGCTGGTTATGGATCGGTACAATATTTGTAAATCAACAAAACGCTGAATTTGAATCACTACAAGCAACTTGCATTGATTAATGTTTATTAACCGTAAGTGGTTAGCCTGCCCATCTGTTGTAATGATCAAGTGCAAAAATTTTAATACTTGTGCACTTATGCCTCATAGGCTCGAACACTAAAATAATCACACACAAAATTTATATATTTTTCACAAAAAGAGTGTGATTTTTATTAACAATGTTTATCGATATATTTATAAACAAACGATGTCAAATTGTCATCACAGATGCTAGTTTCTTACCCGGACAACACAGTCGTGGTACTGCAACCTTATGAGACTAGGAGCAAGAGTGTCATCTTTCTTAACCCATTCATCAACTTTCCTTTGAATAATGGCTTCAGCATCCGGACAGCTGGTGTGGTAGTATGAAAAGGTAAGATCATCCTCGAAATCCGAGTAATCGGGCATATCACTGAAGGTGGCTATTGAATTTCCAGGATAGCCTTCCTCACCATCATCAACTTCATCATACTCTTTGGCTGAAACCACAGCCAAGAACAATATCAAAAAGAAGCTAATGCAAGTCCTCATTTTCATTTTCATAACTTGCCTAGAGAGTTTCTTATGATCAATTCCACAAAATTTTGTTTTTTGTTGTTATATTTGCTAGTAATTGATATGGTACATATATAGAGCTGACTATTATGTGAAAATGCATGCATATAGTGAGGTAGGTAAGGACTAAGGACATTACATATGTGAGAGGCACTCCTCTTCTGATATATTTGATAACGTGACAACATGTTTTATATGTATGTAATGTTGGGTATAAATTTTATAATGCGATTTCTTGATTAACGAATTTCAACTATAATAAGTCTTTCAATATATAAATATGGACGTGCAAAGACATTGGTTTGGTTCATCAATTTCAAGTTTTCAACGCAACAAATTGCAGTCCCGACTGGATTTAAAAAAATTACTAGAGATATATTTTATTTTTAAAAACATACGTAAAAGTTATTAGACAAATAAATCTAGTAAAAAATAATATTATACAATATATAATAAAAAAATATAACTTTATATATACGTTTTTTTAAGAAAAATATGAAATATCACAATAAAAAACTAATAAAATTTTAGGAAATTTACCAAAAATACTAGGTTTATTAGTTTGTTTTGCAAAAATATCATCTTTTCAAAATCATTGCAAATATACGGGACTCCCTTGACCTTTTTTATAATAAATAATACCGGACATTTTTACGCAACTTCCTTCGTATCCTTTTATATATTTCATTTTGTTCATTATCTTCGATTCATTACCTTCGATTCATTAGCTTCAATTGAATCCTCTTTTTCTCTACTTTCAGAATTTCATCATCATCTTTGATATCCCTTACTTTCCAGCCTCCTCCAATTCTGAAATTCAGGCATTACTTCATTTTTCTCAGACGGCAGAGGTATAGCTAAAAGTTGAATATGGTTGATTTGTATCGGTTGGTGTAGAGAGAGAAGTTTGCCAACCAACTTTGACGAGTGAGAGAGAGGAGGGGGAGAAGCTGATGAACGAGTGATTGATGGAGAAGGGAAAGTAGAAATTGGAAACATTGGCCCCGCATGGGTGAAATTGATTTTGGTGATTTTGATAAAAATCAATTGATTTGGGTTGCTTTTGATTTGGGTTGATAAAATTCAGTTATTTTTAGTTTCTTTCAGATTTGCTTAGGTTGATTTTGGTTACTTTTATAAAATTATTTTGGGTTGATTGTGGTTGCATATAGTTGTTTTGTGTAATTTGGGTGGGTTGGAATTAGTTGATTTTGGTTGGATTTAGGTTGTTTTAGTTGATTTGATAATTTCATTTTGTATAATTATTGTACGTAGTTCAGATTTTTAAGTCTTTTGTTGAATTGTTCGGTTTAAAAAGTTGATTAATTTTGGTTGTTTTATAGAGCTTGAATTCTTACTTTACTGTATTTTTTTGTAATTTTCCGGATGTGTTGTAGTCGATGTTTGCATATGAATATAGCTTGTTGATTTGGCATGCTTTGAGTTGATTTTAGTTGCTAATGATGTTAGGAAGCATGTGTTGCACTCGCACATGATATGATGGTATAACGAAGAGGGTGGAAAGGTCATCAGAAATTCAGAAGTACCTTCCATAGTTGTCACCACTTATGTAGGTACTCACAATCATATTTGCCTCGTGAATTCATCACGTGAAAGTATGGGAGGAATATATATATTCAAAAAGTTATGGTTTTTCTGGATCGAGTAGTGGTGTTGTTGGATAAGTCGGAGAGAGATAGCTAATTAAAGCATGTATCGTAATTTTGCAACAAATTAAAATAATTATCGTATTTTTGCAAATAATTTTCAAAAGTAAAAGTAAAAATACAAAAAATTACTGTAAAATATATATTTTTGAAAAAAGCCCTAAATTTTAACTCACCTTGGATCAATTTGTTTTATTAATTTAGCAAAATCATCCTTTGGGGAAGGATCAATTCAGGTTTCGCTCTAGAAAAATGACATGTAAATACATTTTTACCATGAATTAAGCATCAGAAGACTAAAACCCAATTTTGTGCTTAAAATTAAACAAGCAGCAACGCCAAAGAATGTAGAAAACCAAATAGACCGTTTGCCAACTATCGAGATTTACACTGCTGAAATCACAGGCTCGCAACTCTATCATCATTCATCATCATCACGCTCATGCAGCAGTGTAAATCAGATTACTGTACTGTTTATACTAAGATGATTTTTAGGTTCCTATTCTTGATAGAGATACAAGGTATGCTACAGAAAAGGTTGATCACTAGTAAATAGAGTCATGTGTATGATAGAGTCATTACAGAAATGATTGATCACTAGCAAATCGAGTATGTGCTAAAAAAACATTACAAACTTGTTTTCATGTCTAGTACACTTCTATTTTAACTAATAGTTTGGAACAAGACAACGTTCTGATTCTACTTGTCTTTTATCTATTTTTCATTCCTTATTTTTCTCTTCAAACTTCCATTATAGACTTGACACTTGTCTCATTCAAAATTGGACCATACTTTGATAGTAACGGTGCTTTAGTATTTGTCTGTTGCTTCTACAAATTCCTTGAGTTTTGCTAAATCCTTATGTCGTGAACATCTTGATGCAATTAAACTATGTACTTGTCAACATCTCCATATTCTTCATAACTGAGACTTCTCGATATAATGAAACTACATGTCGACAACTCTACATTACTACATGCCTTCTGACTTCTGGACATAAACTTTGTTATACAGCCACTTCTCGGTATGTGTGTCTATAGACTTCTCGATAACACATGTCTTTCACTTCTTGATATGATGTGCTTTAACACTTCCCGGTATAGTTTATAGCCTAGACTTATTTACACCATCTTCAGTACTTTTGACTTGTTGACATGAGACTTCACGACATAGATCAATTCTCAATATCATTATTCTTGGACTTCTCGACACGGTCATTTATGGACTTTACTACATAGCTTTTCTAGATTTCATTACATATGCCTAAATCAAATTCTTCAATTCTACAACTCGTTATTTTTCTAGCCTTGTTATTCCTACTGCTTGAATAATTTCTTGAACTTATTCCAAGACATTTATTTGATGACCGTGATAATTACAACTAGAAGTATATGAATGAAATTAACTTAAACATTTTATATTGAAAGACTAAGTCCTGACTATGTACATAGCTAATCTAGAAAGAACTATTCAATCAGAAAAATTATAAAAAATAGTGTAGCCTTGTCCATTTCAACAATGTTCCCCAATTTGTGAGAAAATTGTTTTCAATAAATTTACAAGATAACAAGCTTACCTATTCTACGAAAAAAATAAAAGTGACCTAGACTACTTCAAGCTTGAGCCTTGACTTTAGCTTCATTTGTATTTGAATTTCTGCAATAGCATCAAGGCACTTGAGTCTTGCTTCAATTTCTTCTATGAGAATAGAAACCTTGAGAGTGTGTACAACCAATTTCAGCATGAGTTCAAGATAGCCATTGAAGAAGTCAAGTTTAATTTTTACATTCCAACCTGCAGTGAACATTAATTCAATTTCGTTAGGATTTGTAAAACCCAGCATTTGCCTTGATCCCTCAACCATCTGAGTTTTTTTTTCTAATTCTTCTTCCTTCCAACTCCTCTTCTCTTCATTTTCTTTCTTTTCAGCTGCTTTTTCAGTCTTTCATTTTATTTTGGGGTCCAAAAAGTTTGTAAGCTCTCTTCTCCACAGAATATTGATATGACTTTTTTCGTCAAAAAAACTAATCGTTCTTTTAATGTCATGAGTGGTGAAATCATTAGTTGAATCATAAAAATTGAATTTTCTTGTTGTTCCACCCATAGTAGTTGCAAGAATACTAGCTCCTTTCACATTCACCTTCGCAATCCTACTAGCCTTGAAGGTTTTTATCCTTATTTTGTCCACCACTTCTTCTGTAGCAACGGGTCATATGGATATATCTTTGCCTATGATACAAATTTCTTTTTTTCTTTGGTAGCCTTACTAACAGAGAAATTGTTTGTTTCTTGAATCTTGATTTAGACTCAGTGTTGACAAGAATGTGTTTGCAAGGCTTCAGTCTTGATGTTATCATTTTTTACGTAAAGGTTTATGTATCTAATGAACATATTTTGAGAACTAAATTAAGTGTTAAAAACCCTTACAAATATTAAATGTAAAATTAAGTTAACAATTTTATAATTTCACTTATTTGAGGCATATGTTTTAGAAATGGAACTGTTGCTAAACATATCTCTTCGTGGCATTAAGTTGCTCCACTCTGTCACTCTGTGTTATGATCCAGTGCTGCTGCCTGAAAGGTAGAGCATCTGTGCATGCAGATCCTCCCCTTTGTGTTGTTCAGGCGTAGAATGAAGAATAAAAGATACACAATCCACAGAAGACGAGAAAATTCACTAGCTTATTCCATTTTATGCTAACCTAGTGTAAATGTTTGTATGTAGGAAATGATAAAACAGAGGAGACAGTAGGTGAATCAAGTCCGCTCGAGGAGCACGGTTACGTCGTCTGTCTTTAATCACAATTCACACGAAAGAGGTTATAGATGACCGCCATTCGCCAACAGAAAACTCTCACCATCTCTAATCAACAAAAAGGAAATTGCTCTGTTAAGAGTCCACAGATAAATGTGGTTTCTAACATTCGAGTAGTTGAAACAAGTATGATCTCTTAAATTGTCTAAAAACAGATATCAGACTGAGGATTTTCCATCCTCGCGTTAGAACACTAGCCAACTATATATGGAAAACAGATAAAGAAGCTGTCCAGGCTTAGATGTAACGTGGAAAAGAAAAATCTGCAAGATCAAAACTTACGATACACAAAAACTTGCTGACAAGACTGCAACATAAAACATAACAAAATAAACGACTATATGAGGTTGCATATATCATCATAGTTTTGACTGGTGAATCTAGTTTAATTCCATCTTAACAACAATCTTCTTCATCTACCTCTTGCTAAAGGAAAAATAAGCTATCACATTCACTTGTGAGTGTTTCCTTTGATTTTATTGTACATTTGTACTTGAGTTTGAATCTAAGACAGATAATCAGACTGTTAATTTGTTATTCCTAATTTCATTTATATATTTCTCTGAGTGGTATAAATATGATCACACACGTTCTCGATCCAAGTTTTAAGACATTTATATGCAACACTTGCTATAAAATCTCCGATATGATCATGGGCTGCTTAGGTGTGTGCTCTTGTGATCAGCATTTCAGCACTTCATTCCCACACTAGCTACTTGCACAGAATAGTCACAAAATTCATGCAACTTAAATTTTGTACTCAAGAGGCTAACATATGCTAGGCTATAGCCAATATCCAATAACACTAAGATATAACAATATGCTTTTAGTTTTGTTAGTAATGCTAGAGGTCCTAAAGTATGTGCCAAATTTTTTCTCAAATGACGTGGAATTGCTGACATGACAGAAGGATAAGTTTCCTTCCTCGGTATCACGTATAGCTTTATAATGGGTTTTGATTGGTTATATATATGTGAATCCACGGGTTCTTATTATCAATTATGCTATAACCATTAACCAATAAAAATCTATCAAGTGTAATTTGGGAAATATTTAACGAACGGATTCGGAAAATCTAGCGACATATAGCTATATCAGATATCAGATAAGCTAGAGTATAGGATTGGGCTACGTTTGTCCATTACTTCAAACTTCTGGTGGTGGGCTCAGCATATCTAAGAACTAGCCCCAAATCAAGGACAAATGCAGCACGATATCTTTTCCAGTCAATTACTCACTATTAGCTTAGTACTTGTACACCCTTTTTTTCTTAATAACAAGAGGCGGAGATTACAAGTTCTCATATTAGTTATTACCGAAAACACAAATCACCTACTATGGTACAACAAATCACCAGTTGTGATAGTAAAACCCATGGCCAGTGTAGTTGCGTTCACTTGGATAAATGAGATTTATTTTATAATTTTTATTTCTTCCTTCATTGCTTTCCAAACAATTTAAACTAGATTTCTAATTCACCATCTTTGAAAAAAATGTTTCATTCTCCTCTATCATCATTTTCCGTTCAATCTTCTATCATAAAAAAAATTACTATCTCATGTTTGTTTACTATTCTCCCCTGCTTCCTTTCTTTGTTCATATTTTTCATTTCATTCCCTCCACATTCATTCCTACCAAGTGAACAAAACCTAATAATACAAACCACCGGAATCATTGAATTAATCGATAATAAATGATTGTGATGAGTTTTAAATTTTTCGTTTAATTGTAATAATTCTATACATATCAATTTTCATCCGTAAATTTGATGAGAACAAGCTACAGGCCGAGTACCAGTGCCCATGTAGGCCACAATGGCACAATGGCATAATGTCTTCTTGCAAACTCTTAAAGCCCTCTAGTGTCCCTCTCTCCGTAAAATCCGTCCAAGACTTGTCTATGAATGATAATGATGACTCTATGAATATATTGGTTTTTAGGCCACAGTCATGTGGCTCTTAACTGAAGACTCTAATAAAAGTAACGTAAGTAATAAGAGCATTATGTACTAGTATTACACTTTATAAATATTAAGTAACTTAGAGCATGTTTGGCTAAGTTTTAAGCCCGGGCTTAAGCTGTTTCTGACTTTAAACTGAAAAATATTTGTTTGTGTAATATGTCAGAAACCGACTGGACCCGAAACTGACTTAAAGTCATAATTAAGTATTATGTACTTTTTTCAGTGACTTATTTTTTTTATTTTTTTCAATTTTGATAAAAATTATCCATATGTCATAAATTACTCATAAGTCAATTTTATTTTTATTATTATATTTTTAAAAACTCATAATACAAAATTACCCAAAAATGCATTTTAAGCTCCGACTTATCACGTTAATTCCTTTTAAGTCATAATTCACAACTTTAAGTTTGGTCAAACAGACTCTTAAGCTTAATCACATGGCTCCCTAGCCAGCTAGTATCCTTAATTTCCCTCATTAAAATCTATGTTCGATACTGTATTTTCAGTTTTTTTTTCATTTTGATGACCCGGTCGACTTTGATAAATTCAAAATAAATTGAAATAGCAATTGGAGACAAAAATAGTATTGCATGTACTTTTAGTTATACACATATCTGTATAGACATAGTTGTACAGAAATTGAGTATTCAGATTTTGTACGAACCAATAATGCAATTTGGCCGCGTTTGACAGTAGAATGTAACCATCATCCTGAAGGGAATTCAACCAAGGAACATGGATGCATGAGATATATCATCATCATCATTCATCACAGTTCACAATTACAAATAGAAATTGACAGAAAGTTTTTCAATCTCTTCTTTTATTTGGAAGGCTAATGAATTTTTGACAATAACAAAACATTCATTGTTTTCTACTAGTAACATGGAAGTGTCAATAGTGCTTCATCATAGATTCGATGACAGGATGATAATCTTCGATGTTTTGTGTCATTTCGAATCATCAGATTATCTGAAATGATTTATATTAAAATTTCGTAATATTTTTAAAATGTGTAAATTTCATACGAGAATATTTGTCGTAAACATCCCATAGTTGAAAACGAGATACCGAAATTGAGTAGCCAAGTTAATTTAATTCGAAAACCATACCCGCAACCAGAACAGAATAAAAAATTACAATAACAGGACCTAGGTTAGGTCCGATTGATAAGATAAATACAAGATAAAACACGACATGTTAAGAAGCTAGGTAGCAAAGGAAATGATAATAATTATCCAAATCATGTGTTTTGCCTTGGATATGTCTACAAAAATGCATAGTATTATTGATAGAGAGTTTAGGAATCAACACATGGGCTGTTTAGTTTCGTGCAAAGTCATGTTTAAGTTGATTGATTAGAAATACAGAGGATACTTTTAACTGGGGCGCCGAGCCGAGCAGAACTTTGTCCTAAACGAGCCAAACTTAACTTTTTTTCCTGACGAACCGAGCCGAGCCGAGCCGAGCGAAGTTTTCTTATTGCACAAAAAATGTGTTCGAGCTCGAGTTTGTTAACAAATCGAGCCGCACTCAAGTTTTTATCGCACAAAAATATGAGCCGAGCCGAGCCGAGCTCGAGTTCTTAACGAGCAGCTCGCGAATAGTTAAATTTTACATTAAAAAAAGGTTCAACTCAATATTAAATTTTAATATATTATCTCAAATGATTCACATATTAAATATTTGAATTGTAATTTTAAATTTAAAAGGCTAGAAATATTATAAAAATATTCATGATATATTCTATTTTTTTTTTAGTTTTAACGAGCCGAGCATACTAAAACCTCGGCTCGAACTTGTTTTCTTAATGAACACATTTTTGTGTTCGAGCTCGACTCGAGTTTTAAATAAACCGAGCCGAATAAGCACTTAATGAGCCGAATTCAACCTTGTTGTTCGTGAACAGCTCGTCTCATTAACAGTGCTCTAACCTCTTAAAAATAAATTAGGTTAACTTAATTTTTAAAGACTTTTAGCCACTTCGGGCAACACTTTATTAGACATTAATGCAAAGTTTCTCTGTTTACTGTCAACTTTTTAGACAGGTTGATGAACTATTTAAAATCCAATTAATTCCATGTTGGCTGTTCTTGTACATATATTGACAAGGAGAAATAGCTACTCTTTACATAATGAAATGATAACATTGAATATCAACTTTTAAATCCCTTAAAATAAAATAAAAAATGTCTTGCTCTAAGATTATAAATTAGTCAGGCTGAATTATTATAAATATTTTATTAGTTAATAATTTTTCTCACTGATTTTTATAATTTTATCAAGATTAAAATAATTTTTTAATTATTTTTGGGAAGTTAATTTGGATTAGAGCGAGATCACTCCAGACCTGATTCCGCTACTGCTTATTATAGAGTCCGGACTTTAATCAGATAATAAATATATGTTATTGATATGGGTTGAAAGTAAGCCCTAAAGACACAATTAATGTGGCATTAATTGTACCTAATCTGGTCCAAAGGGGAAGCCCAATTATTAAGGCTTGAAACCCTAACTAATAAATAAATTCGTAATTAATTAATTAGCTAAGTATACAGCTAATTAATTATGTCCAACTACAAGGAAACCTATTCCTACATGGAAACTGCTTCTACAAATGATCCAGAATCCTTCTAGGAAACACTTTATCAATCAAGGTTCCTAAACTCACTCTAATTCTTAGACTTTCCACGTCTATATAAAGGGCCTAACCCCTCATTATTAGAACTACGTTTTGGCTTGATTCTCTAAACCCAACAGAGATACGTAGGCATCTTGTGAAGGCAGAATTAAGCTACGAAACACAAGTGCAGCCATTAAAGCTCGTTAAGCTCCGACATACACCGCATTAACTACCCTAGTTTTTATTCCACAACATTTGGCGCCGTCTGTGGGAGAAGACATCAACCATGGCAAGAACACGGCGAACTGACGGAGACATCGTCCCCACCACAGGTGATCCGACTGCTATCATCCCTCCTGATGAAACTCAAACTACCGAGGTCCCTGCTACCACCACTATTCCCGCTGGAACCCAAGGTCCTAATACTCAAAGGCTTGGTCCGTTTAGTGAGATCGTCCAATCCACCAATCCTGAGGACATCGTCCATGGATCCAACCCACTATCCCAGGTAACTCAAACTCCCTTTATTGTTACTGCTCCCCCACACGCACAAATTTCTACTGTTGTTATCCCTAGTAGCACTGTCGCCCAACCTAGGCTTGGAATATCCCAAGCTTATCCCCCTCTTTACATCCGAGGGTTGGAACCCCCGCAAAACTATGGGCGTAGAGAAGATGTCTGTGATTTCTCAGGACCATATTCAACTGATGATGAAAGCTCAGAAGGCACTGATGTCAATCCTAAGAGAAGAAGGCCTGGTAAAGAGCCCGCAGGAAGCCGGCGTTCACAGTCCCGTAGGACATTAGAACAGAAAATTGCTTCCTATGAGGCTGAACTAAAAGAATTAAAGAAAAGTCTGGATCGACAAGATAGAAGGACAACTTCGAGGTATGAAGCTCCCGACGTCATAGAACTGGATGAAACCCCGCGAGGGAGAAGAACGGAAATTACTAGGACTGACCCCACTGAACTATTGCCTCTCGGAGATCCTGATGATCCCACGCCGCCTTTTACCGAAACCATCATGAACGCTCACATCTCAAGTAAGTTCAAGATGCCCACCATCAAAGTGTACGATGGCGCAGGCGATCCAGCTAATCACGTAAGGACCTTCTCGAATGCTTTGTTATTACAACCCATCAATGATGCTGTGAAGTGCAGGGCTTTCCCCCAAACCCTGGGAGGCATGGCTCAACGATGGTATAGCCGATTACCTCTCAACTCCATTGGGTACTTTAAAGAACTCAGTAAGGCCTTTATAAGCCAGTTTATAAGTGGAAGAGTGCATGAAAAAAGCTCGGCTTCTCTCATGAATCTGGAGCAAGGAAAGAACGAATCCCTGAGGGACTACCTGAACCGCTTCACCAAGGAAGCCTTAAAAGTCCCAGACTTAGACGAGAAGGTGGCTATGATAGCCTTACAACAGGGGACGACTGATCCTTATTTCAAGAGATCTCTAGCCAAACACCCGCCTGAAAACATGCTTCTTCTCCAAGACAGAGCAGGGAAATACATCAAGGCAGAAGAAAGCATGAAGAAAACCACTATATCAGTGGCTACACATGGGAATAATAACAAGAAGAGAAAGGGTGATCAAGAATATGACGCCCGAGACAAGTACTCCAAGACGGATAAGGATTCCGAATCCCCTCCTAAGAAAAATAACTTTGGGCCGAAATTTGCTGAATATGCGAGGCTGAATGCACCTCGAAGTCAAATCCTTATGGATATTGAAAGAGATCGGGACTTGAGATGGCCTAAACCCTTAAAGTCTTATCCTGAGAAAAGAAACAAAAATGCGTTTTGCCGGTTTCATAGGGATACCGGGCATAATACAGATGACTGCAGACAATTGAAGGATGAAATCGAATTCCTTATCAGGAGAGGAAAACTTTCCAAGTACACCAAGGATGGGAGTCATGATAGGCACGACGATAACAGGAAAAATAATGATGGCCGAGATAGGAATCCTCAACCTAGAGGGCCGGTTATTAATATGATTTTCGGAGGACTCACTGCTGCGGGGACTTCAAGGAATTCAAGAAAAGCATACACAAGAGAAGTTATGCAAGTCGTAGGAGAAGCACCTAAACGTGCTAGGACGGAGGCGATTATATCTTTTGATGACTCAGACCTAGAAGGGGTAAAGTTTCCTCATGATGATCCCCTCGTTATCGCCCCTTTGATAGGCAACTCAGAGGTAAAAAGAGTCCTGGTAGACAATGGAGCATCTGTTGATATCTTGTTCCATGATGCATTTGTAAAGATGGGATACAACGATTCCCAGCTAACCCTTTCGGATGTTCCCATCTATGGCTTCAATGGAGTGGAATCAAAAGTAGAAGGAACCATTCAACTACCCGTGACAATGGGAAGAGAACCTAAAGAGGTCACTCAGATGCTAACTTTTCTGGTGGTCAAAGCATCTTCTACATACAACGCCATCCTTGGAAGAACAGGTTTGCATGCTTTTAAGGCTGTAGCCTCAAGTTATCACTTAAAAATCAAGTTCCCCACCAGGAACGGTGTTGGGGAGGAGAAAGGAGACCAGAAAATGGCGAGAAGTTGCTACGTGGCAGCCCTGAGACCCGATGGAGCCGGGGGGCAAGTCCTACCAATAGAGGACATGGACTCAAGAGAAAACGAAGAACAAAGGGGGAAACCAGCTGAGGACTTGGTTCCAATTCCTTTAGTTCCAGGAGAACCAGAGAAAGTAACCTACATTGGGGCCTCATTAGAAGAGCCTATGAAAGAAAAATTGATAAAGTTCTTGCAAGAAAACGGAGACTTATTTGCTTGGACAGCCGCTGATATGCCGGGAATTAACCCTGAACTGATCACTCATAAACTCAACGTGGATCCACAGTGAAAAACGGTGAAGCAGAAGAAGAGAAATTTTGCTCCAGAAAGGCAGGAAGCCATAAAGCAAGAGGTGGAAAAGCTCTTGAAGGCTGGATTCATTAAAGAAATTCAATATCCCGAATGGCTTGCTAATCCTGTAATGGTCAGGAAATCCAATGGAAAGTGGAGGATGTGCGTCGACTTCACTGATTTAAATGATGCATGCCCAAAGGATTGTTTCCCCCTCCCAAGGATTGATGCACTCATAGATGCCACGGCGGGACATGAGATGTTAAGCTTTATGGATGGCTTTAGTGGATACAATCAAATCCGGATGCACGAAGATGACATTGCCAAGGTATCCTTCATCACTGACTTTGGTGTATTTTGTTATCTTGTTATGGCCTTTGGGTTAAAGAATGCAGGGGCCACCTATCAAAGGCTAGTAAACAAAATTTTCAAGCACCTCATTGGAAAAACCATGGAGGTCTACGTTGATGATATGCTAGTCAAAAGTCTCGATAAGGTCGATCATGTTGAGCACCTGCGAGAGGCTTTTGAAGTGCTAAGGCACCACAATATGATGCTCAACCCTGCAAAGTGCGCCTTTGGCGTGGGATCGGGAAAATTCCTAGGAATGATGGTCTCTAAAAGAGGGATTGAGGCCAATCCTGACAAAATCAAGGCCATACTCGACATGGAACCTCCAAAAACAGTAAAGGACGTCCAAAAATTGACAGGAAGAGTTGCTGCCCTGGGAAGGTTTGTCTCGAAGTCTGGGGATAAATGTCTACCCTTCTTCAAGACGTTGAAAAAAGTTAAAAATTTCGTGTGGACAGAAGAATGTCAAACGGCCTTTGAGGAACTGAAGAAATATATGGCTAAAGCCCCGTTGTTGGCCAAGCCTAGCCCGGAGGACATCCTATACTTGTACTTGGCCATATCAGACAAGGCCCTGAGTGCTGTCCTTATAAAAGAAGAAGAGAAAACTCAAAAGCCAGTCTATTATGTGAGCAAAGTTTTGCATGGAGCGGAACTTAACTACTCCAAAATTGAGAAGTTTGCGCTGGCCTTGATAATGGCCTCGAGGAAACTACGCCCCTATTTTCAAGCTCACAAAATCGAAGTATTAACTGATCAACCCTTGAGGAATATCATACATAACCCCAAGTCAAGTGGAAGACTGATTAAGTGGGCCATTGAACTAGGAGAATTCGACATCAAGTATAAGCCTCGAACGGCCATTAAAGCCCAAGCTCTTGCTGACTTCGTGGTCGAATATACTATTGACGACCAAGAAGTCGGGGGGCAGGATAATAAGGAAACAACACAAAAAGGAAGACAGACTCCTAAAGAATATTGGGTGCTCAATTTTGATGGGGCATCAAAAATAAAATCTAGCGGCGCAGGCTTGGTACTTCAAAGTCCCGAAGGATTCATTATTGAGTATGCTATCAAGCTTGACTTCCCAACAACCAACAATGAAGCCGAATATGAAGCCCTGATAGCAGGCCTAGGTTTGGCCAAAGCCCTAAATGTCAAGCATCTCAAAGTTCGTGGAGACTCAAAGCTGGTTATATCCCAAGTGAATGGGGATTTTGAAGCAAGAGAAGAAATCATGATCAAATACCTCCGGTTGGTCAAAGCTATAATGACGCAGTTTGAAGAATGTCAGATTGAGTATATTCCTAGAGAAGAGAATGCGAAGGCCGATGCCTTATCAAAGTTCGCCACATCAGAAGCAGATGAACATGTGGGGAGTGTGTACTTCCAAATCTTAAAGACCCCCAGCATCAATGCAAAGCTGGTAGCCCCGATAAGCATGGGCAGTTGCTGGATGGACCCAATTAGAGCCCACTTTCAATCTGGATGGACTCCTAACAACCCCATGGAAGCCAGAAAACTCACCGTGAGGGCCTTAAGGTACGCTCTTATTGATGGAATTCTCTACAAGAAATCTTTTGTTATTCCATACTTGAAATGTTTGAGGCCAGATGAAGGTCATGAGGCTTTGAAAGAAGTACACGGAGGAATCTGTGGCCAACACTTGGGGGGCAGGGCTTTGGCCCATAAAATCACCCGCCTTGGTTTTTACTGGCCTGACTTGATAAAAGATTCGAAAGAATACGTACGAAGATGTGACAGGTGCCAAAGGCATGCACCGGTTGTGAGACAACCACCTGAGATGTTGACGTCCATCAATTCCCCTATCCCTTTTGCAATGTGGGGAATGGACATCCTTGGACCCTTTCCAATAGCTAGCGGACAGATAAAGTTCCTGATTGTTGCGATCGATTACTTCACTAAATGGATCGAGGCTAAACCATTAGCCAAGATAACCACAAGGCAAGTAGCTCAATTTTTTTGGGAAAACATCATATGTAGGTATGGAATACCACGAATACTGGTGACGGACAATGGCACCCAATTCAACAATGAAGAATTCAAAGGATATTGCACTGATAATGACATCAATCTACGCTTCATTTCTGTTGCACACCCCCAAGCAAATGGGCAGGCTGAGGTAGCCAATCGAATCATCCTTGATGGTCTCAAGAAAAGGATCGAGCGTTCTGCCAACACTTGGGTGGATGAGCTTTTGCCAATACTCTGGGCATACAGAACAACCCATAAAGTTAATACTGATGCAACTCCGTTCTTCCTGGCTTATGGGGCCGAGGCAGTGGTTCCAGTCGAAATATCACATGTATCCCCCAGAATCAAGGCCTTTGAACCTGAGGAAAATGAAGAAGGAATGAAACTTGCGTTAGACTTGATAGATGAAGTCAGGGACAAAGCTCATGCAAAAATCGTCGAATATCAAAAGAAATCATCTTTCTATTACAACTTAAGAGTCAAAGAAAGATTTTTCAGACAAGGGGAGTTAGTCCTCAGAAAAGCTGAAGCTTCCGGGGTAGGTCCCAAAGGCAAATTAGCCCCCAACTGGGAAGGGCCGTACAAGATAAAGCAAGTAAAGGGGGGAGGATCCTATATCCTTGAAACCCTAGAAGGTATTGAGGTACCAAGGACTTGGCATGCTTCAAACCTGAAAGTCTATTATGTTTAAAGAATTCAACTATGAGTTCTTATATTTAGTAGGAACTAAGTAGAAATAAGGTTCAATGAAACCATTAGGATGTAAGAGCTTTTCGCTCCAGACAAAATTCTCATTTTGTAAGGGTTGTGCCCACTTTAGCCTCGAAGGCATTATTAATAAAATTCTCAGCTTTATAGCACTTCAAAAACCTGGGTGTTTAGCCTAGTTTGGCAATTTTTATTAGTTCTTTTATGACAAAAAGAAGCCTGCTTGGCCCTTCGATTAACATCCCGTTTGTTCTAAAGCCCAATAAAATGTATTTTGTCAAATATATTAAGGCACGAAAAGAAGAAGACAAACAACAAAAGGGCTTTTTATAAATAAAAAGTCTTCAGGATTACATAATTTAAAGGAAATGCGAGGAATACAAGGAATACAGGAAAATAAAACTAAGGGAAGTCTTCAGTGTCGTCATCCTTCTCTCCCTCCTCGGCCTTTTCTTCTTCTTCTTCCGCTTCCTTCTGAGCGTTATCCTCAGCCTCAGGAGTAGAATCGAAGACCCGATCAAACTCATCCAAGGCCTCGCCCCCTGACAAGTCTCCAGAACCTGTCCCTCCAGCAGTTGAAGTCAAGGCCAGGGGCTGACCCATAGGGCAGGGGAATTCGGCAGGATCGAATAAGCCGGGATGCTTAGCCAAAACAGTTTGAAGGCATTTTTCCCAGGCCTGAGAACAAGTCGCCGGGAAGACCATATCGTCATGTTTATCAATGAAAGCGTAAAAGTCTTCCGAGTCCAGGTACTCGTCGATCACGGCCTTCTTCCCGGCCCTAAGCTCCTGCAGCTCTGCGTGGGCCGCAACCAGTTCTTGCTCCTTTTCGAGCAATTTCTTCTCCAAGTTGGCCACCTTGGCCTCTGCCTTGACCTTTCCTGCCCTTTGGGCCTTCTCAGAAAAACGCCAAGTCTTGGCCTGATGGGCCATGGTCTGAAAGTAGGTATTAACCTGTTGAAGAAATAACACATTCACGTCAAACAACTAGAAAGACACAAAAGTGTTTAAGTACAAACAAAGTGATTGGGCTTTACCATAGCTACGGCCTGAGAACCAAGAGACTCGGCCTCCTCAATATCCGTCTTTAGAACAATTTTGGCCTTATCGGCCGGAGGAATCGAGTTCTGGCACCAGTCAACGGAGTTCAAGACACTCCCCACGACAGTGTCCTACTTTCGAATGCCCCAGTTGGGCCTCCAAGCTGCGGTGTCCAGATCCTCCTCCTCTTCACGAGGCCTTTTGCCCTTTCCTTTATTTTGGGCCCTATCACAATGTTGGAGGAACGCCGGAACGTGAGGCTCCTTTATTGGGCCCTCAAGAGCCTCCCGGGCCTTGCGCATCTTGTGGGTTTCTTGGTCCCCCACGCCCAAATGAAAATTAATATTCTCCGCGGCTGCAAAACAGACAAGAAAATAAACGAATTGAACTCAGAAAAATCGAGAAAAACAAGAAGTCCGGAAAAGAAATGTACCATTATTAGACACATTAGATAGGCCCACAGCCTTCAGTGAAAATTCTTCAAGGAGCTTCCTGTAGTGGGTTTGACCCTTATCTTGGCTGAGATCATCGATTATGAGCTTCTCTTCAGGAGTCAGCTGGATCTGGCCTGGATTACCATCTTTAACCTTGCAAAACGAGGATCTAAAGAGGGTGCCCCAATCACCCCCTTCCCACTCCAAGTATAAGAAGTCCCTCCGCCAATCTGGGTTGGTATCGGGCAAAGATTTGTTGCTAAAAATTGGGCTAACTCCCTGCCTATTGTTTATATAAATCCAGCCCAATATGTTTGATGGGCTATTTTTAAATTGAAAGATACTTCTAAAAACAGCGACAGATAGGGGGTAATTTTTCCTAAGACAGAGAACCATAAAACAAAGAAGGGTTCGCCAGGAATTTGGGCTTAACTGACACGGGCTGACCCTGGCTTCTGCTAACAGCCTAATAATAAATTCGTGGAAGGGGAATCTAAGCCCACCTATCATGGCATCCCTAAAAATACACAACCTATTGGGCCGCCAATGGCAGGCCCGATCTCCAGGTTCAGCTAAAACAAACTTCAGGCCCGTGGGCAATTTGTACAACTTAGTAAATCTATCACAGTGAGCTTGGTTCGTAAAAATACTCTTATAATTAAAGGCATCTAATTCGGCTAAGGTGGGAAATTCATCGCCCATAACTCCTAACAATTCGGAAATTGAAGAAAAAGAAGGATTCACGGTAACAACGTTACCTCTTTTTGCCGCCCTAGCAAGCAAACGCTGTTGTGCAGCATCCTGGGAATCCGCCATTGATATTCAAGGGATGAACGCTTGGAGCACGAGGAAGATGAAGGTTGGCCGGAAAAGCTTTGCCGGAAATCGCCTCAGCTAAAGAACTCTAGAGTGAAAATTTTGAGAGAAATTTCTACTGAGGAAGTGAGAAGTGAAAAGTGAAGTTTTCACTTCACTAATTTATAGCCGAAGAAAATGGTAGTTCAACCGGTAGAACTCCCAATAGCCGGTCACAAAGCCCATAAACTAATTGGGCCTGGCGGGCCTTTGGCCCAAAAGTCGATTTGAACTAAAACAAGCTAAAAGAGTAAAGTAGGCCAGAATCCTGATCGAGATCCGGCCAAGAATCTCTTTCGACCAGGACCCAAATGAAGTCTAGAATCGACCAAGAATCCTGTTCGACCAGGATTAAATTACGTCCTAAGACCGACCAGGATCCTGGTCAAAAAACGACCAGGAATCCTGTTCGACCAGGATTAAATTACGTCCTAAGGCCGACCAGGATCCTGGTCAAAAAACGACCAGGAATCCTGTTCGACCAGGATTAAATTACGACCTAAGGCCGACCAGGATCCTGGTCAAAAAACGACCAGGAATCCTGTTCGACCAGGATTAAATTACGTCCTAAGACCGACCAGGATCCTGGTCAAAAAACGACCAGGAATCCTGTTCGACCAGGATTAAATTACGACCTAAGGCCGACCAGGATCCTGGTCAAAAAACGACCAGGAATCCTGTTCGACCAGGATTAAATTACGTCCTAAGACCGACCAGGATCCTGGTCGAAAAACGACCAGGAATCCTGCTCGACCAGGATTAAAAAATCCCCTAAGATCGACCAGGATCCTCGTCGAAAAATCGACCAGGAACCCTGCTCGATCAGGATTCCAGGACAACCTGAAACCGACCAGGATCCTGGTCGGATTCGACTAGGATTCCTGGTCGAAAATAACATCAAAAAATGCCAGAAAATCATTAAAATGATTTTAAGGCAAATAAATTTGAGAAAATACTCTAAAAATAGAGAAAAATTCCTAGAAATTAAGAAAAAATACCTGTGGGTACCAATAAATTTGGGAAAATTCTCTAAAATTAGAGAAAAGTCCCTAAAAATTGATGAAAAATAGTGATGAGCATAAGGAAAGAATTGTAAAAATTCTTCATAGGAACTTGAGCAACAGGGTCATGAATCTTAACTTCTACAAAGTATTGCACACTTTACAGAAGTTGGGGGGCAAATGATATGGGTTGAAAGTAAGCCCTAAAGACACAATTAATGTGGCATTAATTGTACCTAATCTGGTCCAAAGGGGAAGCCCAATTATTAAGGCTTGAAACCCTAACTAATAAATAAATTCGTAATTAATTAATTAGCTAAGTATACAGCTAATTAATTATGTCCAACTACAAGGAAACCTATTCTTACATGGAAACTGCTTCTACAAAGGATCCAGAATCCTTCTAGGAAACACCTTATCAATCAAGGTTCCTAAACCCACTCTAATTCTTAGACTTTCCACGTCTATATAAAGGGTCTAACCCCTCATTATTAGAACTACGTTTTGGCTTGATTCTCTAAACCCAACAGAGATACGTAGGCATCTTGTGAAGGCAGAATTAAGTTACGAAACACAAGTGCAGCCATTAAAGCTCGTTAAGCTCCGACATACACCGCATTAACTACCCTAGTTTTTATTCCACAACAGTTATGGTAATTGGTTCTGGACAAACAGCCATCATTTTTATAACGAAAAAGAAAAATCCTATTATGTTATTTTCCAAGTACGAATAGAAACATATTTCTCCGAATTCACATAAAAAATTTAAAGTTAATCCTCTGCGAATTAGATTATTCTGAGTACGCGTATGTTATATATGCACTTCCAATCCAGTACTATAAGTTTAAGGCATGTGACAATAGCTTTATTTTTTTAGAACTTAGAGTAAATTCAATAGCTCTCTAGATATTTTTTATAAAATATTGAGTCCTATTAGTTTAGAATATTATTTTTATACATGCACTCCAATAACATTCATTATTCTCATTTTTTGTTAATAAAATAATAATATATTTGGGAGGGAAAAGGGAAAAAAAAGAGAGAAAAGAATGTGAAAAATGAGGGAACATAATTTTTTAATAATAAAAGTTGAATAAGGAATGGCTAAGACATCGTTAAAGTTAAGGAAGGGAATAGATGTTCATTTTAAGGAAGCTCTAAGAATCTGTTGGAGCAAATTTTTTTATAACATTCCTCATATTATAACTTTGACTTCAAATAAGGAACCTTTTGGATTTGCTCTAAATCAAGACTCGAGAGGGTCAAAAACCGCGGCTTCTGTCCTGCTCTCTCTTTGTTTTAACAGACGCTGAAATTATTTTTTCGAATAATAAAATATTCATAAAAAGATACTCTCTCCGTCTCATTTTGTATGACCCTTATTCTTTTTTAAAACGTCCCAAAAAGAATTAATTTACTATATTTACTGTTTTTTAACACTATTTTTTACTATTACACTCACTACTTCTCCACTTTATATTCTTTTTTTATTAAATAAATACTATTACACTCACTATTTTCCTCCACTATTTTCAAATCTATTATTAAATATTGATATATCTTACTACTTTATCCATTTTTAAACTAACTTTATTCTTTTTTTATTATCTTTTCTTAATCTCTGTGAAAGTCAAACAAGCTCACATAAAATGGGAGGGAGGGAGTATAATACCTTGACCAGTTGTTGATTATGTCGCGGTAATTGAAGCTACTTGCGGGCAAAAAAACTGTTTGACCCCGAAAACACTGAGATACTAGATACATGCTCTGTCGTTTACATATATGCAGAGTTTAATCAACAATCTGTGGGAATATTTTCTTTTATCAACGAATGATATTAGACTGTGTTCACTTGATGGAATGGAATGAGGAGAAATGAAATGAAATTTAAACTATTATTTGAATGACTTCAAGAAAAATGTTTAAAATTTTCATTCGTTCTTCCATTGTATTCCAAATTATTTGAACTAGAATTCCAACTCACATGTTTTAAAAAGAATTCTCATTCTATTTCTACATCAATTTTTTTTCAATCTTCGTCATAGAAAATTTAGATTATCTCATATTTATTCATGATTTCAATCATATATTCTTTTTCTTCATAAATTTTATATATAATTTTATTTCATTGTTTTTTCATTCCATTCTGACCAGGTGAACATAAATATTTTGGATGGGCGTTGAAGTTTGAAATATATCAATATAGTGGCTACTGCATCTATAATATCTAGATGTTGAAGTTTGCGAGGTCTATTTTACTGTATAATCGATTGCTTGTTAACAGGATCTTGCTTTGCTCTTGTAGATATGGAGAAGCTATTATTACTGTTTTTGGACTTGAGGAATGTGACAAATAATAATCCAATAAAATAGTAGTAAAACAAAAGTATAAAATAAAATAGGAAATAAGTCTAATAAATAAAAATATACATATACAGTATAAGTGAAATAAAATACTTTTTACATGTATTTATTTGATTTTGTTTGCAGTATTTGACATTTCTAAAAAATAGTGGGGATTAAAAAAATTTAAAGAAAATTATGTACAATAGTAGAAGAAAAATTATTTTGTTTATACACTTCAATGATTTATACTCTGCACTGGACAGGGATTATTAAAGATGAATTAATACAGTTATTAGAATTTATAAAAGAATTTACTTTGAGTCTGTTTAATTAAATTTTAAAAATTTAACTAGATTTAATATAATGTGATAAATAAAAAATGACAATTTTAAGTTATTATCTGTTTAGATAAATTTATAATTATTTATAAATTATTAGTTATTTAAAATATTGAAATAAAAAAAATTGTAAGTTGCATATATGAATGATAATATTATCTTTCATCAAGTAAAATTAAAAAAATAAAATAAATTATTCCAGTACCTCTTAAAAAAGCTGTTTTTTAATTTTAAATCACTTTTAATTTATTAAAATATATATTTTTAACTTAAAATTGAAAATTAGTTTAAATTTCAAGAGCAGTCAAACAGGCTTTTAAATCAACTCATTTTAACCAGCCACATTCCAGTGGTGTTCCCGAAATCCCGAGCGTGTTTTAAAGAATGCCAGTCCTGCAACTTTTTATTAATTTATTTATAAAAATTGTTAAATTTAAGAAAAGACAGAGTTTCAACACGGTTACCGCATCTTAATCTCCACAGGAGTGCGGTTGAAAATTATTATGCGGATAGAAAAAGTGTTGTTAAAAAAATCATATGATTGTTTGGTAATTTTTTTGATTTATGCATATTTTGAGATATAATATATAAAAATAATGTTTTTGAGAATGTTTAATAATGAAATTGATAGTTATTTCCTGCAAAACCTGAAAGTAGCTTTTTGCAAAAGTATGAATGAATATATTTTTGCTAACAGCAGCTTTTATACCAAAAATATTTTTCCAGACATTAATTTTTAAAATTTAACAAACACATTTCTGACAGTTTTTCAATAAAAAATTGTTGTACCTGTCAGCAATGTCAAACGCACTTTAATCATGTTTTTAAGCAAATGTGTTTTGTATTAATCACGTACGGAGTATTATATTGAACATGTACAACCTGTTAGGCTGTAGACTATGCAGCTAATAATTTTGTCACCGTCCTTTTAATCAAGATTATAAGATACCATACAATTCTGATTCTCACTTTGGTATAATTTAACACGTAATATATTTGCAAAATTAAGATTGGAGAATAATATCATTCTTGATTGTTCAAATGTCAGCTTCTCTGTAGCTACACCTGCATGTGCATTACAACACTCCGTTCATTTTCTTAAGTAATATGTCAACGAATCTCAACTAGCTCTTTTTAATATTAACATAAAATTGAACTTTATTATTTAATTTGTAGACCCGTATCAAGAGCTAGTTTGTTTTTGTTTTTGATGAACTAGAATAATCACTTATTTATAAATAAATATTAATATTTACTTAATAAAAATAAATACTATAAAAAAATTTGAATAATTAATTTTATAACCTTACAAAATGAGTATATATTCTAATAAGCAAGAGTCGAAACAGGATCCGAGACGAGACGACAGACTAAGTTATAAATATTACAAGTTTAAGTATTGTGGGTAGGATTAAATTCAATGAAATACTGAAGTATATTAAAGATTTAGACATAAATGTCTATTCTGTAATAATTTTATAATATATTACAAACAATAAATAATACGGAAAATGTAAATCTTCAATTAATACTTCATTTAAAAATATTTTTATATAACTTTTACCTTCTGGGCTATATAGATATAGATAGGTATGGCAATTCAAGAGCTTGTTAATTGTTATTGAACGGTGTTTAAAAACCGGTAATTAACTTTAATCTGTACAATGATTTTGTATCGGAATAATAATGAGATATTTATAGTGACATGTTAGGAGTAATATCTAATTTCCCAAATTTAGGTAAATTTGTTAAACTGAGGGTGATAATAAATTTATTAGATTACTTATTTATTATAACAAATATTTTATAATAATTTATATTAAATCGATCTCAAACTCTTAACAAATGAATATTTTAGAATGTTATATCATATTTTTGTTCTTTTTTTTTGTCAGACATATTTTTGTTCTTTAATTCTAAATCAACTCTCATGTACCAGATTAAAGATCATTTCAAGAAAGATAATACAAAAATGAAAGTGCTTTCGGTAAATTGATGGCATGGTATATAATGCTTTTACAAACATAAGTGTTTGCATTGTTAACCTGAGTTCGTGTGATAAAAGAAACAAAATTCTGTTAAATAGAAATATGTTTATGATAAGTGTCTGATTTAAATACCGATTGGTTAACTTGATCAAACAAAATTTTTAATATTCTAACTTTAACAATATAGTATAAATTTTGAGAAGATATATAAAAGATAATAAAAAATTGAATGAAAGGGTTGCATGGGGAAAAAAAGATGGGTGAGGTGAGACTTGAGAGACACAGAGAGAGATTTTTTACTACTTTTTCTCTTTTGATGACTAGAGATGAGAGAATTAGAGCCAGCTCAGAAGGTGTAAAATTACAGTTCCTTTTTTCCTGCCCCATAAAAATCTCTCCCCACGCTCCAGCTACAGACTTCCAGTTGCAGTAAAGGCTTGTACTCGGGGCCCATATAACCCACAAATCATCACTAGGCTAGTAGGCTGTAATTTACAATTTTAATATATCTGAAAAGAAAACTGGTCTTGAGAAACCATTATTGATAATCATCTATTCAAAAAGTGGGATAGCCGATGTTGATTCACAAAAAAAATCGTATTAAATCTATTCGCGAAAAATTATAGTCAACAAATGATTGTAACAATCGTTTATCAGAGACCCGACTCGTCTAAAAATACGATCTGATTCCTTATAAGGCATGCTAAACAAATTTAAAATAGTTCTAAATCATCTGAAATTTAAATAATTTTCCTAAGAAGTTGATGTTAAAAGTGCTCTAGTTGAATTTGTCAAGTATGCAAAAAGAGTTTCATTTTTTTAAATGTTAAAGTACTTTTATACTCATAAAATCATATAATATATATAATTATAAATTATTTAAATTTATTTAAATTGAAAGATAAAAATTTAATTTTTAAGATTACTTTGAAAAGATAACTCAATCTTTTTAAAAACTCAATCTAAAATGGAGGCTTCGGGCCCCTAAAACATTTTTAAAAAACCAAAAAAGTTTTTAATGAACAAAAAATTGACTCCCTTCATCTCATTTAATTCTTAACATTTTTCATCACACATATAATGAAAAATGTTAAGAATCTGAGACCGAGCGAATATATTATTTTCATCCGGTATATTCTTATAAAGACCCGAGCCTAAGCCCGAGGTCACTGGCATTCTCGTAATCTCATCTCAAACTCTTAGCTAAGTGAACTCGGTTCATTCTTATCCTTCCAACCGAACACACTCGTATTTACTTTGAACAAAATGATGTCACGTACAAGTAGTGTTGTAAACAGCAGAAATCGAGCTTAGTCAATAAATGCACGAAATAAGGATTAATCGAATGAATCGGGTATTAATCGGAATGATTAATTGAATAATCGGGAATTTAATCAATTCGGTGAGCTACCGAATGATTAAACACCGATTTTTAGAATAATGCGTACAAGTCTCATATATAAATAAAGGTTCGAACAATTGTTTCAAATTATAATTTAATATTTATGATTGTTTTTTTAACGAATATTTATGATTGTTAAATACAAATAAAATTAAATTTAAAAATATAACGACTCTATTTACATTCATATTTATTAATTTTTTTATTTATTATCTATTCGCTATAAATAAATACGGATAACTTAACCAACTCCATATAATAAATATGATTGTATATATGACAGATTCCAACTCTCCCATGTTACAACTAGAAAATTGCCCCCACCACCAATTTTTCTTTTTTCTATATATACCCGTTATATTCACTCAACCCCTTCTCAACTTCCACTCTATTCATCTCTTAGACCCCAAGAAAAACATAACAATCATTTGAACCTCAAAACAAGGCCTCATTTGTAACAATGTGTTCCTCCAAGTCTAAACTTCAAGAAACTACCCCTGCCTCTCTTGACATCAATGGTCGTCCTGTCCTTCAACCCAATCAAGTCCCTCTTTTGGAACGTCGAAATTTGCACAAAAAATCGTCCAAAAAATCTGTTACACCACCTAAAGTTCAACCTTTGCCACCACATAATGTTACTAGTCCAAAACTAAGGCCTTTTGTAACCACCCCACCGATTTCTCCGAAGCTAAAATCGCCTCGACAGCCTGCAATCAAACGAGGAAATGATCCGAATGGACTTAATTCTAGTGTTGAGAAGCTTGTTTTGACACCAAAGAGTGAGCCAAAAGCCAGGATTCTTGTAAACAAGTCAAAGACAGATGCAGCTTGTGTCGATACTAGCACATTGAATTATTCTTCTTCTTGTATAATTGAGGCTCCTGGAAGAATAGCAGCTGCTAGGAGGGAGCAAGTTGCAAATATGCAAGTGCAGAGAAAGATGAAGATTGCTCATTATGGAAGGTCAAAGTCTGCAAAATATGACCCATACCTCAACCTCATTGATAATCTTGAGCCAACTCTTAATGTCACAGAAGATAAAAGATGCAGTTTCATTACACCTAACTCAGGTATGCTCCTCTAATTTATTTATATATGCTCAAACTTGTACTTTGACTGAGGCTCGAACCCTCAAACTCTTGTTACTAGCATAAATTTGAATACTAACACATTCATGCCTTTAAGGAGGCTATAATTATCAACCTCTTGTTAACGAGAGAAGAGAGAGATTCCCTATGCTACAATGAAACAAAAAATTCAAATTCGAGTTTTCAATTATATTTTAAGAAAAAAACTGATTTTTGTTCTCTTTGCAGACCCCATTTATGTTGCTTACCATGATCAAGAATGGGGAGTTCCAACCCATGATGACAAGTAATTTTCTTATTCTCTAGCATTAATTATATAACATTGAGATTTGGGGCCTCATGTATATTTGAATTTGCTTATGAAATGCAGGGTGCTGTTTGAATTGTTAGTGCTAACTGGTGCACAAGTTGGATCTGATTGGACTTCAGTCCTAAAGAAAAGGCTGGAATTCAGGTGAGGAACCTTTAGTGCCAAGTCATATTTACAATCATCATGCAAAAAACAAATACTTGGTAACTTAACCAAACCTCTCTCCTACTGATTTCAAATACAGGGATGCTTTCTCAGGATTTGATGCAGAAACTGTCTCCAAATATTCAGAAAAGAAAATCACTTCAATCAGTAATGAATATAACATTGAGTTAAGACTAGTCCGAGGAGTTGTAGACAATTCTAACAGAATTCTGCAGGTAACTACTGCAACATTTTTATCTTTTTATGTTCATTAAATTAGAGATTTTTTGTCAAACTAATTGGGGTCAGATTAATGATTAATTTACATATTAATTGTTATATGTGTCTCTCTTAAGGTTATACAGTATCACCTTAATTTTCTACTTCAGATTATAATGTATAGATTTCATAAATGAGTGTGACAAAGCATGGCTCTAAAAATTTGTCACCAAATTTTATTCAACATGTACAAATATGCAAGCAAATTCAAGAGTCAACATAATAGTATCAAAAAAGTTTAACACAAGTTTCATGCATTTGTGTTTCAGATCAAGAAGGAATTTGGGTCCTTCGATAAATATCTATGGGGATTTGTCAACAACCACCCCATTGTCACACAATACAAATTATGCAACAAAATGCCTGTCAAGACTTCGAAATCAGAAGCCATTAGCAAAGACATGGTGAAGAGAGGATTCCGATTAGTCGGGCCCACCGTTCTACACTCCTTCATGCAGGCAGCTGGACTAACCATCGACCACCTAATCACCTGCCCACGCCACCTTCAATGCACTGCGCTGGCTCATAAACACGCCACCGTGGCACCAGCTCTATGAAGTTGTCAAGCACATGATCACAGCGGAATGATTATTAATTTTAGTAATCAATAGATTATGACACTAACAGTTGCATAATTATTAGATTAATTTTCCAACTAGGGACTTTAAGATAATGTCTAGCTTGTGTGAAGGTGTGATGTTTTATTATATGTTGTTGTAAGATATTATACTCAACAGCAGTGATTTTTAGAAGGATTTTAAGATAGAAGAGCATGTGCAAGGTGGGCAGAAAAAACTGGGACAGTAGCATGTGTTTGGTGCATATGCCATTCACTTTGCATTGTGACCACCACCACCTCTTCTCCATTATTTGATTGCTTTTTAACAGGTTGTGTGAAAAAGAATCAGATGTGATCAGGATAATGGCAATTTCTGATATTCTTCATACACATAATATGGAAAAGAATGAGTGTACCATATTTTAGAGTGGATGATTTTGAGTGTTTTTATGTTTTATTTAGGAGTTTGAGCATTGGATTGTACCATTATTGACTGGGGTGCTTGTAATTTGATTGAATGATCAGATGTAAATATACTTTGACAGTTTCTTTGTGAGTGATAATTGCATAAGTTAAGCATCTTGTGCATGTGAACTTGATTTCTTTGCAGACTTTTTTCCCTTTTTCATAACTTTTATACAGTTTATGACATTATCTAGTTACATACACATGCTGATTCTGACATTAAAATCATAGCTTTGGTAGCCATTCAATGTCTCATTCATAGAAGAAGAATCTTAGGCTTTTTGGCTAGATACAAGAAAGTACACGTTCCTCATATTCATGCAACCAAGAATATATGAATTATTGTAGTTCCTCACAAACAATCCTCAACAAGTTAACATGGTAATAGCATTATTCTTTTGGAAACTGACTTGCATGTATATGGCATGGTATTATTTTTTTGCTAAATAAAAGATTTTATAACAAGAAGACACTACAGAGTAAGAGGGGCATACCCCAATAGACAAGTAGACAACTCAGAAGAAATCACCTAGCATGATAATAGACAACCTAGAAAAACATCCGAGACAGGAGTACAGGAAATAACTAGAAACCATGTACTCCTTAACTAGGAACCACACATGGTATTCGTTACTGTGAAAGTTTCAACATCTGCTGCAGGATCAAAATGTGACTTGAAATATAATAACACTGTTCAGTTTGTAAAGTAATTCTGAATACATTAAAATTATATCGAATTATCGAAAGTGATCAATAACCAAACACATATTTTGTAAAACATCATCCATTCATGTTGTTCATTGAACAGCTCTTAAAATTTTAGAATGTTAAAGAAAATGGATTATCCATCAACTAGGCCCATCCCTAGGTAAATCGACAGGCTCGTGGGATTGACGTGAGGGCGGGATGGAATGGTGTGTATTTTTAGTTGGGGATTCCCGGAAAAAATTTGAGGAATTGGTGTCTCTCAAAAAAATGTTTATGACTCTCGAAAAAATATTCTTTAAATAATATTACATAAAATTACAGAGGCTTCCACGGATGATTTACGGCTGGTTTGATAGTGTTTTCACTTTTCACAGACCTAATAAACAGTTTTTTGGTATTTAAGTAAAAGCATTAGTAAAAATAAAATCACTTGGAATTTTCTTATAAACAACTGCTTTCAAAAGTAAAAATACAAGTTATAGGCATGTAGAAAACAGTTTTCACCGGAGCCTAAACCAGGGAGGGGTTAAGGGAGGCTAAAACCCGGCTAGAATTAAAATAATCAATATAATTTTTTATTTTTGATCATTTTAAAACTCCAATTAAATAGTAACTTCTATTTTTTACAATTCTAATACTTCTACTTACAATTCTAGTACTTGTTAGTTGTTATTATTTCTCACACTATCACATCATCCGCTCTTGGATAGTTAAATTACAATTCTCACAAAAAAATATATATACATTTATCCAAATTTCTTGTTCGATTTTACTCCTTATTTTACAACCATTTGATTACAATTTTCCAAAAAAGTAATATGCAATAAAACTAAAATAAATTTTCAATTAAATTGATTTACACAGTATGATTGGTTAGACTACACTATTACATTACTCTCATAGATTTCAAAGAAATGGATTATCATTTCTCATTTTTTCACACAATAAGCTCATAATTACGTTTATTTGCTAATATAATGCCCGGTCCGGTCATGGTTCAGTAAAGATTTAAGTGAATTCGCTTGAACTATACTATGTATCAGGGAGTCATATTATTTATAGTGTCATCTTCTTAAGTCGGAGAGGCATTATCTATATTTTTATAACAATTAAAAAGTAGAAAAAAAAAACATTAGAAGTGTTCATTCGATTGATTTCACAACCTAAGGTATAAGAAAATTTCAAGTATTTAAAAATTAAAAGCAAAATCTATCACATATTTTTTATATATATGAGATAACAATGATACAAAATAAAGGTCAAGTTTCACAAACCCTTGAATATAGATTTATATGTGATTCCATATTTTACAACAGGAACCTCATTTTTGAGGTCACGATGAATTTTTAAGTTTTTTGAACAAAAAAAAATTGTTCATATTAAAATTTTGAGTCCGGCTATCTTGAAATCCCGGTTCTGCCACTGGTTTTCACAACTTATTTGGGAAAATAATTAATAAATATGACATTAATGAAAGGCATAGGTGTACTAACTTGTAACACTTAATTATTATGTAACTCAACTAAGTAAAAGATAAAACAACAGCAAAACAAGAGAAACGGAAGAAGCACATGGAATCAATCAACTGAAGAAATGGTAATGATACTTGGTAACTACAAGTAACTAATTTGATTAATCAAGGATGCATAAGTGAGAAGAAGTTCAATCTGAGTATTGCTCATGCCCTAACTTATCTAATGGAGAATCAAATTAATGTCAAGGAAGTATCAAGAAGACCAAAGTGATTTCATGTAATGTATATCAACATCTGGATAATGTAAAGGTTAATTAACAAATGAGAACTGACATTCAGAAGCAAGAACCCCTACAAGACTAGTCACTTATGAACCAGACCATTGCATCAAGTGTCAGGACATTGGAGGCAAGTTCATGTCAGTAATAGAAGATCTCATTTGAATTGAGAGAGGAAAAGAAATTGAGGAAGCTAAGGAAACTTGTTCATAAAGGTTAATCCTCAATTAGTCACTAAAGAAGGTCAACATTGGATGTGTGCATATTTGCCAAGGCAAATGTCGATCCACAGCAGATCGAGATGCGGGTCGAGATTTACAAGTGAAGTACAACACTGCAAAGGCAAATCTCGATCCAGGCGGTAGATCGAGATCGAGATTCTCCCAGATCGAGATCGAGATCTTCACAGATCGAGATCGAGATCTTCACAGATCGAGATCGAGATCTTCACAGATCGAGATCGAGATCTTCATAGATCGAGATCGAGATTCTCCCAGATAGAGATCGAGATTTTCACAGATCGAGATCGAGATGGGTCCAGGCGAAGATCGAGATGCGGGTAGAAATGTAACATTTAATGTTCAAGGGACAAATGGCTTATTGTGAACGGTTGATCCAGAGTTGTTGTTAAAGTACTTTTTGTTGTCAAAGTCCTGATTGGGCCACGTACACAAAAAGGACAAGATCAAGACTACATGACATTATAAAAGCAGCACTTTGATTTTATTAGTAAACAGACTTTTCATCATCTCAATATTCAACGATATTTTTAAGAGAGAGCATTTACTGTAAAACAAAAAGTGAGAGAGAGGATCAGTTGAATCTAGCTTTAATTGCTGTATTTATTGTTCAACTGATCATGATGCTTTTATGAATGTTGTAGCAAATCCATCAATGAATATAATGATATATTCTTGAAATTCTGTGTCATCATTTATTACCTGCGTATTGCTTATTCTCTCATAAATTTTAAACAGTTGTATTCACCCCCCCCCTCTACAACACTTTGGACCTAACAATTGGTATCAGAGCTCCTGTTAAACACATCTAACAGAGATCCTACTGTGTTGTTTGAGTTGGTTCTTGAAAATCTCAGATCTAATTTTTTTCTTGAAGTTTGTGCCGAAAGTTTTTATTTGTTTCTTCTTAAAAAAGTCGTAGATCTAAAAAGTTCTGAGTCATGGTGTAAGGAATATTTGTACAAAATTCCAAAATACTGTACTTTAGAGCTTTGTGGATTTTCTTGTGGTCAAAACTGGAATCAACTGATTGGCTAAACAAAAAGGACAATTTCGAACTTCTGTCAACTAGAAAGTGGACACCTTTTTGTTTGGACTTGAAAAATTGTGGACCCTGCTACTGTTCCTGTGATTAAAACTAACTTGCTTGAATCTTAAGTGCAAAATCCGTTGGATATTTAAAGTGAGATAATTAATTTTTCAAGTAAATACAATTTATTGTAATTTGAAAAGTGTATTATCTTAATTTTAAATTTTATTAAAATGGCCGCCGCACACAGATTTAAGATACCTCCGTTTGATGCACAACATTATGACGAATGGACCGGAAGGATGAGAGCTTACCTTGAATCAATAAACAAGGTATACTTGAGAATATTGGAAAACGGTCCATACATACCCATGAGAATTGAGCCAGAGCGAATGGAAGGAGGGATACTAATTCCATCCCGGTCTGTTCCTAAAGAGGAAATGGAGTTTTCAGACGCAGATAAAGAATTGGTTGGTATGGATGCGTCTTTACGCAACGTCATAATTGAATCCCTAAACTCAGAGTACTATGTTCAAATAAAGGGATTAAAAACAGCTAAAGCCATGTGGGATAAACTGGCTGTGGTGATGGAGGGGACCGAGGAAGTTAGAGATAATCACAAACGCATTCTGATATCTGAATATGAATCGTTCAGATGCGAACGAGGAGAAAGCGTAGCGGATGTTTACAAACGTTACAGTAAATTGCTTATCGAGCTGAGTATAAGAGATAAAGTCTATCCACTAGCAGATTCAAATATCAAGTTTCTATTGAATTTGCCTAAACATCTGGAACACAGGATCACTGCCATTCGAGAGTCAAGAGACTTGAAAAATACTTCTCTGGAAAAACTGTATGGTGTTTTGAAGACCTACGAGCTGGAGCAGGAACAAAATGACAGAAGAAGATCCTACAATAGTGGAGAAAACAAAGCGGTAAGTGAGTCTGGACTTGTAGCTGAAGAGTCTGCTGTAAAGGCACTTGCAGCTGTCTCATTGAAAACTGCTAATCCTGAAAGGGTGGTATTAGACATTGAAGATCCATCCGAAGAAAGTGAGGATGAATACTATACCCTTGAAGAGCTGGACAAATTAGAAGACAAGTCGTATACTTGTATTGCTCGAGAATTTGCTCATATCAGCTTCAGGAAGCAAAGAAGTGGGAAAGGACGATTTGGTAGTTCTTTCAGCCGAAGAGGCAGCAGTAGCGGCAGAGGCAGTAGTGTAAGTGGTCGGGGAAGTTACAGTGGCCGAGGTAGCACATCCGGTAGTGGCTACAGACCTAACCTGGTAGACAAGAACAAGTTCAGATGCTACAACTGCAATGAATTGGGGCACTTTGCAACAGAGTGCAAGAAGCCCAAGTACGTTCATCCCAAGGAATCCTATGCTGATCTAAAAAAGAAATATGATGCCTTGGTTAGCAAGCAACAGAAGGGAAGCCGGGCGTATGTTGTGACTGAAGGGAAGGGTTGGGACGAGTCTGATGAAGATGAAGATCAGGAGCTATGCAATTTCGCTTTAATGGCAAAATCTTCAGAACAATCAGAGGTACCGATTCTAACCGTAAATGAAATGTCTATTCCTGAGTACCAACATGAATTAGCTGCCATGACTAAAGATATGTACAATCTCCAACTAAATCTAATTGCTGTTAATGAGGAAAATGCTAAACTCTCCCTTAAGAATAGACTTCTCGAGGCCAGGGTAGAGGAATTAGAATCAGGAGAAAGTAAAGAAAGGCAATTAATGAATCAGGTAGACGTTTTAGAACACAAGCTTAAAATTAGGGAAGACCTTAACGAAGAACTTAAAAATGAATTAGCTGAGCTCAAAATAACATGTAAATCTTTTGAAGAAGCCGCAAATAAAGTTTTCGTAGAAAGGGACATGTACATGAAACTAGCAGGCAAGAGTAAAAATGAAAAAGTAAACATAGGACTTGACTACACACAGAAAAAGAAAAATAGGGCTGCTGAGTTGTTAGAGCCAGTGTTAGTCAAAGAAAATGTGCCTAAGGTTTTAATGGATGTTAGAAAACCTATCTTTAAGCAGTTTGAGCCCAGGACCATAGATCCTGTCGCTACTAAAATTGAACAAGAAATTAAAATTGAAAGAGATTCAGAAGAAAAAGTAGTAGAACCTACAACTTCCAAGAGAGCGAGTAAGGTTGCTTATGCTAAGAGAGGTGTAGGAACCAAGGAGGCTAAGACGGTGTCATATAAACAATGGGTAGCAGGGTCAGACCAAATGAAAGCACCTGTAAAGGCAGTTAAAACTGAACCTGCATCTGTATCTACATCTACACGAGCTAGAAAGGCATGCTATATTTGTAATCAAACTGATCATTTGTCTTACTATTGCCCGTTCTATGTAGAGGAAGAAAAATCTGTTGGTTGTAATACCATGCCTGCAACTACTGCTTTGCCTAACATGCATGCAAATCATGCTAAATGCAATAATCCTAATTGTATGCCATGTGCTGTAAACATCATGCATGCTTATTTTAATTTAATGAATACTGTTAGTGCATCTGTTGAACATACATCTAGTAGTGGTAAGAAAAAGCATGTGGGGTCAAAAACTAAGACTTCAAGTCCTCCTAAAGTTAGGAGTGACCAGTCTACTCCCAAACCTGACAAACCAGTCAAGGTTGACAAGGGAAAAGACAAAGTCAAGATGAATGCCCCTGATGGCAACAAGGCAAAGCCTTCTGTATCTGAAAAGAAAAAGGAAATTATTGATGCCGGGCCCAAACATCATTGGGTTCCGAAGAACACCTAATCTTTCTGGATTTGCAGGGCAGTGAACAGGAAAAGAGTAAAGTCATATGGGTGCTGGACAGTGGAGCATCGAGGCATATGACCGGCAATAAGTCCCTGCTAACAGATTTGGTGTTGAGAGCCGGCTCCGTGGTTACTTTTGGAGATAACAGCAAAGGTTACACCAGGGGATATGGCAAGATCGTTTGTGGAAATGTTATCATTGAGGATGTATCTTTTGTGGAAGGATTGCGACATAATCTTCTCAGCGTTAGTCAGTTCACCGACAGGGGTTTTGACGTCAACTTTGGGAAGCATGATTGTTCGATTCGAAGCAAAAAGGATGGAAGCCTTGCTCTCAAAGGAGTAAGGAAGTCAAATTTGTTCATAGCTGACATGAATTCTGCTGATCAGTCTGAAGTCACGTGTTTCTACAGCAAGGCTTCTGCTGATGAAAGTTGGCTATGGCATAAAAGATTATCTCACCTGAACTTTAAAGCAATGAATAATCTCGTAAGGAGAGAATTGGTGAGAGGGCTGCCGCAGATGGAGTTTACTCCAGATGGACTCTGCGAAGCATGTGAGATGGGAAAATCAAAAAGAGCCTCGCATAAGGATAAACAAGTGAATAGCATTACCGAGCCCCTACAACTCCTTCACATGGATTTGTTTGGACCTGTTAATGTTATGTCAATGTCAAGGAAAAGATATGCGCTGGTAATTGTCGATGACTTTTCCAAATACACATGGGTGAAGTTTGTGACATCGAAAGATGAAGTGCCACATGAGATCATTAGACATGTACTGGTAATTGAAAACGTAGCAAGTCTGACTGTGAAGACTATCCGATCCGACAATGGGACATAATTCAAGAACTCAGTATTAATGGATTTCTGCATATCTAAAGGGATCAGACGACAGTATTCAACACCGAGAACACCACAGCAAAATGGGGTGGTAGAAAGGAAGAACAGGACACTGGTTGAAGCAGCTAGGACAATGCTGTATGAGTCAAAACTTCCTTTATATTTCTGGGCTGAAGCAGTTAGCACGGCTTGTTATACACAGAACAGAATGCATAAACGAAAACCATAATGAGACGCCGTATATGAGCATAATGAGCATCGAGGCATAAACTTCCTTTATATGTTTCTGGGCTGATTATAAAGGACCATAATGAGACGCCGTATTACATGATGAATAAACGAAAACCATCTATCAAGTACTTTCACGTATTTGGTGCCAAATGCTTTGTGTTAAGAGACAATGCACAACTTGGAAAGTTTGATGCCAAAGCAGATGAAGGGTTTTTCATTGGATATTCTCTTGAAGTAGTAGCAGCGTACAGGGTGCTTGTGCTTAATGATCGCAAGGTGGTTGAAAGCCTTAATGTCACATTCGACGACTCAAAGCTCCCTTCTATACAAAAAGAAGATAGTGAGCCCACTTCCCTAAGATTTGAAAATATGGATGTTGATGAAGTGGATACAGTTCCTGAGTCAGTAGTGCAGGGTAGTGATCCAACTATAAATAATGAAATTAATCAAGAGTCTAGTGTTTCGCAAATTCAAAACACTAGGGTTGAGGGATCACCTTCTGTCAGACCTGGTACTAACTCAGGGGGAGTCAGTATGCACTCAGGGGGAGCAGCTCACTCAGGGGGAGCCAGTACTAGCTCAAGGGAAGCTAGTGAAAGTGCTTCTAGACTAAGTCACCTTCACTTACAAGAACAAGATGAATCATCAAGAACATTTGCTAGGGATCGCACTTGGAACAAGGACCATCCGTTCGAGCTAATTATTGGTGATCCAGAAGCCGGAGTGACTACTAGAGGAAAAGCTAGAGCTGAAATTGCCACTGAAAATGAATGTCTATATTCAGTGTTCCTTTCACAGATGGAACCTAAAGTGGTGGAAGAAGCTCTAGATGACGCTGATTGGGTGATTGCTATGCAAGAGGAACTCAATCAGTTTGAAAGACAGAAGGTGTGGAAGCTGGTACCCAGACCAAAGAATAGATCTGTTGTTGGGACAAAATGGGTATTCAGGAACAAGCTGGATGAAGACGGACGTGTAACACGAAATAAAGCTCGCCTGGTTGCTAAGGGTTACACTCAAAGAGAAGGAATTGATTATGATGAAACCTATGCACCAGTAGCAAGGCTAGAGGCAGTGAGGATGTTCTTGGCATTCGCAGCACATCATGGTTTTAAAGTCTATCAAATGGATGTCAAGAGTGCATTCTTAAACGGTGAACTGGATGAAGAGGTGTATGTCGAGCAACCTCCTGGGTTTATCGATATCAAATATTGTGATTATGTTTATCGACTCTTCAAATCAGTATATGGCCTTAAGCAGTCTCCGCGGAAGTGGTATGAAACTCTGTCAGACTTCTTACTAGAAAGTGGTTTTACAAGAGGAGTAATCGACAAGACGCTTTTCTACAAGAAATGCAAAGATGATCTAATAATGGTGCAAGTATATGTGGATGACATTATCTTTGGGTCTGCAAATGAGAAGCTGTGTGCTAAATTCGCTAAGTTAATGCAATCAAGGTATGAGATGAGCATGATGGGAGAGCTGACGTTCTTTCTGGGCATTCAAGTTAGTCAGAAGAAGGACGGGATATTTATCTGCCAGACCAAGTACATTCATGATCTATTGAAGAAGTATGGTCTCCAAGATGTATCACAAGCAAAGACTCCTATGGCAACAGCCACGAAGCTTGACGAGGACAAAGCGGGTAAACCTATAGACATCTCAAGCTATAGAGGTATGATCGGCTCACTTTTGTATTTAACTGCTAGCAGACCTGATATTATGTTCTCTACGTGCCTATGTGCAAGGTTCCAAGCGGATCCTAGAGAGTCACATCTCATAGCCGTAAATCGTATTTTCCGGTATCTCAAGGGAACATCAAATCTTGGGATTTGGTATCCAAGAGATACAGGGTTTAATCTTGTTGGCTATTCGGATTCAGATTACGCAGGTTGTAGAATAGATAGGAAGAGCACTTCAGGAAGCTGTCAGTTCCTTGGAAGAAGGTTGGTGTCTTGGCAAAGCAAGAAACAACACACAGTATCTACCTCGACAGCTGAAGCAGAATATATTGCTGCTGGAAGCTGTGTGGCCCAGATACTGTGGATGAAGAACCAACTCAAGGACTACGGTGTGGAAGTATCTAAGATTCCAATCATGTGTGACAACACAAGTGCTATTGCAATGACCAACAATCCTGTGGATCACTCAAGGACCAAGCACATTGACATCAGGTATCATTTTATTAGAGAGCATGTAGAAAATGGAACTGTAGAGTTGCATTTTGTGTCTACTGAACGTCAAATAGCAGATATATTCACTAAACCTCTAGACGAATCAACATTTTCTAGATTAGTTGGTGAATTGGGGATGCTTAACACCTGTTAGTTTTGCTACCTATCTGTTATAATTCAGTTTGTGTACATATTATTGTTATTCATGAATATTCATAATTAATAATGTGTACTTAACTTCATAAATGTATGTGTTGCATATCATAAGGGGTTAGAAAGTTTCATGACATTAATCTTGTGCTGATCTGTATATCGTTATGGTTAGTGTCTAAATGAAGTAATGAGAAATTTTCTATGGCAAATCTCGATCTATCCACATCGAGATCGACATCGAGATGTAGATCGAGATGCGGATCGAGATCGACATCGAGATGTAGATCGAGATGCGGATCGAGATCGACATCAAGATCGACATCGAGATGTAGATCGAGATGCGGATCGAGATCGACATCCAGATCGACATCTAGATGAGGATCGAGATGCGGATCTCGAGATCGAGATGTGACTTGTCTTTTCAGTCACTTCTTTTTAGGCGTGCAAGTATATATTATAGCATTAAAAAAGCTGTTCATTATTTACATTAACTTTCTTTCCCTCCAAAAGCTTAAGCTCTTCATATACACACGCATATACATACATTACATCAAGTTTTCTTGTGATTTTCTTAAACAAAAATCACTAACTGTTACTTAAAAGCATCAATAACTAAAACGAAACTCTGCTAAAATTTTGTTAAAACTGTTGAACTTCTTGTGTTGTTTTAACGTCATTACTGTTCTTGCAATTAGTTCTTTAGTTTTCTTCTTCATTCGAGTGAGTTTGTTTTTGTTTCGTGGTTTCCTATTCTTAAGTTCTTTGTGTTCTTGAGCAAAATTAGTTGTGAGTACCACTGGTTAATCCTTAAAGTGCAACTTTACCGCCGTGTTTGTGGTTTTCTGGAAAAATAATTTATTTTGTAACGGCTGTTCACTTTAATTTTCGAAAACTCAACTGTCAATCATTAGTGGGGAGTTAAGTAGTCATTAGTGGGGAAGTTAATTTTTTTTAATGTGTGTCACTAATTACGTGGGGTAATTAGTGGGGTTCGTGTACGTTTTATTTTGTTTAAATTTAGAACTTGTTCTCTAAAAATTCCATTGCAAAACCATTTCAGAACATTTCTTTTCTCAAACACAAAATTAAAATGGCAAACCCAAATTTCACAATTCCCAAGACCAACTTTGTTAATCTCTCTGCTGATCGAGCAACTGGTAGATTTATTCACTATCAGTTCTGGATTGAATCCCTCAACAACACATCAATCATAAGTCATGCCTTAACCGCCTCTCCCATCCTGAATGTCGAAGCCCTTCAAGCTGCTTACTCTACACTAGAGATTCAGGGTGGAAAAGCCAATCCAACAGGCCTATCCTTTACTATTGGTGGTGTCAAATATGAAGTCAGTCTGCGGAAGTTCAATGAGTTACTTGGGCTTCCTACAGAAGATTATGCTCCGGAACCCACTATGGAAGATATGTTGCAATTATTCACGGTGATAGGTTGTCGCCCTCCCACGGGTCCTATCAAGGTAACAAAGGTTAACACCGGTATGCTACCAGCTGAGTGGGATTATGTAGTTCAGGCCATTCAGCGCTGCATGTTCCCAAAGGACAAAGACTACAGGCCAATGAACAACAGCTGCCGGGTAATACTATATGGAGTGGCAAACAACAGGAGAGTGAATGTGGGCAAACATCTGTTGATTCAGTTGCATGAGAGGTGGGCATTGGAGAAAAATGCCTCAAGGAATCCAGAAGATGGTCCAGTCAAATGCTGGATGCCAAGATTTCTTCAGATGGTTCTGGATGACGTCCTTTCAGAGGAACACCGAAGAATATTTCAAGGCTCTGAAAGGATGGCATGTTTTGATATGACTCTAAAGAGTATCTCCACCATGGAAACCCAGCAAAAGTCAAGACTTTTTGAGTTGCGCCTGACTCCATACTTCCAGGATCTGCAAGATGAGTATGCTAGGAGGCATGCTTCTCAGTTTACTGCAGTAGAAGCTGAGAGTAGCGGTAACGAAGCTGAAGGTGGAGATCAAGTGCCTAGAAATTTGGAACAAGCAGGTATGGATGTTGACATGGCTGAGGCAAATGTTGCAGAAGCTGGAGCTGACAAGGATGACGATCTTCTGAGTCAGGTACCTATTCTTGCTGATCTTGATCAATCATCAATTCAACCTGTTTTCTACAGCCGTGGGCCTGAAAACCCCCAGGCTCTATCCCAGGCTGCAAGCCCTTCTGTTCATAAACGTTCAGCCAGCCCTAAAACTGGTGATAAAAGGAAGGCAAGCTTATCTGAGTCGAGTGAATCGAGTGGAGGGAGTGTAGGAGTTGAGAGAGTAGTCACTTCAGCAGCTCTGCCACCTCCAAAGAAGCAAAAGGTGGATTCAAACCCAGTGGCAACTGCACAACCTGTTAAGGCTAGTTCACCTCTCACAGCCACCACACCTCACGCTGGTGGCTCTCCTCTCCAAATCATTTCAACACATTCGCACTCGCCTAGGCATGTTGGTGAGAGTCAAGAAGGGGGTCCAGCTCAACAGCCAATAGGAGCTGGCCCTACCTTCCCTGAGTTGTCCGCTCAGGGCTCTTTGAGCAATTTCTCGGAAGGGGAATGGCAAACTGAGACTAGCACTTCTGATACTAGTATCTCAGGCAGTTTTAATGAGGAAGAGTCTGTCGAATCCAGTACGGATGACGCTTCCTCATCTAAATTAGAAAACAAGTTGCTTGCAGAGCAACGACATCTGGTGACTGGTGGGTCTATGCCTCCAGAACAGCCCAGCGAACCAGAAAAGGTTCTAAGTGAACAAGGGGATGACATGGTCATAACGTCATCTCCCGTCGTAGACACAGCGCTTAAAGGCTCAGTCTCACTGACCGATATCGCCGACCAACTCACCGCTAGTCCCCAGCGATTAGTGGATGAGGCTCTAGTACTGTTAGGCTCTAAACACGAGGGAGAGACAGGGAGAGTAGATCCCTTCTTTTTAGGGATCTTGAGTGAAACAGAACCCGGTGAAAGTAAACAGTCTAACCCAAGCCAAACACCGTCCCCCAAATTGCAGGATTTAGTGAAGAAAGTGGAGGCTTTGGAGGCTGGAGTTGCTGGTGTTACTGCTGCTGTCTCTTCTCACTCTGGAAGATTGGAGGTTGGAGCTCAGTTCATGGAGAACCTCATTGCCGTCCAAAATCAAATGATTGACAAGATAAACAATCTTGGCATGGCACAGGTGGAGGTTGGAAGATCAGTAGATGATGTCACTTATGGCATGTCTCAAGTTTGGACGAAGCTCAATGAACTACTTGATGCTGTCTTTGGCCGTAACAGGGCTGGACCTGGTCCTTCAACCGGTGGTGGTGGTGACGATAATAATGATGATGATGCTCCTGATGAGGATAACACACCTAAGGGGGAGAAGGAGGATCAGGGTCTGAAAAAGCTGACTAGTAAGGGTCCGGTGATCGAGTCCTCAAACAAATCTGGTGAAAAGGTGGAGGAGGCTCAACCGGCTCTTAAGGACAAAGGCAAGCAGAAGATGGTAGTTGAAGAAGAAGCTGAGAAAGAAACACCTCTTGTTGATGCATTTATGGGAGACTTTATTGAAGATTCTGATGATGACGAGATGGATGTAGAAGCCTTAGTGGCAAGGAGGTCGAGACTCGAGCAACGGGCAAGAGAATGGGAACAAGAAAGAGGTCTAAATCCTGGCGGATCTGGCGCAGGAGTTGCAGGTGATGCAGGAGACCACTCGGTTGCTGACGAGCATGTTCCAGAAGAAGAAATTGATGAAGCGGAGATGCAAGGAGAAATTTTCAGGGAAGCCAGAGAAAGAGTAAATGAAGAAGTTCTACAAGGGATAGTTGAAAAAGAACTAATGGCAAAGGAGAAGAGAGCGGCTCAGAAAACTCAGCATGAGTATGAAATGAAAAAGATCAAAGATCCTAAGGTCCAGGCTGACATAAGGAGGGAAGGTCCCGAGTGGGACAAGGCTAGAGAAGCCTTAGCTGGACCAAGAGCCTATGCTCATGACTCAGGAAGATTGAGCTTTCTTCTTCATAAGCTAGAAAATCTAAACCCTGGGCTGCTGAATTATCTAAATTGCATAAGACAGGGATGCACCTCCGTACAAGTCATATTCAAGGAGAAGGCATGGAATCTGATGATCACTTGGACACCTATAACAAAAATCGGGCCGTGTATGGTCGATGAAGCTTTCTTCCATGAAAGGGGTGCAAGTGAACTGGTAGAATTCGCTCACAAGGTAGACACCTCTGTCAAGACTGGAGTGCTGTTTAAGGAGAAATTGTTGAAGATGGCTGAAGACAGAGGGGTTGACATCATTCTAAATCCCTACCAGATCAGATATGTCCATGACAAAGTCTTGAGGATCGTAAATCTGCATGACTCGAAACTAACTCCGAGCGGAAATGTGCTGAAGGCAGTTGCAAAGCTAGTCCTCTCTAAGGGTTTTCTAACAAAGGAAAAGAAGCTGGTGGCTAAGGACTTGGAGAAGCTGATAAGAAGGCAAGACGCTAGATACAAGCTGCCTGAAGCTACACTACCAGTGGTTAAGAAGGAACCTGAAGACTATGCATTCGAGCAGCAAGACGAGGCAATAAGAGAGCATGTGCAAAGATACGGAGATCCAAGAATAGACATTCCAGAAAAAGGGGAAATAAGGAAGGAAGCTAGTGCAGTGGTTAGTGCAAATGTCAAGTTTGTCAAGAGCAAAGCTGAGAATGAGAATGATCTGCTGATCTATACAGATAAGTATCAAGTGGAAACCATCATTGAAATCAAGTACGACATCTTTGCAGAACACAGTCATGAAACACTGTGTATTATAAGGGAATTGATTGAGGAGATGGATGATGTTGACGAGTTTGATCAGGATTATCTGAGGGTCACATTTGATAACTTCTGTAAGAGAAGACAACAGCTTGATATTCAGAGGCTACAACAATGCACCACCGCTATTGTCATTGGATACCCTAAGCAGCTGGTTATAAGGAAGAAAGGGAAAAAGGGGTACCCTGACAAAGTCACGAAGCTGAGGTTTGAAGACATTCCCACGAAGCTTACCACTCGCAGCATGGTTGAAAGGTGGTTGAGGTTGTTTCGAAATTACAAGATCAGAAATCATGTGGAAGCAGAAGGACTTAATCTTCTCAAGAAAAGAATGGATGAAGTCTGCAACCCTGAGTTCATGAAGAAAGAAAAAGCAGCCAAGAAGAAAGCTCGTGAGGAAGAGGAGCGCAAGAAATAAAAGTTTTAATGTATCATGCTTGTAATGTTTCTTTGCGTTGTAATTTGTTTTCTTGTTTTCCTGCATTGTAAAAATATATTATCTGTTTTCTTGTGTAGTGTAAGGTAGAAGTTAGTTAGCTAAGTGTCTTGAAACTGGTTTATATTAGGCGTCAATTATTTCGCGAAGTTCGGCGGTGGTAATACTGCTAAAAGGACTTCAAAAGGATAATTGAAGATTGAGTGGACCGTGCTCTTAAAGTACTTAGAGAAAATCTCTAGAAGAGCATGAAGCCATTTAATCGAGCCAACAGGTGTCCAATTTTGGCACTTGAAGTATCAGTAATAGACATGAAGTTAATTAATCAAGCCAAGCATTATGTAAGTTAACATGATCATTTATGAATGTTATTTTATCTTTTTTTTCAGTCCCTGTTTAGTTGAGTTATCCTCATTGTGAATTTGGTTGTCATTGTTAGACAATCAAATAGGGGGAGATTGAAAGGCATAGGTGTACTAACTTGTAACACTTAATTATTATGTAACTCAACTAAGTAAAAGATAAAACAACAGCAAAACAAGAGAAACGGAAGAAGCACATGGAATCAATCAACTGAAGAAATGGTAATGATACTTGGTAACTACAAGTAACTAATTTGATTAATCAAGGATGCATAAGTGAGAAGAAGTTCAATCTGAGTATTGCTCATGCCCTAACTTATCTAATGGAGAATCAAATTAATGTCAAGGAAGTATCAAGAAGACCAAAGTGATTTCATGTAATGTATATCAACATCTGGATAATGTAAAGGTTAATCAACAAATGAGAACTGACATTCAGAAGCAAGAACCCCTACAAGACTAGTCACTTATGAACCAGACCATTGCATCAAGTGTCAGGACATTGGAAGCAAGTTCATGTCAGTAATAGAAGATCTCATTTGAATTGAGTGAGGAAAAGAAATTGAGGAAGCTAAGGAAACTTGCTCATAAAGGTTAATCCTCAATTAGTCACTAAAGAAGGTCAACATTGGATGTGTGCATATTTGTCAAGGCAAATGTCGATCCACAGCAGATCGAGATGCGGGTCGAGATTTACAAGTGAAGTAAAACACTGCAAAGGCAAATCTCGATCCAGGCGGTAGATCGAGATCGAGATCTTCACAGATCGAGATCGAGATCTTCACAGATCGAGATCGAGATCTTCATAGATCGAGATCGAGATTCTCCCAGATCGAGATCGAGATTTTCACAGATCGAGATCGAGATGGGTCCAGGCGAAGATCGAGATGCGGGTAGAAATGTAACATTTAATGTTCAAGGGACAAATGGCTTATTGTGAACGGTTGATCCAGAGTTGTTGTTAAAGTACTTTTTGTTGTCAAAGTCCTGATTGGGCCACGTACACAAAAAGGACAAGATCAAGACTACATGACATTATAAAAGCAGCACTTTGATTTTATTAGTAAACAAACTTTTAATCATCTCAATATTCAACGATATTTTTAAGAGAGAGCATTTACTGTAAAACAAAAAGTGAGAGAGAGGATCAGTTGAATCTAGCTTTAATTGCTGTATTTATTGTTCAACTGATCATGATGCTTTTATGAATGTTGTAGCAAATCCATCAATGAATATAATGATATATTCTTGAAATTCTGTGTCATCATTTATTACCTGCGTATTGCTTATTCTCTCATAAATTTTAAACAGTTGTATTCACCCCCCCCCTTACAACACTTTGGACCTAACAATTAATATTAAACTTCATCTCAAAAAAGTGTAATAGGAATATTTTTTGAGTAATATTATAGACCCCAAAAATGTTTCCAAAATATTTTTTAAATGATGTAGCAATACTGACATGATTTAATGAAAATTTTTAATTAGTTGTAAAAATAATAAATGAAATGAACTTTTTTTACATTCATATTAACTACATAATTAAAAAAAATCGACAACACTGTGATGTCATTTTAAAAAATATTTTAAAAACATTTCTGGGATATGGAACATTACTCGTATTTTTTTTTACCTTTAACTTCTCATTTTTATTATTTATCTATGGAAAAGCTATTAATTATCCCCATAACATTTTCTGCCCATATATATATATATATATATATATATATATATATATATATATATATATATATATATATATATATATATATATATATATATATATATATATATATATATATATATATTCTCCAAAGTTCAAAGGGACAGAGCAATGCTAAACCGGCCCAAAAACTTAATCATCCAGCATGCGACTTCTGACCAAACAACTATTGTTGTGCAAACATGGTGTATTTAAACAGAGCAAAAGAAAATGCATTCGAGCTCCTCAGTATTAGATTATTAATTAAGACTCTATTTATGTATTTGTTAGTAATATATTTTTGATTATTCAGTGTTTGTTTGATAATATTTTTCAGAAATCAAACAAACATAGAATAATCAAATATTTTAGGGAAATTATCAATGTTACCGATATTAAATAATCAAATATTTTAGAAAACAGAAGTATATCATTGATAATTTTCTAAAATGAAATTATTTACTCACGAACAAAATTAACATTTAACGTTTCCAAAAAGGCCGAATTAAGTATGGGTCGGTCTATCCACAGTCCGGTATATAATGGATATAGGTATGACATTTGAGCCCTGCATTATAATTATAATTTTTTCTATAAAGCTTGAGCCTTGAGGTATGGATATAATTTACATCTTGTGTGGCTCAGCCCAATGTGCTGGGCCTCATAACAATTTGAAATCAGTTAAGTAGGGTACTGGACCAGTCCACATGTGTGTATAAAATCGCTTAGTGTTTGCCAGGATCACTTACATATATATTAATAATAGAAAATCATTATTAATATTATAAACAATAATTAAAAAATTATAATATCAATACCTCTAATTTAATATTAATAATTAAAAAAATCATTTTGACCAATTTATATCGTCTGGTACTGATTTTGACCGATTTATACCGCCTGATATCAGTTTAGACTGATTTTTTTAAAAATGGCTAATTTTAGTTTTAATCGCTTAATGCTGATTTTGACCAAATTTTTGAAAAAACACCTAATTATCCTTCTACACCGAATCAGAACGTTTCAGTCCCGACTCCCGACTAGTGCTGTTTTGTATGCTTCGAATCTTTACGTTGGAACTATTTATTACAAAGGGTTTCTATTACTTTTCGAATACTATTTTCTTTTAGGTCTATCAATGAGAAAATGAGATTGGTCCATTACAAGAATATTACTCTTTCCGCCCTATCGGTTCTTTACTAAATAAATATTAACAAATTAAAAAGAAAAATGAGTAAAATATAAATTATATTAAGAGATTAATAAATCAAATATAATTAATATTATAAAAAGGTGTAAAGAAATGGCAAGTCTATTTAACTTTATTAATTATTAAAATTTAACTATTTTTGAAAATTTTGAAAAGTTAAAAAATTGTAAAATATTAAAAATTACAAGTGATGAAGAAAGAAGATAAGCTTTCTTTAATCGTACTCTATTCTCTAACCTTTGAGGCATAGTAAAAATATTAAAAATTCCGACAAAATAATATCAACCTAATATTTAACTGGGAATACACTGGTGAACCCCCATTTTTGTTGGCATAATAGGATATTTTAGAAAAAGAATTTACTATTTTATTTGATTGCAATTGCGAGATTATAAATTTGAATAAAATAATTTAAATTATATCGAATTTTTTAGTCTTTTTCGTTACAACAGCTAAAAGAAACTATTACTCAGGAGTTGGAATATAAATAAAAAATTATATTTTATTCTTTTTTAAATATTTAAATTTTTATAATTGATATATAACTCGAAAAAAATATATAAACAGCCGTAGCTTGGTTTGTTAGCCAAGTCCGGTCTTAGGGTAGTTTATGCATAGAATGGTCAAGGGTCCAAAATTAGAAGGGACCCAATTATTTTAGGTTTTAATATAGTAGGGAAATTTTATTTTAAAAACAAATCAAAGGCAAGAAAAATAATATAAACAAAACGAAAAAAGAAAGAAATTCTTTCCCTACACTTTGGTCGGTCATTTTTATCCCCTTACCAAAATTAAATCTCTTGACTTTTCCTATTTTTTCTTGAGATCCTGCACTTTTTATTCTCAAAATTATTTTCATCACCATTAAACACATCAAAAATTTTAATATTCTCAAAAACAAAACCTACTTAAGTTAAAATTGATAAAAAAAACTAATTGAGGTCATCAATGTCACTAGAACGATTGAATGGCTTTATAATTTTATCAATTGAGGAGAGATTTTTTAAAAATATTGATACTTCTATTATGAATTGTTGGTAAAGTTTGTAAAACCCATTTTTTTTTATGAATTGTTGGATTATATACTAAAGTTTGGAATATAAATTGCTTGTGTAACTATTTTTTAATTTTATTAATAAAATTGTAGTCGCTGAAATAATGAATTATTTTAATAAAATTACTATGATATTTTTTTTAAAAAGACATCAATTTATTATTTTGCCTGGGACCCACAAAAGGCGAAGACCAGGCCTGAGCTGATCTGTATAACTGTATATCATTTTTGTCCTCCTTGCATTGGTTAATAACTAACCCCACTAAAAAGAGCATGAACGATAGATAACCAGTATAATGATAGCAGCTGAGACGAATGACACAAGTCAATAGCCCGTATAAGACGCTAGAGGATGGAGGGGTGAGCACACAAGCCACCGACAAGTAACAAGTAACAATCTACTTGTATATATGTAACAGACAAATTGAGCCAACATATTAATTACTTGCAACAAATGATCTCTCACTCTGTAACATTCGTTTCGAAAAATCAATGGCAGTGGATCATATATGTGACCAGAACTCTGATTTTAACAGCTAATTGGCAGGGTTTCGAACTCGAGACATTCATCTCTGAGGAATGGAAGTATGGCCACTTTGTAGTAAAAACTTTAAAATGGCACATGTAACACGTAAATTAATACATGCATTATATCGAATTTGAATAAAATAATTTAAATTATATCGAATTTTTTAGTCTTTTTCATTACAACAGCTAAAAGAAACTATTACTCAGGAGTTGGAATATAAATAAAAAATTATATTTTATCCCTTTTTAAATATTTAAATTTTTATAATTGATATATAACACGAAAAAAATATATAAAAAGCTGTAGCTTGGTTTGTTAGCCAAGCCCGGTCTTAGGGTAGTTTATGCAAAGAATGGTCAAAGGTCCAAAATTAGAAGGGACCCAATTATTTTAGGTTTTAATATAATAGGAAAATTTTGTTTTAAAAACAAATCAAAGGCAAGAAAAATAATATAAAGAAAACGAAAAAAGAAATAAATTCTTTCCCTACACTTTGGTCGGCCATCTTTATCCCCGAGCTGTATCAAAATTAAATCTCTTGACTTTTCCTATTTTTTCTTGAGATCCTACACTTTTTATTCTCAAAATTATTTTCATCATCATTAAACACATCAAAAATATTAATATTCTCAAAAACAAAACCCACTTAAGTTAAACTTGATAAAAAAAACTAATTGAGGTCATCAATGTCACTAGAACGATTGAATGATTTTACAATTTTATCAATTGAGGAGAGATTTTTGAAAAATATTGATACTTCTATTATGAATTGTTGGTAAAGTTCGTAAAACCCATTTTTTTAATGAATTGTTGGATTATATACTAAAGTTTGGAATATAAATTGCTTGTGTAATTATTATTTTAATTTTATTAATAAAATTATAGTCGCTGAAATAATGAATTATTTTAATAAAATTACTCCCTCCGTCTCTTATTACTTTTCCTGTTAATTATGTGTGCGTTTGCCAACACACATTTTTTTATCGTTAATATCTTTAATTTCGTATTAGTATTAAATATAAAAAATTTACTGTATTAAAGTACTCACAAATACGAATCAAACAAAATCACTCATGACTATATTTTGTCTTACAAATTATGTGTAAATTAGTAGTCAATCGTTTATAATGAACAGTAAAAAAATCAAAACAAGAAAAGATTTTTGAGACGGAGGGAGTACTATGATATTTCTTTTAAAAAGACACCAATTTATTATTTTGCACAGAACCCACGAGAGGCGAAGACCAGGCCTGAGCTGATCTGTATAACTGTGTGTCATTTTTGTCCTCCTTGCATTGGTTAATAACTAACCCCACTAAAAAGAGCATGAACGATAGATAACCAGTATAATGATAGCAGCTGAGACGTATGACACAAGTCAATAGCCCATATAAGACGCTAGAGGATGGAGGGGTGAGCACACAAGCCACCGACAAGTAGAGCTGGCCAAACAAGCGGTCCGGGCGAGCCGGGCCGGTTCGTCCGCGAGCCGGTTTGGCCAGCTCCTAACTCGTGAACGGCACGTAAAGTTGTCCCGGGCCGTGCTGAGTCGAGCCGATTCTCAAAAATGCTGACTTGTGTGCGGCTCGGCGGGTTAGGCGGGTTTATTTATTTATTTATTTTTAAAATTTTAATTCCATTTTAAATTATTTATTTATTTAATTTTAAAATTTTAATTTCATTTAAAAATTTTAAAAGTATTAAAAAATTATATGAATATTTTTGAAATAAAAGATGATGGTACCTCTATAAATTTTATTAATTAAAAAATATTTTACAAATAATTTGAGAGGATTCTTCTCTAAAAAACGGAACAAACCGCTTGTACATATTAAAAAAATTATTAGACCAAAATACACAATATTCTGTATAGGAAAGATGGAAAAATAATTATTAAACCAAAATCGATATATAATTATATTTTGATATCTTACTATTAGGTGATATTTATTTTAATATAATTAAAATATATCTCTAAGATACATAAATATTTTTTTTTACTATATCAAATTTTATTATTTTTAAATACAATTACAAATTTTATTATTTTATTTTTTTAAAAGAAATAAATTATACTAATATTTTTGAAATAAAAGAGAGGGTACCTCTATAAATTTTATTAATTAAAAAATATTTTAAAAATAATTTGAGAGGACTCATCTCTAAAAAAACGGAACAAACTGTTTGTACATAAGAAACAAATTAAAAACAAATGAAAAACAAATATAAAACAAATAAAATTTAAAATGATATTCAGATTGTACATAAGAAACCGCTTGTACATAAGAAGATGTGACCAATACGTGCCGTGCCGGTTCGGTCTGTGCCGTGCCGGTCCGTGCCATGCCATGCTGGTCCGTGCCGTGCCAGTTCGGTCCCTTATTTTCTTTGTTTAAATATTGTAATTATAAATGATATTATAACTTATAATTATTTGAAATAAAAATTGAAAATTTTAATTTTTAACTAATACTTGTTTGGATGATTTTATTATTATGTGTAATTTATGAGTTACTAAAAAAAATATAAATAAAATTAAAAATTATATATGAATAATAATATTACTTTTTATAAATACAATTTTAATAATAAAATAAATTGTTCAAAAAATATATATAATATTAACTTGAACTAATTTTTGACTTCAAACTATTTTTTAAATTATAAAACATCACTTATTATTATTATCCTCTGTCATCCCACGTCATGGGTTCGACCCTGGCTCCCCCCGAAAATTTCTTTAGAACAGATACTCATTTGTAAGGTTATAAGCCAAATTAGTAAAAAAAATACAAATACAAATAAATAAATGTGAAATTATATAAAAATATTCTCAAATATAATGTTCAATTAAATTAAAATTATTAGTTAAAGGCTAAAATAAATATAAAATTAATTAAATAAAATATTAAACGTGCCGAGTTAGGCGAGCTGAGGCAGGTTAGGCGAGCCGGTCCGTGCCGGTTCCGGTTCACTCCAAACCAACTCGTGCACGGCTCGTTTTTTAAGCGGTTCGTGCCGGTTTTTGAACCGGTCCGATTTTCAGGCGAGCCGGGACGAGCTAAAGGGCGAGTCGGGGCGAGCCGACCCGCCCGTTTGGCCGGCTCTACCGACAAGTAACAAGTAACAATCTACTTGTATATATGTAACAGGCAAATTGAGCCAGCATATTAATTACTTGCAACAACAAATGATCTCTCACTCTGTAACATTCGTTTCGAAAAATCAATGGCAGTGGATCATATATGTGACCAGAACTCTGATTTTAACAGCTAATTGGCAAGGTTTCGAACTCGAGACATTCATCTCTTCGTTCCTCTTTCTCGTGCATTCAGTAAATAGCTCATGAGGAATGGAAGTATGGCCACTTTGTAGTAAAAACTTTAAAATGGCACATGTAACACGTAAATTAATACATGCATTATGCATTATACGTAACAAAGATTTTTATATAGGCACACTACTTTTCTCATTGTTTATACAGTAACATAATTAGACAGACTAGGCTTAAACCTTGACTGGTTTAAAAAATTTTAGGGAAAATTTTATTTTTTGTTTACACAAACTGTAAAAAATAGTAGAAATTTTGCTTTATTTTTTACTTGTGACGCTTTATTTTTTACTTGTGACACTGTCTCCAGTTATAAAGTATCTGTTCAAAGTATTTATCCGCGTGCCAAATGAACAGTTACTAAGAACAAAAAAGACATACAAATAGTTACTCTCCCATCTCATTTCACATGATCCTTATTCTTTTTTGAGATGTCAAAAAAGAATGAATTTACTATATTTACTATTTTTTAGAATTATTTTTTACTATTACACCCCCTATTTCTCCATTTTATATTTTTTTATTAAATAAATACTATTACACCCACTACTTTTCTCTACCAACTCAAATCTATTATTAAATATTGATAAATTTCATTATTTTATTCATTTTTAACAAACTTTACTCCATTTTAATTATATTTTTTTAATCTACCATGAAAATCAAATAAGCTCGTATAAAATGGGACGGAGGGCGGTATACAAGTAAAATTATATGCATGAATGCGCGAAGACTAATTTCTAATACTACCGACACAACGTAAGCAAGTGGAGACGTGACAGAGCGATAGGTGTGAGACATAGAGGGAGACCATATTTTTCCACCACATACAAAGAATCAAAATAAAATGTTCGATACATATACCTGTTAGTAGGGGTGAGCGCGGTTCGGTTTTTGACCGGAACCGGAACCGCATATCTTCGGTTTTAAAAATTGAAAATCGCAACCGCAACTGCAACCGAACCATCGGTTTCGGTTTCGGTTTTAAAAAGACCGGTTCGGTTTTTATCGGTTCGGTTTCGGTTAAAAAACCGGATAAATAAAAATGAAAAAAATATATAATTTAAATCATTATATTTTTACATTCAAATTTTATACAATCAAATATTTGATCACATTCTGCATAATAACACTACAAAAGAAAGGTAAAAAACTTTAACAATCAAATTTTAAGGTTGAATCAACAAAATGTGAATGTCCTTTATCGTAGTATGCAATCTAAAAAGTACATAATCATGTCTAATGATGTTTACTCCTGATTATATGCTTTTTAATCGGAAAATAGAGGAATAAAATGTTGTAAAAGGGTTGTCATATTCTCACATTCAATATTAGTATAGTTGATGTTGTAATATGAAATATAATTGAAAAAACTATGTTCTAGGGAAATTTAATACTTAAATTATATATATATATATATTATAATAAATTTATTTATTTTAATGATCGGTTCGGTTCGGTTTTTTTCGGTTCGGTTTTGACCTATAACCGGAACCGGAACCGAAAGTCTCGGTTTTTAAAAATCAAAAACCGCAACCGCCGGTTCGGTTTCGGTTTTTTCGGTTCGGTTTTCACCGATTTCGGTTCGGTTTCGGTTTCAATTCGGTTTTTTGCTCACCCCTACCTGTTAGCTGTTAGCTGTTAACTGTGAAGTGAACTCTCCGGCTTCGGCTACCTAATGCATGCATATGAAAAAGAAAATTATAAAAATACATCTTTGGGATAATTTATGGCCTGTTTGGCCTACCTTAAAATAAGTTTTTTTGGACTTATTTTCGGGTAAAAAATTTATATTTTGATAAATGTTTTTTATACAAGTATTTAATGTATATTTGAGATTCTATAAGTTGCAAAAAAAAGTTAACCTTTTTCAGAAAAAAATTAGGAATCTCTAACTTTATCTTAAAATAAATTGACTTATTCTGAAAAAAAGTTCCCCCAAACACCCCATTAATCTGATTTAAATTTAAGTTGTTGTCTGACAGGACATGTTTATGTAAATTTTAATTTTTCTGTTTCAATTTAATTTTGATTTTAGTTTAGAACATTTAAGTATCTCTAAAAAAAAAAATTAACTTTTTTTCATATGAAACTCTAATATAAACATATACGTTTAAGACTTTCTATAATTTATTTTTTATTTATTCCATATATTTGTTTTACATTTCTTATTTCGTAAAAAATATCACATTTTTCATGTGTGTTAGGTGAATAAAAACACTAGAAAATTAAATTATATATTTAAAGAAAAAATAATGAAAAAATACTTGCAACGCGTACTAAACATACTAATTTACCGAAGAACTAGTTCTCGTGTAGGCAAATATATATATATATATATACACACGTATAAACATGTCATAGTCGTGAACTCGTGATATACATAGTCTTGGACAGTGCACATTAATTCAGCACATGATATATATACAACTACAACCTAAGCTGTACACTTTTGTTGTTTAGAATTGGTGAGGTGGTGCCAGAGAAAATTAAAGAAAAAAGGGCTTGAATAGAACCAAAAAATACTAGAATAAAATAGAGACCAATATATAATTTGTTGCTTGATTATTCGGTAAACAAGATTTTAGTTGCAGTGTTATCTAGAGAAATAATGATTAATGCATGTGCTTGTGTTTAGTAAACGATAGTGAGGCATATTAGTTTAGTACTAGCTTTTACATGTTGGTTTACTATCCGGGTTATTTAAACGTATTTGGCACTTTTTAACTTAATATTAATATATATTTATACATTAAATCTATACATTATTTAAACTGGAATATAAATATACTATTATTAATATTTTTAGAATTAGTTATATAAACATTAAATTTTAATATGTTACTAATATAATTTATATTATAAATATTTATTTAATATTTTTAAAATCTAATATATATATATATATTGAATTTTAATATGTTGTTAATAACTATTGGTAGACAATTAAATATATATGATGTACCTTAGAATATCTCCAACCTTGCAGTCCGTTCCTTAAAAAAATATGTGATAAGGTAATTTAGAGAATAAAAATAAAAATGAACACTCCAAAATACGGAAGCACCCTGTTAACTAAAATTTTACATCCTCTATCTAAGTTCTCCAAATTTACTAGTCAACTCCATTCTTCCAAATTGTCCACCAAGATTTTTATTCTTAAATTATCCACTTTTTTATTTAGGTTTTTTTTATTCATTTTCTTTATTTATTATAAATTACATATAATTGATATAGAGAATTGGAGCAAAACAATTTTTTAATTCTTTAAAATTTAAAAAAATATTATTATAAATTTTTTTAGAAAACAATTATATATTAACAGGGTTGTGATGCTTTCAAAGTGGATAGAAACTTAACATTTACTAGTATTTTGATAATATTTTTTGACGTATCATATTAATAGATGTTAGTTCGTATAAAATATGAACTTTTTATACTTATATGTAATATTAATGTGATATTTATTTATTAAATTTTGCTATTTAATAATAGATAAAAATAATTTATCTTTTTAGTATTTTAAAATTATATGAATATTAGATTTTAATATGTTATTAATATAGTTCACACTCATAAATCTTCTTAATATTTTTAGAATTAATAATACAGAGATTATATTTTAATATATTATTGATAAAATTTGAACCCTAAAATTATATTAACATTATAAAATTTATAAATGTTAGACTTAAATATGTTTTTAATAAGTATAGAATATTTGAAATTTGATATTATTTTGATAAATATTCTTAACATTTATTATTTAAAAATTATTATTATTATCCTAGTATATATACAAAGAAGTAAAGTTAGATATGGCATTAAGCCATTAACTAACTAGCAAAAAAAAAAATAGATATGGCATCGCACGCGTCACTTAATAAAGTCCCACGAGAATAGGCATTGCCAGAAGTTAGACGTGTGTTTGCGTATCTTTGTACGCCTTCTCTGCTAGTGTTGTTGTCTCGTTTTTGCCTATTTTTCTCTCAACGTTTCCGCACATATAAGAGCAACTCTGGGTTCCCCATTTTGAACTCCTAAAATAAAGTAAAATAATAGTTATTTAAAATATAGGTAATCAAAAAGTTAGTTTACTCCAATGATATTCCCTATATTGATTCCCTATATTTTCAAAAGTACTATTTAATTGGTTTTTTGAATTTTGAATTTTGAAATGCCAACGGCTATATTTAAACGGTTATAATTTAACAGTTATATTCCAACGACCATATTCCAACGGCCATACTCCAACAGCTATATTTTAACGGCTATATTTTAGTACTTATATATAGATGATATTTCAGTTAAAAGTCCCAACATATCATCCCAACATACTTAAATTCATTCCACAATGTCAAACAATCTACAAATTATTCATGAGTTGATGAATGCAGAAGAAGAAGAAGCTGAAGCTATACTAGCAATGACTGATGCTGCTTATCAATATCATCAACACCGTAGAGCAAATATGGTATCACATCATGGCGGATCAATAATAAATCACCGCATGTTCAATCGGAATAGAGGAGAAGGTCATGCTAGACTTTATCATGATTATTTTTCTGATACTCCAACATACCCGGAGGAATCATTTCGTAGAAGATTTCGGATGTGCCGATCATTATTTTTACGAATTCAAGAAGCGATTACAATCCATGATAATTATTTTACTCAAAGAAATGATGTTGTGGGAGTTCGTGGATTATCTTCTTTGCAAAAGATGACAGCTGCACTAAGGATGCTTGCATATGGAACGTCCGCTGATGCTATTGATGATTATGTAAGAATTGGCGAAAGCACTGCAATTGAGAGTCTGAAAAAATTTGTTAAAGCAATTGTTGAAATATTTGGTGCAGAATATTTGAGACGACCAACGAATAAAGATGTGGCTAAATTTTTGGCGGAAAACAAACGTCGCGGTTTTCCTGGAATGTTAGGCAGTATTGATTGTATGCACTGGAAGTGGAAGAATTGCCCATCTGCATGGCAATGTATGTTTATTGGTCATATTCGTGAACCCACTATTATCTTGGAAGCAATAGCTTCAAAAGACCTTTGGATTTGGCATGCCTTTTTTGGATTACCTGGATCGTTAAATGACATTAATGTGTTAGACCGATCCAATCTATTTCAAGAATTAGCAGAAGGTCGTGGACCAGAAGTGAGATACACTATCAACGGCCACGAATATAATATGGGATATTATCTTGCTGATGGTATATATCCTTCTTGGCCTACGTTTGTTAAAACTATTCCATCCCTCCAAGGAAACAAAAACAAGAATTTTGCAGCTGCACAAGAAGCTACTAGAAAAGATGTTGAGCGGGCATTTGGAGTGTTGCAAGCTCGGTTTGCAATGATACGTGGACCGTCAAGTTTTTGGGATGTCGACACAATGAAATATATTATGACGACTTGTATAATTTTGCACAATATGATTGTTGAGGATGAACGAGAATTGCATATTTCAAATGAAAACTATGATTTAGATGAATCTGTACCTCTTGCTTCTACTAGTGGTACTCGTAAGAGGGATTTCAAAGAATTTCTACAGGTGCATCAACAAATTCGGGACAAACAGACTCATATTCAGTTACAAAGTGATCTTGTGGAACATCTTTGGGAGATTCATGGCATGGAAATGGAGTAGCCAGATTTACTATTTGTTGTGATTTGTTCTATTTTAGTTTGTCTTTTTCTTTCATGTATTGTTGTACTATTTCCTGGATATTGTGGAACATCTTTTATCATGTATTTTCTGTGGTTGACAAATAATAAAAAGTTTGATTCAATACATAGTCAATCTTAAATCCAGAAATGAATCCAACAGATAATATTACAAAATAAGTAGTGTTCATAAATTTTTTAAAAGACTTAACATAACTAAATTCTCTTTTTTAAAATGTCAGCTTTAAGAGATTTGTAGTACTCCGCGAGTGGTGCCTCCATTGTACTAGTATCGATTCCCAAGACGGACATTTCGTATATCCGTTTGTCTCATTCCTCCCTTGCTCTTTCTCGTTCCTCCCTTGCTCTCTCCCGTTCCTCCGCTGCCTTAAACCTTTCTTTCTCAAGTTCAATCATTTGCTGAATTTTTTCATGTCTTGCCTCAGACAACTTACTCATTGTATCTTTCACTTGAGTTAAAGCTGTAATGAATTCAACATCTTTTGCATCGTGTTCGGTTTTTTTTAAACGTTTTGCAGCTTTTTTACCCATTGGTCGTTCTATTTGTTCTTCAGTTTCTGGGACAGGAGTGCCAATAAACTGACTTTGAGCGCTTGCAGAAGATGCTGGGCTTTCAAGAGGAGATTTCCTGGGGGTTTTTTTCAAAGTTGAACTGAATTTTGGGCAGTTCCGTAATTCTGTCCAGCAGTGTATTAATTGGAAGGTCTTCTTTTGGAGGGTTGAATACATTGCCATTGCATCTCGTACCTATGAATGGTGTAGAACAAAGAAAAGAAGCTTAGCATTTACCCCAAATAATTCAGCTAGCAACAGCTAAAAATGGGGAGATATGCAGTTAAAAGAAAAGGGATTAAAAAGCTGATGACATCCTGGTGACAAGATTACTCAGCATACAAGCACACTCTTTTGTACAAAAATATAGCAGGGAGGGGGATACTAGCATATAACAGCTAGCATTTGCAGTAGTTTCTTTAGCAGTTACTAGTCAGGGATTCACTGAATTGTGGTATCCAGGCCAACCAAACTACTGCAGGCCACAATATACTTTGCCCTTTACCAGTTTAATAAATAGCTAACTGTCACAGCACAAACTAAAAGTCGTCCAACGTGTGTCCTATCATGTAAGCCATGTAGTGATAAATATAGCAAAAGGGCGGGTGGAAAACAGATAGAGGGTGTATAAATTAAACCAGTAATCAAGGCCATTCACATCACTGAACTAAAATGACATAATTCTAGGCAAGTCTAACACACATAAGAAATCAGAAATCAGAAATCTACACTAGGCTCGGGGATACTACATACTTATTTTAAAGTTTTAAATGAATCAGAAATCACATGAACTTTGTCCTGCCACTTCCTTGTACATGAGTAACAAATTCTCCGACCAAATTCTAGGCAAGTCTAACACACATAAGAAACACAAAATTCATAAATCCAGCTCAAAACAAGCAAAAGGAATGTACCTTGTCTTGTTCACTAAGTCCACTCTGATTTTTTTCTTGAACTTGATTGTAATACCCAACAAATTTGGACACCGAAGAATTTATAACGGACCATCAATGAGACAATGAATTAGCTGTCCGGTCACTTGAAAATGTTTTGTTCTCATCATAAAAGGCTGCAATTCTTTCCCAATAAGTTTGATGTGTTTGGTTACTTCCTTGTATTGGATCCATGCTTATATTTCGCCAAGCAGAAACAAGTAGCATATCCTCCTCGGGAGAAAAATTAGTAGCTCGACCTTTTTTTTGTTGAGTACATTCTTGTGTACTAAATGTAGGTATTTGGGAGGGGATTTGAGTTGAATCAATATCATCAACTTCGTAAATGTTTCCATTCAACAAAGATGTAAAATATGACATTATTCACCAACCTGTAAAACCAAAATAAATTCAGTTTGTGATTATAAAAATGGCAAGAACTCATGTGCACAAAATTGAGTTAAACATAGTTCTCCTCATTTGACCGGTTTCTGTATGTACTGCTATCAATCTAAACCAACCGCAACATATATCATCAATTATAACCCACTAAATTACTTCAACACACCAACCCAATTAGTACACAGAAATGAAAATCAAATCTTTAACTAAGAAGACCAAGAATTTCACAAAAATTAACTAAACAGAGATAAAGATGTAAAAGGGGTTTATTTGCATACTTAATCAAGCTTAATTACTGTAAAATTCGAACACATTTATAGATACATACATGAATATCTATTTAAAAAGAAGATAAATAAGTTAGGGTTCATACCTTAAACAAACAGGTCTTGAATTGATGAAGAGAATTGATGAAGGAGAAGATTGTTGGAATAAGAGGCGGGAGAGGAACAGCGGCAAAAGGAAGCGGGAGATGAGCTGGACAATATAGGGGTGTGAATTTTGGTTCCCAAAATAAAGGGCTGGGTTTTCTCTCTCCTAAAATTTATCGGGGATGAGGAGCAGCGTTGGAGCTGTATTTTGTAGATACAGCCCTCATATATGTCCACGTAACCTCAATATGGGTAAGGAAGGGGGAGCATTGGAGTTGCTCTAACTTTCTTAATTTTTCTTTATTTTTTAGTTTAGATGATTTAATTTAATTGCATTTGTTCCTCTTTAAAAGCATAGTATATTCATAATTTTCATATATCTTGTACTTGTATAATTTTCATAATTTTGTAAAGATAACCGGTCAATTTTAATACAAAAAAAATCATAAAAATCAGTCAAGTAATGAAAATTAGAGAAATTACAAAAATATTATTTTTTAAAAAATTTATTTTTGAGATTCAAAATATTTATAAATATATGATTTACAAACTAAAATCATCTTTTTATTAGATTTTTTTAAAAAGGAGTTAGAGTTGTATTTGGTTGTAATCTAGGTTGAATTCGATTGTATTTAGTTGGAAATTCATATTTTCTAAAAAATCTGAAAATGAGTATTTTTATAAAAATAAAAAATCATAATTGTATAAATTATTTTTGGAAAAATATATCTTCCAGGATACCATAAAAAGTACTACATATGTGTGTAATAGTGTATGTATAGTGACTAGTGAGTGAGAGAGAGAGGTAGCTAAGCTGCCAATTAAAGAGTCATGCAGAAGTGCAAAGAGGACGAATTTCCCTTAACGGCTATGTTGTATCTATCTACGCTTCACATTCACTGCAATCATTTTCATTCTTATAGCATTGTACTATGCTCTGCTCTGCTTCGATTAAAACTCTCTATTTTTTTATAAACACAAATTTAGTATTGTATACATGTAATTCATAGTTTCCCACTGTATAATATACTTCGAAAGTAGAAACAACATAAAATATTTTATACTTTTAACTTTCGAGGTGCATACTAAATTAAGGGTCAGTTTGGTTCAGGATGGTATCGTATTGAAATCAGAAATTGGGTTAAGGTAGTATGAGAATGAAGTATATAGGTGTTTCGTTGAACGTGAAATGAATCTGTTAATTTAATATATTTTTTATAATATGAAAAATAAATCATTATAATATTATTATAAATTTTTTATTTTAAAAATTAACATGTAATTTTATAAATAAAGATTAAAGTAATAAATTTTAGATTTGATTTCTTATACCCACCTCCCCTTAAGGTATCAAAAATTCATATTTTATGAACTTGAGATGTGAGTTTTAAAATTAAAAAATTTCAACAAAACCTGATATATTGATTTAGAATGAACAAAACTAATACCTATAATTTATGAAATAAGTATCCCTAATAGAATTTTCAGATTTAAACCGATATCAAATACTTTAAGAAACAGATGTCATGTTTTCTAAAGTATGGTATCTGTAATACTGTATTTGATTGATTTAATGATTTCATTTCACAATTTGTAATTTATTGTCATAAATAATTGTGTACATATATAAACACATTATACTACAAAGCCACCCCACTCCCCTTGGCTAAAGCCTACACCACTAAATGATCTTGTCTCCATTCTTCAACTACCTTTAGTTAAAAATTATGGAGTGAAATTAACTTTATGAAAAATAATAAAATCAAAGTTATAAATTATTCTCTAACCATATGGATAAATTTACGAATAAAGTAAATCCAACTTCCTTTTTTTTAATCTTTCAACACACATAAAAAGCATCAATAAAACACACACATATATATTCCTTATCATAAAAATTATGTATGTACATGCACCCACATTATATTATACACATATATAAACATGTATATATACATATAAACCTCTTGGATTCCATATAAACCCCATTATTACCCACAAAAAAGCAAACACAATAAAATTTAGATCCTACAAAAGGCTTCTATTCTTTTTCTCCTCTCATTCTCCAAACACACACACACACACACACACACACACACTCATTCTCTACTTGCAAAAAATGGTGGATATAGATATAGATACAAAAAATGAGAGCCCACGAAAAGAGAAAAAAATGTTCATCGGAGTTGTATGGAACTGTGCCGCCGAGCTCAAGCTCCTCCTCACAGCTCTACTGTTCCTCACTTCTCTCCTCACCATCTTTCAGTTCCTCCCTTCTCAACTTTCCTTCTCTTCTTTTTGCATCTCGCCGGAAAAAATGGGCCCCACTAACCCCTTAATTTCGACCACCACCTCACTCTCCGGAATAATGCCGCCGGAAATTGGGAAATCGGAGGCGACCCCACTTAATTCTACGCAAAACCCACTTAATATCACCGACATTCCCGCCGACCCATCACCGACGGAAAATCAGCAGGATGAGGAACTTCCGACCGGCGTGATTAAACGGCGGTTCAACACGTACGGCGCCGCCGCGTACAATTTCATACTAATGTCAGCTTACAGAGGGGGTCTAAACACGTTTGCAATCAATGGGTTGTCCTCAAAACCCCTCCATGTGTTCGGAAAGCCGTCCTACACTTGTGAGTGGGTCCCACACGAGAATTCCGGCGAGCCCATCAAGGTTTCCGGCGAAAAGATCTTGCCGGACTGGGGCTACGGCCGTGTCTACACGGTCGTCATAATCAACTGTACTTTCCCAACCCCAGTTTACAAAACTGGCGGGAAATTGGTCCTCCATGCCGCCGCGAATGGCGGCGGCGACACGGAGGTGAATGTGACAGACACCTTTGTTGTGTTAACCGAAGCCCCAAATTCACTAAGCCCTAGAATTTTCAGTGACCCTCCTAAATATGATTATTTATATTGTGGGTCTTCATTATATGGTAATTTAAGTCCCCAAAGAGTGAGAGAATGGTTAGCTTATCATATCAGAATGTTTGGTGACAAGTCACATTTTGTTATACATGATGCTGGTGGGGTCCACCCTGAGGTAATGGAGGTTTTGAAACCTTGGATTGAGAAAGGGTATGTGACATTGCAAGATATTAGAGATGAAGAGAGGTTTGATGGGTACTATCATAATCAGTTTCTTGTTGTGAATGATTGTTTGCACAGATACAAGTTTATGGCTAAGTGGATGTTTTTCTTTGATGTGGATGAGTTTATTTTCGTGCCTAAGAAGAGTACTTTGAAATCAGTTATGGATTCGTTGTCTGAGTTCTCGCAGTTTACCATTGAGCAAATGCCTATGTCGAATAAGTTGTGTCTTACTGAAGATCGAGGCAAAAGTTACAAGTATGTTCTCTTTTGCTTTTGTTTCTTTATCGGATTAATTTGCCATATTGTTTGTTTTGTGCGTAATTGTGTGAATGTAGGTGAATCTGCACTAGATTTACTGCATTTTGATTTGCATTTGCATTTGTACAAGTTTTGAATTCGGGTATGATATAATGTTTTCGTTTTAGAATGATTGGGGATAGGTTTTGCTGGTGAAAGAATGAGTTAGAATTGGTTTAGCTACCTAAGAATTTGCATTGAAATTCCTAGATTTTCGATTTACATTTGTGAGTTTACACTCTTAAGTGACTCAATTGTGCACATTGCATAAGATTGGATGAACAAGATTTTTTAAAGGGTGATCAGAAACATTTTTTGTGCTGAAAATTGCTACCATTTTAAACTACAATTTGGCAGAGTTAGATAAAAGCCAGAATTTCTATAATTCATTGGTACTTCGAAAAGATGAGTGAAACTAAGCTGTTTAGTGGAACTTTAGTAACACTTAATTCTTCTAATCGGACGCTTTAGTGAACCATTGAACAATTGTAGCAATAATCAGATGCGAATATGTACTTAGGCAGACCACTTTCGACCCAGTATGTAGGAATCACTATGTTTACCCAGGAATTTTTAGAGCAGTGTGAAGCATAAATTGTGTATTGTTGCAGTGTCGGTAGAAGTATGGTAACTATCAAAAGCAGAAACCAAGACATAATGCATGTCATGCCATCACTTGTAGTAGTAATAAAATTTGCACTTGAGGTGATATCATAGGTGGTTGTCATTTGTGTGTGTTTCAAGCTGCCATTTTTACTTGTATTATTGTAAAATTTGTCCCCTACTAGGCAGCATTTAGTTGCAATTTTTTTGTTGATTTTCATTTAGAACAATTATATTTATGAATAATGTGGTATGTGATGTGTATGTGGTTGTAATTAATAATGTGACATGTTCATGTGGAATTAGTTGATACCAGGTGGTCTGTCTTGCAATTGCTCTAAATTGATAGTACTTTACTAATGAATACTTAAACAAGTCCCTTTGATCTAGGGGTCCTACATATAATTTGATTAAACTAATTCTACAACAATTGATTCAATAATGGCATAATACTATTATATGTTATGGTGATGGCCATGTTTATTAATAGAGAATATCAAATTTTGTGGCCTCGTTTAGGGAAGGCTGTATCTCAATTAAATATTCAGTATCACCGCTCTCCAACCATTCTAATTTTGTAATTAATATGCATGTATATGTGTGTGTATTGGTATTAATACAAAAATGTTTGTGTTATTGCCTGTTGGTAGTTTGGTACGCATGTATTTTTAAGGTCTATTATACAAGTAATTAACTACCATATCTCTCGTGACTGGCTGTTGAATCTTGTCAGATTTGTTGTCTGATCTTGAATTTAGTAGTTGAAATGAGTCAAAATTATTATAAAACTCAACTGCTACAACATACGATGCATCTATTGACTCATGCTACTGGATTTTACCCTGTTTGTAAAATTTCTGCTCAAAGCCTCACCTAGGTTCACCTTAAAACTATCTTGGCGTTAATTAGGTTCCCAGCATTGGAATTCGAGACTGTTCGTACGAAAGAGATCTAAATCGTGTTAAATTATCGAATCTCTATAAAACCTTAAGAAGTTGAGAGTATTTATATATTTATAATATCATGTTTACATGTCGAATATGTTTTTTTTGCTAAATTCTACGTGTTGAAAATTGTCCCAAAGACGTGCTCTAGTTTTTCAAGTATTTGATCCTAAAAACGGACTTAAAAACATTTTACCATTTTGAGATTTTGAGAGAGTCGGTAACTTAACAACTGTTAAGTAGTATAGTATTTGACGAGGCTTTCTAATTGCAGGAAATGGGGATTTGAAAAACTGGTGTATAAAGATTCAAAGAAAGGAATCAGAAGGGACCGGAAATACGTTGTTCGACCCCGAGACGTGTTCGCAACTGGAGTTCACATGTCTCAGAATATGGTCGGTAAAACAACACATAAAACTGAGGGAAAAATCATGTATTACCATTATCATGGAACAATATCAGAGAGACGTGAGCCGTGTCGACAGCTAATCAACGCGACACAGCTAGATTTTGAACGCACTCCCTATGTTTTAGACACCACAATGCGAGATGTTGCAGGAGCTGTCAAGAGATTTGAGCTGAAAATGATCGGCTCTACATTGCAAAGAACGCGTCAATGACAGCCTCACAACTTTGTATGAGCTACCCACTTTTAACTTATCTGTCGGTAGAGTGAATATTACTTGAAACCTTGAGCTCTCTTTTTTATTCTTTGTACTTGAGTGGTTTTTGCCGTTGAGAAGATATATAGATACAGGTGGTACATAATTGTTTAAAGTTTATTGTCCAAATTATTTCAATCTTTGATGAAAATAGTTATATATCCCCCCAATACCCATTGATGGGTTGCATTGTCAGTTTATGGTATACGGGAGCTTGGGACCACTACCCCTTCGGTCTCCGATGACAAGGGGAGGGGCTCAATGAGTTTGTTGAGTGGAGCCCTTTTTATTAGTACATTCATTATTTTTGTTGTCCAGCAGCAGAAATTACGATTAGAAAAATGTTAGGTACCCCAAAAATTGTCCTAAAATTCTTTTTAATTACAGAGTTGTCATGTGTGTAATTGTTAATTTTCTTGTAATAATATAAAATCTCGCGTTCATAAATTAAAATAAGACATATGTCATGTCACGTTATTTGAGGAAAAAAATTGAAATAATTTTTGGATACATAGCATTGCTCTTACCCCTTACGCGTCTTGTTACCGAGAGAGGAGAGGGATATTTATCTGCAACATTACGCGGTAGATTAATATTTAGAATTGTGACATTTTTTTAGTTGCGAACCGTTGCGGTTGCAGTGTTTGGGGTTTTAGTTTCAATTTCGGGGTCGTGTTCATATTTGTAAATGAATCAATTTTGGGTCGAGTCAAAAATATATAAAATTGAATTAAATTGAATATTCAAGTGAAAAGAAATGTAATTTAAAAACGGGTCATGTTGGGCCAATTAAACGGATCATGATTGGGTCACTTTTGAGTTTTATTTCAGGAAATCGGATTAAAGGTCGAGTCGAGTTTGGGATATTACTGCCCCTAACTGCCGTGGAATGAATAATTGGGGAGATCACAATGTGGCAATATTATCTTAGGAGAAAGGAAAAAAGTGTAAGAGCATCTCAAACAGATGTTGTTAAAAAAGTTGTCAAATCATGACAAATAATCAAATATATTATTTTTTTAATTTTCTCTCACATCCATGTCACACTTGACAACATTTATTAAAATTTTGCTCAAATAGTTAAGTAACTTTAAAAGTTGTCCATTTGGTCAATCTATATTAATTTTATATTTAGTTCAATACAAAAATGAGTGGATTAATATACACTTTAGATGTCTTATATAGACCCAACAATTTATCACACGACACGAAAACGACACCAAAATTTAGTGTTTGTGTTTACATTTTGAGTACACGACACCAAAGTACATAAACACTAATGTACTCGATCGAGATTTAGTGTCGGTTTTGTATTTAGCCTTCGAGTACACGACACGAAGTACACGACATAAATAAATTTATAATTAAATTTTAATATTTATTATGAATATAATGTATATTTATAATAAATATATGTATATTTGTTGTTAAAATAATACATAATTTTATAATATTGTATATAAATATGATTTAAATATATGTTTAATATATTTTATAAAAAAATTACCTTAAATCTTTTATTTTATTTTATTTTCATTTTTATTCAATTTTACATAAAAACACGACATGAGAACAAAGTACACAAATTCTAAATAATTCGGTTTTGTGTTAGGATTTTGAGTACACGAAACACGAAAGTACGAACGAATTGTCAGGTCTAGTTTTATATGAATTTATGGTAATTTAGGAAGTTGTCAAGAGGTTGTCATGACAATCTCTTAACTCCAATAATTAGATAACCAAAAATGTCATGTTAGATAAGTTTGTCAAGCTTACCAACCCGAGATGCTCGAATATGTTTGGGAAAGAGGAACGGAGAAAGTAGAAAATATAGAATGAGTGATAGATAGCGCTAGCCTTTAGGCATGTGGACAAAGTCAAGAATGGCATGTGGATGACAGAAGGCAACTTTTGATTATTGAGTTGTGAACAACCTTGTCTAAAGGGAAAACAAAATACAAGCAAGATAAAGAGAAAAAGAGACAGAAGGACCAAAGTGGTAAATTGAGGGGATTGCGCGCATGTTTGGCAAATTTGGTGCCTGGGGAAATGTTATTTTTAAAGTAAAATTTGTATTTCGCCAGGTGTATGAGCAAGATTTACTGGTATTTCATTCTAGTTACTCGAACTGGACACACTACAGGACCAGGCTTCATTGGGGCAGGTCTTCCCCTAGCTTGTCCTAACTCCTAATGTTAATATAGATATATGCGTTGTTTATGCGGAAACGTATTTATATATTTATCTGTGTGCTTGAACCCACAAACATATATAATAATAGTGGAAACAACAAATCAACAATATATAGTAAAAGAGCCAAGAGATTTTACGTGGTTCGTCAAGACTACATCCATCAGAATAATAACTTCACTAAAACAAAAAGATTACAATATCCGGGTATACGACTCTGAATTTTATACACAAATTCAGTCTAACATACCTATTATGTATATTTCCCACTCACTAAAATGTTTACCTCTAAACCTCCCCCTAATACTATTTACCGACAGCCTTTCATTCTCTCCATCTTCCAACATGGACAGTGTCATACAACCCGGTAGAATAACCCCTACAGCGGGACCACCTCCAATGGCTGCAGTCAAACCTAAACACTCCTGAGGGTAGTTTAGGCACAAGAACTTTCTATCCCGACACTTCCTGAAAGCGGGCTAAACCGACTTTTTATCTAACAGCTATAAAGAAAAGAGAAAAAAGAAAGGTGTAATTAGTAAAGAGGGGAAAAAGGTTTATTTATAGGGGAAGTGGATTTGTGGTTGTGGGTTCAATGTGGAACAAAGAGTAAAAGTGAGGAAATAGTATTTTAGGCTTAAAACACAACAATCTCCATTTTCCGAACTTCTAACTCTTTCCCTCTTGTTTCTTCCAAAGAAACAAACTCGCATACCACAAACATCCAAACCCCCCTCCGAGTCAAATACTCCAAACCCCATAAAATTCATTCTCGAATGCCTACTACACACACAAGTATACCATTGACCTCTATTTGTCCAACTACATATATGTGAAGCAATCTGTTGCATGAACACATACTCACTTGATTCACGTCGGTCAATCCAATAATGTAGTATATCACACACGTAAGTGTGACCACACATGCAAGTGTAACCATCGATCTTTCATTTACCTCAACTACATATCAAACAAATCGATCTGTTGCCTGGTTCCCAGCTCACTTGATTCATGTTGATCGATGCGCATATGCAGCTGCAATACACCAACTATTCGTTGATGTCGTGGAAGTTCTTCGACCAAACTTTCATCCCAACAGTCTTTGTACCATCGTTTAGACTAGAAGGCAATAAAATCGCAGCAGTATCCTTTAAGTCACTATCTAACTCTTGATGCCACTTGTTGGGAATCTGACCCGATTCCCGGCTTATACGGAAGCGTATTTATATACTTATCTATATGCTTGGACTCACAAATATATATTATAATAGTGGAAACAACAAACCAACAATATATAGTAAAAGAGACAAGAAATTTTACGTGGTTCGGCAAGACTACATCCACAAGGATAATAACTTCACTAGAACAAAGAGATTACAATATCCGGGTATACGACTCTGAATTTTATACACAAATTCAGTCTAACATACCTATTATGTATATTCTTCACTCACTGAAATGTTTCCCTCTAAACCTCCCCTAATATTATTTCCCGATAGCCTTTCATTCTCTGCATCTTCCAACTTGGACAATGTCACACAACCCGATAGAACAACCCCCTTCAGCGAGACCACCTCCGATGGCCGTAATCAAACCCGAACATTCCTAAGGGTAGTTTAAGCACGATGACCTTTGATAAAATATATTTTTATATATATTCTATAGGATTTTTATTCTCATATTTAATAGTATTTTGCATTAATTGGATATTTATTTAATAGATTTTAATGTTTTATTGCAGACAAGAGGAAAATCCTAAACTTGGAAGAATTTGGACTTAGAGTGCTAATTTGGAGTTAAAATAGAAGAAAATTCGTATTTATTGGGCTGCACGCGCTGCTTACACTGTTTTGGCCATATCTTGAGTTCTAGAAGTCAGAATTGAACGATCTTACAGCCCATGCGAAGCTTATGAAATTATCTTTAATTCAGGAGTGGGCCAACCAACATAATTTTATTGGATCAGCCCAGAAACTGGACAGAACAGACAACTACGAATTTTACATTGAAAATTCTACTTGGTTTAGGAAACCCTTTTGTAATTGTTTTAAAGCATTAAAATACTTTTGATATAGGGATATATCAGATTATTATGTATTAGGTATCATTAGACATTAATATTATTAGAGTAGAGTAGTTTAATATTAGGGTTAGAGAGAGATGGATGGAGGCCATGATTTTTTCATGTGACAAGGATAATTCAAGGTTTTCTTATCCAATCTTTCCTTTATTGTTATTAGTTTAATTATGTTTCTTTTTGTTCTTAGTTGTTTTACTTGTTTAATTATTAGCCAGCAGTTATTTCTAGGGTTTAAAGGGAAGCCATGTTTGCACTATAATATTGACATGATTTTTATAGTAGTTTGATGAGTTATGTGTAATTCTAATTGATATGTTTTAACTATTAATTTATGTAATCGGCCGATATCATGAATTGATTCTATGCAAATAGGGGTATGGATCGAGAGATTTACTTACTAGAGGCACACATACGATTAGCAGAATTGAATTTGAGTGCGAGAGCATCATTGGATTTCTGAGAGCGTTGATGCTCGAGAGAGATTAACACTGCTCTAATTACTTGACTAATTGAATTACTAAAAATTGTTAATTGTGTAAATATGTTTCGAGAGTGTTAATGCTTGAGAGAGATTAACAAACTCTAGTTGCATGACCACTTTTAATATTTTAGCTTATAAGCCAGTTATAGTGTAAGCATGGTGGACCTGATTGCCATAAATTTTTAATATATTATATTAGTTTTATTTTATTAGTGTTAGTTTAGTTTTAATTATTAGTTAATTAATATTCTCAAATATTCGGTTGATCTTGAAACAATCTGTGATAATTGACTTGAAATCGATAAAACCTGTCTCCTTGTGGATACGACCCGCTTGCCATTCTCTGCTAACAACAGACACCGTGCACTTGCGGTTATAGATAAAATAAAACGCATCAACCTTCTATCCCGATACTTCCTAAAAGCGGGTTAAACCGATTTTCCTATTAGATGAATTATCTAGCAGCTATAAAGAAAAGAGAGAAATGAAATGTGTAATTAATAAAGAGAGGAAATGTGTGTATCTATAGGGGAAGGGAAGTGGTTTGTGGTTATGGGTTCAATGTGGGACAAAGAGTAAAAGTGAGGAAATAATGTTTTAGGCTTAAAACAAAACAATATGTATGTTATATTTTGTATATAATTTTTTATTTTAGTTATTTATTAATATAAATATATTTTTTGGTCAAAATTCAGTCTTTTAGGCTTCTACTATCATTATTAGACAATATCCAAATTTAAAATAGATATGAGGATCCGTACTTTACTTTTTTTAAAATAGACTTAAATTTTAGGGGGATAAATTTGTTAATATCTATTTACCAGATATTTGCGAATCAAATGGTCCTTCAAAATAAAAAAGGATCTCATCTAAAATGCTAATAAATATTAAAGTTTTGGTATTCATTAATAATATATTTGAATCTAATATTTAATATTCAAATAACATATTTTTTTTAAGTTCAGATATCATAAACAACATATTAAAAAATATATATCACTAGCATTAAAAACACAGTTTATGGTTGAAATCATGTTAACAACATATTAAAATTTAATATTTATATTATTATTTCTAAAATAATTACAAAAGTTCAATATTTTTCTAAACAACTATAAAATAAAAAAAAATATTTATATATAAATATTTATATGAATATTAAATTAATAAATACGTATAAAAATTTCACAGAGTATAAACTAGTTATTTCAAGATCATGTAAAAAAATAAATTACACAGCTAATAAGAACGTATCACACAATTTACTAAAACAAATCTCCTATCCAAACAACGAAATTGACATAGTGGTTTTCGTTAATAATAATCAAATTCATTAGCAATGTGGCAAGTCCAGTGCCCATATGTTTTGTTGGAAAATGTGAGTAGAAGCCCCACATTGTCAAATCATTTTGAGCCTAAGTTTAAATGTTCCTTGGGTGCTTGCGCACAATAAATTATGATTGGAGTACGTTCTTCTTCGAGAAAGTTTTCTAACGCATATTTAAGTATTCAAAATGATCAAGGGATGGATGTAATATGATTATCCAAAGTTGGTTCCTTGAAAGTGGAAAAATAAGAATGAGAGCTTGAATCTCACATTAAATTCGAAAAGTGGTTTCCATGACTTTATATAGTAGAACACTTATGTAATGTTTAAGTTGTGTTAGTAAGGTGTTGCTCCACCACCCACGTGCGCGCATGGGGTGCAAATCATAAGATTTCGGAGACCAGTTTTGCTAAAATATTAATTTCCACTGGATTTTAGCTCAAATAAATAATTCGTTATTTTGTTTTAATAATAATTATTATTAATTCAAAATTGATTACGAATTGATTTTGACAACCATCTTCCTTTATTAATTAACGCGGGATTAATTAGGTAACCGTGTGGTTAATTAGACAATTGTGTAGCGTACAAGTTTTCTCCTTTTATCCTGGGAGGCTATTGACTCGTACATACGGTAAGAGGTGAAATAGATTTAAGCAGACAGTTTCACACTGGACTCGAGACAACTCTCTCATATCCTTTCGATTTCTATTACTTGTACAGACGAACGCTCGATATTATATTGTTGTGTTTTTTACTGATTGTTTCGCATGTTTTTGCCATGCATATAGTTTGAGTTGAGTTCTTTACTTATTATAGCTGAAGCTCAATGTAAACTTGTCGACTTGTTGCAATAGACAATTAGTCAAACCCCAATATGAGCTAAAAACAACATACCTCTTGTGTAAGTATAAATGGATCTAAAATTTTGATGGATTATGTATGTAGAAAGGGCTTTTATTAAATTGAATGATAGAAAACCAATTCATTCTAAGTGTAAGGGCTTTGCAGCAAGAGTTGAGACCAGATCCACCTACTATATCTTTCAATATTGTGCATGTTCTAGTTCAAATGTTTCTTTTGGGCTTGTCACTCGGGGGGGCTTTTGGGCTTTTGATTTTTATGTCCACACTAATTAGTTTTTATGATGATAGCTAAAGATTTCTTCTTCATTCATTTTCATTTTTTTCTATTGCAACTTGAGAACTGAGTTGTTGGATCAACATCCTATATTTTGCATGGAAATTGGTAGATTGATGGGGTGGTTGTGTTATTACTTTTCTAACTAACTACATTCTTGGACATGAGCCTAATGGGGTAGGGTAGCTATAGCCTATATGGCCACCTAGATTAACGTACGCAGGCAAGCGCGGATCTTAGTAAGTGACACGGGACATGTGTACCTCCTAATTTTTTTTTGATAGAATTCCACTATTAAATTTTTTATAAAAATTTAGAAATGCACTCACTAAAATTAAATATTATAAGAATGTTTTCTCAAAAATAATCCACTACATTGTTACCGCAATGTTAGTATCCAGTTATCCACGATAAGAACTAGAGGGGCCAATTACAAAGTTTTTTTTTGCGAGGGCAAGGAGTTCTTTTGAGTTTATCATCTAATGGACTGGCAAAGATGGCCAATTACAAAGTTGAATATGCTCGAGATGAATGTTGTAATTATTTTTTAGTATCATGCAAATGTTCGTTATTATTACAATAGATATATTGTAAGATTCTTCGGACTATGATTCCTTACAAATGCAATGTTTTTCTACTATTTTGGTCTATGCCGTATATTTGATGGGATTGTTATGTGACCTGTAAGAGAATTGGTTTTGCCATCCAGATAGGGATTTGTTTTTATTTAAAAAAAAAAAAAAAGAGAATAAATATCGAGGTAACATTGAAACAACACAACGTTAATTTCTTTAAGATCATATTTAATGGTGCATGAGTGTATTTTTCTGTACATTGATCATGTTTAGTTTAGCCCTGGTGGGAAGAAAATCCTGGTTCCGCCTCTGCTAGCAGTGCATCTTTTTGCTTCCTGGCATTTCATGTCGGTGTAATAATCTTGAGTTCTGATTACAACAAAATAGCGTTCTTCAGCTGATATTTTAGAGACATGCCGATGACAGCTATATTTGATTGTTAGCAAATCAAGTGGCTCCGTTTTTTCTTCTTTGTATGTTTGTGCTTTAGTTTAAAATCTGAATTTCATTTTATATGTATAGTCATGGACACTATAGGATACATCAAATCCTTTACCCTTTTTTCGATGTTGAAATGTTGATTAGACTCCATGTTCATTGCTTGGTTTTTAATAGCGCACGTCTAATCGATGGCTTCTAATTTAGGTACCTCATCCTCACTTTCATTCAGCAGATTTTTACACTGTGGTATGGCACTTGTAGCTGGTGATGAAGATCATGATTATGCTGCACACGAGGCAAGTTGTTAGCACTTTAATTAAACCACAGAAACTTACTATGTGCATTACCTTGATGATACAAATACTTACCAGCTAATCTTTGTTTTAAAATGTGCATCCAGAGATTATAACAAACAGACAAAAGAAACGGGCGAAAATATATGTTGGCATGGATCATTTTTAGTTGTGGGTCAGAAGACAGTTGTTCAGAGACAAGAATTATATCATTGTAGGTGTATATGTCTATGCAATGTCATCGTATGTATTAATGCATATATTTATATGTCATGACCCCATATAGTTGAGTACTTGAGTCCACCACTCATGCATTGGACATTGTCACAAGGTTGCTCAATTTAAAACATTTGAACCACATAACTTATAAGCCATAATCTGCACTTAACTACATAGCTAGGGTTAAGCAATGGTCTATCAAGTAACACTAATTGCAGATAGTATTGCACAAATACATTCACATAAACATTATTTTCTAAGAACAAGTATAATCAATGGATGTTTGTGTTGAGATCTGAATATTCTTGACAGAAAATGTGACTATTAAGATACTTCAATTACGAGTCATGATTGTAGTGATACATCATTCAGCTCTTGCATTGCTGTCGCCACTCAGAATTGAACAAGCGCATGTGCACAATTGATATTTAATTTGTTTCTTAGGAAAATGTTTCTTTAGACTAAAAGCCCCAGACATAAGCTTTTAAAATCTAAAGGCCCTGCCAATTGTGTTGCGCCTAGAAGGTAGAAGCTGTCTGATCATCTTTTATAGCTCTGTCTCTTAAGAGATTATGGTATTTTAGCGTTCTGAATGTCTCTCGTGTCTCGTTAGTAAGAAAAAGTCTAAGGTTCAAGCATCAGTGGAGGTATGTGTGCGACGATATTACATCTGTACATGCCCCTGTCAAACACTGCCCCTGCTTGCCATTTGAATAATAATTGAAGTAATTTTCGGGCTGAACAGTTTGTCCTCCAGAAAAGTCGAGATGAATCAACGACTTTTTCATATCCTTATATGGTTGCGAATATATTAATTATCAAGCAGAATTAATCAAACATTAAAAGAGAATTAATTGCAAAGATATTACTACTAATTCACCACACACATACACTTAGGTGAGTTGGAAAGATTGGTGGGGTGCAGGGAAGGACTGGAATTCTGTGGGTGTGACTACCCCTCCTCTGTCTTGCCACAGTGCAATACTCTCTAATCTCTCTGTCCTGTTGTTGGCCTCCTAACTTAACACTTCAATCATTGAATTGCTGATGGTATCTGTGTAATATGAGTTGCAACTACAGCTATTTTAATTAACAATTAATTCATATTTTTTGTACTCGAAAAAGTTTGTGAATTGTTTAACTCAACTATATGCATTATGATGTGTCATATATAGACCCTAGTATTTCTGTGTTGCGTGTGGGCAAACTCTACCTTATGGTTTAAATTGTGTGCTTACCTAGCAGTGTCCCACAACAATATTTTTTTTTTTTGCCAGAGTGTCCCACAACAATATAAATATGTGGACTGAAGAGATAAGTAAAGTGCATCATCTTTAAGTTTACTAGCTTAAGATAAGTGTTTGTGACAGCTACTTGTTTCTGTTTCAATCTTTTGGTATAATGATATGTTATTGAACTTCCCAGATAATTTCAAGATTCAGCAACTACTTTGAAACTTTGCTCTGAATATATACAAACTTCTTGTGTACAGTTTACTGAAAATTACATGGAAATCAATCTTTTATATTGGATAATGGATACCATTTGTCTAAACTTTCCATTTCGTACCCACAAGATTAGTATGTAAAGTCTACTATCAAATATAGATTTTAGTCATACAATGATGAGATTAAAATTCTTGTCAAAAAAAAATGATGAGATTAAATTTGGAGTTCGTATTTTGTGAGGCGCAAACCAAGCGAGCTGATGCGGAAGTTTAGTGCTCTGGTTCAACTTTTTTATTATAAGATTAGATGTTTTATGATTACAGTGATGCTTTGTTTGCCGGTAACTTGTGTGCATTAGTGCATAGTTGCTAGGCTGTAGATGAACTAAGTTGCTTGTCTGGATTTTATTTTCCTTCTAGTTGGCTAACATAATAACTTGTCTTCCACATAACCTTTTTATTTATTTATGACACAAAAAACTCCATTAGGATCTAAAATAAGTTAACAAGATAATTATCCCGTTTGTTTCCCCTTATAAATAATTTATAACCCAAACGATCAAATATATTTTTTCCGATGAGCCACAAGGTTAAGATCTCATTGGCAAGTGGCCCAATATATGGTCGTATTATACACAGCATTTTAGTAAAATATGAACTCTTCAATATAGCTGGCAGATTGCAATGATTGATAATGAGTTTTAGAAGGAAAGCTTGATTAGATTCCTATATTAGGTGCTCAAGACAATACTTCCCCTCAAGAAATAATACGCATGTCAATAATTATTCTAAAGATGAAAAAGAAGACAAGATTAGATAGGAAACTTAAATTCAAACATATTTATTTCTTTTAATGAGACTTTTATAAGAGAATAATAACAAAGACAGAAGAGACTCATGAGTTTATCCCAACCATAAGCATTACAAGTTTACTGAAAAATACCACTGTAAACATTTAACAAGATAGAGAAATACGTGAAAATCCCCGAAATAAATTACATAAAAAAGAAAGAAATAAAAGAAGAATGAAGAATAAAAAATCCTGTAAATTTTTACACAGACAAATCCCAGCTTGATAATGATTTCTTATCGATAATCGCTTAAGGATTCGGTGGCTCAGTTGGTGCACATTCTTCCACCTTTGGTGGTTCTGCAGGAGCTGCCTCGGTTGTTTTCTCAGGCTCTGGTGCAGGCTCAGCAGCAACTTCTTTCTTCTCTTCTTCAACAGCTATCTCTTTCTCCTTCTCTGTTCCACTTGTTTCTTCAGTTGTGGTTGCTGCTGGAGGTGCCTCTGGTGCTGGAACTTCCACTTCCTTCTTCTCTTCTACCACAATATAAGTTGACACCTTCTCAAATACAAAGAATATTGGTCCTGAAACATAGGTTGCCCCATACTTTGTACTTGCTTCATAAGCTGGCTTTGATCCAGGAAATTCTTCACAGAAAAAATAAAATTAGTATTGAAACGTCTTGTGTTTACGTAATTTTTTTTAATATAGATACAGAGGTCATGCTCCACTGCAAACTATTTCAGCCTAAAAACGGTACAAACCAGGTCACTGGTCAGTGTACTAGCAGATCAAGGATCACCGATTTGTACTTTGTAGGCTAAATTAGTTTGTGTTTGAACAAACATATACTACGTATATTATTAAGGTTGTGCGTTGTGATCCCTACCAAAGCTTGAGAGTTCTTCAAGGAACTTCTCTACAGCAGCTGAATGCTTCTTGAGTCCTGTGGGCTTCGGTTCCTTGATTAAACCCTGTATTTTCATCAAAAAGTAAACAAAAATCACTATGTGTGTGTATTCACATGTATTATATTAGTCATATTGGAGAGAAACTGTATGTGCATGGTGTGGCTCATAAAGATAGAGATACTATAAACAGACCTTGATCTCAGCTGACAATTTCTCATAAAGCTCAGTTACTTTAGCTTCAAATTCTGCTTTCTTCTCCTCAAACACCTTACTATAATCCTCCTGAATCATTATAAAAAGAAAATTTAAAGGACAGCCAGTCATAACTAGTCATCTAACAAATCTATATTCAAATTCCCAAGGAATCGTAACTTGTCATCTTTTATGCACACACACATCTTATATCTATATCCAAAGGAATCACAACTAGTCATCTAAACACACGCGCGCGCTCACACACACATCGATATCGAAATATCATAGCTAGTCATCTTCTATGAACACACACACACATGTACATACCTTAGAGTCATCAAAAGACTTGCAAGCTTCAGCAGCAGCAGCCTTCTTACCACTGTTCTTCTCAAAAACCTTCTTAATCCTTGGTACTACCTTTGTTTGCCAATACCCCATCTTTGCTTACACTTCTTGATCACACACACCAAATTTAATTATCTACAAAACACAAAAAAAAACATATACACATAGTTACCAACTCAGACCTACTCATATAACACATGCAAACACAAAAAACAAACAAAAATATGGTAATAATTATCCTGACAAATCAATTAATATTACCTTAAGAAGCAGAACTAAATCTTTTAGTCTCTTGTTGTATGAATCTGCCTGATAAGTGCTGTGGTCTCTTCTATAAAATCAAAACTCAAGTACTTGAACTTCAACTGTTTTTATGGAAAATTTAAGGCAAATTATATAAGTAGGGCAAGAGGCTTTGGGTTCCTTGTATGTCACCAACATATACATATTCTTATGACTAATCTACCCCTGTGATTAATGTGTAATTACATTTTTGTTCATTGTTTCAATAATAAGTTGGCAAGTAGCCAACTATCTCTTTCTGTAAAATGACCATAATTGCCCTTTTCTTGTCGGTTTAAACAAATACAATATTGATGTTGATGAATTGAATGTTGATGGCATATTTGTACTTCTACCGTTGTGATACTGTAGAGTTAGGTTGGCAACTTTGGCATTTAGCAAATATCAAAAAAAAATTATTCGTACTGATGGATTACCTGGATACTAATCAACTGATTAGCATTTGTTAATTTTTAATCATCAGTACTTACGAATAAATTAATATTCATTATTATATGTTTGAATTGTAATTGCATGCTATAAAAAACCATTTCTTCTTTCTTTCACATATTCGGGAGAAAATAATTTAAATATGACATGACAATTAAAATGCAAGAGGTCAAGATGCTATTTCTTTCATCTCAATTTTACATTATTCATTGATAAAATATACACGAGTGATGAGTCGAGTTCAATTACATATAATCTTAGCATAAAAGTACATGAAATTATTATTTATATTAATCTTAACACAAATCAAACTACTTGGGCTTGCAACATAAATTGAAATGTAAAACTTGATAAATAAAAAAAACTAATTATCAAATAATATAGCCCTGATGACATTCGAGATCTATTTTAAAATTCAATTCGAGAATTCTAACATTTTTTGATAAAATCTCAAGACGGTGAATGGGTTGACAGCTGGCAGTTATGTCACTGCAAGTTGGCATGAATAGCAAGTGAAGGTTGTGGGGTCTACAAGGTAGGGGGGTGATTTGTAATAACAACATTTATTTTGAGGCTAGCAAACAATTTCACGTGGCATAGCTGGCCACTTCAGTCGCGCCGTAATTTTCACTGGTTCGTTGTTATGAAATCGGTTTTTTATTCCGTAATCAGTAATTTACGGATATGTTTTTTAAATTATTATATTTAACTAAAATTTACTTTCCTCAATTTGATTATTTTGATTATTAGTATAAAATATTAAAAAATGAAAAGTTTAAGACATATTTTATATATGTCATTGATGTAATTTCCAGAAACTAAGGTTGTTCTTTACTACGAGGATTAAACTTTGATATTCAGATTTAAGACATTTTCTTAATGAAATCTATAAATAAATTGAGTTGAAGTCGTTTGCTTGAAATCGGTTATTTGAGTTTGTCCACATTGAATTAGTAAAGAAAAGATAATGAGTTTATATGGCATCTTGTGTTAGTGTTGTTTACAATTACTATTATAAGTGGAATGCTTATTTGATAAGGTGTTATTGAGAATTTTATTTTTAAGTACAAGTTTATTTGATTTATTTATATTGATTGTTTAATATTAATATTAAATATATTGAGTAATAATTATTTCAATAATCTCATACCATAAATATATATTGCAATATTAATATTACTTAATATAAATAACAAATAAAGCTCATTTTTTTGCAAAACTCTATTTTTTTGAAAAAATCTGTATCCTACATCAAGTAAAATAAGAGAACAGAAACTCAAGAAACTTATATATTGAGATGTGCACATCTAGTTGAGGTGTGGTTCTTGCTTGTAACTTGCATACAATAAAAATTGCATAGGTGTCGGACAGATTGAGGTGTGCATCATTCTCATACCTCGCATAAATAAAAAGTGCATAGATTTTTTTGGCGAACTGAGATGCTAGTTGTTGTTTATCCTTGATGTTTCTTTGAGCGGATTGATTTGTGTTGTTTTATCTTGGAAGTGATATTGCTGCAACCCAACACAGCGTAGTGGGACAATAATTTCTTCAAGAACAGTCAAGACTTCTTGTAAGACTTGGCGACTCAGCTATTCATATTGGTTCTATCAGTATATGCATAAAGCTTCTGTTAAAACTAAAATTTCTATCTTTTCTCTCGTCTTTACAGTTACTGATTCATATACCGTTTGCTTTCGTGTTTGTTTTGTTGATTGGTTTAATCTACATATTCTTATTAATTGTTTATATAACTGGCATATTGTTGTTGTGTAATATAATTATACTCAACAATCTTGAAGAGATTATTTGTTATATACTGTAATTAACAAGATGGTTAACGAAACTGAAACTCCTGTTGTTAGTGTTACTGGTTCTGGGTTATTGCATCCACAACCCATTGATTTGTCGGGCATGACTAATAAATTCGGTGGGGTGTTGGTTTTTCTCGTTGGCAGAAAAAAATGAAACTGTGTCTAACGATAAAGGGTCTATGGTCGATGATGCAGTATGCTTCACCAGTTGTTGATCAAGAGAAGACTAACAATGTTAAGGCTTATGCTATATGGCAAGAAAATGATAGATTATTCCAGTAAAATAATCTTGTGATAATATTTTTTAGTTATTATATACTACCTCCGTTCCATTTTAAATATACATTTTGTTTTTTAGTGTATTCAAATTGACTCATCTTTAATTATAATTTAAAAATAATATATAATTAAAAAAATTAATATTTTACATGGTTGAAAAGTATATAGAATCTACTTTAAAATGTATTTTTAAAATTTTTAAAATTACAAAAGAATAATTTTAAAATTTTCAATCAAACATTAATCAATTTTCTTTCAAAAAATTCAAAAGGGACATTTAAATAAAAGTATAATTTGAACGGCTGATGAAGTAAATGTACAGACAAACCGGGCCCACTTGAAAGGTATTCGTGATGTGATAAGGATGAAAATCAGATTCCGAGAGAATAATATCCATATCTAATTCTTCTTTCCATATTTTATTTATTCTTTTAAAAATAATACAATAGCAAAGGATCATAAATTCATAGACAAAAATATTGTTAAATCAATCCGAACAAATTTTTAATATTGTTGTACCAAATTACACTTATATTTAATCCAAACAGGTTCAATGTGTCACGATAAATCTAGTTGCTAGTTATTTTAAACATTAAGGTTTACTTTAATTTTGTAAAAAAAAAAGGTTTACTTTAATCGATATAGTTTTAGTAAGATTATTAGCATTACAATTGTAAGTATTACGTGAGGAATCTATTGATAGACACATACAACATTTGTTTATTACTTTATTATCAATCCAGCGAAATCAAAATTCAATATACGGAATTGTGATTGTGGAAATGTGAATTTTACACGGCACTACGTGTGTACTGAAAATGGCTGTTTGATTTGAATTTTACTTCTTTTTTAATAAATACAGTGGTCAAAGAACTAAAACGAAGTAAAAATGAAGTCACTATCCATCAACAATAAATTTATATAAATATTTTTAAAATTTCATGATACTTTATTGTTGAAAAGAAAAATTAAACTTCCAACTAAATAAAAAAAAGGGAATTAACTTGTTAGACAAGCCTTACTGTTTGTTTTAAATTTTAAATAGCTCTAATCAATTTAATAAGTATACGAATTAAGAAGTATATTACTAGTGATTTAATAAAAAAATAATAAACCAAACCAAATATATCCCGTTTAGAACTGAGAGGGCAAGATGTATGCAGATTATGTCTTTATTTTAAAATAATAAGGATGCTATTTTCGTGGAGACCCCGGCTTAGTGCACGATGGAGAAAACTCCGACTTGGTGCATCATAAAATGTTTGAGTGATATATATTAATTGTAAACTAACCTACTCGCAATAATAAATAGACTAATTTACACTTTGCATTCTTTTGGTTTTGAAGAATTGCACTTTGAATTTCATAATTTTCAAATCAACATTTTGCATGCCAGAACTTTTAAAATTGTCTCACTTTGTACCCTTTAAATTAACTTCCATCAATTAACAACATTAATTTCATATTCAACATGATTAATATGGCTATTTAATATTTAAACAGTTATTTCAGTATTCATATTCCTTAGATTTTTTTATTCAATTCATTCCAAATATCTCATTTATATGGCTGAAATGTGTTATTAATATATTATTAATATAAAAAATAATATTCTCTCTGTCCCATTTAAACTATTTAAATATTAAATACTCATATTAACTCTATAAAACGTTAATAATCGACGAAATTTAACTTAAATGATGCAAAGTGATAGCCCACCCCGCTACCGATAAAAAAAAGAGCGTTTGTAGAGGCATCTTCCCTCCCATACTTGAGAAAGTACTAATAACATAGAAAGGGGCAAGCCAAAACCTACTCCTAAGTTTTTGGAGTAGGTACTAATAACATAGAATTACTGAGTTTAAAAGTTTTGAAATGCAAAATATTGATTTGAAAATTATCAGACCCAAAATACAATTTTTCAAAACCAAAGGGGAAGCAAAATGTAATTTAGTCCAATAAATAATATGTATTCTAAATAAATACTTTTGCCTGGGTTGTTTAGAGTTTTGAGTTGGTATTCTAATTTAATGGGATTACGTTTGCATTACAAAAGACACGTGAAGGGCGTTTGTTTTATTAACGTTTTTACAAGAAACAAAATGACTCACCATTCACAAGACTTTGATTGCAATTTGCAACAACAAAAGTTAAGTTACATTCATTAAATTAAACATAGTTTATTCCACTCCGAAGTTAAACATAGCAGGTCCTCTGAAATTAAACATAGTATGTTCCACTCGAAAATAAGATCCGTAGGGGTGAGGTGTACACAAATCTAAAAATTGTAGCAAGGTGAGGCATTTCTAATGTCTGAGAACAGTGCCTCAGACACTGGATTGGCTCATTAGCCTGCATCAAGCCTAAAAAGCACAAGGTGAGGAGGCATTCTCCAGGGATAAAACATTTCAGTACTAAAAAAGCATTGTAAGATCAATCTATAACATAATTAGGTGCCACTGCAAGAATTCTGTCATTTCTAGATGATGTCTGCCTAGCATTATCACCCTCTTCTGCTGCTTGTCTACCATCATCAAGAACTATCAAATGGCCTTCCCTCCGTATCAAACTCTGCATATGAAGCACCATTGAGATAATGATTCCAAGTAAACATTTTAAATGCAAATGAATTGTAGCTTCATTTATCTATGTATATGCTTTATAGATCCTGAAATATTCAAACCTCTATAATAGCTTTGATTTTAGAAACTTCAGCTGCTGCTTCCTCCATGGAACTGTAGTTGTTTTTCTCGTTCTGCTGACCCACATACCACTGTATCAGATCCCTCTGCCTCATTCCAGCTAGTCCAGACCCTACAAAACATGGAATAATGACAAGTTAGTGCCTTAAAATGAAAGTTTCTAGCATCTAAGAGCCATCATATACTTCAACTGGTAATATGAGCACTATATGCCTCAGTATGCAGAGAAAGAATTTACATTGGGATTAAGGGTATGATGTCAGTCAATCATTACCTTCTTGCATAACAGTTTCCTCATGCTGCCTAAGACGCATGATAAGGGCTTGGGTGACCCGCTGGAAATATTCATCAGTTATCACGAGTTTCTTTCTCTGCTGTCCGGTAGCATCATCGCCATTTTCTGCATGACAGTGCAATCTCATTAAATTGTTTGTTTACCAACTGAAAATGGCCCAAAGAATATATAGATACATATAACTACTAGCGGTGACATCATCCAACCTGCATTGTTGGAAGTTGATTCAGGTTCAGCACCACTTTGTGGAGCTTCTGCAGGGTCAGCACCTTCAACTTCAAAATCTCCATCTTGAAACTCAGATAGATCAATCTCACTTGACTCCACACTGTAAGAACATGGAAAACACCCATTATAAATAACATAGTAATGAGGATTAATTCTATTCGCAAGAGGTAACCCACTAGTTTAGATCTAATCATTGCTTGCCTGATTATTGATGTTTTCAGTAGTCTCACTGCAAGACGCACATGACGTGCAGCCACCTATAAATTAACCACACTTGAGTTAAAAGACTAGATATATGTGAGCCAGTGTCTATTCTTAAATATATGACTTGAAGCACCTGAACTTCCAGATGGCTTCGAGCTATAGCTTCTGAAAGCCTGACCAATGCCTCCAGCTGTCTAACCGTCATGCGATATGCAACTCTACTCCCAGGGGCTGTATCACCTCTGCGTAAAGTAACATAAGATTCCACCAATAACTGTCTGGCTTCTGCACTAAGCTGAGTAATTTGACATTGTTAGTGATACTATATGAGACTCACTTTACACATTATACAAAAAATCGGGACTCACTAGAATGCTTACTTTTGGTTTTAGGGTCTTTGCATAAGCAATGTAGCGTTTCAATTGTGCAGTAGAGAACGTTGGAGAAATTGCTGCTTCCCGCTTTTGATGAACTCTAACAATGTGGTGAGCAATGTGGTAATCTGTTTGATCATCAGGGTCATCGATCATGACATATACAAGATCAAACCTTGACAGGATAGCAGGAGGAAGAGCCACATTGTACTGTGTAAAAGTGAAAGAACTTTAACAAACAGCTCACTAGATCCATATACATAGATAGTTTCAAAATTGTGTGGTGCTCGGGTATATTTAAATTACATCCTATTTATGTATGACATAATAGTTGATTCTAACCTTCAGTGGTTTAGACTTGTCATAGCGGCCTCCAGTGGGATTGGCAGCAGCCAAAATGGACGTTCTTGCGTTTAAGGTTGCTTGTATACCTGCTTTTGTTATACTAATTGTCTGCTGTTCCATTGCTTCATGAATTGCCACCTATACATCAAAATACACATTAGTCATCATATATTGTGCTATGTGCACTTGCAAGATGAGCAGAAAATGAAGGAATTTAAAAATACTCCAAAAAAGAGGTCTACATATATATCTAGTTACCTGATCTCGAACATCCATTTTATCGAATTCATCAATACAACAAACCCCATTATCAGCCAGCATCAGTGCTCCAGCCTGTAACAATCAGAACTTATTTATACAGAAACATATTTTTTAGGTGGCCAGTACACAGATTAAAATTTCAAGAATTCTGTAGAGAAATTTGATTTGCTTCTGACATCGCATTGCACTTTGAACAGTAAACTCCTACAGTGCATAGTTGTAAGATCATAAACTTTAATAATCTGAAGGTTATTCATTGTTCATAATATTCTCACAGTATTAAGATTAATAGTTTTCTGCTTCTGCAAGAGTAAGGAAGATCTTGAACTTTCCATCTGCTTCGTAATCATAATTCCTTGCCAGTGAATTTAATATTATCTGGACTAACTTCAAGCACTTACAATCATGCATTAAATAACTTGATACCATTTAGCACTATCACCTAAAGCCACCAACTGTTAACATTGTAATTAAGGTAAAGCAACATGCTATCACCTAAAGACAACAACTGTGATAACATTGTAATTAAGAAGGTAAAGAGGATGGTCTTCTTTGGGACATCTACTTTACTTTTATTCTAAAAGATGAGGAACACAAAAGTAATGAATCGGAATTGACAGCAATTGTTCTAGTGGTTTGAACCAAATAGGTAAAAATCGAGTAGTTGTTGGTATCCTATGTGATTCTTAAATCTATTTACCTCGATACAGAACTCTCCAGTTTCTGGCTCTTTAGCAACCGTTGCAGTCAATCCAGCAGCAGACGAGGATTTACCAGATGTATACACAGATCTAGCTACTAGACTTGTAGTATACCTGTATGTGAGAAACAAGAAATTATATTAGTGGTTTGGTTTATAATGAGAAGAAGCCCATGAATGTATTACTACAGGTCAGGCTTACTTGAGGAACTGAGACTTGGCACAGCTAGGATCTCCAACAATACAGACATTAATATCTCCTCTCAAGTTAATTCCTTCGTGAGTAAACTTATGGACACCACCCAGAAGCATAAGCAATATTGCTCTCTTGATATCTTGATGTCCAAATATGGTTGGGGCCATGCTGTCAACCAGCTTATTGAAGAAGTCAGGGGTGTTCCTCATCTGTTGGACTTCATTTAGCTCTTCTGTCTACAAAATCATGATATATATGACACGTTAACTTTAAAGCACAAATATAATATAACTTGAGGGATTAAGAAATGAATGAAAGGCTTCAAATTTCCACTGAACAACGAAATTATGATCTCTACTAGTATGGATATCAAATGAATTATTGGCATCAAAAGTTAAGAGGATCAAATGCACTCTAGCAAGTCAAAGAAAACTCATTGTAAACAGGACAAAGGCGTTCTTGCCTTCTTTCAAGAATAAAAGATATGTGAGTCTAGACATGAATAATCTAGAGGATGCTTATTGGATTACTCAATATCAGAGTGGGTACCAGCAAAGTTTTTTATTTTTTTTTCTCTTTGAGGTTGGGCCTTGAAGCAAGAAGATGCAGTTGTATTAAGTAAGGTAATACCTCTGATTTTTTATCCCTCAACTCCACACAGAAAAGAAAATATTATTTTTTCATCTCAGAAGATGTTTGTCCAACAACATAAGATTGCAATGTGAATTGATAGCTGAAGTCAGCAAGTAAATGCAGTTCCTTATATGTGGGAGGCAGTAGCAGTGAATCAATTGTATTTGTAGATAAGGTTCCATTAAATTGTTCATATACATTGATTAGCATTGCAGACTAAATCTCATATTTTACATGTTATAAACGAATAAATGTTATTAAAAAATTATTGCGTAATGTATCTTAGATGATGTGAAACATAGACTTGATGTTGCATCTAACTGATCATATTATCGCACAAAGATAGGTAAGATAAAAGAAGTGATGGGAGTTAACCGTAAACTCCTGACTGTCATCGTCTTCAGCATCTCTCTTTCTATTTCTGATGTCAGAGTCCTTTCTGTCATCACATATCTGGAAAAAAAACCAATATTTACTAACAAATAAAAGTTATCTACACTTCCTAGAAGTAGACAACTGACAGGGCAGCTAGGAACCAAAAAAATAAACACTGACCTGTACTGAATTTGCAATAAAAGCAAGTCGGTAACAGAGATCACGGACTCCCAATGCTTTAAGGCCTTTGACACCTTCTTGCCCTCCAGGATTCTTTCTTTGAGAAGCTTCTCGGCGTGTCTCAGCTCGTTCCCCGGGAGCGGCTAATGCCATTATGTCTGGTATCACAACTACAGTACCAGTAAATATGACCCTGTGATTAAATAAGTAGCAGAATGTCAAAAAAAATGATACTTTATTATACTACACAGAAACACAAAAATAATCCCTTATAGAACAAATATCATTACGGGAAGAATATCTTACGTGTCACCGGCCCTGGCCTGTTCAACAATATCATGCCGGAGGATGACATCCAACGTTCTGGGAAGGGAGCCTGCAGGTATTTCTTTCGACGTTTCCTGCATTCGAACCCTCTGCCAATCTGCAAATTTACTGTCTTGACGAAGTAGTGCAAAGCTTTTACCTTTTGAGCACATAGGATTCATACAGATGGCAGGCTGTTAACAAAGAAAATATTAAGATCACAAGTGAAGCAATCACACAAAATCATCAAGTAGATCAAAAATCCACCAACTAACAACAAACCTCGGTATACTTGAACTGCTGCTCAACATTCTTGATAATAGTTGCACACTCTAAACACTTAAAAGTACCCTGTAGAAGTTCTGGCCTAACCTCACTAGTCCGAGTCACCACCCCCCTCACCGCTACTAATTTCCCAATTTCAGATGTACTTAATTCCCTCAATCTGCATTTCAATCAAGAATCCCATACGACACATTCGATATTTAAATCCCATATACACCGTGCTCGTAAAATCCACAACAAGACTAAAGATTACCTCTTCAACATCGGAAGATTATAAAACGCAACATTAATATCCTTATTCGGGTTATCATCAGTAATAAAAGTAGGCTTCTGTTCCATCACAAACCTCTTACAAGCATTCTTCAAAGAAGCCTCAAATCTACAATTTTTCACAAACCCCACCAACCAAAAACCACAAAAATCAACAAAAACACACAAAAACAACAAAATCCAAAACAAGGGTATTTCAAGAATCACCTCAAGAACTCATCAGAAACAGCCTTTTGTAGCACATCATTGAAACGCATAACATGGGAAAAATCAATGAACATAGTGTTTGATTCATTGGGTTTCATGGCCTCGATCTCCGACTCGTAATGGGGTTCTCGAGAATTAGGATTTAATCGAAAACTAGACAATATACACACAAAATCAAGATTCATTTCACAAAAAAGGGGTTAAATTAGGTCAAAAAATGGAGTACCTTTTGAGAAATTCAAGGAAGATGCTTTCGACACGAACCGCTTTCTCATCAACGTAGTATCCGCCTCCGAATGAATCCATTTCTTGCACCTTCTTCTTCTTCTTCTTGCTGCTGATGAAGAGTTTGTGTAATATATTGGATGATGATTTTGGCGCCAAATTATAAGTGGGTTCCCGCCAAATATAGGGGATTACTTCTCGGGCCGGGTAAATTAATGTGAGATTTTGGGCTAGTTGTTGGGGCCGGGTAAAGAAATGTGAGTTGCATAATATTTGGGCTCAAAGAATCCATTTATATTTTCTTAAAAATTATCACTAATTTTGTAAACTACTCGAGATTCTTAAATAATAGTTATTTTGATTTTTGACACGTATGTTATGGCATAAAAAATCAAAGGTATATTGATTATAAAATTTTAAATTTTAAATTAAATTAAAAATTATAATCTGTATTTTTATTTTAATATAAGATTTTAAATTTAATAATGAGTGTTTTACACCTCAGTTCTGAAAGTCAAAGCAATAGTTATTTAGGAACCGAGAAAGCACTCATTTTTTAAAATTTATTGTCAATGAAAATTCGGAGATCAAATGATTCATTTATTTCATTAATTTTGACTTATTAAAATGTATTCCCTCCGTCCATTAGATTGTTTACATTTTTTTCAGAGTGTCCGACACGCATTTTTAAGGTGAATTTTAAAGATAGATTCATAACTTATTTTTAATTTTTTTTTAATAAAAATTGGATTGTTAAATTTTTATAAAAAAAAATAAAATAAGTTATAGAACTATACTTTATATGCACCTTAAAATGCGTGTCGAATACTTTCTAAAAAATGTAAACAAATGGAAGGTACAAAAGGAGTAATATTTAAGCCAATTAAAGTGATTTTTAATTAATGATTAGCAAGAACCTTTTGTTTTTTTGGGACTTGCAACGGGAGAAATTGTTAAAATATTTAGCCAAAAAAAAATTGTTAAGATACATTTGTAACAATAGCCCAAGTCACCTTCCTGGCTGCATGATTAGCTAAATTTGAATTTTAGTGGAAAGAAAGTCCCCTGCACTCTTATCCATTGGTAAGATATCAATAATAGAGTCAAGAGACGTAAAAGAAACAACTAGTTCTTGGCTTTTAATTTTGCTTCAACTCAAGATATTAAAGATCTCCATTTGGTTATAGCAAGTTTGATAGATGATGATGAACCGTGGCACGATCGAAGTGGCCAAGACAGTAATGGAGATGGCAGAAGTTGCTTTCACTGCCTTGGAATGTTGTCACATGCAACATCAACTATACCAAGGTGATCATGATCATCCACTGCCTTCCTTGTCATCTGAGGAGGAAATGAAGGCCTTACAATCCGAGAATCGACGTTTAAAGAATTTGTTACAACAGAATCTTGAGCTGCTCTGTAATCTCTCTGATTCTCCTTCTGTGGTTCCAGATTGTCCGCCTGATGTATGCACATATTTGTTAATTCTGCATAATTTTATGTAGGGTGACTCTGTCTGATTTCTAGTTGTGCAATTTGAGGTTTGAAGTTAATAAAATTAGTTCTAATGTAAAGAAATGCTCAAGATCATTTTCATTTCCCTTTGCAGTTACATGCTCGTCTAGTGGCTTCTCTAGATTCTGCAAAGTTTTTGAATCAGCTCAAGTCCCTTCCAGAGGAATCAGATTATGAATCTGGCTGCAAGTTCTCATTTAAAGAGGCTTCTGGTTATTATCCCTTCAATAACATTCTCTGTTATTCTTGTGAATGTCTTGAATCAGATATGATTTATTTGTTAGTTGGTTGTTCATGTTTTATTAGGAACTGATCTCGAGAAAACTGAGAACCTGATTGACTTGAGTTCCGAAGAACCAAGTTGGTGGGTGTGGGTCAATGATGAGATGGTTCCCTGTAGTGTAGAAGAAGGGAGTTTCATTGACAATGAAAATTATGTGGTTGTTAGTGAAGAAAGTGTGGTAGATGGGATCGCCAACTTCATGGCCAAATGTGTTTTGTCAAATCCAAATGCTCAGGTATGTGGCCAAAACATGTTGTTTTTCCTTCACTCTAAAAAGAAATTTTGATGCTTCTCATTTTATGTTTCTTTATGCATTACAGAAGTTGACACCTGAAGAGCTTCAAAAGAGTAAATTGTTTCCCTGATGAACTTTATATGTTATTTACACTAGTTCTCCTGTTTTGTTTCTTTGAAATTTTTCTTTTAATAAATTATATTTGACTCAAGTAGATGTACTAATATGACATTCAAATTTGAAATTACAGCTCTAACAAAAGCATTATGCGACAATGGCATGAGCAAGGTCGAGACAATGCTAGATATCTGGCATGCTGGGGCAATGTTCTATACACTCTCTACTTGGGGATTTGCTCTTATTGGGTGAGTTACTAACTACTAAAATTTCAGAATCGCGCCACAATGGTGTGGATAGCAATGAAGAATCATCCATCACATCTAAAATTATCTACTATGATTGTTTACCATCTATGTTATCTGAGACAATGTACTATAGATAGATTGTAACTTCTAAAATATACACTGGTAACCATTGTCTTAGTTTTTTCTATCGAAACTATGTCCATCACCAATGTGTTAACCAGGGTTACAAGAGCTTTAATAGAGGCATTTATATGTCTGTTGCATCAAACAATACCACTGTAAATCTTTCTTGAGGGTTTGTATGGTGCAAAATAAGGTGTAACCCCTCAAAATGATCTTGCGATCAATCTCGAATCTTCGAACCATAAATTGCACAGGCAAATCTAGTACTATGGTAGGCTGAGAAGCTAACAATAGTTTCGGCATTTTTCAGGTTGTACAATACTCCTGCTGTAGTGAGAGTTGCTGCAATGGGGGCTCACAAGCTAGTCTACTAAACTTATTCTCAAGGCTATTTGAAAATGGTCATGTTTTCTTTTAGATTTGTGATACTGTGTTGTTTATATGTGGCCCATTGCAGGTTTATACAATTGTAATTTGTAAAAAGCATGTGTTCCTTGATATATTAGCAAAATTATGAAGACGATAATTTCACTCTTTTATGTCAAAACAAAAATGTGCAGGATTTGGAATGTTTGTCTTCGTTCTTCTTGTCATTCGGGGTAGACCATCATATTTGACGCCCAGGTAAAATTTGTAACACTAAACATTTAAAAAAAGGTATTAAATTAATATTAAAGGAATGGGTAGAGACTGGAGAGTATCTAGTGGTAGAGATTGTTCCCCAGGTCTCTCTCCTCTATCAATATGCACTGAATATATACACTAATAAGTATTTTAAAGAATTAATAATAATAATAATAAAATATTAAAGGAAATTGAACCTACGTATTAGGTACTGCATGTATGAAAACTAAATAAATCATCACATATAAATAAGATTATATATAGCATGTCTTGAATAAAAGACTTGAGGAAAAAATAGAGTTAACATCCAGGCCAACTCCTATTATAAACAAAAATATTATCAAAACTTTAAGATTCGATATATATTTGAATTCAATATTTATATTATTAATTCTAATAATATTAATAAAAATTTAAGTTATATATATATATATATATTGTAAAAGTGATTCACCCAAAATATTATAAATTCTAATATTCATTAATAACGTATTCAAATATAATAATTATAACTTTAAATATATTAATATAGGTTTGTGTAAGAGAATAATATGTTGAAGAAGGAATAAATTATTTTACTATCACAATTACAAGGATATGTACAAGGATATATACAGGTGTATATTATCAATTACAATATTCTAGAGTATATCTAGTCTAGTTGAGTGATAAGAATATATGCATTAAAATACAATCATAATTATATATAATAATCTCTTGATTATAGCCTTAGCGGTGATCCTCATTTGATTTGATTGAGAGCATGATTTTAGCAACCAGTAGGATTATGTTGAATGATCTCTAACAATTTATCGTTTAAATCTCGTCAACGGTATATTAAAATCTAATATTTATATAAATATATTTTTATACATCTTTAAAATATGTAAAAAAAGTTACCGACAAAAAGATTATTATGTAAAAAAAAGGAAAAAGTGTTTGTTAAACACTCTCCCAACTTTTGAAGATAAAAATATATTTATTACTTTTTTAGTTAATTTGCACAAGATTGCTATCAACTAATTTTTCCTTTAAACAAATTATTTCATGTTGGACCAGGGAGAGAATTTTTAAGTCAAATATTTCTTATCAATGATAGTATGTGCTGGGCTGGGCTCCCACATTTCTTATCAAATATTTATTATCAATGATAGTATGAAGAACAGTGCGTGTTTGAAAACTTAAACATAAGATTACGCATTTTTCATATACTTTTACTTATATTTTAATAGAATAATATTTAAATATTTTATTTATAAATGTGTTTTATTTAGGAGGTTAAAGTAATATGTGTTTTAATTAATAGATTAATATTTAAAAATTAGGCACAATAATAACTTTTAGTTTTATTTTTATAATAATAATTTAAATTTTATTTAATGTTATATCTATATATTTTTATATAATTTTTCATATACTTTATTTGTATTTATATTTTAATAGGATAATGTTTGGGTGTTTTGTTTAGAGATGTATTTTAGTTATGAGATTAGTGATATGTGTTTTAATTAAGAGATTAATGTTTAAAAATTAGATCCAATAATAATTATCCGGCCCAAATACCGAACAACTATCGACTATCAAACTTTTAATGTTTCATCTTTAATAATATTAGATTTTAACCCGTGCGATGCACAAATATTTATTTTTATTAATTTAAATAAATAATTTAAAATTATAAATGTTTTCATAATTTTAATAAGTTTTAATATAATAATGTATTAATTATTTAAATGTTTTCTTAACTTATTTAAATTATTTATTCATATATTAATTGGGTTAAATATAAATAAAAAAGTTATAAAATATTTTAAATAAATTTGTCTGATAATTAAAATATATATTAAAAGAATAACTAAAAATTGCATTAAAAATTATTAAAGAAAAACAAGAAACTTGTAACCCTCATGATTTTGATAATCACACATTATAGCAATCTAGTTTGCTTGTTGAATGTATATATGTTGTTTATGTATGTTAAACTTATTATAGCCTGCTGATGTGCATGTTCTAACAATGTTTTGCAAGATATATAGTTAACAACATAACAACTTGTTGTATCTTTGTAATAGCAAGTTGAAACATAGTCCTACAAGATGCATAATTATATCTACTCATGCACAACAGTTTCATATTTTATGTAGGATTAATATATGTGTACATTCACTAACATATTACATTTTTAATATATTATTAAGCTCATATTTTTTTATTAAAAACGTTTTCCTAAATTTTAGGAAGTACCATGGACACTCTTGATATATTTGCTAAACTAGAGCAATTTGAGGCAAAGATCAATGTTAGTAATACTCAGGGTTCTTCTGATCTTACTCCCAAAATGAAGAATCTGGCACTTTATGTTGGAAACAGCAAGCTAGAATCTGATGAAAAATATGATAAAGAGCTTGCTCTAATGTCAAGAAAAATTAAGAGGATGATTGAAAAGAGGAACATATACAAGTTGGAGAAAAATGGGTTCTCCAAAGGCAAAAAGTTCTCCAAAGAAGCTAAAGGGGAACAAACATGTTTTTAGTGTGGAAAGCCTAGTCACTACAAGAAAGACGGCTACAAACTCACAGCAAAACAACCTGCTGATTTCAAGGATAGGAAAAAGAAGTCAAGAGCCTTACTGACCTGGAGCGATGATGATGATGACTCTAACTCTAGTGATGATACTAGTGAGGAGATGGTCAATCTTGCTTTGGTTGGATTGGAAGATGATGATTCTATGCCTGACTACACTGAGGAAGGACTTGTGGAAAGTGATTCAGAGGATGATGAGAGTAAGGTAAACTCATTTAAATTTCATATTTCTTCTGATGATATTGTTTTGGAATAGCTAACCATGCGGGAACCAAAACATATTCCACTTGAGGAATATAATTCAATGAAATCAGAAAACAACAAGCTAATTGAGAAGAATGCTTACTTAAAGCAGATGGTTCAGGAGGTAATGGCGAAAGTGAAAACTCTAATTGAAGATAAAGAATCAGAGAAGGCAAAGAATGAGACTGAAATCAAAGAATTGAAGGCCAAAGTAGATCATCTTGAAGCTTTCAACAAAATATTGCACAAAAGAAGTCAAGCTTTTGGCAAAGAAATCTATGTGTTCAAAAAAGAGATTCAGGCCAAAGATGCATACCTAGAAACCTTCAAACTCAAGAAACCTGTTGAAGAAGAAATATCTCAACATACTGCTACAACCTCATAGCCTGATGCAAGTACATCACAGCCCACTGCTTCCACATCTCAACAAGCTGAAAAGATTCAATCTCCGGAATTAGAAGTTGTAAAACTTAGGAAATGAATGAGAACATTTATCCAAGGAGAAGATGGTCTCAAGTTCTTGATTAAAAACATTAATGTTCCTTTACAAAGAGAAGGAGTTGGTTTGAACTTTAACAAGAAGGGTAAAGCTCATAAATATGAAGGAAGGAAATGCAATCCATACAAATATGCTATGCCCTAGAACCAGTGCAACAAATGTGGAGGAAAAGGCCATTTAACTCAGAATTGCAAAGTCCAAGCTTCCAGAAGAGCCTACCAGAATAAAGCTGTCAACAGACCAGCTAACCAGAAACACAAAACAACCTACCAGAATGGATCTATCAAAAAGTAGAATACCAAGAAAGTGGCTCCTAAAGTGGTTCACATGTGGATTAAGAAAAGTGATTTAAATAATTGTTATATGCTTGCTACTAACCAATCTGGACCCAATCCTATTTTATACCAAAATGTTGAGTTTTGGTTTTTTTTGTTTTGTAGATGTGTCTTACCGCGAAGATCAAATCAAAGCAATGGATTATAGATAGCGGATGCACTAGACACATGTGTGGAGACAAATCACAGTTCATTAGTCTCAAACTAAAGAAGGGATGAGGAGTAACTATTGGAGATATCAAGTCTCTTCCTATCCTTGGTAAATGCAAAGTTGGTAATGATATTACTTCTGTCTGATATGTAAAAGGTTTGAAATATAACTTGCTTAGTGTTAGTCAATTGCATGGTGATGGTCATAAAGTTGAGTTTGATAAAGATAAATGTACTATTATTGTTGGTACTAATCAAATTCCCATAGTTACTAGTATATATATATATATATATATATATATATATATATATATATATATATATATATATATATATATATATATATATATATATATACTAGACTTTGATTTGCCGAAAATAACCTGATGTTTAGCTGCCATAAACAGTGTGATCCATCCATATGGCATGGAAGATTGGGCCATGCACACATGGATTTGCTAAACAGGTTGTCAAGCAAGAAGGTAGTAAGAGGGCTGCCTAAATTGAAGTATGATAAAACTGAAGTATGCTCAGCATGTCAACTAGGCAAGCAAATAGGAAGCACTCACAAGGCTAAAAAGGTGGTATCTACTTCATAACCTATAGAACTCTTGCATCTAGACCTCTTTGGTCCAGAAGCCTACAAAAGCTTGGGAGGTAAATAGTATGGGTTTGTCTTTGTTGATGATTACTCTAGGTTTACTCAGGTTTTATTTCTTAAATCTAAATACTGTACTTTTGTTGAGTTTGAGAAGCTTAATAAAGTTTCTTGAGAACAAGCTTAAAACAAGACTTGTAGGTATTCGAAGTGATAGAGGTGGAGAATTCCAAAAGGACTTCATTACTTATTATGAAGAAAGATGAATTTCTCATTAATTCTCAGCCCCATGGACACCACATCAGAATAGAGTTGTGGAATGCAAGAACAGGTCATTAGATGAGACTGCTAGGACATTATTGTAGGAAAATAAGCTGCCAATGAGTTTCTAGGAAGAAGTAATCAATACAGCCTGCTATGTTCTGAACAGGGTGATAATCAGACCTATCTTAAACAATGTTATTCCTTAGAACAATGTCAATATTTGTAGAAGGGGGGGGGGGGTTGAATACAAATATTAAAACTTTTTGTGAGTTCTAATATTTGTTCTTGATGATCGAAAGAATAAGAGAATAAGTTCGAACAAATTAATGCTGAAAAATAAAACTGAACAAAGAGATTTAAAATTATTGATGGATTGGTTTTTCCATCAATATATATTTTTGCTCAATGCTCCTAGGTTAGAAGAAACCTAGCTGCGTTTACAAGATTAGAAAACAAATCAACCGTTCTTACAAATGTGCTCTCAAGCTTGAACAGTTGATTAAGAAATATGTCTAACTTGTATGTTTTCTAATAATGCTTCCACACTTGTTTATATCACACAAGTATGTTTTTACAATTCCTAGAAAGAATAAAAACATTTAATCTATTCTAGAATTGCTTTTTATCTGTCTTTTCTGTCTGCCTTTTTCTATCTTTAGAAAGTTTTTACGGCTTTGGAAAAGACAGTTTCTTTTTGAGTCTTCACAGTCTGTGCAGACTGTCTTCCATAGGTGTGCTTTTGTCTGTCAACTTGTCCACTTGCGTTGTCACAATCAACTGATATTTTATTGTTAAGCATATCGATCGATCCTTCCTTGTATTCATCAACTGATATTCTTCTTCGATTGATAAATGATGACTTATCAGTTGATGACTTCTCGATCGATAAATGATGACTTCTCGATCGGTATATGATGACTTCTCGATAGTTATATGATGACTTCTCGATTGGTGACTTATCGATCGATAGATGATGACTTCTCGATTGATGACTTATCGATCGATAGATTAATCGATGGGTCTTCATATCAGTTGATGGTCTTCAACCTTTGACTTGACTTTACATCAATTGATCCTCTATCCGTTGATGCCTCCATATCAGTTGATCATACTTCATTTGTACAATTTCTCTGTCTTCAAATAATTACAATTTGACAGCCTAAAATATACATCAGTTGATAACCAACATCAATCGACTCCAGTATCAGTCGATAGAAAATTATCAGTCGACTTAAAGCCATATCAATTGAGATAGACTAAGTACACCTATGTTACAATCCAAATTATCAGTTGATTCAAATAAACACTTCAACTGATAAATGGTTTCCTGATCAATTGATATTTATAACTTTCATATCAATTGATCAGTTACAACAAATAAAATTTCTATGATTCTAAGATTAATGTTATCATCAAATCTCATGTAGATTCCTAACAATCTCCCCCTATTTGTGTCTGTGTTATTAACAGGCATAAATCTACTTGATGATAACAAAAACCCCATAAAAAAAATACATTTAGATAGAATCAAGAAACTTAATTGGCACATTAATTTTGGAAGTACCAGATTGATAGATAACTCCTGCAAGCAGCTTCATTATCACCTTCAATGAATAGATTGTTTTCACTCCATTTTCATACTCCAACCTCATTGATTCTTCATGGTTAGAGGTTGCAGGGTGAGTCCTTACTCTAATTAATCCTTTTTCATTGATTACTGGTATTCCCTTCAAATCATAACCTTCAATTGTGACCTCCTCCTTGATTTCTTCTTGTTGACCCTGGAGGTTTTCCTGAACCACTATTTCTTGAGTAGAACTTGACCTTTTCTTGGCCATAGAAACTTTTCTCCTTTTTCTCAAAGGTTGCTCTGCCTGTAGCTCTTCTTCCAAATGCCATTGCATTTCCATCTGTCTAGCAATCTCTTCATTCTCCCTTTCTCTCCTTGAGGCATCTGAGATTCCTGTAGTGATGGCTCCTTGAAGTAGCTTTTGACTTACTGGTTCAGTCTCTTTCTTCTTCTCTTCTTCAATCACTATTGCTTTCCCTTTCTTCTTTTCTTTAAGAGCTCCAATATCCAATTGAAGAAAAGCTTCTGTATTTGAGTTTCTTTCCTTGGCAGCCTTTTGTGCATCTTCATTTATTTTTCTTGTTTGAGCAATGAACTCATCCAAGTCTCATTTTTCTACTGCCTCTGTTACTAACTCAGTGCTTCTCCTTAGATCTTCAATTCTTTTCTTTTCTCTCTCAATCATTGATTGAGTTTCTTTCTCCCTAGAAATTCTCCTAGCTTCAAGATCATCATCAAACTTCTTGTAATCTTTCTTTTTCTGTTCTAAATTATCTTTTGGAGAATTAGATGACTTAGATTTCTTTGAAGATTGATTGTCCATGTTACTTCTGCTTTTATCTCTTCTCGGTGCAGAACCACCAATGCCACTTGACTTATCCATACCAGAACCACCTATTCCACCACTTCCACTGCCTTTGGCGAAGGCCATCGCCACAATCTTCTTTGTATTCTCCCCCTTTTTGTTATCATCAATTGGAGGGGGTGGTGGAAGTCTGTCAAGAAACCTTTGAAGAATGGAAGCATGAAGATTTTGACCTCTAATAATATCATCCATCTTCTTTTCTAGAGAACCTACTCGAGTCTCCAAAGATGTAAAATTTTTGGATTCTTTGAAAAGCTTGTCTTTGATGCTATTCATGGTATTGAATGGTAGCTTTTCATCCAATCTCCTGTCCATTGCATCCTTGTTAGATGAGATAGAGTCCTTAATCCTCTCCAGTTCCCTCCTTACTCCTGTTACTGTCATCTTTTGAATTTTCATTGATTCTCTCTTATAGTGAGCAATTCTCCTTTGAGTAGGATCTTCAATTTCTCCTTTCACCATTGTTCTTCTATATTGAGAGAGAATTTCAGTCTCAGCAGTTTCTAAGGAACCATGGATCCAATTCACCAGCATCTATTTCCTCTTCAAAGTCTTTAGCAATTCCACTCCCACTAGCTTCAGCATTATTTGCTCCCCCTATCTCCTTTACTCCTTCTTCTGCCATCATTTCAATTTCCAATTCCTGTGCAAAAAGTAGACTGTTTTTATCACTTTCACTCATCTCTCTATTTTGCATCAGGATCTCATCCTGGAATCTCACCTCTCCCTCACTCATTTCTTTTGCACCTACTAAGGTGGGGCCCTCAAGTGTTTCACTCTCATTCCTGGAAGAAATAGGAATGTTTTTACTCACTTCCTCTCCTTTTGCCAGGTTACAATCCTGCCTCTCACTCAACTCACTCAATCCTAAGAGTGTTTGTGCAACATCAATTGATTGAGCATCAATTGATGTATTGACATTATCAGTTGAAGTGGTGTTTGGGATATCCATCGATTGATGCATACCCATCGATTGATCTTGAGTATCGATCGATGGCTTATCAGTCGATGGCTGAATATCAATTGATGAAGGAACATCAATTGATGGAGAAGAAACAGTTGAGATAATTTGTGAAGTTATGTTTGAGATGATATTGGAAATAGAATCCTGAAAATTCTGAGAAGAAGATTCAGGAGAGAGTGTTGGCTTCTCCTTGAAAAACAAAGAAGGAGAATCTGAAAATGTTCGATAGTCTATCAAAACATTTTCTGAAAAAGTTTGAGATGGGGATAGAAGAATAGAAGAGATAGGAATTGAAAGAGAATGGGGCTGCATCTCATCATTTATATGAGATGCATCAAGCAGACTTTGTGAAGGCTCCTCCACAGTTTCCTGTGGTTTTGCAGTGTGTGATTCTCCAAGTGCAAAGGTGACTTTCTTTTCTCTTCTTTTGTATGGTGTTAGTGATTTGGCTTTTGTGTCCCCAATTTGATTCTGTGCCCCTGGTTGTGGGCTATTTTCAATATTGTCATCCTTTTGAGAGAATGACAATAGGGATGTGGTATTTTCCATGTTAACATCCACAGTCTTTTGGGAGACTATGGAGTGGCTAGGTTGAGGTTACACACCCTCACTCTCCTTATCCTTCTGGGTTCTTTGATGTTCCCCAGTTCCCTCACCACCTACATCCTCCTCTAATCTATCTACCATACTAGATGCTTTTCTTTTCTTGGTTTTTACAACAGCAGGTTTTTGAGAACCTGTTGAGGTTGGTTTCTTAGATTTGAATTTAGAGATTGGTTGTGTGGCCTGGGTAGGAGGGTTGAGATTTGAATTTAGAGTTTAAAGTAGAGATAAATACCTGAACAAAAGGGGGATAGATCAATTCCACATTGCTGTGAAGATTGATCCTAACCAAGTCTTTAAAGACCCTTTTGTTTTGAGTCCAGCAATCCAAAATTTCTGTATTCCTGTCAATCTCAATATCCTTGACAAAGTGGTTAATAATAATCATAATAAATCTTGCATAATAAATATGATTAGATCTATTTATTTTATTCCCCAATTTGGCAGATATTTCATTGAGTAACAGGCTTCCTAAATTATGATATCTATCATATAAAATGCTATACCCTACTTGTTGCATACTAGTTGTTATTGCATCAAAATTACTAACCTTACCAGAAAAACACTTTATTAAAGCATCAAAGAAATATGACCATTCTTTTCTTAGATTCTTTCTAACAATACTACCTAGACTAGCATCAGGAGCAGTATAGTTGATTTCCCTAAGCATGTTTCTAATATCTGTGTCAGTGGGTGCATTTTCGGTATTATTTGCAGGAATATTTAAACACTCACCCAAGACCACAGTGGTTAGAATATACCTTTGTCCTTTGCATTCAAAGGAGATTGTAGAAAAATCATCTGCTACTTCTGTTGTTGTCCAGAATTCTTCAACTAGATTGCACACTATTTTTGGTGCTTCTGAGAGGGCCTTTGCAATTTTCGAACTCCTTAGAAATTCCATTAGGGGATGAAATTCTGTTGGGGCTTCCTCCACCATAGTGCAAGCAACGAAGTTGTTGAGCTCATAGTAGAATCCAGATTGTGAGACTTTCTTTGAAGATGCCATTATCGTGTTTGAAGATTTATAATTGAATTAACTGGCAAACTTGTTAGTAATTATAACAGAAATAATAAATAGACAGTAGTAGATTAGGGTTCTTAGCAAGAGATAGATACAGAGTAAGTTCGAAGATTGAGAAAGAGAAAGAGATAGAAAAATCGATAGTAAAAATGCAAGTAAGAATTAAAAGAAGTTTTAATCTCACTATTTATATTTACTGATTTCCCAACCAATTTCTTACTCAAAATAGAACTAAATCGACCGTTGGAAGAGTATTGATAATTAAAAGTTACCAATTTTGGCAATCGATTGTTATACATACAGGAATGTACGTTTTAATCAATTGATAAAATAAGTAATCAACGGCTAGATTTTTGTACAGGTCGATTGATGACATGGACCCCTTTAAATTCTAGGTCATCGATTGATAAATTGCTTATCCATCGACAGGTACAATTATCCATCGATAGCTAAATATATCATCAATTGATATATTTATCCGTCGATAGCTACAAACATCAATCGATAAGTAAATATATCATCAATTGATATATTTATCTGTCGACTGCTTCAGTAATATCCATTGATATGTAAAATGTTTATCAGTTGATTATTGAAGAATCAATAATTTAACATAGTCAATGGCTACATATAATATAAATACATAACTTGTCATACATTTAAAGGATTAGATATAATTAAGCATACCTAAATCACAGACCAATCTATTGAAGGTAGATTCATCTAATGGTTTGGTAAAAATGTCTGCAAGTTGTCTTTCACTAGGGACAAAATGTAATTCAACTGTACCATTCATTACATGTTCCCTAATGAAGTGATACCTTATGTCAATGTGCTTGGTTCTGGAATGTTGTACAGGATTTTCTGTTATAGCAATGGCACTTGTATTATCACAGAAAATAGGAATCTTGTTCAAGTTGAACCCATAGTCAAGTAGTTGATTCCTCATCCATAATATTTGTGCACAGCAACTTCCAGCTGCAATGTATTCAGCCTCTGCAGTAGATGTAGACACTGAATTCTGCTTCTTGCTAAACCATGAAACAAGCTTATTTCCTAGAAATTGACAGGAGCCTGTAGTGCTTTTTCTGTCAATTTTGCAACCTGCATCTGAATAACCAATTAGATCAAATCCAGAATCTCTAGGATACCAAATTCCAAGATTTGGAGTTCCTTTGAGATATCTGAATATTCTTTTTATTGCAATCAAATGAGATTCTCTAGGATCAGCTTGAAACCTAGCACAAAGACATGTAGTAAACATTATGTCTGGCCTACTTGCAGTTAAATAAAGTAATGAGCCAACCATACCTCTATAACTTGAAATGTCCACTTTTGCTTCCTTAGTGTTTAATTCAAGTCTAGTTGCAGTGGCCATGGGAGTTTTAGCAGAAGAACATTCACTTAAATCAAATCTCTTTAATAAATCAGAAATGTATTTGGTTTGATTTATGAAAATACCATCTTTAACTTGCTTGATTTGCAAACCAAGAAAATAGGTTAGTTCTCCCATCATGCTCATTTCATATTTACTCTGCATCAACTTAGCAAACTTTTTACAAAGTTTTTCATTAGTTGAGCCAAAAATAATGTCATCTACATAGATTTGAACAAGAATCATAGAGCCATTTACATTTCTATGAAAGAGAGTTTTATCAACAGTACCTCTTGTGAAGTGATTCTCAATCAAGAATTTAGACAATGTGTCATACCAGGCTATAGGTGCTTGCTTCAATCCATAAAGTGTCTTGAGAAGATAGTATACAAATCCAGGATGAACAAGATTAATAAAACCAGGAGGTTGTTCTACATATACTTCTTCTTCTAGCTCTCCATTGAGAAAAGCACTTTTCACATCCATCTGATACACCTTGAAATTAGCATGAGCAGCATATGCTAGAAAGATTCTGATTGCTTCCAATCTTGCAACTGGTGCAAAAGTTTCATCAAAATCTATGCCTTCTTCTTGTGAATAGCCCTTTGCCACTAATCTTGCTTTATTTCTTGTCACTGTACCAGATTCATCCATTTTGTTTCTGAACACCCATTTTGTACCAATGATAGACTTGTTCTTTGGTTTGGGCACCAGCTTCCATACCTTGTTTCTTTCAAATTGATTCAACTCTTCTTGCATAGCAATTATCCAATCAGGATCATTCAAGGCTTCTTCAATCCTTTTTGGTTCTTCTTGAGACAGGAAGCTACTATACAAGCATTCATTTTGAGTTGCACTTCTAGTTTTGACACCATCATTTGCATCTCCAATTATTAATTCAAAGGGATGACTATTTGTCCATTTCCTTTGTGATGGTAAATTTGTCCTTGAAGATGATGCTTCATGATCATTGGAAGTGTTATGATCATTGTGATGTGATTGACTATTTGAGAACCCTCCCCCTGAGATGGACACTCTACTTGAAGATTGTTGAGCAGAGTTGATATCCATCGAATGATTATCAATTGATGTATTATCAGTTGATTGATGATTGTCAACTGATAAGTTATCTGTTGATGCATTGACATCAATTGATGGGAGGATTCTAGGTACTTGAACTCTTGTGATTTCCACATCATCATCACTATCTTCAATATTACTTGTGGATTCATTTTCAAAATGCAATAGATCATGAAATCCTTCATCAAACAACCCTTGAATTTTCTTGTCATAAAAAACTACATGCATAGATTCCATAACAATGTGTAATCTAAGATTGTAGACTCTGTATGCTTTGGTTGTTATTCCATATCCAACAAATATAGCTTCATCAGCTTTGGCTTCAAATTTTCCTAGATTTTCACCTTGATTTTTCAGTACAAAGCATTTGCAGCCAAAGACATGAAGAAAGTTAACTGTTGGCTTCTTGTCTTTCTTTATCAATTGATATGGAGTTTTGCCTTGAGGTTTATTGATCATGGAAATATTTTGAATGTAACAAGCAGTATTAATTGCTTCTGCCCAGAAGTATGTAGGAAGTTTTGCTTCTTCTAACATAGTTCTAGCAGCTTCAATCAAGGTCCTATTTTTCCTTTCAACTACTCCATTTTGCTGTGGAGTTCTTGGAGCAGAGAAATGATGAGTGATACCTTTTTCTTCACAGAATTCTCTCATGGTTGAATTCTTGAATTCAGTACCATTGTCACTTCTAAATTTCTTGACCTTCCATTCAGTGCCATTGTCAACATTCTTCACATGATTGATAATTAATTTGCTTGCTTCATCCTTAGAATGTAAGAAATATACCCATGAAAATCTTGTGAAGTCATCCACAATTACTAAGGCATATTTCTTTTTGGCAATTGACATGATGTTGACTGGACCAAATAAGTCCATGTGCAATAATTCCAGAGGCTTATCAATTGATGATTCAGACTTTGACTTGAATGATGCTTTTCTTTGTTTTCCCTTTTGACATGCATCACATAGTCCATCCTTGGTGAATTCCATCTGTGGAATGCCTCTAACCAGATTCTTTCTAACCAATAAATTCATGGCTTTGAAATTCAAGTGGGCTAGTTTCTTGTGCCAAATCTAACCAGACATGTCATTGAATTTACTTTTATAGAGAGAAAATTAGCCACATAGACATTCCCTTTTCTTTCTCCAGTTAAGAGAATTTCACCAGATTCTTTGTTGGCTATGATGCATGATTCAGTTGTAAACCACACACCATTACCATTATCACACAGTTGACTAATACTGAGCAAATTGTGCTTCAATCCATCAACTAGTGCTACAGGTTCAATGATAACATTTTCTTTTGCAATTGAGCCATATCCCAGAGTAAAACCTTTGCTGTTATCTCCAAAAGTAACTCCTGGGCCAGCCTTTTCCACAAACTTTGTGAGCAGGGACAAATCTCTAGTCATGTGCCTTGAACATCCACTATCCAAATACCAGAGATTTTTCTTCCTGTTTCCCTGCACACACATAAAACAATCAAGTTGCTTTTGGTACCCAAGTTGCCTTGGGTCCTCTTTTATTAGTTGCAGCTTGAGCCCCTGTTGTCAACTTAGGTTCCTTTTGTTTTGGTGGGTTTAAATCCACTTTATCTTTGGGAGTTGACTTTTGGGGCTTTGACACCTTAGAACTCATGGCATAATTTCCATGGATTTCATCATTTACATTAGGCATGTTCCATGGCATACCAGGCATGTTCATATTAGGATATGCAAAGAAGGGATTATACATGTATGGAACTTGTGCATAAGGCATATGAACATTAGGTGCAACCAAATTAGAAGACATGGCATTCATGAGCATAGGATTGGTAAACATGGCATTTGCAGTCATGGCATGTATATTTAAATCATTTGCAGATATAGAATTCTTTTCACTTTTGCATTGCATGGACAAATGATTTACACTACCACATTTAGCACATACCTTTCTAGGTGCATACATATCAGGAGTGTAATTATTGTGCTTATTTATGCCTACTTTACCATTCCTATTCTTTTTCTTTTTCTCAGACTTAGATAGAGAAATTTCCACAGGTGCTATCTTTTCTAATTTTTCTTTTAATTGTTTCTTGGATAATCTACCTATGTTGATCTTCTCAGTCTCAGTCTCAACTTGATTCTTGGTTTCCTTAACAAACTTAATAGGAGTGCTAAATTTGTTCTTTTTATTAGCCATTGATGATTTACTTGTCGATGGATGCTTATCGATTGATTCAGCATCAATCGATTGATAATCCTTATCAGTTGATGAAGGATTAGCAGTCGATTGATCTTTATCCATTGAAGTATCAGCCAATGACTTGCCTATTGATTTGGGGAGTTCTCCTAGAGTATCTACACCCTGAACATCAATAATTTGTTTGGCAGTTTTAGCAGACCTATTCCATTTGCTAATGGTTTCAATTTCTTCAGCTAATTGTTCTTTCAACAATTCTTCTCTTTTCAAACTGTTTACTAGTTCATTCCTAGCATCCTTTCTTTCCTGCTTAAATCTTTCTAAACAAACAAGTTCATTTTCAAGAAAAATATTTCTCTCAGTTAAGGCATCAATGGTGTTCTTTAACTTGAGATTTTCTTTGTTTAGAGATTTTAGAGTGACATGCAAATTGTACAGTTCATTAGACATTTCATTAATAGTACTATTGCATTCCTCAGATGTAAGCTCGGAAAAGTTGGTAGCTAGTACCTGATTAGATGCTGAACTAGCTTCTTCATCTTCATGATTGGCCATTAATGCAAGATTGACATATTCTTCAGAATCACTATCCTCAGCAGCCCAGTCCTTCTCCTCAGTTACAAAAGCCTTTTCTTTTTGTTTTAAAAGGTCAAAGTATTTCTTTTTATAATCAATACCCTCATATGACTTTGCCTTTTCTTGTTTTGGCTTCCTGCACTCACTTGAGAAATGACCAGCCAATCCACAGTTAAAGCATTTGAATTTAGATCTGTCAACCAGATTTTTATTTTGATTGTTGTTTCTAAACTGGGATCCAGGCCTTTGAGCATATGGATTCTTCTTGAATTTTAGCTTTGAAAATTTCCTTGTCAGAAATGCAAGGTGCTCATCAATCTCATCCAAATCATCCTGAGAGCATGTTTCATCTTCTTCACACTTGCTCTTTCCTTTTCTCTTGAATGATTCTTCAACAGCATCACCAGCCATCATGACTGACTCTTCTTCATACCCATTTTCCTTCTTCTCCTCATTTCCCTTGACTACTAAAGCCACAGTTTTCTCTTTTCTTTGATTCTTTTCAATCTCTTCATCTTGTTGGATTTCCAACTCATATGTCTTGAGAATACCATAAAGTTTCTCCAGTGTAAAATCCTTGAAGTCCTGAGATTGTCTAATGGAAACAGTCATTGGTTTCCATTCTTTTGGAAGAGATCTAAGAAATTTTAGATTTGTATCCTCAGTTGCATAAACCCTACCATATAGCTTCAATCCATTTAACAACTTCTGAAATCTGCTATAGGTGTCATTGATAGATTCTCCACTCTTGAAATGGAATGATTCATATTTTTGAATCAAGAGTTGCATCTTGTTTTTCCTTACTTGTTCAGTTCCTTCACACAGAGTTTGAAGTGTATCCCATACTTCTTTTGATGAAGTACAATTTATTACATTGTCAAACATATCTTTATCTAGACCATTAAACAGAATGTTCATGGCCTTCTTGTCTTTGAGTACTTCTTTTTCATCCTCTTCTGTGAACTCAGAAATAAGTTTTGGAACATGTCTGTCAAGTGCAGGAGTTCCATCAGGGTTTACACCTGTGACTAGCTTCATGGGAACATGAGGACCTTTTTCTATGCAGTTAACATAAGAAGGGTCGAGAGAAAGAAGATGCAGATACATTTTGACCTTCCATGGAAAATATTCATCTTTCTCTAAAACTGGAATTTTCACACCTGAATCTCTTTGACCCATATTGACTGTTCTTGATCTTTAAACTTTCTGTATGTTGAAAGCCTGCTCTGATACCAATTGTTATTCCTTAGAACAATGTCAATATTTGTAGAAGGGGGGGTTGAATACAAATATTAAAACTTTTTGTGTGTTCTAATATTTGTTCTTGATGATCGAAAGAATAAGAGAATAAGTTCGAACAAATTAATGCTGAAAAATAAAACTGAACAAAGAGATTTAAAATTATTGATGGATTGGTTTTTCCATCAATATATTTTTTTGCTCAATGCTCCTAGATTAGAAGAAACCTAGCTGCGTTTACAAGATTAGAAAACAAATCAACCGTTCTTACAAATGTGCTCTCAAGCTTGAACAGTTGATTAAGAAATATGTCTAACTTGTATGTTTTCTAATAATGCTTCCACACTTGTTTATATCACACAAGTATGTTTTTACAATTCCTAGAAAGAATAAAAACATTTAATCTATTCTAGAATTGCTTTTTATCTGTCTTTTCTGTCTGCCTTTTTCTATCTTTAGAAAGTTTTTACGGCTTTGGAAAAGACAATTTCTTTTTGAGTCTTCACAGTCTGTGCAGACTGTCTTCCATAGGTGTGCTTTTGTCTGTCAACTTGTCCACTTGCGTTGTCACAATCAACTGATATTTTATTGTTAAGCATATCGATCGATCCTTCCTTGTATTCATCAACTGATATTCTTCTTCGATTGATAAATGATGACTTATCAGTTGATGACTTCTCGATCGATAAATGATGACTTCTCGATCGGTATATGATGACTTCTCGATAGTTATATGATGACTTCTCGATTGGTGACTTATCGATCGATAGATGATGACTTCTCGATTGATGACTTATCGATCGATAGATTAATCGATGGGTCTTCATATCAGTTGATGGTCTTCAACCTTTGACTTGACTTTACATCAATTGATCCTCTATCCGTTGATGCCTCCATATCAGTTGATCATACTTCATTTGTACAATTTCCCTGTCTTCAAATAATTACAATTTGACAGCCTAAAATATACATCAGTTGATAACCAACATCAATCGACTCCAGTATCAGTCGATAGAAAATTATCAGTCGACTTAAAGCCATATCAATTGAGATAGACTAAGTACACCTATGTTACAATCCAAATTATCAGTTGATTCAAATAAACACTTCAACTGATAAATGGTTTCCTGATCAATTGATATTTATAACTTTCATATCAATTGATCAGTTACAACAAATAAAATTTCTATGATTCTAAGATTAATGTTATCATCAAATCTCATGTAGATTCCTAACAATACAGCCTTCTATGTTCTCATGTAGATTAAGCTGCCAATGAGTTTCTAGGAAGAAGTAATCAATACAGCCTGCTATGTTCTGAACAGGGTGATAATCAGACCTATCTTAAACAAAACTCCATATGAGGTGTTGAGAGATAAAAGATCAAACATTGGATACTTTAATGTTTTTGGATCCAAATGTTTTGTGCTTAAAAAGTTTGAAAGGGACGGTAAATTCGATGCCAAATCATATGAATCTATTTTTGATAGATATTCTTTAACTAGTCATGCATATCGTGTTTATAATTTAAAGAAATATGTAGTTGAAGAATCTATTGATGTTGTCTTTAAAGAACCTAACAATGATCTTCCAAGGGACGAGGATGATGATGATACAGGTGATAAAGAAAATATAAGGCATGGAAAGAAAACTGTTACAAAATCTGGAAACAAGCAAGTTGAAATCCCAACAAAGCAAGCTGCTACAGAAACTACTGCAACACAGTTAGAAAACCAGCAAACTGGCACAATATCTCAGCATGCTATAGCTGAAGTCTCAGTTGATGATCTTATTGATAAACTATCAAAACTAACTCTAGGAGGGTCACAAACTCCTGTTGTGAGGACTTCATGTTAGGGATTGTGGTACTATCAATGTAATCAACTAATAATTACTTAGATTAATTAGAAATTAACTAAGTAAATCATACTGTCATATATACATTGACAGTATGTTTAATTGTCACTTGTAACAGTATGTTCCTAAGCCAAGTAGGTGACAACATGTTTAGATAGTTACTGTCATGTACAAATGTAATAAAATGATCTATGAAGTAGAAGTTCACACAGTGTTCATGCACAGCATGGATCAAATTATTGACAGTAACTTTCTACAAACTAAAGCCTACGACAGCATGTTCAAGTGACAACATCCTTTGGAACAGACGACAACAACTATTCCTTGACAGTAAACTTGACGGAGATTGAAGAATCAAAGACAACAAGTTTTCTGACAGTAGCTTTGGCGGAAAGAGTTGACAGTATGTTTGGCGGAAGAATTGACAGCAACTTTGTTCGACAGCATGTTTATCAGGATAGTCGACAGCATGTTTTGCGGGATCCTTGACAACAACTTTAGATGACAGTATGTTTCAGAAGAAGATCAGGATCAACAGCAACATATGCAGAGACGAAGTTACTGTCACCAAAGAGAAGCAAAAGGTTGACAATAACCTTTTGGTGAAGCTGACATTCTGTTTCAAGAAGCAGACTAGGTAAAGGTCTTTCATGGATTGATCTTGACAACTCAACCTAGTCTGTCAAGACTACTACTGCAACTTGAGGTAAAGTAAGCATAAAGGTGAAGCATGCTCGTGGAGTCAAGAATGTCAAATCCTCTCAGAGCAACTTTATCTACATATGGAATGAAGATAGACTTGAGAAGAAAAAGTATTGTTTCTATTTCAAGTATTGTCCAGGAAACAAGGGAAAACAAACTTGTAAGTGAGGTGGGTTTTTCAATATAAAAACACATACCTCACAAACACTTTCTATGATGCAACTGAGCTTAACTTTTCTCAAGCATAGAAAACCTTAGCATTCTTGTTATTGTTTCTATTTGAAGCTGGAAATATCTTCTAGACAGTTGTAGCAACAAAAATTAATAAAATTAATTTTTGAAGTATATCACCTTGTGTTTTAATCTGTTTTCTGCTGTTTGCATTAGTACTTGGTATTATCTCTTTTGTTTTGTTGTTAGCAAAAAGTGATAAATTATCAAGTTGCATTCAACCCCCCCCTTCTGCAACACTCATACTGTCTAACACTTCAGTACCTATTCAGGTTGATCAAGAGGAAATTGCTCAAAACAGTCTACCAAAAGCAACAAGAACATTGAAGAACCATCCACCAGAATTAGTAATTGGTGATATAATAGATGGTATCAAGACAAGGCGAGGAAAAGCAAATTTTTGTGCTTATGCTATTTTTCTAGCTCAAGAAGAACCCAAAAATGTTCATGAAGCACTCGAAGATTAAAATTGGACAATGGCTATGCAAGAAGAACTCAACCAATTTGAAAGGTGTGATGTTTGTGAATTGGTCAAACCTCCAAAGAATGCATCAGTTATTGGAACAAAATGGGTATTTAAAAATAAGCTTGATGAAGAAGGAGTAATCACTCGCAATAAAGCAAGATTAGTGGCTCAAGAATACAAATAGGAAGAGGGAATTGACTTTGATCAAACTTATGCTCTTGTTACTCATTTGGAATCCATCAGAATGCTACTTGCAAATGCATGCTACAAGAAAATCAAGCTATTTCAGATGGATGTCAAAAGTGCTTTTTTGAATGGCTTGCTAAAAGAGGAAGTTTATGTAAAACAGCCTCCTGGATTCAAACATGAATAGTATCCAGATTATGTCTGCAAGCTCAAGAAAGCTCTTTATCGCTTAAAATAAGCTCCAAGATCATGGTATAAAAGGATCAATAAGTTCCTCATTAAGAATGGTTTTGTACGAGGTAAAATCAATCTTACTCTATTTATAAAAACTCTTAATGGTGATATCTTAGTAGTTCAAATATACGTAGATGATTTTATTTTTGGATCTACTAATGATGAACTTTGTGAGTGTTTTTCTAAGTGCATGCACAGTGAGTTTGATAAGAGCACGATGAGAGAAATCAATTATTTCTTTGGTCTTCAAATCAAACAAACCAAAGATGGTATCTTTGTGATTCAAACAAAATATGTGAAGGAGCTACTGAAAAGATTTGAATTTGAATCTGTCAAGTCAAAATATACACCAATGACTCAGAACAATAAGCTATTTTCAGATGAATCGGGTAAAAGTGTGGATATCATAAAATATAGAGGTATGATTGGATTCTTGCTATATTTAACAGCTTCTAGACCTGATATCATGTATAGTTTATAAGTTTATGCTAGATTTCAAGCTAACCCCAATGAATCTCACTTGAATTCTATTAAAAGAATTTTTAAGAATTTAAGTGAAACCATTTCTCTTGGCTTGTTCTTTCCTATCACAAATACATTTGATCTTATGGGTATAGTGATATAGATTATGCAGGTTCATAAACTGATAGAAATAGTACAAGTCGTATTTGTAATTTTCTTGGCCAAAGCTTAGTATGTTGGCAAAGCAAAAAGCAAAATTCTGTTGCTTTATCTACAACTGAGGGAGAATATCTAGCTGCTGGAAGTTGTTGCTCTCAAATTTTGTAGATGATTCAAGCACTCAAGGATTTTGAAATCAAATGTGAGAAAGTTCTAATTTATTGTGACAACACATGTACAATAAATATCTCAGAAAATTATGTACTACATTTAAGGACCAAGCATATTGATGTAAGACATCACTTCTTGAGAGATAATGTATCTAAAGGTAAAATAAATATGGTCTATGTACCAACTAAGTATCAATTAGATGATATTTTCACAAAGCCTCTACCTGAAGAAAGATTCATTATTCTTCGAAGAAAATTGGGTATATTCCGGTACGTAGCTTCCTATTTTTTACTGCACCTTAGCAAACTGTCATGACTTATTTTGTACTTGTGTGTTTTATTTAAAATTTAAATTTCAAAATTCTCATTCAACTGTACATATGTGTCAATTGTCTCGGTAGTCATTATATTTTCATTCATATGCTAAAATTATGTGCTTAATTGATAAACATGCAGTCATTTTAATATTTTGATTTAATCAAATTATTAGATGCCTTATTTGCTAGACTGATTATTTGCATTATTTGATTTTATTTGAATTTTGGGGACGAGTAGACATATATTGCTCCTAAATTCACTCCTAAAATTATCAAATTGGGATTTATTTGAGAAAGACATTTTAGGCGAATTGGACTCCTCAGCATCCGTGTTATATTCAATTGTGTGGAAATACAATCGGTCACATATGACAATTCTCTTATTCACTTTACAAAATTTCAAAAATAAATGGCAATGGCGAATACTAGAAACCAGAAAACAATAGCAATGGCGAATATTAGAAACCAGAAAACACCCACCACTACTTCGAAGAAGAAGGGCAAGTGTGTTCTAGAGGAACCAGTGTTTATCGAGGATGTGTGTGAGGAATAAATGGATTCGTTCGATGAAGCTAGTGATGATAACATTTCTACTGATGGGTATACTGGGACGCCGTTGATGAAAAAACCATGGATTGTAGTGCAGTTTACTTCTAAATATTTGGAATCTCGTTATTAGAAGTTCAATATTGGTCATCATGTAATTATTTCTGATAAGCCTCTATCTATCGAACTGGCTCAGAAATCACAAGTTGATTTATTTGATGATATTGGTATACTGCCTATTATCGAGTTACCCACTGCATGCTATGTTGGGTTCCGAGGCATAAAACGCGGCGGATTAAACGTAAATATAACGAAAATTTCGGAACCCTAAACGCAGGATCATGTATAAGCGGACTGATTATTGTGAAACGGAATCATACCTTTACTTGGTCTTGACTTTCACGAACTCAACGGAGATCCTAGCTTTCACGACTTGTGTCTTCCTCTCAAAAACACCTCTATGGTATCCACACGAGCACCTTCAAGAGCGTCTCACGATCTTGATTACGGAATGGATGTACTAGCCTCCTTTGATGATTTCGAATTCTGCCTTTTCTCTCTGCCTTTGCTGCTGCTAGGGTTTTGTTTTTCTCAAAAAACGTAACCCTTATTAACCCTACATTATCTATTTATAATGGTTGGTTAATAGGCCCATAATAGCAACCCATAACAGCAAAGCCTAACCCATGTAGGTTTAGGATTAAATAATAAAACCGAATTTTATTATTTAATTAATAACTAAGTCACACTTAATTATTAATGGCAGAATTCAAATTCGAATTTATATTATTTCAATTAATTAAGTCTCACTTAATTAATATAATAAAATTCAAATAATCATCAATTAATTTAAATCTATAATTTAAATTAATTATTCCTTTAAGTACTCTATGTGTGTGACCCTATAGGCTATTATTTAATTAGCAATAATTTTATTCTCCAATAAAATTATAAACAATGAGCGGTATCTAGTAATACATCATTGCTACCCAATTAAATAATAATTAAATCGTGATTCGATAAAACCTTTCGTGATTAATGTTTCAGTGTAATATAATCCCTTTAACCATATATATTATAGATTAAACTCGAGGCATGTATTTAGTCATCCTCTTCAACATTTAATCCGGGTTTACTTGATCCATGAGTAGACTATGAAAACAAATCATTATTTGAGCACGGCCATGCATTTTATAGTCTCACTCAATCAAGAGGCCAATAATATCTCTCCTAATTATAGGAGGGTTAAATCCTTTATCTATCATTCATATTTCTCATACGACTCATGATATACCCGATGTCCACTTTTATCATCACCCGGTCAAAGATAACTTTTAATGTAGTCAAAGTATATTAATCCTCGTATAGAAATATAATGATCTCAAGTCAAAGGATCATTACACCATTATCACTGCGAGTCTTTCTTATGACTTTATTAAACATGAAGAATCTCACTATGGGTCTGTCCAGTATCATGTACTCCTACATGTACCTATGTATTGACTTTAGTATCCCCATACTTATAACCAATGAGATGTGGTTATCTGTCAAACAACATACTAGTCTATTTATGTATTATTATTGTCCTATAATAATAATACTCGACTAGGGACATTTAAGAATATGATCTATTATATAATCTCAAGTTCAAGTCATGTACTAAACTATACAATGTGTATCATGATTCTAAGGACATTTATTATGCTAACAAATATATAGCAGTAATTAAAGTCATAATAAATACGTTTATTGAATAATCAATTGACATAAAGGTTTATCAAAATAAACATTGTATTGTCTCTAGGGCACCTACACCAACAATCTCCCACTTGCACTAGAGCCAATCACTCATGTATCTAATACCCATGGAACTAGTGTGACCGTCGTGCTTCTTCTGCGACAAGCCTTTGGTCAGTGGGTCTGTAATGTTATCATTTGTGTGCACTTTACATATGTGTATGTCACCCCTTTCATTAATCTCTCGAATGAGGTGATATCTCCTGAGTATGTGTTTGGTTCGGGAGTGAGCTCTAGGTTCTTTAGCCTGTGCAATGGCTCCATTATTATCGCAGTATAGATCAATGGGATCTGCGATCGATGGAACCACTCCCAAATCAGTAATGAATTTTCGAATCCAAACAGCTTCCTTAGCCGCTTCACAAGCTGCAATGTACTCAGCCTCCATTGTAGAATCAGCTATTGTTTCTTGCTTTGAACTCTTCCAACTTACAGCACCTCCGTTTAGACAAAACACAAAACCAGACTGTGATACAGTATCATCCCCGTCTGTTTGGAAACTTGCATCGGTGTAACCCTTTTCAACCAGTTTCTCCTCTCCTCCATACACCAAGAATGAATCTTTAGTCCTTTTCAAGTACTTTAGAATATTCTTGACAGCCGTCCAGTGACCTTCACCTGGATTAGATTGGTATCTGCTCGCCATGCTTAAAGCATACGAAACATCTGGGCGAGTACATACCATCGCATACATGATGGATCCAATTGCTGAGGCATTTGGAACCTTACTCATGCGGTCCTTGTCATCCAATGATTTCGGACACTGATCTTTAGAGATCGTTATCCCTTGAGACACGGGGACATATCCCCTTTTTGTATTTTGCATACCAAAACGATGCAAAACCTTATCGATGTATGTACTCTGACTTAGACCGATCATCCTTCTAGATCTATCCCTATAGATCCTCATTCCTAGAATGTATGATGCTTCTCCTAAGTCTTTCATAGAGAAGTTGCTCCCTAACCAAATCTTAACAGCCTTGAGAGAATGTATGTCATTCCCCATTAGTAGTATGTCATCAACATACAGTACTATGAATGCCACATGGCTCCCACTAACCTTCTTGTAAACACAAGGTTCATCTTCGTTTTGAACAAATCCATACTCTTTGACTGTTTCATCAAAACGGATATTCCATCTCCTAGAGGCTTGCTTCAATCCATAAATGGATCGACGTAATTTACATACCTTGCTAACATTCCTTGGATCGACAAAACCTTCAGGTTGTGTCATATACACATCCACATCCTCTTCAAGGATTCCGTTAAGGAAGGCTGTTTTGACATCCATTTGCCAGATTTCATAATCATGGAATGCTGCAATAGCAAGCAAAATCCTTATGGACTTGACCATAGCCACTGATGAGAATGTCTCATCATAGTCAATACCATGAATTTGTCTGAAACCTTTTGCAACCAGCCTTGCTTTATAGGTCTGAACATTTCCATCCATGTCAGTTTTCTTCTTGAAAACCCATTTGCACCCTATGGCTTTTACCCCTTCAGGTGGATCAACCAAAGTCCATACTCGGTTTTCGTACATGGAATCCATCTCGGATTTCATGGCTTCTAGCCATCTCTTAGAGTCTGGACTGTTCATAGCATCTTGGTATGTGAGAGGCTCATCTTCATCTATGAGCATCAAATCACCACATTGAGTCAAGAGAAATCCATATCTCTCTGGCTCATGGCGAATTCTACCAGTTCTACGAACAACCTGTGTTTGTTGAGCATTATCATTATCTTGCTCCTGTTCCACTTCAGGTTCAATATTATTTTGTGGTTCTCGATCTTCATCGAGGTCTATAGTTCTCCCACTGTTTCCTTTGGAAACAAAATCTCTTTCCATGAAAACAGCGTCTCGAGCAATAAACACCTTCTGCTCAGAAGGACTATAAAAATAATACGCCTTTATTTCTTTAGGGTATCCCATAAAATTGCACTCTTCAGATTTAGGTCCAAGCTTGTCAGATACTTGACGTTTCACAAACGCCTTGCATCCCCAAACTTTCATAAAGTTCATGCCTGACCGTTTCTTCTCCCATATCTCATATGGAGTCTTTTGAACCTTCTTATTAGAAACACGGTTAAGTGTGAAAGCCGCTGTTTCTAGAGCGTAACCCCAGAAACTAATTGGAAGATCTGCATGACTCATCATCGATCGCACCATGTCCAACAAGGTGTGATTTCTCTTCTCTGAAACTCCATTCCATTGAGGTGTACCTGGCGGAGTGAGTTGTGATACAATACCACACTCCTTTAAATAATCTTTAAATTCTGTGCTCAAGTATTCTCCTCCACGATCAGATCGTAAGATTTTAATACTTGTGCCTCCGCCAATTTGCTTCTCTACTTCAGCCTTGTATTCTTTGAACTTTTCAAAAGAATCGGATTTATTCTTCATAAGATATACATATCCATATCTACTGAAATCATCAGTAAATGTTATGAAGAAGTAGTAGCCTCCTCTAGCCATCACACGTATTGGGCCGCATACATCACTATGTATTAGCTCCAGATGTTCAGTGGCCCTTTGACCCTTACCAGTGAAAGGGGCTTTAGTCATTTTACCAAGCAAACAAGATTCACATTCTTGGTATGATTCAAAATCAAACTTATCCAAATATCCATCCTTATGTAATTTGGATATGCGTTTCTCATTTATATGGCCTAGACGACAATGCCAGAGGTATGTTTGATTTGAGTCATTAACTTTAAGTCGTTTGTTTTCTATATTACAGACAGGATTATCTAAGTCAAGAACATATAAACCATTAAACAAACGCGCAACACCATAGGTTAAATCATTCAAAGCAAAAGAGCAACTGTTGTTCTTTATTGTAAACGAAAAACCTTTCTTGTCCAAACAAGAAACAAAAATAATGTTTCTACGAATCGCAGGCACGTAATAACAATTTTCCAGTTCTAAAACTAGCCCAGAGGGCAAAGATAAATAATATGTTCCTACAGCTAAAGCAGCAACTCTTGCTCTATTGGCAACTCGTAGGTCCATTTCTCCTTTAGCCAATGTCCTACTTCTCTGCATTTCCTGCACATTTATACAAATGTGAGAAGCACATCCAGTATCCAATACCCAAGATGTAGAAATAGACAGATTGACTTCTATAACATATATACCTGAACTAGAAGCTTGCTCAACCCTCTTCTTCTTCAGATCCTCCAAGTAAATTGAACAGTTTCTCTTCCAGTGACCAGTTTTCTTACAGTAGTGACATTCACCCTTAGCGACCCCACCTTTAGGCTTTAAAGCCTGTTTGGGACCTGACTTTGGCTTGGGTGTAGAATTAGAACCTGTCTTCTTCTTACCCTTCCACTTGCCTTTCCCTTTAGCCTTACCTTTATTGCCCACCATCAGTATGAGAGCAGGTTCAGCCGTCTTCATGTTGGTCTCATATGTTCTCAACATAGCCAACAATTCAGTAGGTGTTTTGTCAAATTCATTCATGTTGTAGTTGTTGGGTTCCGAGGCATAAAACGCAGCGGATTAAACGTAAATATAACGAAAATTTCGGAACCCTAAACGCAGGATCATGTATAAGCGGACTGATTATTGTGAAACGGAATCATACCTTTACTTGGTCTTGACTTTCACGAACTCAACGGAGATCCTAGCTTTCACGACTTGTGTCTTCCTCTCGAAAACACCTCTATGGTATCCACACGAGCACCTTCAAGAGCGTCTCACGATCTTGATTACGGAATGGATGTACTAGCCTCCTTTGATGATTTCGAATTCTGCCTTTTCTCTCTGCCTTTGCTGCTGCTAGGGTTTTGTTTTTCTCAAAAAACGTAACCCTTATTAACCCTACATTATCTATTTATAATGGTTGGTTAATAGGCCCATAATAGCAACCCATAACAGCAAAGCCTAACCCATGTAGGTTTAGGATTAAATAATAAAACCGAATTTTATTATTTAATTAATAACTAAGTCACACTTAATTATTAATGGCAGAATTCAAATTCGAATTTATATTATTTCAATTAATTAAGTCTCACTTAATTAATATAATAAAATTCAAATAATCATCAATTAATTTAAATCTATAATTTAAATTAATTATTCCTTTAAGTACTCTATGTGTGTGACCCTATAGGCTATTATTTAATTAGCAATAATTTTATTCTCCAATAAAATTATAAACAATGAGCGGTATCTAGTAATACATCATTGCTACCCAATTAAATAATAATTAAATCGTGATTCGATAAAACCTTTCGTGATTAATGTTTTAGTATAATATAATCTCTTTAACCATATATATTATAGATTAAACTCGAGGCATGTATTTAGTCATCCTCTTCAACATTTAATCCGGGTTTACTTGATCCATGAGTAGACTATGAAAACAAATCATTATTTGAGCACGGCCATGCATTTTATAGTCTCACTCAATCAAGAGGCCAATAATATCTCTCCTAATTATAGGAGGGTTAAATCCTTTATCTATCATTCATATTTCTCATACGACTCATGATATACCCGATGTCCACTTTTATCATCACCCGGTCAAAGGTAACTTTTAATGTAGTCAAAGTATATTAATCCTCGTATAGAAATATAATGATCTCAAGTCAAAGGATCATTACACCATTATCACTGTGAGTCTTTCTTATGACTTTATTAAACATGAAGAATCTCACTATGGGTCTGTCCAGTATCATGTACTCCTACATGTACCTATGTATTGACTTTAGTATCCCCATACTTATAACCAATGAGATGTGGTTATCAGTCAAACAACATACTAGTCTATTTATGTATTATTATTGTCCTATAATAATAATACTCGACTAGGGACATTTAAGAATATGATATATTATATAATCTCAAGTTCAAGTCATGTACTAAACTATACAATGTGTATCATGATTCTAAGGACATTTATTATGCTAACAAATATATCGCAGTAATTAAAGTCATAATAAATACGTTTATTGAGTAATCAATTGACATAAAGGTTTATCAAAATAAACATTGTATTGCCTCTAGGGCACCTACACCAACAATAGTTTATGATAAACTGGGTGAATTTGTTGTTCAAAGAATTCATGATTAGGTCAATACCAATTTCCTGAATAATCGGGAAACCCAAAGTATCAAGATACTCAATGTAACCAATCATCTTCAGAACATGTGGGCCAACTAGTTCACTTGCCCCTTGTTTGCAATTAAAAAATGACTTGCTCGTGTTGAACCTTTCTTGACGAGTTTGGCTTGCAAACATTCTTTGCAAGTGCTCATAGATAGTATATGCATCCATATGCACATGTTGTCTTTAAAGCTCAGCACTCATAGTTGCCAACATAAGACATGCAACATCAGTTGCATCATTCTCATCCTTTGTGTGGGCCGCTCGTTCCTCAACAGTAGCGCCCTCAGGAAGGGGACCTGCCGGAGGAATATCAATGACATGAAGCTTGCGCTCCTGCCTGAGGACAATCCTCAAATTCCTTTGCCAGTCTAGGAAGTTGTTTCCTCCTGTCAGCTTATCCTTCTCAAGGACAGATCGTACGGATAGTGTGTTTGTGTTGTTTGTCATTATTTGGTATCTACAATGATAAAAGCACAAAATTAAACATTAGATTGTCTGAGTTATTTATTATGTTCAAATGATTATGATACATTCATAATATATCTCCCACTATTTTTATCAAATTAATAACCCTTACTATTAATTTGGAAAGTATATCCCATAATTCTTTCTAGTGAGCCAAGATCCATATTTCGTCATGTCTTAAGTCAACCACTGGAAGTCCTTAAGAATGATTATTTAGGTAGACAACATTTGTCAATTATATCATATATAATTCTTGGATAGTTTGGTGAGCAACGATTGATCTTATCTATCTAATAGATTTTTTAACCAAACTCTATGCTTCTAAGTTCATAATGGTTGAATATAACCGTTTACTTTCACCTTATTATGACGACTGAAAGGGGAGATAGGAGTGAAGGGAAGTAACTCACTGCACTTTCATGTGTACTAGAAATGCTAAATGTAATCTCTGTGTAATGGTTGATGATAACTCAACAATAGAACAGGACATGTAATAATATGCAGGTGCAAAGAAATCTTGGATCACAAAGTTCAGTTAAGACAAAGTATCAAAGGATCATCTACAGACTTGAAGCTCACTGGAAGAAGTTCATTAACATGTTCATGCCTCAGTGGAGAATAAAAGATATTGACATCTATTCAAGGATGTGGAAGCTACAAAAGATTGTCTTAGTCTATGAAGATTTTAGTGCATTACAATCGAAGCTACAAGTAAGGTTTGCAAAGAAGAATGTGGAATCATGTTCCGAATCAAGAGCCCTTATCAAGACTAGTCACTTATGAACCAGACCGTTGCATAAAGTGTCAGGACATTGGAGGCAAGCTCTCGTCGGTTAATATGGTTTTAATCATTCTAAAGTTGTTGGTTTTCTTGAGTCATGTGGAGGATCAACAAAGGTGGTAAATCAGTGTTAGAGAAATGTCAGCCTAATGGATAAGGAACAGACAGCACAACCTGATTGGATCTTACTAAAGCTTCACAGATTAGAAGGCCAAATACTTGGACGTGGTGGAGTCACGTATACGGGGCCAAATATTTGGATAAGGAAGTCTACACAAATTGAAGAATGGAATGAAAATATTTAATTTAATTAAATAAAGTATTTATTTAATTATTTATATATTTTATAAATAAAGATATTCTTTATTTATATTTTATATATTTATTAAATATTACTTTTGCATTAAATATTTCCAAAGGCATGCTTGCACATGACTTTGAAGATATGATTTGAGTGGACAAAAGTAAAAGGTGGAAAAAGTAAAAAGCTACACCTTTTTCTATAATAAAAGAAGAAACTCAAGTCTCAAGTTTAAGGTGGTCAGGGTGAGTATTCGGAAGAAAAAAAAGAAGAAAAAGGGGAGAGAGAAAAATTATTTTTCTCTCCTCCATGGCCGAACTAGATCTTGAATATTTTAGAGCCATGATTTTCTTTATTACACCACTCCTCTATCTTTCTATTGTAAACACTTGTTAAATCTTGTATAGAAGATAGGGTTGATTTTTGTCTCCTAGATCTACAAAATGTAATAGTTTTAGAGGAGACAAAAATCACTTCTTTGTTGTGTTCTTGAGCTTATGTTCTTGAACTTGTTTGTAGCATCTACCCCACTTCAATGAATATAAAGTTATATTCTTGGATCTTGTTGTGTTATGTATTTTGGATGATTTACCGTTCATTATCTTGGTTATTTTAATGGTGTTCTTGAGGTTGAAGAAGATGATGAACAGTACCCGGGTTTGAACCAAAGTAATTTTTATGTTGTCCCAAAAATAATTAATAGTCATATTTTTAATTTGTGAATCGTATTCACCCCCCCTCTACGATCTCCGGGACCCAACAACGACTCAGTTAAGTTTGACCCAATGATACAACGGCCGAATATAACCGTTTATATTCGTCGCATCTCACCACGATAGATAGGAGTCCCCTGCCACTGACAGTCTTTCCCCTAATCGATCTAGGATTCGATGAGTGTTCATTCATTGGAAAGCATCCGATTAAAACTTAATATTTTGTTAAGGGGTTTAGAAAATTTACGACGATCATGATCACATTATGAAGAGATCCTCAATTTTTCCTTGAACTAAATATTTCAAATTGACATCTTAAATTGTTCATTTCCCAGGTAGATGGAGGATACCAGTGGTCACACTTAAAACCCATTAGCCTTACGAATACGCATATCCGTTTTTGTCAGAAAATCCCAATTATGGACATCAAAATCCATATTCAATTCCGTGTTTTAAAAATCCATATTTCATAAACACAAGAATCTCATGATCGTTTGTTAATTTTAAAATCTTAAATCGTTACAGATTTTATCTTGTTTAGCATGGCAAGCATGGCATGGGTGACGTATCTAATACATGCATACATCATTAATCTAATTAAAGCATGCATCTTCTACTCTACACATACATTCATACATCAATATGTAAAGTGCAGTATGTAAACGTGCTTAGTTCGACTTGGATGTTCGAGATAGGATGTTCGACTTGGATGTTCGAGATAGGATGTTCGAGATAAGATGTTCGACTTGGATGTTCGTCTTGGATGTTCGAGATAGGATGTTCGACTTGGATGTTCGAGATAGGATGTTCGAGTTGGATGTTCGAGATAGGATGTTCGAGATGGAATCTATGTAGAACATTCCTATGTAGAATTTCTACTTAGAAGGCGGTTTCTACATGACACATAGCTACATAGCATAATTTTTATTTAAAATAAAAATTGTTTTTCTCTCAAATTGTTTTTAGTTTAATAATTGATTTAATAATTAAATTTGAATTTAATTATTTAAAATATTTTGGAAATAATTTTTAAATTTAAATAATTTATTTTTCAAGTTTATTTTACATCTTGGAAAACATTTTATTTTTTTTTAAATTTTAGAGTCAAATATTTTATATTTTTAACATTCTTAATTAAGAATTTTATTAATTTGAAAACTAAAATTAATCTTAAAATCCAATTTAATTTCTTTTGAGTTTAATATTCTTAAAAGTATTTTGAGAATTATTTTTGAGGTTTAATAATTTATTTTTCATAAAACTTTAATTACAAATTTTATAAAACTCTTTGGAAAATATTTTTTGGATTGAAATAATTTATTTTCATGAACATTTTAAATGTTTTGAAAATTTAGTATTTCTATTTCAAAATTATTTTTTCGAGTTGTTTTATTTTAATTATAATTTAAGCTTGGAAGTTTTAATTATAAATCTCATAAAACTTTTTGGAAAATCATTTTGGTTGAAATAGTTTATTTTCAAGAATATCTTAGATGACTTGAAAATTTATTATTTTTATATCAAACTTATATTTTCAATCTGTTTTATTTTAATTATAATTAAAACTGTTTTGGATTATAAATTCTATAAAATTCTTTGAAAATTAATTTTGATTTGAAATAATTTCTTTTTCAGGATTATTTAATATACCTTGAAAAATTTGTTATCTCTATATCAAAACTTTCTTTTCGAATTATTTTATTTTATTTATAATTTGAAATTGAGAAATTTATTATTATTTATAAAAAAAAATGCATTTTCAATTTATTTTGATTACTTAAATTCCTAAAAAATTAAATACTTCTGGTTGAACAAAATGTTTTATTAAACGAAACAACAGGAGTTGATTCTTCGTTCGTTGAGGACAAACGAACTGACTGAAGAACATTCTAATGGAGTTGAGACCTGATCTTACCATTGGAGATGTATTTCTACATCGGTCTACTCAGTGGATCATTTGGTTAATGAAAGGGGATTAGTTCATTTAGGGAAGAGTCTTCGATCAGTGGTTTTCGAATCAATATCTGAAGAATTTGGGATTTTGAAAAGGAATTCAGTTTAATGGTCAAAGAACCAAAACAACAATTGAAGATTTGGTTAAAGGACATCAGTGGCAGAAATACACAAGGTTTGATTATCACTGACATATGATAATCAAGGGGTTATTGCACACATACAAAGAAGAGTGATCTTTTCAAGCAGAACATGAGACATTCTATGTCGGGGTCTTTAAGCAGAACAATCAGGTATCAATTTGGGTTGAAGCAGGAACATCATTGGTTATTGAGGTCAAATGCAAGGATACTTTCATGAGTGTCAGTAGAATGGAAATTGATTTGGATCAATTGATTATCACTCGAGATGGAATGCTAAGCATCACTCAGGTATACTTTCTAACTAGTTTATACTTGTTTGATTCAATTATAGAGTATTAAGTGCTGAACTGCATTATATTATAAGTTTGATGTAATGCATGTCTCACCTTGATTTCTATATAAATTAGATAACTTATGCTAGTTTGTTAGTGTTGCTTGTTTTTCAGTATTTGACTTCATGATTAGATCTTATGTGATTTAATGCTTGCTTTACGATAATTGATCATGTTAGCATATAGAGTCTTAGGTATTTGTAGGGGTACATTTACCGGAAAGAGTATTTGCTGCATGCTAAGTGCCTTGATGTTTACATTGTCAATAATCTGTTTATACTCGCATGGTTGTATTAAATGCTATATTTGATCATGTGCTTGTTAAGATAAGTTTGTTTCTAATTTGGGAATTGCCTAGGGGTCAGTATAATAAACCATGAATTAAATTTTTAAATTTAAATTGACTCAGGTAATTAGAGATAATATAATGTTAAAGTGAACAACAAAGGTGATTTAGAAGAATTAGGAATCTGAGTGATTGATTCTTCTATGACTACATATATGTACGACATGATTCTTATAGAATGCTAGTCCACCTTAAGTTAGGTTGGGATCACTGAGCTCATAGCCAAGACTACTTGTTGAGGCTGATAAAGATGAGGAGTGATCAGTCAAATAAGAATGAGCATGTTGAACTTGAATGCTTTGTTGTTAACTATGTTTAAAAATATCTCTAACCCTTGGACTCAATCAAATTGAGGACCACGTGTCTTAATCATTTGTGAATGCAGAGTATCTTTCAACATGTACAAGTTATATATCTCTGACATTTTCATGTTCGAGGCATGTAACTACTTTTGCTTTGGTATTCAAATGGTTAGGCAATGTTACCTATTTTTCTTGAATGATCTGAAGCACAATATTAAGGAAGACCTAGGGAATTCTTTGCGAAGGGTTTCCTAATATCAGTTCGAGGATGAACAATATTGATCGGGGTCAAGAGAAATAGAAGCTCACTCTACTGGAAGTGAGGTTATTGCTGACACGAAATGTAATGCTTATGATGAAGTCAACTATTCGTTGAAGTTTATCAGAATGGAGTTAGCTGCAACAACAAGTGATGCTCTCACACTTGGTTTATCAACTAATACTTGGTTTATCAAGATAACGGATTCGACGGTAAAGATGAAGTTGGTGAGAAAGGACTACTTCTAATGAAATTCTTTTAAGAAGGACATTAGTGAAGTATGTCAGTTGAAGGGAAGTCAAGTCAAAGGCTACCCCATTTAGTTTTGGTGTTTGTTCATGCATTCGATAGATGAAGCATCTCAGTTATTAATCACATTCAAAGGATTAGGCAGATTGCTGTAAGAACACTTTGAGGGCATGTAATGGAATCTGTTGACGAACGAAGTTCTATGTTATGTCTGCACTACAAGGAGTATTCTAGAGTAAAGTTCAGTTTCCGGACTTCATGACCAAATGGAGGAGTTAATAGGGAAATCCAGACCTTGAGTGGAATTACAAGGATAATGGATAGACTTAAGGTTTCCTATTCATTACGGCTGAATCAGTTGACACAGCAAGTCTAATCAACAAATGTAAAGAGAAGACATCAAGTAAGATTAATCATGCCTGAAGTCACATGGTGTGATGGAAGGCTATCTTATTTGGAGTTAAGAGCTTACACAGAGTCTGTGATTGATTTAAGATGATCTAGATGCAGTGAACATCATCATCAAGCTCCCTAGCATTCGTTTGATTTTAGCTCTGAATTTCTAAAGGTTGACATCCTGTTTAGGGCTCAAGATCAGATGACACCAGATGAAGAAAAGCTGCAAGCAGCATCACAGGGGGAGCATCAGTAAGTTGGATCAACTAGTCGTGTTTGATGTTCAAAGGCTAGCAGTGCTCATTGAGTAAGAGTTGAGATTCTTAGGAACACTGAGTGATCCAGATTGAGTGATTGCATATTAGAAAGGAAATTGTCAATTTAAAGATAATGCAAGATGATCTCAATCATATTTGAAGAACACTACTCTACCCACTGAATATCTAAGGAAACATTAAGGACACATCTGTCATGACAAAGGGTTTTGTGTAACAACATTTCCTAGAGTCAGTTCTTGATGAATTTGGGTAGTAGAGTAGTGATTGGTAGTGTCGTGCATGTATTAGAGTATTTCATTGGTTTTTCTGAGTGAATTCAATGAAGATTGAAGATGCACTAACTAATCAAGATTGAGTAGGGTTTGAATCAAGGAACTAACTCAATTAAACCAGAGGCAGATACACTTAGCGCAAGGAATCAATCCACATGAAGACTTGGTATTGATACAGAAGCTGAAGGGTAGTTCAGAGTTTTTTAAGGTTCTACTTTGCTAGTGTCAGGACTACTGGTTTCTAGAGTGCTGAGTTTAGTGAAGCTGCTGCCAAGACTAATATCAACAAGGAAATATTTGGGTGTTGAAGGTAATGCAGTTTCCGTCTGGATGAGCGTGGTATTGTTTCGAGGAACAATGTTAACTGGTAGCTGAAAAGTTATTCCTGTCCAAATGGAGTAAACGTTCGATCTCGAAAGGAGTAAACGTTTGATCTCTCGGGCAAAGGTGAGTAATTGTTCATTCAACGATCATACACCAGTAAAAGCTCTATTGACTAAGGTATGTCACTCTAGTCTAATATTGATTCATTTAAATGTAATGTTTATAGAGAGTGTTCATGCTATTTAGATGTCTACGATCTCTAGGAACTGATTAATGTTTGGCGTGTGACCACCCGGGACTCAATATTATCATTATGAACTTACCTATGATCATCCGGGACCTAGGGACCTAACAATGTAGTATCTCTTTGTATAGTCAATTTATATCCAGGATCTCGTACTTTGTGCTGTCATATGTTATTCATGCTATATGTATCAAATGTTTCAGCATAAGTATTTGTATATATTAATTAATTGTAATTTTATTTACTTTTAATTGTTTAATGCTAATATTAATGGAACCACTTAATATGTAGTTTAAGTGATGTAATTCATGCCTTTTGCAAAATCCATTAATATTAGTTGTCATTCTTTTGATATTAGTGATGTCACTTAGAATTTCTGCACTAAGTGACAAAAAGATTATTTCAAAAACACTGGTATTGAAAGTAATTTACTACATCGCGAGGGGTTGTCAAAGATCATAAATTTTAGAATTAATATTTAAAGGTATTTGATCTCTGATCCAACTAGTACCTCGAGCTTACATACATTCTGATTGTCATGAGTATTTTCAATATGCTCATGTGATAATTGTTCAGATGTAGTGTAAGAAGTTAAATGCTGTCATTCGGTCAATGTGTGTTCAGTGTTTAGCGGATGCTTATGTTTTATGCTTTATAATTACCATGATCTATATTGCAATATGTGTTTGTTTCAAGCGACAAATGGTAATTGTCTAGCATAATGTAAGTATCTTATGTGCTTGATTATTTTATAGTAAGATGCATTTTATTACAAAATGATTGAATGATGTTAGTACTTTTGAATGTCTTGTCATTCATATCTTTGATAATTCATTAGTATTAACATATGTTTTTCATTCTTTAGAACTTGAATGCATAAAGAAATTTCTTGTCTATTTCTTGTGAAAAATGTTTTATCTAAACATGCATTCATTTGCCAGAAAATGAAAAGCCACTAAAAGTTTTCTTTGAAAGAGAACATTTCTTGAGGATTATCTTTCAATTCCAAAATCATATATCCTCTCTCTTTCTAAATGTTTTGTAATGAAAACTGTTTTCTCTCCATGATTTGTTTAAATAAAGTTACTTGATAACTTGTAACTTAGGTTGCATGGTATCAGGATATTTTATTTGAGTAAATTGTTTTGATCTTGAAGTATCAACTATTGGTAAAATGTTTTTCAAAACTCTTGTTAATGTCTGTTTCACATTGACCTGTAGTATTAAAACAATGGTTGTTTGCTTTGGGATTAGTGCCTTGGACTGTATGACTAAAGCATTCATTCGATTTTTTTAAAATGATTTATGTTTTAAGTCGGAGATAATATCCGATAAGAATGAATTGCAAAACAATTTCTGAAAACATACAGTGAGCAAGATGAAATAGATTTGAGTTATTAATCAAAATGTTTTTATTAAAAGAGTTGAATTTCAATTGGATATTTGTCTAAGAGAAATTCAAAAGAACACTTTTGTTAATCTGTTAATTTTTTTTAAATTATGAGTTTATGAAATTTGGCTTAATATTCTTTTACCTATTCTTTATTAATTCCCACATTTTAGCTCTGGTGCATTGTTTCTTGATGACACATTGCTCCGATGCTATATGTCTGAGAAGGAATAGAGAATAAGTTTAATCATACTCTACCAAATTTTATATAGCTCTGATCAACTCTATCTATTTAGCCGTAATGGCTTGGCCTTAGTGGCTATAGGGAAGGTCTAGAAGTTGAATAATCCATCAATTTCTAACCAAAGCCTTAGTACCAAACACTATCATTCTAATTCAAACTTTCAACCCTTGGTGATATAAGGAACTTATGTTAGTTAGAGGTTGATAAGGGAGAAACTGCACTTGATGCAGCAAATAAGGATGAAGTCGGAAGTGCACCCACAACTCTACCTCTCGAGAAGGAAAGAAGTATACAAATTGAGGTATCTGTAGCTCATCTGTATTCTCTCAAAAGGATGCAGAGCTGAAAAGGCAATTCAACCGTTTCTGAATGAACTCTCTCAACAGGGTGATTTCATTGAAAATTCGCTCGTCAGCCAGAGCACCTTGTAATGAGTCAAGCACACCAAAAGCATTCACGCTGATGGTAATCCTAAAGTTTTTGCTTCTAAGGGATGTTATAGGACCTAACAGTTCTCTAGCCTCTCTTGGGACTAACAATTGTGAGGACACATTGCAAGAAGTGCACATTGTGAGGTATAGGTAAAACCCCTAAACTTCTTTGTTTACCATTCATGGTGAATGAAGTTGTTGAGCCACCTTCACAGGCATTTGAGGGAAACTTGGATTTCTTGCCATATATTAGAATCCTTGTCAACCTTCCTAGAAGGAACAGTCCTAGTTCCCTAACGGGATTTCACATCCGCAGAGCAATCTGTTGATGTTGAGAGGCAATCACTAACAGTTTTCCATGACTGAAAATAGTGAGTTAATTCATCTTCACAGGTGATTGATAAAGATGTTGTACATGTCTACTCTCTCAGGAATTCAAATTCTGGAATACATGGATCGCTCAAAACTTAAAGGCATATCACTGTCAACGATCCAGTGCATGGATTTGCATATGGGGAGTCGGTTGATGCTTAGATAGCTGCTAGTACGCATACCACATTCAACGATCCAGTGCATGGATTTGCATATGGGGAGATTGTTGATGCTGAAAGTAGCTGAGCAACAACTCGTAGACTATGATTCAGTTGGTTTACCAATTTGATGAGTTTTTTGAGGATCAGGGTGTTGGGATTTCAGTCACTCCTGGAATGGAGGAAATTCCAATTTCAGAAGGGTTATTCCCCGACGACGAGCCACGTGTGCATGGATTTGCTCATGGTGAGTTGGGTGAGGGCCTAACTGAAACCCTGTCTGAGATTCCATCTCAGAACTTAGATCTTTAGTGATCGACAACATGCTACAGTCAACGATCCATAATATCTTGGTGAGACTAGCATGGATTTACTTGCAGGTACAAATTGCTATAAATGGAATGAGTGCAAGTAAGGGAGAGAAACACTTGAGTGAAGTGAGGGAGTGATACACTTGAGTGAGAGAAATAGGGAGAGAAATGAGTGGAACACTTACGCTTGAAAGTCTAAACACCAACAGAACGTAGTAGAAGTGAGGAAACCATAGACCAAACACTAACCTTGCTACTATGCTTGAATCCTGTTACTGAATTTTCCAGCTCTGGAATGTTGAAAAGATTCTTTTCTGGAAGACAAGCTGAAGAAGAGTCTAGTTGAAGCTTAGTGGGAATGTCCAAACTATGACCTTTGGGTCTATTAATTCATGTTGTTCTCAATCTCAAAGGGGGAGACATTAATTTTTAGGCCTAAGGAGGATTTTATGTTCAGTTGGAGGAGAGTTTCTTATTCGATTGGATGTAGATGATACTTTTATTGTTTTTAACGGATATTCTCAACTAAGGGGGAGAATTTGGTGATACAAGAAACGAGATCTACAAGAAACGAGATCCGTCAATCCTATCTTGTGGAGGTTACTTAGAGGATATCTAAAGACACAAGGGTGGATTGGAGCTTGCATGAACTAAGGGGGATAATTAGATAAAATTGAAACCTTAGTGATGCAATGGAGAAATTACTAAGGGGGAGTTTCTTAGTAATTGGTTGGAGCCTAATCCCTAAAGGTGTTGTAGATTTAACCAATTTTTCGTCTGAAGTGGAGAAGTTACTTTTTGTCAATTGGGAAGAAGTTACTTGTCGTACTAAGGGGGAGAAGTTATGGAGAATCTTAACATCTTGGTTTGCAGTGCTATATCTTATTCTGAAAAGATATCTAAGGGATTTTGCTCTATTTGTTTGAAGATCTGTCCTTGGAACATTCTTAGGAGAGGTTCGGCAGAAGAATTCTTTCTAGCACGATCAATGAATGAAAATGAAGATTTCTTTGAAGAGTATCAACTCAGGGGGAGTTTTTGCTAAGTAGAAGTTTTCTGGGTAAAGAAGAATGTGAAGGAGATTTTCAAGGGGCATCTGAGAGGTGTCCAAGTGTGTTCTATTTCTTGTTTCAGTGATAGATGAAGTCAGTGGAGTAGTGCAGGGAAGAAAGAAAAATATGTATGTTCTGGAAATAGAACATCCTGAAGAAAAAGAGGAAGTGACTTTCATTCCAAGAGAGAACAACCTTAAGGGGAGTATGAGTTGACCTCTTATGGGGAACATAGAGAGCTGTATGTTCTAGTTCGAATTGCAAGATTAACAAGAATGATTGTTCAGAAGTCTTTACTAATGATTTGTTTCTTTATTGAAAGAACCCCATCTTTGAAGAACATTGAAGTGGAGGAAGCTAAAGGAAAATGAAATTCAGAAATTCATCATTCATTTTCAGCAACTCAGGAAATCTGGATTTAACTGATTATATCTTTCCAGAACCTTTTGTATATTATTTTCATGTCCAGTACTTTAATTGTTTCTTGTATATTAGTTGAGTTATCCTCTAACAGTTAATTTTATTTAATTGCTTTTGGGGGAGATTGTAAAGGGAAATAGTATTTGATTGCTATTCCATATCAACCAAATAGGGGGAGATTGAAAGGGGAGATAGGAGTGAAGGGAAGTAACTCACTGCACTTTCATGTGTACTAGAAATGCTAAATGTAATCTCTGTGTAATGGTTGATGATAACTCAACAATAGAACAGGACATGTAATAATATGCAGGTGCACAGAAATCTTGGATCACAAAGTTCAGTTAAGACAAAGTATCAAAGGATCATCTACAGACTTGAAGCTCACTGGAAGAAGTTCATTAACATGTTCATGCCTCAGTGGAGAATAAAAGATATTGACATCTATTCAAGGATGTGGAAGCTACAAAAGATTGTCTTAGTCTATGAAGATTTTAGTGCATTACAATCGAAGCTACAAGTAAGGTTTGCAAAGAAGAATGTGGAATCATGTTCCGAATCAAGAGCCCTTATCAAGACTAGTCACTTATGAACCAGACCGTTGCATAAAGTGTCAGGACATTGGAGGCAAGCTCTCGTCGGTTAATATGGTTTTAATCATTCTAAAGTTGTTGGTTTTTTTGAGTCATGTGGAGGATCAACAAAGGTGGTAAATCAGTGTTAGAGAAATGTCAGCCTAATGGATAAGGAACAAACAGCACAACCTGATTGGATCTTACTAAAGCTTCACAGATTAGAAGGCCAAATACTTGGACGTGGTGGAGTCACGTATACGGGGCCAAATATTTGGATAAGGAAGTCTACACAAATTGAAGAATGGAATGGAAATATTTAATTTAATTAAATAAAGTATTTATTTAATTATTTATATATTTTATAAATAAAGATATTCTTTATTTATATTTTATATATTTATTAAATATTACTTTTGCATTAAATATTTCCAAAGGCATGCTTGCACATGACTTTGAAGATATGATTTGAGTGGACAAGAGTAAAAGGTGGAAAAAGTAAAAAGCTACACCTTTTTCTATAATAAAAGAAGAAACTCAAGTCTCAAGTTTAAGGTGGTCAGGGTGAGTATTCGGAAGAAAAAAAAGAAGAAAAAGGGGAGAGAGAAAAATTATTTTTCTCTCCCCCATGGCCGAACTAGATCTTGAATATTTTAGAGCCATGATTTTCTTTATTACACCACTCCTCTATCTTTCTATTGTAAACACTTGTTAAATCTTGTATAGAAGATAGGGTTGATTTTTGTCTCCTAGATCTACAAAATGTAATAGTTTTAGAGGAGACAAAAATCACTTCTTTGTTGTGTTCTTGAGCTTATGTTCTTGAACTTGTTTGTAGCATCTACCCCACTTCAATGAATATAAAGTTATATTCTTGGATCTTGTTGTGTTGTGTATTTTGGATGATTTACCGTTCATTATCTTGGTTATTTTAATGGTGTTCTTGAGGTTGAAGAAGATGATGAACAGTACCCGGGTTTGAACCAAAGTAATTTTTATGTTGTCCCAAAAATAATTAATAGTCATATTTTTAATTTGTGAATCGTATTCACCCCCCCCTCTACGATCTCCGGGACCCAACAACGACTCAGTTAAGTTTGACCCAATGATACAACGGCCGAATATAACCGTTTATATTCGTCGCATCTCACCACGATAGATAGGAGTCCCCTGCCACTGACAGTCTTTCCCCTAATCGATCTAGGATTCGATGAGTGTTCATTCATTGGAAAGCATCCGATTAAAACTTAATATTTTGTTAAGGGGTTTAGAAAATTTACGACGATCATGATCACATCATGAAGAGATCCTCAATTTTTCCTTGAACTAAATATTTCAAATTGACATCTTAAATTGTTCATTTCCCAGGTAGATGGAGGATACCAGTGGTCACACTTAAAACCCATCAGCCTTACGAATACGCATATCCGTTTTTGTCAGAAAATCCCAATTATAGACATCAAAATCCATATTCAATTCCGTGTTTTAAAAATCCATATTTCATAAACACAAGAATCTCATGATCGTTTGTTAATTTTAAAATCTTAAATCGTTACAGATTTTATCTTGTTTAGCATGGCAAGCATGGCATGGGTGACGTATCTAATACATGCATACATCATTAATCTAATTAAAGCATGCATCTTCTACTCTACACATACATTCATACATCAATATGTAAAGTGCAGTATGTAAACGTGCTTAGTTCGACTTGGATGTTCGAGATAGGATGTTCGACTTGGATGTTCGAGATAGGATGTTCGAGATAAGATGTTCGACTTGGATGTTCGACTTGGATGTTCGTCTTGGATGTTCGAGATAGGATGTTCGACTTAGATGTTCGAGATAGGATGTTCGAGTTGGATGTTTGAGATAGGATGTTCGAGATGGAATCTATGTAGAACATTCCTATGTAGAATTTCTACTTAGAAGGCTGTTTCTACATGACACATAGCTACATAGCATAATTTTTATTTAAAATAAAAATTGTTTTTCTCTCAAATTGTTTTTAGTTTAATAATTGATTTAATAATTAAATTTGAATTTAATTATTTAAAATATTTTGGAAATAATTTTTAAATTTAAATAATTTATTTTTCAAGTTTATTTTACATCTTGGAAAACATTTTATTTTCTTTTAAATTTTAGAGTCAAATATTTTATATTTTTAACATTCTTAATTAAGAATTTTATTAATTTGAAAACTAAAATTAATCTTAAAATCCAATTTAATTTCTTTTGAGTTGAATATTCTTAAAAGTATTTTGAGAATTATTTTTGAGGTTTAATAATTTATTTTTCATAAAACTTTAATTACAAATTTTATAAAACTCTTTGGAAAATATTTTTTGGATTGAAATAATTTATTTTCATGAACATTTTAAATGTTTTGAAAATTTAGTATTTCTATTTCAAAATTATTTTTTCGAGTTGTTTTATTTTAATTATAATTTAAGCTTGGAAGTTTTAATTATAAATCTCATAAAACTTTTTGGAAAATCATTTTGGTTGAAATAATTTATTTTCAAGAATATCTTAGATGACTTGAAAATTTATTATTTTTATATCAAACTTATATTTTCAATCTGTTTTATTTTAATTATAATTAAAACTGTTTTGGATTATAAATTCTATAAAATTCTTTGAAAATTAATTTTGATTTGAAATAATTTCTTTTTCAGGATTATTTAATATACCTTGAAAAATTTGTTATCTCTATATCAAAACTTTCTTTTCGAATTATTTTATTTTATTTATAATTTGAAATTGAGAAATTTATTATTATTTATAAAAAAAATGCATTTTCAATTTATTTTGATTACTTAAATTCCTAAAAAATTAAATACTTCTGGTTGAACAAAATGTTTTATTAAACGAAACAACATGAGTTGATTGTTCGTTCGTTGAGGACAAACGAACTGACTGAAGAACATTCTAATGGAGTTGAGACCTGATCTTACCATTGGACATGTATTTCTACATCGGTCTACTCAGTGGATCATTTGGTTAATGAAAGGGGATTAGTTCATTTAGGGAAGAGTCTTCGATCAGTGGTTTTCGAATCAATATCTGAAGAATTTGGGATTTTGGAAATTTTTTATTTTCGAAGACCAGTCCTATTCAGAAATTATCAATTTCTGAACTACAGATCATATCTGTTGGCCTTTTTCCCCACTGCAATTTATACAGTTTCAGAAGCATGTATCATATACATACTTATCATATCCCAGTTAACAAATCATGTCCAACACAATCTGTCCACCAGTTTATATCACTATACAAACTGACCCTCATGCATAATATACAAATCGCAATAAGGCATATATATCATTCATGGCAAATCATTAACATATTAGTATCATCAACCATGTACTCATTATACGAATAACCAGATACTCATAACAGGCATGGCAGTCTCATAACAGGCATGGCAGTAGCATAACAGAAGCATGGCAGTGGCATAACAGATTATGACAAAGCAGTAGCATGGCATGGCAGTCACCAAAACAGGCATGTATGCATCAAATACATAAAACACGTAACCAAATCAGTCATTTATACACGTAGCTCTGATGCCATTGTTGGGTTCCGAGGCATAAAACGCGGCGGATTAAACGTAAATATAACGAAAATTTCGGAACCCTAAACGCAGGATCATGTATAAGCGGACTGATTATTGTGAAACGGAATCATACCTTTACTTGGTCTTGACTTTCACGAACTCAACGGAGATCCTAGCTTTCACGACTTGTGTCTTCCTCTCAAAAACACCTCTATGGTATCCACACGAGCACCTTCAAGAACGTCTCACGATCTTGATTACGGAATGGATGTACTAGCCTCCTTTGATGATTTCGAATTCTGCCTTTTCTCTCTGCCTTTGCTGCTGCTAGGGTTTTGTTTTTCTAAAAAACGTAATCCTTATTAACCCTACATTATCTATTTATAATGGTTGGTTAATAGGCCCATAATAGCAACCCATAACTGCAAAGCCTAACCCATGTAGGTTCAGGATTAAATAATAAAACCGAATTTTATTATTTAATTAATAACTAAGTCACACTTAATTATTAATGGCAGAATTCAAATTCGAATTTATATTATTTCAATTAATTAAGTCTCACTTAATTAATATAATAAAATTCAAATAATCATCAATTAATTTAAATCTATAATTTAAATTAATTATTCCTTTAAGTACTCTATGTGTGTAACCCTATAGGCTATTATTTAATTAGCAATAATTTTATTCTCCAATAAAATTATAAACAATGAGCGGTATCTAGTAATACATCATTGTTACCCAATTAAATAATAATTAAATCGTGATTCGATAAAACCTTTCGTGATTAATGTTTCAGTGTAATATAATCCCTTTAACCATATATATTATAGATTAAACTCGAGGCATGTATTTAGTCATCCTCTTCAACATTTAATCCGGGTTTACTTGATCCATGAGTAGACTATGAAAACAAATCATTATTTGAGCACGACCATGCATTTTATAGTCTCACTCAATCAAGAGGCCAATAATATCTCTCCTAATTATAGGAGGGTTAAATCCTTTATCTATCATTCATATTTCTCATACGACTCATGATATACCCGATGTCCACTTTTATCATCACCCGGTCAAAAGTGACTTTTAATGTAGTCAAAGTATATTAATCCTCATACAGAAATATAATGATCTCAAGTCAAAGGATCATTACACCATTATCACTGTGAGTCTTTCTTATGACTTTATTAAACATGAAGAATCTCACTATGGGTCTGTCCAGTACCATGTACTCCTGCATGTACCTATGTGTTGACTTTAGTATCCCCATACTTATAACCAATGAGATGTGGTTATCTGTCAAACAACATACTAGTCTATTTATGTATTATTATTGTCCTATAATAATAATACTCGACTAGGGACATTTAAGAATATGATCTATTATATAATCTCAAGTTCAAGTCATGTACTAAACTATACAATGTGTATCATGATTCTAAGGACATTTATTATGCTAACAAATATATCGCAGTAATTAAAGTCATAATAAATACGTTTATTGAATAATCAATTGACATAAAGGTTTATCAAAATAAACATTGTATTGTCTCTAGGGCACCTACACCAACATGCTATCCATCTTTAGTACAAGAGTTTTATGCCAATCTATATCTTGAAAATGATGACTATTATGTTAGTGATGTGCGAGGTCAGCGCATTTGTCCCAATTTTACTTTACTTAATGGTATGGTTATGTTTAAGGGATTATTTGACTGTGATTTTATTCCTTGGACTAAGAAAGGGGTTTTAGAAATTGATGAGTTGACTGAACTGGCACAACATCAATTAGTTAGGGCTGATAAAGATAGCGTGGACATAACTTTACCCACTACTGCTCTTTTTGATCACTTGGCTCATCTTATTTTTAAGATTTGTCGATCCAATGTTTGCCCTAGACTTGGCAATCGCTCTGTTATGTCTTTTAAAGATTTGTTGGTTTGTAGTCTCATTTTAACGGGGAAGAATTTTGATCTGGCTTGGTTGATATTAAAGACTATGATGGCTGCTGTGACTAAGAAAAATGGTGGGATGCCTTATGGGTTGTTCTTAACCAAGGTGTTTAAGTTTGCTGGGGTAAAACTAGATGATAGGGACATAGTTGAGATTAAAGATGGTTTTGATGGTGTCAACCTTTCATAGTCTAGCCTTTAGCTGCTAGAAGATGGTAGTGTGGTTAACAAACCACTCGTTGTTCATGTTGCTGAACCATGCTCTAGCCACCTGGACTCTGCTAAGGACTCCCATCCAGTACTACTTGATATCTTGTTTGATATGCATAAAGATTTTAATGAGCTCTGAGGAAAAGTTAAAGGTCTCAAGAAGATGATTTCTAACTTCATCAATAAGGAAACACCGATGTCTATCATTGCTCCTGCTTCAAGCACAATCATGGTTACAGATCCTGCTGCTGTCACTTCTGCTCATGCTCCAACTGATGCTGCTAAAGACAAGCACAAGGACAAAGGATCAACCATAGAGTCCCTTTTTGATAATTAAGGGGGGGAAATTCAGGAGTTAGGACTGGGATGGTTTTTTGCTTAAGTTTTATGCATGCTAAATATGTTAATGTGTTAAGTACTTTAATCTTTTACTTACGTGGTGGATAATTTATTTTGTTGTTGCTGGTTTGGATGGTTAACCAAAGCTTAGATGTTTAAATGTGGTATTCTGGATATTTTTGCCAAGTTTGGCAAGTTATGGTACTTCTAATTATCTGCAGTACTTGGATACAAATATATATGCCATGCAGTACTAATTGTTTATGTAGGATTGATAGATTAAGGGAGAATGTTCTAGCCTCCTGAAATAGGTTGTGTAATCATAAAAAATGAGGAGATGTAACTCTCATGATTTTGATGATCTCACATTATATCAAGCTAGTTTGCTTGTTGAATGTATATATGTTATTTATGTATGTTGAACTTATTATAGCCTGCTGCTATGCATGTTCTAACAATGTTTTGAAGGATATATAGTTAACAACATAACAACCTATTGTATCTTGGTCATAGCAAGCTGAAATAGAGTCCTACAAGATTTAAAATTCTATCTACTCATGCACAACAATTTCATATTTTATGTAGGATTAATATATGTGTACATTCAATAACATATTACATTTTTAATATATTATTAAGCTCATATCTTTTTATTAAAAATGTTTTCCTAAATTTTAGGAAATGGTTATTTCCTTTTTGAACCACAACTACTTTCTTATCATATCAGTAATTATAGGAGCAATTCAAATTCAAATTCAAATTTGATTTTATATCTACTCCTATAATTACACCTTTGAAATATTTTCTGCTCTCAACGAGATATTCTTTCCTTACTTATTTCAAAGAGCCCTTGTATACTTTTAGTATATAACGTGATATTGTTTTTCATTCGGTTAGATACCAATACACTGCAACTCGTGTTCTTATAAATCTTTATTGAATTTTTCTCTAAACTGAGCTAAATTCTATATTGGAGATTTGATATTTAGCGAATATAGTTTGAGTTGGAAACACTTTCATTCTTTGTATTATTCAAAGTGTATTTGTAATCAATAAGTGGCAAGGGTTCTAGGTGTAGAACAAGGGGGTTATTTTGATTCAGTTTTATTGTTTCTACAAGGCAAAGAGTTCGAGGAACAGAAAGATTCAAGAGTGGGACTCGAGGAATTCAAGGTTCAAGAATAGATTGCAAGGCAGAAGACAATAGCAAGCTGGAGTCATGTTGGATTAAATCAAACCTACTCTATGTAATTATTTTTCTTACTGTAACATATTTAGAACTTTTGTATTAGTTTAGTGACTTAGTCATTTCAATGTATTATTGCAGTTAGAAGTATGATCAAATTGTAATTCCAAGTTGTAATTAAAGTCAAAGAATAAAGTCTGTTAGAAGATTCAAGTTGAATCATACAACTAGACAAATAAGACTTGTTGAAGAATAAGGAATGCAGTCTGAGAATTCATTTAAGGCAAATACACATCGGAGAAGTCACCTCATTCGAGAAGTCAGAAATATGCAACTGGTCGAGTAGTCTCAAAACACTCATTGGTTCTGTATTCGATCGAGAAGTGTTCATTCGAGAAGTCAAGAACTAAAGCCAATCGAGTAGTGTGAAATGTCATACATTCAAGAAGTCCAGAATAAAGAATTCTACAAGTTAGTAAAAGGAGCAATCGAGAAATCATAAAGCTGAACCAATCGAGAAGTCTTAGTTTCAAGTATCCATTCAAGAAGTCTAGATTAATCAAGAAGTCATCAATTGAAGTATGGAATCGAGAAATCTAGTCATTCGAGAAGTAAGTTATTCAAGAGCTAATCGAGAAGTCACAGCATGTACCCAATCGAGAAGTCAATCACCATGAATTTTCGATGCAATTTCAACAGAGTACTCAACTATTCCAAAGAGCTATTTTCAAGGAGAATTGCAGAAGAACAGGACAAGTAATTTGCAGCACTGTTATTACAGGGTCAGTCAAATCTGTAATGATAGAGACAAGTCTACAATGAAGCTTGGAAGGTACATAAGATAAATGACAGAAGAGATAAGGCAGAAAGCTACAGACTGTCAAAAGAAAGTGTTAGTTAGAAATAGATAGTAGTCAAATGTAAAGTTATCTTTGTCTGTTTCTAGTTTTAGCTTAACTTATTAGTGAGAACATGTGCCAAAAGACATATTGTCTATATAGGCTTAGCACTGCTTTCATTAGTTAGTATCTTTAAATTTATCAAGTTCATACCTTATATCTTCTAAGAACAAGAAACTGAAATTTACACTGAATTTCAGATTGTAGCAAGTTCAATTCTAATACAAATTAGATTGAAAAGTATATTCTGTGTATACTTTATTTCTTGCACTATGCCTATATAAACACTTGAATTGTTAAACCTATATATACCAAACAAATAGTTCATCAAAATCAAAAAGAGCATCAAAATTTAAAGTATACATTCACCCCTCATCTGTAAACTTCTGTGGAACTCTAATTCCTAACAAATCATTCTGCTCAGGATTGTTGGGATTTTAGTAAGCCACTGTAGTGATTGGGAACATGGAGACATATTATTACTCTTGTAATTAGTTTATAATTAATAATATATTCTCTTACCTGATTGATTAATAATATATTCTCTTGTAAAGACCAAAAGGGCTTTTTCAGATAGCAGCTTTTGAAAGTAACCAAACACCTTTTTGTCTACTCTTTAGCAAAAAGCTATTATTGTTATTGCAAACAGCAATACCAAATGGACCCGAGAAGATTTTGAAAGAGTCTCTATACAAAAAGATGAGAGAGAATGAAGACATATAGAATGAAGATTTTAGGGGAAGATGAAGGAAAAGACAGTAAATCAGAATCTCCTACAAATTTCAGAAATCATCTGTCATTGGTACTTAAATTCTGTCTCAGAATTGTGTTACTTGTCAAATTTATAACTCATGCCAGAGTGAAAATATTTAGGGTTTTTGTTGTCATCAACTTTGATTTATGTCTATTTCTCATATTCATAAATAGGGGAGATTGTTAGGAATCATGTAGTATGATGATAACAAATTACTTAGAGTTTTAAGTTTGATCTTAATTTTGTAACTGGTCAATGGATATATGACTTATAAATATCCATTGACTAGGGAACCATTTATCAGTTAAAGTTATTGTTAATCAACTGATAAAATGGATTATAAAAGTTGATTCAAAATTCTTATCTCATCAGTTGATTGTAATATTTCGATGGATGATATGTACTAGTCAACTGATATTTATTGACTTCAATTGATAGCTCTTCAACGGATGTGAAGAATGGCTGACAAAGTGTAAATATTCTAAGTCAGAATTCCCACAAGTGAAGTGATCAACTGTTAGGAATCTACATGTAATTTGATGATAACATTAATCTTAGAATCATAGAAATTTTGTTTTATGTAACTGATCAATTGATATGAAATTTATAAATATCAATTGATCAGGAAACCATTTATCAGTTGAAATGTTATATGAGTCAACCGATAATATGGACTGTAGCATAGGTGTACTTAATCTATTTCAATCGATAAGGTGTAAATCAACTGATATTATTCTTATCAGTTGATGTTAGAGTCGATTGATATAGATCATCAATTAATGTGTAAATTATACTGTCAAATTGTAATTATTTGAAGACAGGAAATTGCACAAGTGAAGGATGATCAATTGATATTGAAGCCTCAACAGATGAGAGATCAATTGAAGAAACCAAGTCAGAAGTTGAAGACCATCAACTGATATGAAGACCCATCGTTTGATACATATCGATTGATATCATTTATCAGTCGATAAGTAATTCCATATCAATCGATGGATGTAAAGATCAATCGAAGAAGAACATCAGTTAGTGGATTAAAGGATGAATCAATTGATATGCTTAACAACAAATTATCAATTGATTGTGACAACATAGAAAGTCTATCAGTTGTAGATCCAGAGAACAAAAGCACACCTATGGAAGACAGCTTAGGGTGGCTGTGAAGACTCAATTAGTAGCTGTCTTTCAAGACTATTTTCCTAAAAGGGAAAAAGGAAAAAGAGTGACAAACTGAAGCAATCCTAGAATAGGAATTGTAAAATATTTCACTTGTAGTATATAAACAAGTGTTGTAGCATTGTTAGAAAGAGATAAGAGTTAGACAATATTTCTATAATCAACTGATCAAGCTCAAGAGCACATTGTAAGATCAGTTGATTCTTTCTAACTCTGTAAAATCGAAGCTAGGTTATTTTAACCTAGGAACATTGAGCAAAAATATATATCTGATAGAAAAATCAATCCATCAGTTATTTTAAATCTCTCTTGTTCATATTAATTTTCAGTTGCTTGTTCAAATACATTCTGTCAATCATTCAAACATCAAGAGCAAATATTAAAAGTCTCAAAAAGTTTTAATATTTGTATTCAACCCCCCTTCTCCAAATATTGACATTGTTCTTAGGAATAACATCAACAGATAAAGAAATCAATGGATATAAATACAATTCGATGGTTGAAAAGTCAACAAAAATCAAATCAATGGATCACCATCAACGGATGAAAGCATCGAGATAGTCAACAGATAAGAGAACAATCAATGGATAAGGGATCGATGAATATTTAAATATCCATTGTTATATCAATTCATCAATAGATAACCTATCCATCGATGTATAAGCAATTAAGGATCGATTGATAAGCTTCATAACAATTATCAGTTGATCAAAGTTTCCTAAAACAATTAAAGACAAATGGAATGGAATCTTTGCAGAAGTCTGAATCCATGGAAGACTATCTTGTCGGGATTGTAAAGATTTTCAAAGGAACACAGTCTTCAAGGAGAAGATCAAGACAAAGGCTTTTCCATAACAAGACAAAGTCCAAGGTAGACTGTGAAAGAAACTACATTATATTTTAGTGCAAACATTGTAAAATGCATTTTGTACCTTCTATCAGTTGATAGAAAATAGAAGTAGGAAATTAACTACTATATATAGTTTAGTAGTTCATTATAGCAAAGTGTAGTAGTTGAATATCAAGAACTCTAGAAAGGCACAATAGAGAGATAAAATATATTTATAGTGTTTTTCTTAGTTCAATTTACATTTTGTAAGCAGCTTGGTTTTAAGACCAAGGTTTATTGAAAGCAAAACTATTCACTAGTGGCAAAACAATGCACTGATAATTTTAAAAGATTTATTTTTAATTATTTAAGTTTAATTTTCTATTCTATTTCCTAGTTTTAATTTTCCAAACACTCAAACAGTTTTTAGATACAAACTTAAATTCGTAAGAATTTGATAAAAATTCTTAATTTTATATTCAACCCCCTTTCTACAAATTTGTACTTAAGGGAAATAACAATTTGTATCAAAGTCAGGTTTCGACATACAAAAAGTTAAGATCTAAATGCATCGAGTATGGGTCAAATATTGGTGAGATTACGAAGCCGTATGAACAGTAATCGTGATAACTCAATACTAGAACAAGACAACAAAATAATACTACATCTACACAGAAATCAGGAAGAAATGAAGATAAGGTAAATACAGTGAATCAAGACATAAGAATAAATTTTGAAGTCTACTATATGTCACTAAAAGAAGTTCATTAATATGTTCATGCCTCAGTGAAGAATAATGGTTGAAGAGTTTCAAGGTTTCAGAAGTGTTGAAGATTCAGTATAGGAGTGCCACTAGAAGATTTCAGTGTATTATCATTGATTGAAAATAGGCAGTGTTCGAAGCATAGGAATCTAGAAGGGTAAAGACAAAGGTTAAAGAAGACAACTGCAGTCTTGAAGGTATACTCACTGAAAGAAGTTCATCTAAATGTTCAAGCATCAGTGAAGAACAGAGAATGAAGTATTCAAGATTGTAGTAGTAATGAAGACGTTGTTGAAGTACCAGAAAAGATTCCAGTAAAAGTACAGTGTTTATTAATAGTAAGTGTTTGAAGCAATGCAACAATCCAAGGTTAATCAACTGAAACATAAAAGAAATCAAGAGAATTTAATCCAGTGTTAGTCGTTTGTGAGCCAGACCAGTGCATTAAGCATCAGCACAACAAGAAGAGAATTACTTTGATTTATCATGAGAGAATTACTTTGATTTGTCAGAAGAAAATCAGGTGATCAAGACAGAAGAGTTAAAACCAAGTGGTAAATACTTCAAGCATTTCAAGAAATTGTTTAAGGCAAGTATAACTACATTTAGTGGCTTTTGTACTCTTGAAGCACTCTATGAGGCGCAACAAAAATGTATTGGTGCAACAAAACTCTCATGAATAAGTTTCTAAGTGTTTCGTGGCTCCTATAAAAGGGACACAAAGTGTAGGCGCAACAAAACACTCATGAATAAGTTTCTAAGTGTTTCGTGGCTCCTATACAAGGGACATAGAGTGTAAGCGTAACAAAACACTCATGAATAAGTTTCTAAGTGTTTCGTGGCTCCTATACAAGGGACACAGAGTGTAGGCGCAATAAAACACTCATTGATAAGTTTCTAAATGTTTCGTGGCTCTTCTACAAGAGACACATAGTGTAGGCGCAACAAAACTTTGTCTTAGGCGCAACAAAAGAGTTAAAGGCAAAACTAAGTATTTCGTGGCTCCTCTACAAGGGACATAGAGTGTAGGTGCAACAAAACACTCATGGATAAGTTTCCAAGTGTTTTGTGGTTCCTATACAACGCAACAAGAGTAGAGGCGCAACAAAACTCCTCTAGACGCAACAAAATAATTCTAAGTACTTTTGTGGTTCCTATACAAGACCACAAGAGTAGAGGCACAACAAAACTCCTCTAGGCGTAACAAAAGAATTCTAAGTTCTTGGTGACTCCTATACTCTGCAAACACTCTATGAGGAACAACAAAAGGACTTAAGCAATTGTGAAGTAAATAAATTCATTTTATTTAAAAAGACTACACTATGTAAAAAAATGAAGTGCTCATTTTGAATTGTTGAGATATACAACCATACAGAGAGATACAGAGTGAAACTAGAAGTCGGAGAAGAAGAAGATACAAAGCAGGCATATACCTTCTTCACCAGAGTTTTATATTCTAGCTGATTCATTATGTTGCAAATACATAGGGCTATTGTAAAACACTATCTATTAACTTGATTCCTTTAGTACAAATACATAGTCAAATATTGTATAGGGATTGAGTTATATCTCTTTGTAGAAGTAAAAAACTAATTTATTCTTTGAAAACCAGTTATATTTTTAACTGGGTGTAGCACCCTCTAGGTTTATATACGAAAGATATATTTTCGGAAATTTGTTTCATTTAATTACTTGCTAATTTTCTAGATCTTAACTATTCATTCATAAATAAAGAAAATTAGTAAGCCAACCTTCTAAACACTATTCACCTTATGAATTTGAACCCACTAACCAAACTCTAAATTATTTTTTCGCAAAAGATTCGAAAGAATTTTTTAATTTAGCGAGTATCGTATTCAATCCCCCTTCTACGATACTTCCGGGACCCAACAATTGGTATCAGATCAGACTGGTTAATATACAAATCAAGATCTGTAACCCAGTGGAGCTCATTGTGCCAAAGTTGTTTGAACCGAGGAGGCATTATTAAATAAGTTTAATTATAAACTTTCAATAAGTTTATTTTATTAACTTTGTTTTATAAACTTTTATTAGTTTATATTATAAATTTTAATTAGTTTATTTTATAAACTTAATATTAAATTTATTTTATAATTTTTGTTTTATAAACTTTTATAAGATTATATTATAAATTTTAATTAGTTTATTTTATAAAGTTAATAGTAAATTTATTTTATAAAATTTTATAAATTTTTTTTATAAGTTTATATTATAAATTTTAATTCATTTATTTTATAAATTAAATAAAGTTTACAATTTATATTTATTAAACATTTTCACGTGGTCCATTTTCAAATGCATTCAAGTCAGACGCCACTTACTCCAAAAGTGTTATTTGGTACCCCAATTTTTGTACCTTTTAAATTTTAATTTGAGATTTATTTATTTTTCTAAAAAATTTAAAATTTTTGAAAATTAAATTTTTTCTTAAATATTAATTTACGATATTTTAATTTTTAAAATTTTTTGAAATTCTTGAAAATTAATTTGTTGTATATTTTTATTCTTGATTAATTTATTTTCTAAGAAAATTAAAAATTCTGTAAATCTAAATTTTTCTTAAATATTAATTGGAGGGCGCTCAATGGGTTGGTAGTTGAAGATTTTTCTGGGTATTGAAGACAACTTAAATTGACTGAAGAAAACCCAATGCAGTTAATTCTGGAACATGTTGAAGAAGAGGTGGTACTAATTTCCTCAGAGGTCTACTCCATAGGATCTCACTATTTTTTCGGATGCTGGAAAAGAAGAGATTAATTTGGGTACAGTTTTTGGTTTATTTGAGTTGAATTTTTGGATGAAAAATCTTAGGGGTTGAAGTAGTGAAGGAGAACAGACTGGACTACCTGGAATCTCAGTACAGGACTTAAAGATTATTATACAGGGAGATTACAGGAAGTTCGTGTTAACAATGTAGATCATCTGGAACACAGGATTACAACCAACATGGATTTAAGGATACATCCACATTGTCTTTAGAGGAACTATCTATGTGCTGAAGGCCTATGAACTAGAACAAGAGCTGAAAAAGATAATATTTGGTAAAACAAGTTTTTAGCATATCCACTGTATTTGTGACCCAAGAACCAAATTTGATTGAATTCAAGGTTGAGAACCTCTGAACAGAAATGAATTGATCCAAGAAGCTGAATTGAAGATGTTGTAACTCAATGTAGTGGTCAAGGTGTTATAAGTGAATCTTGTTAGTATTAGTGTCCTAGAGACAATACTTTTAATGTTTTATTGAAAACAATTAAGGATTATGTTTTATGTGATTATTTAATTATTATTTATTATGTCTTTATTTACTGCGTTATAAATTGAAAGGATAATAAATGTCCTTGGAATATTAATACGTAATATATATCTTTAAGTATATGACTTAAAAATGAGATTATATGAATAGTATTTTATTCCTAAAATTCCTTAGTCAAGTATTATTATTTAAGGACAATAATAATGCAATAAGACTAGTATGTTTGTTGACGGATGACCACATCTCATTGGTCATAGGTATGGTGATACTAAGGTCAAAAACATAAGTGTATGTATCAATACATGACACTGGAAAGACCCGCCGTGAGATTCTACATGTTAATAAGTGTCATAAGAAATCTCACTGTGATAATGATGTAATGATCCTCTGACTTGAAATCATTATATTTCTATACGAGAATTAATATACTTTGATTACACTCAAAGTTACCTTTAACCGGGTAATGATAAAGGTGTACATTGGGTATGCTATGAATCGTATGAGGAATATGAATGATAGATATATGATTTAACCCTCCAATTCTATGAGTGATATTATTGGCCTCTTGATTGAGTGAGACTATGAAATGCATGGCCATGCTCAAATATTGATTTGTTTAAATAGTCTACTCATTGATCAAGGAAACCGAGATTAAATGTTGAAGAGGATGACACTATACATGCCTCGAGTTTGATCTATAATATAAGGTTAAAGGGATTATATTACATGGAACATTATTCACGAAAGGTTTAATTGAATCACCAATTATTATTGTTACTTGGCTAGTAATGATGTATTACTAGATGCCGCTCATTGTTTATAATTTTATTATTAGATAATAAAATTATTGCCAACGTAATAATAACCTAAAGGGTCACACACAAAGAACGTCAAAACGGAGGTTTATTTAAATTACGAATTTAAATATATTATTGTTTATTCGAATTTAATTATTGAATTAATTAAGTGGGACTTGATTAGTTATATTAGTATTCGGATTTAATAAGTATTATTATTATTCGAATTTAATTATTGAATTAATTAAGTGGGACTTGATTAATTATATTAGAATTCAGATTTAATAATAATAATAACCCAAAGTCATAATGGGTTTTGGAAACCACATGGATTAGGGTTAGGCCCAAAATCTCTCTCTCCCCTATATATACATAATGATGTATAGTATTAGGGTTTAATCATCAAATTTCATTTTTAGAGAAAAACCCTAGCTGCTCAACATCAAGAGAGGCTAGAGAAAGAGGCAAACAATTCGGCTAGTACCGACTCCGGTGATCGTAGGACGATCGGGCGTTCGTGTGGACTTCTTTAGAGAGCAAATCTTTGCAACAAAGGACTGCTGTGATTCATCTTTCTGGACCTCCATTAAACAACATACGAAAGCTTTGTTAAGGTACAAACTTCTTCACCATAATCATCCAACGTTATACATGGATCCTGCGATTGGGTTTCGATTTTTTTTATTTTTTTTAACGTTAATTCCGCTGCGTTTTCATGCACGAAACCCTTCAACGGCATCAGAGCTACGTGTATAATGGGATGATTTGGTTATGTGTTTAACAGTTTTTCGATGTATGTAAACATATATATGATATGCCATGACTATATATTGATATATATGTTTTATATGATTTTGAATATATGATATTCATGTGTTGTATAATCATGGGATGATTGTGTGTATTGCTGTATGTATATGATACATGTTTGTTCTTGTTATGGAAATCGTATTCGATACGAATTCTGAAACGACTTCGGTAGATTTTCTGAAATCTGTGTCCAGTGTCCGATTTTCGCAAACGATATGTGTTTTCTGACTGGAATCGTGTCACTGAGCAATACTGAAATAGTCAGCTTCGCGTCTGTAAGCCGTTTGACGACGTTACAGGACCCGAAACGGCGATTTATTATTTTCTGAAATTTATTTGATTTTCTGAAATTTTGAAATTTATTATATATGATTATATGATATGTTTATATAATCTGAGATATATGACATGTGTTATGTGATAACATGGTGGATGGTTATGGCCTAAAGACCCATATGATAGTGGTTTTGTTTTATGGTTTTGGTTTCTAAATACGACTTGCATGTCGTTTATTCATTGTAATTGTTAATCTCGAATGTAACTCGAGTTCTTCTTGTAATTTCATTAGAATAGATTTATTTATTATTCAATGTAATTGTTCAATGGAGACTTGGAAGCAAGGAAGCTAGGAGGCAATCCAGATGATGGAGCAATGAAGAAGATAAATACATGTAATAGTGTAGTATTTGAAACCACCATAGATTGACCTTGATAATTCCATTAGCTTGGAAATATCACATAGGACGGGTCCATAACCAAACACGTTTAATTTATGCACAATACATATATGTATATGAATGCATGTGTAGATATGTATGTGTTGGAATGATGTATGTATTAGATACGACAACCATGCCATGTCTGCTTAAGAAAGATAAAATCTGTAACGATTCAAGATTTTAAAATTAATAAACGATCATGAGATTCTTGTGTTTATGAAATATGAATTTTTAAAACACGGAATTAAATATTGATTTTTGATATCTATAACTGGGATTTTCTGACAAAAACGGATATGCGTATTCGTAAGGCTGATGGGTTTTAAGTGTGACCACTGGTATCCTCCATCTACCTGGGAAATGAACAATTTAAGATGTCAATTTGAAATATTTGGTTCAAGGAAAAATTGAGGATCTCTTTATGATGTGATCATGATCGTTATAAATTTTCTAAACCCCTTAACAAAATATTAAGTTTTACTCGGATGCTTTCCAATGAATGAACACTCATCGAATCCTAGATCGATTAGGGGAAGGACTGCCTCCTATCTATCGTGGTGAGATGCGACGAATATAAACGGTTATATTCGGCCATTGTATCATTGGGTCTAACTTAACTGAGTCGTCATAATAAGGTGAAAATAAACGGTTATATTCAACCATTATGAACTTAGAAGCATAGAGTTTGGTTAAAAGTCTATTAGATAGATAAGATCAATCGTTGTTCACCAAACTATCCAAGAATTATATATGATATAATTGACAACTGTTGTCTACCTAAATAATCATTTTTTAAGGACTTCCAGTGGTTGACTTAGGACATGACGAAATATGGATCTTGGCTCACTAGAAAGAATTATGGGATATACTTTCCAAATTAATAGTAAGGGCTATTAATTTGATAAAAATAGTGAGAGATATATTATGAATATATCATAATCATTTGAACATAAAAAATAACTCAGACAATCTAATGTTTATTTTATGCATTTTAAACATTGTAGATATTTAAATGACAAACAATACAAATACTTTCTCCGTACGAGCAACCCTTGAGAAGGACAAGGTGACAGAAACTAACTTCCTGGATTGGTATAGGAATTTGAGGATTGTCCTCAGGCAAGAGCGTAAGCTCCATGTCATTGAAATTCCTTCACCTGCTCCTCCTGCTGAGAATGCAACTCGCGTTCAGCAAAATGCTTATCAGAAGCATATTGATGATGTGTATGATATTGCATGTCTCATGCTGGCAACCATGAGTGTTGAGCTTCAAAAACAACATGAGCATATGGATACTTATGAGATGATTGAACACCTTCAAAGAATGTTTGAGGGACAAGCTCGTCAAGAAAGGTTCGACACGAGAAAAGCACTGTATGCTTGCAAACAGGGAGAGCGTGAACTTGTTGAACCACATGTTCTGAAGATGATAGGTTATATTGAGTATCTTGATACTTTGGGTTTCCCAATTGGTTTGGAAGCTCAGATTGACTTAATCTTGCAATCTTTGAACCGCAACTATACTCATTTTGTTATGAACTACAATATGAATGAGATAGAGAAAACACCCACTGAATTGTTGGCCATGTTACGAACTACTGAAACCAACATGAAAAGGCTGAACCTGCTGCCATGTTGATGGTAGATAACAAAGGTAAGGCTAATAGGAAAGGCAAATGGAAGGGAAAGAAGAAGATTGGATCTGCTTCTGGTCCCAAGCCAAAGGCTAATCCCAAATAGGCTTTAAAGTCTAAGGGTGTTGTTGCAAAGGGTGATTGTCACTACTATGGTAAACCAGGTCATTGGAAGAGAAACTGTCATGCTTATTTGGAGGATCTGAAGAAGAAGAAGGCTGGTCAAGCTTCTGATTCAGGTATTTATGTTATAGAGGTCAATTTGTCAACTTCTACATCATGGGTATTGGATACTGGATGTGGTTTTCACATTTGTATAAATGTACATGAACTACAAAGGAGTAGGACTTTGGCTAAAGGAGAGGTCGACCTACGAGTTGGCAATGGAGCAAAGGTTGCTGTTTTAGCTGTAGGGACTTATTATTTATCATTGCCCACTGGGCTTATTTTAGAACTTGAGAACTGTTTTTACGTGCCTGCAATTTGCAGAAACATTATTTCGGTTTCTTGTTTAGACAAGAAAGGTTTTGCATTTTAATTCAGAACAATAGTTGTTCCTTTTCTTTGAATAATGTTACCTATGAGGTTGCACGTTTATTTAACAGTTTATATGTTCTTGATTTAGACACTCCTATCTATAATGTGAATAACAAACGTCTTAAAATAAATGACTCAAATTAAACATACCTCTGGCACTGTTGTTTAGGCCATATAAATGAGAAGCGCATTTCCAAGTTACATAAGGATGGATACTTGGATAAGTTTGACTTTGAATCATACGAAGCATGCGAACCTTGTCTCATTGGAAAAATGACTAAATCTCCTTTTACTGGACAAGGTGAAAAGGCCACTGAATGATTAGAACTTATACATAGTGATGTATGTGGTCCTATGCGTACTATGACAAGAGGTGGCTTTTACTACTTTATCACGTTTACTGATAATTTCAGTAGATATGTGTATCTTATGAAGAACAAATCTGATTCTTTTGAAAAGTTCAAAGAAACAAAGCTGAAGTAGAAAAGCAAACTGGCGGAGGTGCAAGTATTAAAATCTTACGATCTGATCGTGGAGGAGAATACTTGAGCACAAAATTTAAAGATTATTTAAAGGAGTGTGGTATTGTATCACAACTCACTCCGTCAGGTACACCTCAATGGAATGGAGTTTCAGAGAGGAGAAATCGCACCTTGTTGGACATGGTGCGATCGATGATGAGTCATGCAGATCTTCCAATTAGTTTATGGGGCTACGCCCTGGAGACGGCTGCTTATACACTTAACCGAGTTCCTACTAAAACGGTTCAGAAGACTCTATATGAGTGAAAGGCATATGACTAGGCCTATTTGTAATAATTAGATGGCAACTCAACTCTAACTAATAAAGAGAAGTAAATACTAAACACCAAACAGGAATCAAGACAAAGACAGTCAACTAATCACAAAGGATCCAAGTATCAGAAGTATTTTGTAGGATTGCTACTCAACACTGGATGAAGTTCATCTTTATGTTCAAGCGTCAGTGAAAATAAATGTGTAGTAGTGGTTCTATAGTAAACAGAAGATATAGAAGATTTCAAGTGGTTACTACTGAAGATTCCAGAAGAAGAATGAAGACAGTGAAGAAGAAAATATGACGCAAGGCCTCTAATTTAAAGTTTTATAAATGGAGAATATTTATTAGTATGACACAAATGAACCAGACAGTACATTTGTGTGTCAACTAAAATAATATTTATTCTTCATTTAATTCAAGAGGTTTCAAGATCAAGACACAAAGAAGACGGGAAGATTTCAAGACCTTCAGCATGGCTATGCAAGTAAAAATAGTAGTTTTAATTCTACTATCAAATGTTAATTAATTATTTAATTTATCTAATTAAATTAATTCAAGTTGAATTTAATTTAATTTATAAATTAACTAATTAAATTAAGTAGAATTAATTTACTATAAAAGAATTGGACCAATATGACTTATATATATATATAAACAGTTAGTATGACTTATTAAATAAGTCATACCGAATGACTTATTTAATAAGTCATACCGAGTTATATATATATATCAAAAGGATAAGTCATACCGAAATTTGAATGATAAAGGTCATACTGGAGCAAGTGGCAATAAGTCATACCGAGCTTTTCTCTTTTAAATTAAGTCATTCTGATTTATTTTAATTAAAGAAAACTCGAATATGACTTACAGAAAGTCATACCGAGCTCAGAATAAGTCATACCGAGCTCAGAATAAGTCATACCGAGCTATATAAGTCATGCCCAGTGTTTTCTTAAGTCATACAAGTGTTAAATAAGTCATACAGACTTATTTTCTTGAAATTAAGTCATATTGAAAAAGGTCATAGCAGCCTTTTTCAAATCTCTATAAATATGAGAAGAATGCTTCATTTTTCAGTTGTTCAACTTATGAAGAGTTAGAAAAATCAGATCAAATTCAGTAATTTATCTGCATTGTAATATTCACAGATTTCTGTGCTGAGTTTGAATATAATTGTTTAAACACGAACACTTCATGTCGAATTCGTTCTAGACTTTATATCAATTATATAACAGTTTTTCTAAATATTAATTGTGTAATACTAATCAAGTTAAAATAATATCTTTCACTTGAAAAGTATTTCATTAGAATTAATATTTCGCGAGTAATTAAAATAATATTTTTAATCCAATTATTCCGCGATTAATTTTCAGATATTGTATTCAACCCCCCTTCTACAATATCAGGGACCAACAATGAGATATGGACTAAGAAACATCATAGCATGTCATTTATGAAAATATGGGGATGTGAAGCGTTTATGAAACGTTTAACTTCCGACAAGCTATGACCTAAATCAGACAAATATAATTTTGTGGGATATCCAATTGAAACAAAGGGTTATTCATTCTATAATCCTTCCGAGAACAAAATGTTTGTTGCTCGAACTACAATTTTTCTTGAAAGAGAAATGCTTTCGAAGAAAAACAGTGGGAGGATAATAGATCTCGATGAAGTTCGAGGCCCACAAGATAACATTGAACCAATGGAGGAACTTGAGCGAGATGTACAAGACCACAACACTGCTCAAGAAACACAGGTTATTCATAGGTCTAGTAGGATTCGCCATGAGCCTGAGAGATATTATGGATTTCTCTTAACTCAAGATGGTGATGTGATGCTTATCGACGAAGATGAGCCTCTCACCTACTAAGATGCTATGAACACTCCAGAATCCAAGAGATGGCTGGATGCCATGAAATCTGAGATGGAATCCATGTATACTAATCAAGTATGGACTTTGGTTAATCCACCTAAAGGGGTAAAACCTATAGGGTGCAAGTGGGTTTTCAAGAAGAAGACCGACATGGCTGGTAATGTACAGACCTATAAGGCACGATTGGTGGTAAAAGGTTTCAAGAAAATTCATGGTATTGACTATGATGAGACTTTTTACCAGTGGCTATGGTCAAGTCCATCAGGATTTTGCTTGCTATAGCTGCTTACTATGATTATGAAATCTGGCAGATGGATGTCAAAACCGCTTTCTTAAATGGGAGCCTTGAAGAAGATATGGATGTGTATATAACACAGCCTGAAGGTTTTGTTGATCCAAAGAATGCTATAAAGGTATGTAAGCTGCGTCGATCCATTTATGGATTGAAACAAGCCTCAAGGAGATGGAACATTCGTTTTGATGAAACTGTCAAAGAGTTTGGGTTTATTCAAAATGAAGATGAACCATGTGTTTACAAGAAGGTAAGTGGGAGCAATGTGGCATTCCTATAATTATATGTTGATGATATATTAATAATAGGGAATGACATTCCTTCTTTACAGGCTGTTAAGACTTGGTTGAGTAAGAATTTCTCAATGAAAGACTTAGGCGAAGCGACCTATATTTTAGGTATCAAGATCTATAGAGATAGATCAAGAAGAATGATCGGCCTAAGTCAGAGTAGATACTAGTCTAATCCAAGTGAAGGTCACTGGACAGCAGTCAAGAATATTCTTAAGTACTTGAATAGGAATAAAGATTAATTCTTGGTATATGGAGGAGAAGATAAGCTGGTTGTAAAATGTTACACCGACGCTAGTTTCTAGACAGACAAGGATGATTCGATTTCTCAGTCTGGATTTGTGTTTTGTCTAAATGGAGATATTGTATGCTGGAATGGTTCACAGCAGAGACAGTTGTTGATTCTACAATAGAGCCTAAGTATATTGATGCTTGCAAATAAGCTAAGGAGGCTGTTTGGGGATGTACTTAGGAGATATCACCTAATTAATGAGATTAATAATCGAGGGGATATACATATATGTAAAGTGCATACTAATAAGAATAATGCAGATCCACTGACTAAGGCTTTGTCGCAGCAGAAGCACGAAGGTCATACTAGTTCCATGGGTATTAGATACATGAGAGATTGGCTCTAGTACAAGTGGGAGATTGTTAGTATTGGTGTCCTAGAGACAATACTTTTAATATTTTATTGAAAACAATTAAGGATTATGTTTTATATGATTATTTAATTATTATTTATTATGTCTTTATTTACTGCATTATAAATTGAAAGGATAATAAATGTCCTTGGAATATTAATACGTAATATATATCTTTAAGTATATGACTTAAAAATGAGATTATATGAATAGTATTTTATTCCTAAAATTCCCTAGTCAAGTATTATTATTTAAGGACAATAATAATGCAATAAGACTAGTATGTTTGTTGACGGATGACCACATCTCATTGGTCATAGGTATGGTGATACTAAAGTCAAAAACATAAGTGTATGTATCAATACATGACACTGGAAAGACCCGCCGTGAGATTCTACATGTTAATAAGTGTCATAAGAAATCTCACTGTGATAATGATGTAATGATCCTCTGACTTGAAATCATTATATTTCTATACGAGAATTAATATACTTTGATTACACTCAAAGTTACCTTTAACCGGGTAATGATAAAGGTGTACATTGGGTATGCTATGAATCGTATGAGGAATATGAATCATAGATATATGATTTAACCCTCCAATTCTATGAGTGATATTATTGGCCTCTTGATTGAGTGAGACTATGAAATGCATGGCCATGCTCAAATATTGATTTGTTTAAATAGTCTACTCATTGATCAAGGAAACCGAGATTAAACGTTGAAGAGGATGACACTATACATGCCTCGAGTTTGATCTATAATATAAGGTTAAAGGGATTATATTACATGGAACATTATTCACGAAAGGTTTAATTGAATCACCAATTATTATTGTTACTTGGGTAGCAATGATGTATTACTAGATGCCGCTCATTGTTTATAATTTTATTATTATATAATAAAATTATTGCCAACGTAATAATAACCTAAAGGGTCACACACAAAGAACGTCAAAACGGAGGTTTATTTAAATTACGAATTTAAATATATTATTGTTTATTCGAATTTAATTATTGAATTAATTAAGTGGGACTTGATTAGTTATATTAGAATTCGGATTTAATAAGTATTATTATTATTCGAATTTAATTATTGAATTAATTAAGTGGGACTTGATTAATTATATTAGAATTCAGATTTAATAATAATAATAACCCAAAGTCATAATGGGTTTTGGAAACCACATGGATTAGGGTTAGGTCCAAAATCTCTCTCCCCCCTATATATACATAATGATGTATAGTATTAGGGTTTAATCATCAAATTTCATTTTTAGAGAAAAACCCTAGCTGCTCAACATCAAGAGAGGCTAGAGAAAGAGAGAGAAAGAGGCAAACAATTCGGCTAGTACCGACTCCGGTGATCGTAGGACGATCGGGCGTTCATGTGGACTTCTTTAGAGAGCAAATCTTTGCAACAAAGGACTGCTGTGATTCATCTTTCCGGACCTCCATTAAACAACATACGAAAGCTTTGTTAAGGTACAAACTTCTTCACCATAATCACCCAACGTTATACATGGATCCTGCGATTGGGTTTCGATTTTTTTTAATTTTTTTTACGTTAATTCCGCTGCGTTTTCATTTACGAAACCCTTTAAATCTTACACTTTGGAATGACCTGAGAACTGGACTGCAAGTCAAGCCTGCAAGACAATTGGAAGTTCAGTGACATCAGATTCAGATGGAATCCCAATTCTTAATCTAAGGTCCTTACCTATAGATTCAAAATAGGAGATTTTCAAGACCAGTTCATGAGGCGGTTACAAGACATGGATGGTTTAAAATAAAAGACAAGATCAGGGTTTGCTACACAGTTTCTAGAAGCCTGTACAAGCAAATGATGACAAACATTATGTTGGGTGTAAGCAGGAATCTCAAGCTTTAGTGAGGATGCAATAAGGGAAAACATATGTTGATGGAGTTAAATACAAGGTTGATTCTATCAGTAATAGTGATGAACCAAATGGATATCTGGCATCAATGACTAACACTGGAGATGAATCACTAAGAACTTCATATGTACACATTCTAACTAGTATACGTTTATCTAATTCAGAACTGTATGATTATTAAGTTTTGAAATGTATTATATTCAAGTCAGCATGTTAGCATGTTAGACAATAACAGAAATGGATTAGACATAATTAGTAATTAATTTGTTAGTTCTTCTATTCCATGTGCTTTTAAAAAATTATTGAATATCTGCAAATCTGCTTGACATATGGCTAAAATATATAATACTAATTTTTCTAATATCCATAAATTGAAGCTGTTGTTACCACTATTTAAAGTAATATCTCTAACTCATTTGGACTCAATTGAAATTGAGTACCAAGAAGCTTAATCATTTGTGATTACAGAGTATGTAACAAAAGACAAAGTTATGTGATTTCGTGACATTTATTACACAAGGCATATGATTAAGATTGGAGCTCTAATATCACAGTTGGTTGAGAAAGCCTACCCAACGGTAACCTTTGGAGATGACATCAAAGGATGTACAAGGGATTTGGCTATAATGACTTTTGGAATTTTTATCACTGAAAACATCTTTCTTGTCGACAAACTTAAGAACTATCTACAGGGCACTAGGGAATTCTTTGTCAAGGGTTTTCTAGAAAAGCATTGAAAATGAAAAGTGTTTGATCTCAAGCAAGAAAGATGGAAGCTCACTCAATAGGGAGGGAAAAATTTGTTCGTAGCTGACATGAAATTTGTATGCAAAGGTGAAGTGAACTTTTCAGTAAAGCTTCATCAGTAAAGAGTTGGCTATGACATGAGAAGCTCTCACACTTGGTCAACAAGACAATGGATTCTCCGATAAAGATGAAATTGGTGAGAGGACTGTTTCATATGGAATTCTATCTAGAAGGAAATTTTGAAGTATGTCATATAGAGAAGTCAATGAAAACATTACACTGATGCAAGTTATGTCAAGGAAGAAATATGCTTAATGGTGGTTGATGACAACCCTAATTACAAGTTGGTGGTGTTTGTGCATTCAACAGGTAATATATCACAGATGGTAATTGATCACATCAGAAACTGAGGTTGTTGAAGGAATCAATGATAATGATGATGATTCAGATCCTATTAGTGGAAATGGTAGTGAATCTACACAATTCGTGAACTTTAACAAAATCCACTAAACAAGGTGAAGTATCTTCAACACATCCTAGTAGCAACTCAGGGGGAGAAAATACAAGAAGGATCTACTAGTAGTACTCAACACAATGAAGATCAAAGGAATATATTAAGAACATATCTGGCAAGACAAAAGGTTTGAAGTCAAAGTCATTCCTAGAGTCTAGTTCTTATTAAACCGGATTATTAAGTAAATGCTAAAAGTGCTAATCAAAATGAACATATTTTTTTCGGGACCTAACTTATGGAATCCCAAAGAATACTAAAGAAGCACTGATTGATCCAGATTGAGTGATTGTAATGCAAGATGATCTCAATCAGTTCGAAGGCAGAATCTACTGAAGCTGGAACCCAGACCACAAGACGAAGCTGAAATTGGTACAGTAAGGGTTTACAAAAACTGGATAATTATTGGTATTGTTATGATGGAAAAATCCAAACTAGTTGCTACAGGTTAATATCAAGTAGAAGGTATCGATGATGATGGAAAAAGAATCTTCGGGACTTTCGAGATCAAACAGTAAGCATTAGTGACGAGACTTGATCCTATTATGGCTGAACAAATTGTTAACCTAACAGTAGGATATCCCTAGCACATGTTGAGTATTCAAGAATGAATATCTATAAGATGATTATGAACAAGTGCACTCCTGAATAGTGAGTTAGAAGTTGAAGTTGATGTACAATATTTCCTGGACTTTGAAGTTGCAGATCATTGGGATTTGTATATCATTCTCTTCCCAAGCTCTCTATAATGAAGTTAGGGTTTCAAGCAAATCGTCAAGGACATAGTATGACACTCTAAATGATAAATACTTGAAAATAATTTTATATTAGAGTAGTTATACACATATATCTCTCTAGAATACATGGCATACATAATGTAATATATGTGCAAATATACCATGATTATATTATATGTGGGTCTACTAACAAAACTTGTGCAAGATATATTTTGCTAAGTTAATGCAGAGTAGGTACAACATGAGCATGTTGGAAGAGTTGCAATTCTTTTAGGATTACAATTAATTCAAAAGAATGATGGCAATTAAAGTAAGTCAAGGATATTTTGAAGATGCACAATTTAGAAGATTCTAGACCTGCCAAGACTTCTTGCCAACAGACCACTAAGCTTGATAAGGGAAAATCAAGTATATGAACTGAAGTGACAAGCTATAGAGGTATGATCAGCTCATTACTTATTCAAGTATAAAGACCATATATTTTATTCTCGATATGCCTATGTGCAAGTTTCCAAGTGGATACTAGAGAATCTTATCTTATAGCTAAGTTATGAATTGCTAGATATCTTAGGGGATCACCAATTCTTAGAATTAGGTACCCTGAAGATAATAGGTTTAACATAATTGGATGTATAGATATAGATGATGCAGTTGTAAGAAAGATAGGGAAATAATTCCTAGAAGCTGTCAATTTCGTGGAAAAAGTTGATTTCTTGCTGAAATGAGAAGAAACATTCAACATACATAGTTGCAGCAAAGACTAAAATTAAAGCAGCTAGTGAATGAGATGCTCTGATCTTCTGGACAAGGAAACTACTTCAACTCCAACAACTCTGTTAAACATTCTATACACCACTCATGGAACAAGCACAATGACATCATGTATCATTTCTTTCGAGATTGTCCTTAGTAGAATAACTTGCAGATCTTTGCTAAATAACTTGATGAATTTATTTTGTCTAAGTTGGTTAGTGAACGTGGGATATTATTTATGTGCATATTTGTTAGAAATCACATCTGCAAGGAATTCTCAAATGAGTTCACAAGTATTAAATTTTCAATATTAAAAGGACTTGTGAATTTATTTGAAATCCAGTACCTCTTATTTTTTGCTACTAGTTTAATTGTCATGCTTACAATGTTATATGCATATGTGGTAGTTAAGTTTTCTAGCATAAGTTGGCATCATAATTATTTGTTTATTAAATATTTAATGAGTATTAGTCAATGATATCTTGCTTAATTGTTCTGGTATTTTGCTATGATAATTTTCAATATTTTATTACAAATAATTGTGACACTTTTAGTATTAGTGATATTATTTAGAATTTTTGTTCTAAGTAATCAATGTTTATTTCAAAAATCACTAATATTGGAAACTGAAATATTTTCTAAGTCATGTGTATAAGATTTTCAATATTTTATATGCCTAGAAAATATTTCTAAAATTTGATTTTGATTGCGAGGATTTGTAATTAGGATCACAAGTATTAAATGTCAATATTTAAAGAATTTGTGAATTTCTTTTCAACTATTTCCTCGAGCTTACCTATATCACTAATAATTGTTACGAGTATAATTACAATATGCTTGTTTGACGATTATTAGATATAACGTAGGAAGTTATATCTTAATATTCAATCTTATGAATATTTAGTATTTAGCGAAATTATTTTATCTTATTAAAATTATAGATTGAAGCAATTCAATGATTATTAGTTTCATAATTCTGATTTGATAAAATATTAGAAGCATAATTTCTTTGATTTTAAAATTATTAATAAATATCAAGTAATGCTATTTTATTAATGTTTCGGTGCAATTGATTGTGATATTTTTAGTATTAGTGATGATACATGTTGCTTATCTGAAAATTACTAATAATAAAAATATGTCTAAATGCTTATTGTTCTACTGAATAATTGTCATGTGTTATTTGATTTATTGTTGGTGACATTACGAAGATGTATGAATAGTAATTGTGATAACTCAACACTAGTACATGACAAGTAAATAATACTACGTCTACACAAAAATCAGGAAGAAATGAAGACAAGGCAAATACAGTGAATCAAAACATTAAAAGAAGTTTTAAAATCTACTATAGGTCACTGAAAGAAGTTCATTAATATGTTCATGCCTCAGTGAAGAATAATGTGTAAAGGCTCTCAGGGTTTTAGAAGTGTCAAAGATTCAGTATAAAGTGCCACTAAAAGATTTCAGTGTATTAGCATTGATTGAAAATAGACAGTGTTCGAAGCATAAGAATCTAGAAGGGTAAAGACAAAGGTTAAAGAGGACAACTGCAGTCTTGAAGCTATACTTACTGAAAGAAGTTCATTTAAATGTTCAAGCGTCAACGAAGAACAGAGAATGAAGTATTCAAGATTGTAGTAGTAATGAAGACGTTGACTAAGTAACAGAAAATATTCCAGTGAAAGTAAAATGCTTATTAACAGTCAGTGTTTGAAGCAATGCAAAAGTTAAGGTTAATTAGCTGAAACAGAATAGAAGTCAAAAGAATTCAATTCAGTGTTAGTCGTTTGTGAACCAGACCAGTGCACTAAGCGTAATCACAATAAGAAGAGAATTATTTTGATTTATCAGAAGAAAATCAGTTGATCAAGCCAGAAGAGTGAAAACCAAGTGATAAATACTTCAAGCATTTCAATAAATTGTTTAAGGCAAGTATTTCTATATTTGGTGGCTCTTATACTCTTGAAGCACTCTATAGGTGCAACAGAATTTTGCCTTAGAAGCAACAAAAGAGTTAAAGGCAAAACCAAGAGGTTTGTGGCTCCTATACAAGGGACACAGAGCGTAGGCGCAACAAAACAATCATAGATAAGTTTCTAAGTGTTTCGTGGCTCCTCTACAAGGGACACAGAGTGTAGGCGCAATAAAACTTCTATAGACGCAACAAAAGAATTCTAAGTACTTTTGTGGTTCCTATACAAGGGAACAAGAGTAGAGGCGCAACAAAACACCTATAGGCGCAACAAAAGAATTCTAAGTACTTTTGTTATTCCTATACAAGGGAACAAGATTAGAGGTGCAACAAACCTCCTCTAGGCGCAATAAAAGAATTCTAAGTAATTGGTGACTCCTATACACCACTCACACTCTAATGGCGCAACAAAAGGTCTTTAGAAATTGTGAAGTAAATCAATTCATTTGATTTAAAAAGACTACACCATATAAATAAAATGATGTGCTCATTTTGAATTGTTGATATATACAACCATACCGAGAGATACAGAGAGAAACCAGAAGCCAGAGAAGAAGAAGATACAAAGCCATACGCATACCTTCTTCACCGGAGTTTTATATTCTAACCGGTTCATTATGTTGCAAATACATAGGGCTATTATAAAAACTCTCTGTTAGCTTGATTACTTTAGTACAAACACATAGTCAAACATTGTAATAGGAATTAGTTATATCTCTTTGTTGTAGCAAAGAACTAATTTGTTCTTTGGAAACCAGTTATATTTTTAACTGGGTATAGCACCCCTCAGGGTTTATATATGAAAGATATATTTCCCGAAACTTGTTTCGTTAAATTACTTGCTAATTTTCTAGAAGATTAATGTTTATTCATAAATACAGAAAATTACTAAGCCAGCCTCCTAAACACTACAAGGACTCAAACCACTAACTGAACTCTAAATTATTTATCCGCAAAACATTCGAAAGAATTTTTTAATTTAGTGAGTATCGTATTCAACCCCTGTAGCGCCCTCCCGATCCGGGGTCTAGATCGGGGAGTCACTATCACTCTAAATGCATGCACCCTAAATAACAATAACAGAAAATACGCATAAATATGACCCCGACTACTAGCCTGGACCTTTCAAGGTAATGGTATGAAACAAGCACACAACTACATTCATTTATATTTACATTTACAGTAACAAAATAATATTATTACAACTCCAGCAACATCTCAAAATCTACTAATAAAATACGAGACTAATCAAAGTCATTTCCTTCCAACTCCGCCTTGATCCTACCTGTTCAATGGCAGCCAGCCTAGCATAGTTCATATAAGACATGTTCTTCCTGGTAGTCTGCTTAGTACGTACCATGATTCTCACAAGCTGTAGATATTAGAAAGTAAAAGAATGAGCCACAAAAGCTCAGCAAATAACCATACTGGTTAAAAACAGTTCTACAGAGTTATATAAAGTTTAGAAATCTTTTCTCATAATCATACTTTAAAATCATTACTGGACCTCATTGTCCCATAATTATAGTCCAAAAAATTCCAGTCAGGGTATTCATTATACGAAAAACTTTCTTTTATGGCTTCACTGGTAGAAGCACAAGATATTTGAAAATTTTAGTTCAGAGTTAATGTTTGTAATAACTGGGGTGTAAGGTATTAAGAAACTGGTAAGTAATAATCATTACAAGGTTTAGGAATACTTTGTAGAGGTTAGATGGATAACAGGAAGTAATGTGCAATAATGAAACGAAGTAAGAATCAAAGTGTAACTGACAGTTCTATGCTATATAAAGCAGGGTATTATAAGGCATTTCAATCTTATTACTAATCATTTCAATAAACATTCTTGTAAAACTATCATTTCATTAGGACTGAATTTTTCCAAATCATTTTATAAAACTGTCCTTTCATTAGGACCTTTACTTATTAAAAACAAATCATTTTGATTGGAGTTTTCTCACAACGCCGGACAATACGGGTGATCAGCCACGTAAAGTCCCCATAACGGACCGAAGTCCCTTTGGACATAAGGAGTACTCATAAAGGCACTTATTGCCATTGGCCTTGGGCTATCTCATTATAGCCATTGACTATCTCATTATAGTCTTCACATAAAAGTGCTGGACCGGCGTCACTCGGCCTCTTACGCCTCCAACCTATAGGAATCCGCAGAAACCATTTTGATCGGAATTCCTAAAATAATCAAAATCTTTCTTTTAAAAGTTACCAAATCATTTGATGAAAAAGACTTCTTGAAAGTCGGATTTCATATTTAAATCCATTTTTAAAAGATAAATAGACAGAGGTAAATTTTATTCCAAGGTAAGTTTTAAAACAGGCCCTGTTGCAGTAAAGTAAGCAGAAATCATGACATAGGGGTCAAAATCAGGTTATAGTAGCAAAGTCAGGTTGCAGGGTCAATTCACAGGTATAACAAGATGTTTTGAAAACAATTGTAAGGCATCTGATTAAGGTAGTAGTGGGGCAATAGCAATAGGGTACTTTCATGGTTCAAGTTCAAGTAACACAGTTAAGAAAATGGTGAAAACATAAGTCACAATTAAGGTTGATGGTTTAAGATTTTAAAAACAGTTTATAAGTTGTCATTAGCAGTTCAGGGATTGAAAAGTTTTAAAGTACAATTAAAAACTGGTATAAGGTTGCATTTTAAGTAAAACAATTAAAGTAAGACAAGCGGTAATTTAAAACAGTTGGAATAAGATAACATAGTTGCAGGGTCATAAAACAGTTCATAAACAGAGCTTAAGTTTAAAGAGATCAGGCAGTAGTTACTTGCCTCAAACAGGAATGCTATAGCTGCTGAACAGGTAGATCTCCTACACTAGTACTAACTCTCTACTTTAGCTTTTCCTTTGTCCTTTACCTCAAAGTCCTTCGTAGCTACACATAAATAGTACTATATCAGTATCTTATATACTCTCGACGTTCTCATTAACGTCTAACTATTCTACCATTTCGTTAATGTAACCCCTTAACACATGTATAATTTACTGTAAACATACTCTACTATTTAATCACTTCTACTCTGGCAAGCAAATAGCACATAGACAATTATATCTATCCACAGCATTCCTGATTGATAGTCTTTCCTATACAGAAGTTGTGTGCCAATAGTGTTTTATAAAAGTCAGTTTAGTTTTAGAAAATTTTGGCAGCATCTCCCCTGTAATTGGAGCTATTCGTCAGAATACAACCGACACAACCAAGCATCAATGTCAATCATACATATTTAGTACCAAATCCATGTCAATCAAGCAATACCTATAAACATTAATAATACTATTGTCATTTCAATACAACAAGAATTCGAATATTATATATATATATATATATATATATATATATATATATATATATATATATATATATATTCGAAATATGATCCTGCAATTCAAAGCCCTTGAGCACTCAAGCAATTATATAATCAATTCACATTTTCACTTAGATAAATAGACATTTATCACCCAAGGAATTCCTATCAATTATTATAGTTCAACTAACATCATTGTATAATTACTACCTTGAGCCATATATATACAATCTTCCACATCTCATTCAAATTACTATATACAAAGTACAAAAACAATTAGCTCATTATCTAGACATGGCAATTAGCATCAAACCAAGTCAAGTTTATATTGCTATTAATCCAAATTCGAACAATATATATATATATATATATATATATATATATATATATATATATATATATATATATATATATATATATATATATATATATATATATATATATATATATAATTACCAAAATCATGCAATTTACTCATAATTCGATCCTATTAATTTATACTCCTCATATAATTGTCAATTAACCAATCCCCTTGTTTAAATACATATACGAATTGTACAATTTACACACATACAAGCATGCTTGCATCATTACTAATCGAAAAATTATAAAATACAACCGGAGTTTTAAAAAAATTTGACATGCACAATTAATTAATCACATATAGCATCATAATCCTCCTTATTAATACCATTTATAACTTAAACATACTTGGCAAAATGGCAATAAAGCATAGCCAAGTCAATAATGATCAGAAAAATGCTATACTAATCGGAAAAACGAAGCTATGGCCGGAAAATGCAAAGCCATGGCCGGAAATTTCTAGAAATCGACATGCAACAATAGATACATATAAATTAATGCTTGTACCAGTTGCCTCAACTAAGAACAGTAGAAAACAAGGCTAAAGACAGCTAGTTGAGTCGCCGGCTCATCGGAGTTCGTCGCCGGCTCATCGGAGTTCATCGCCGGCGACGGCGATGAAGAACAAAGACCCGTTTTGGGTTCTTTTTGCTTCCATCTCCCTACAATCTTCGAGTATAGCTAATTAAAGACACTACAACTGCAATCAAGGTACTAATGGAGCTTGCATGCAACCCTATAAATCAATATACATACGGCTACATACAAACATTCATAAGTTTTGCAACAAAATTAAATCAAATCGTCATAGTAACATTGCTAGCATTTAACCACTCAATAATCTTACAACATCAAATCAATTTACTCATACACACACACACACGCACGCAGCTGGTTCTAGAGAGAGAGAGTCGACCTGAAGCAACAACTGCAGAACAGGGAAGAAAATGAGCTGTGCTAATGTTTTATAACAGCAAGGGTAGTTTGGTAATTTCACAATTACCAGTTTTTGAATTAAATCAAATCAACAATTCAAATTTTGAGGACAAAGGGTTATAAAATAATTTCTATATTTTTAAAATAAAGAACATGAATTTAGAAGCTCACCCATATTTTTGAAATATTTTTCTGATGAATAAATAATTAATTAAAAATCGGGGAAGTTTAGGCACTTAAAATAGAAATAAGAATAGAAAAATCCTTAAAAATATTTTAGGGCTCAAATAAAATAAACTTTTATTTTTAAAAAAGTCTCAGAATATATAAAGAACATTTTGGAAAAGGTTTCATGATTTTTGGACATTCCAATAATTAAATATGGAATTTAGAAGAGAAGTATTTTCGGGATAAAACAGAATTGAGAAAATCATATAAAAATATTGATACTGAATTAGATCACACAACTATTTTTAGAAAGTCTCTAAAATCACATAGAAACTACATATAAAATTTCATAATTATTGGACACACCAATAATTTTATAAAAATCAAAAAGGTACTCAATTAAGCATGAAAATCAGTTAATCACTTAAATAAAACACTTACGCATAATGCGGTCAAACAGGCAGTCAACTAGACATATAAAAAGATCATATATCACCTATTGTCATATTAGAACACATAAATACTATATCTCATATTAATCAAATAGATATCAATGTCTCGATCGTTACAACCCCCTTCTATGATACTTCGGGACCCAACATTTATATATGCATGTATGTGGCAACTGTTTAGTATTACATGAGTATTACCTTTACCTTTCTTTCTTTGACTGAATTTTAAACCTGAATGTAATGAAAATAATTTCTTATCTATTTCTTTTCCAAAATATTTTATCTAACAATACATTCACTTTCTATTAGTTTTAGATAAGAAAACTTCAAAATTCTTTTTCAAAAATTCTCTTTTAAAAATCTTTTGATTTACAGCCCTGCTTTGATTTTCTAAATTCTTGGGTGTGAATCAAACTTTTCTTGAGGATAATTTTTCTCCAATCTCAAAATATTTTATCATCTCTAAAAAACTGGTTTTAAATGCTATATTTTCAAAATCGTTTTCTCTCTTAATTTTTCCTTTTAAAGTGGTAGAAATTTTGTGACTACTATTTTATTCGAAGAAATTGTTTTTACTTCGAGGTACCAATCACTTACAAAATGATTTGTTTTTAAACACTTGTTTCAATGTATGTTTCACATTGATTTATAGTACCGAAACAATGGTTGTTGCTTTAAAGGCCTTGTATTGTATTATTAAGCATACATCCACCCTTATTGTCATGTATTTTTTTAATACGGGGATATTATCAAGCAGATGAAAATGATGTAAATCATAATTGCATTATGAGTCGGAAAATCATTGTCTTCTATCTGATAAAGATATTTTGCAAAACTATTTTCAAAACTTACAGTACTTAGGTTTTAAAGGAAATGAGTCATTTTATTGAGATATAATTTGGTAAGAGAGTTGAATTTCTTCTTTGGTATAAATTCCTGCTCTTTATTATGAGAAGTTTGCCTTATAAGAAATTCATAAGAGATAAAAACTTTCTTCTCTGATACATTTTCTCGCATTTTATTATGGGATATGTATCTTAAAGAAAATTTCATCATGCTCTTAAATAAAAAATCTTTAGTTCCGACAAAACTCTTTTGCTGAAAAGCCTTTAATGCAATCTATTACTGTTGGTCCTGAAATATCGTAGAAGGGGGGTTGAATACGATACTCACAATAATTTAAATTCTTTTCGGAATTTACGGATAAATATATTATTGCTTTAGAGTGGGTTTGACCATTTATAGTGTTTAGGTGCGCTGCCTACTAATTTTTTGTGTGTCCGAATAAAACAATTAGGTTCCAGAAAATTAGCAAGTAAAATAAATGGGACAAGATTCGGGGAATATATCTTTTATATATATACTCGGAGGTTGCTACACCTAGTTAAAAATATAACTAGTTTCCAAAGAATAAATTAGTTCTTTGCTACTAATACAAAAATATAAGGCTCATTTCCTATACAAATATATCTAAATTAGTATAAGAAAAAACTGAGTCCGTAGGGAGTGATATCTAGGAGCCCTGAGTATTTTTCGTTAAAGAACCGGGTCCTAATATCTGACCGGAAGCAAGGTATGGATGTGTATAATTTTAGTCTCTTGCTCCGGCCATAGCTGCTCTCTACATTTTTGTATTGAAGAAGACGACTCTTGAAAAATGAGTGGCTCCCTTTTTTTATCTGTGTAAACTTTAAATCAAATAAAGTAAGCTGCTATAAATTGATTGGCTGAGGGGTTATGTGGGGCCAAGAAATATTTTGTTGCGCCATAAATCTTTGTTGTGCCTGGTACTGTGTTGGCCTTGTAGTGGCGCCACAAACTTGCTCAAGCTGCTTTGAAATTTTGTTGCGCCCATTAATTATTTTTATTGCGCCTGGAAGAAGTCTATTGCGCCTGTATCATTTAGTTGTGCTTCATTGTGATTTTCATGGTCAAAGTGTGGTTTAGTCACTGCATTTTGACTCTCTATTCATTCCTTGATTGAAGTTCCCCAACTTCTATATCTTATACCAAAGTCCTGTCACATTACACCCTGTACCCTGAGCAGTTTCCGTTCTTCGACTGTAGTTCAGAAACTTTCACTTTTCGTACCAAGGTTGTGTAGCCTCTACAAATCACTTTTCGTACCTTAATAAATAACCGTTCCTTCTAAGTATGTTCTTCAACTTATCAATTCTTCTATAGTTAATACTCAGATTCCTTTCACAAACTACTGACGCCTAGTGCAACTGGTCTGGTTCACAGACGACTAACTTTGATCCAGGTCTTAGTATTATAGCCTTACGTTCATTGTTAAGTTTACAACAACTTCATTACTTCGAACACTGACTGTCAATAAACACTGTAACTTCACTAAAATCTTTTCTGGTACTTAGACAACGTCTCCATTATTACCAAAATCTTGAATGCTTCATTCTCTGTTTTTCACTAACGCTTGAACATACAAATGAACTTCTTTCAGTGAGTATAACTCCAAGACTACAATTGTCTTCTTAAACCTTTGTCTTTAACTTGTCTTCAATCCTTCTAGATTCATATGCTTCAAACATTGTCTATCTTCAATCAATGCGAATACACTGAAATCTTTTAGTGGCACTTTATACTGAATCTTCAAAACTTCTGAAACCCTGAAAGTCTTCAACCATTATTCTTCACTGATGCATGAACATATTAATGAACTTCTTTCTGTGACCTGTAGTAGACTTCAAAACTTCTTCTAATGTCTTGATTCACCGTATATGCCTTGTCTTCATTTCTTCATGATTTCTGTGTAGGCGTAGTATTATTTACTTGTCTTGTTCTAGTGTTAAGTTATCACGATTACTATTCATACAGCTTCATAATCTCACCAATAATCTCCCCCTATTTGATTGTTAAACTTAGCAAACAAATCCCATAGAGAGGATAACTCAACTAACAACTAGAAAAAGTAATGGTCCGGGACTTGTAAATAATGCTACTGGTTTTTCTAGATCAGATTATGCATTTCCAGATTTTTTGTGTAACTGAAATGAAAGATGTTTGTTCCTCTAGCACTGAACTGATATTCATGTAGTATCATCTTCATTTCTATCTGTGTTTGATCTTTCTCTGCTTCAAAATCCTTCACAATTCAACTTAAAGAACTTATCATAAACAGATCTTCATAAGAATTAAAATTCCTGGGAACGTCTTCAATAGAATATAGAACATAGCTCAAGCAATGTTCTCCCCCTGAAAATGTAATTCTTCTTTTTCTTGTCTAAATTCCCCCCTAAGGATATTAACTTCTCCTAAGGATATGAAGATAAGATTTTATTAAATTCTCCTTTTTCTCTTTTTCTTACTAAATTCTCCCTCTTAGTTGAGGAATCCTCCAATGACCTATCTTTTGAATGGTTTTTCTTCCAAGAAAGGTTCTCATCTGTTATTGATTGGGAAAATATAGTAGCTTTACTTTCAGAAGTAGCATGTAGCAAGGGTAAGTGTTTGGTGTATGGTTTCCTCACTTCTACTATTATCTGTTGGTGTTTACACTAAAGTGTCGAGCACTTTGAAGTGTTTCACTCTTTCTCTACCTATCTCTCACTCAAGTGTATCTCTCCCTCACTTTCACTCAAGTATTTCTCTCTCTCACTTTCACTCTGCATTATAAATATAGCATTATGTACCTGCAAGTGAAATCCGTCAATTCAGTTATATTCCTAATACCTGATTCATCAAAATGAACTGAATCATTGTCAAGTGGAGAATTTCCTCGTAGAGGTGTTCTTGATCTATCATGCATAAGCATTGTCTAAGCACCAGACATAATTGCGTGTGCTAAATCACTGTCTAGTGGAGCCTCACCTCTTTGGGATGGGTTATCCCAAGATTTTAAAATCTTTTAGGGAATCTTGCCTTGTTCTATCAAGGAGTTGCCTCACACCTTCTCCGTAAACGGGAGGTGGACATTCCTTTTCAGGATCTAGAAATGTTCCTTCCATGAGGGGTGATGTAGTAGGCAATGCAATGAATGGAAAATTAGAGCCTATGTTTGCCTCGTAACCCTGTGAAGAGAATTTTGTGTAAAATATCCTACTTGACTTATCCGAATAATTCTTGTCAAGTAGTTGCCTCTTAAGCCCAGATAAATCTGAACAAGAGATCTCCCTTTTGGGACGCAGAAGATTAACTTATATTTGCGATAGATACTTGGACAATGTAATGTATGGCTAACTAGAGTTTGTATCTCCTCTGAATGCTTATACCTCTCACTGTGCACGTCTTGCAATGTGTTCCTAGAATTTATCTGTTTAGGCCTATCATCAGCGTGAGTTCCAGTGGTGTGTTTGACTCATTACAAGATGCTATGGCTGACGAGCGAATTTCAATGGACTCACCCTGTTGAGAGAATGATTCCAGAGACAGTTTTATTGCCTTTTCAGCTTCGTATGCTTTTGAGAAGATGCAGATGAGCTTTTAGTTACCTCAGTTATATACTACTTTACTTCTTTGAAGGTAGAGCTGTGTGTGCACTTCCAACTTCATCCTTATTTGTTGCATCAAGTGCAGTTTCTCCCTTATCAACCTCAAACTTATATGAGTTCCTTATATCTCCAAGGGTTAATATATGGAAGTGGATGAATCAATGTTTGGTACTAAGGCCTGGGTAAGAGATTGATGGGTTTTCAACCTCTTGGCCAGCTTCTTAAGACACTGGGGGCTAAAAGGATAGAGACAATCAAGATAAAGAAATAATCACATTAACATTCCAAAATATATTTTTCATCTCAAAGAGAAGGAAAAATATAAGGAATTATAATGGATTGCATTAAAGCGCTTTTAGTAAAAGAGTTTTGTCGGATCTAAAAATTTATCATTTAAGAGCATGATATGAAATTTTCTTTAAGATACTTATCCCATAATAAAATGCGAGAAAGTGTATCAGAGAAAAATTATATCCCTTATGAATTTCTTATACGGAAAACTTCCCATAATAAAACACAAGAATTTATACCAAAGAAGAAATTCAACTCTCTTACCAAATTATATCTCGATAAAATGACTCATTTCCTTTAAAACCTAAGCACTGTATGCTTTGAAGACAGTTTCGCAAAACGTCCTTATCAGATAGAGGACTATGATTTTCTAACTCATAATGCACTTATGATTTACATCATTTTCGTCCACCTGATAGTGTCCCCATCTTAAAATAAAAACATGACAATTAGGGTGAATGTATGCTTAACAATACAGTATAAGGCTTTCAAAGCAACAACCACTAATTTGGTACTATGAATCAATGTGAAACATACATTGAAACAAGTGTTTAAAAACAAATCATTTTACAAGTGATTGATACCTCGAAGTAAAAATAATTTCTCTAAATAAAATAGCAGTCAAAAAAATTCTTCCACTTTAAAAAGAAAAATTAAGAGAGAAAAAGCTTTGTAAGATAAAACTTTTAAAACTAGCTTTTGGGAGAGGATAAAAGATGTTGAGATTTGAAGAAAGATGTTGGTGAGATTATGAAGTTATATGAATAGTAATCGTGATAATTCAACACTAGAACATGACATGTAAATAATACTATGCCTACACAGAAATTAGGAAGAAATGAAGACAAGGCAAATACAGTGAATCAAGACATTAAAAGAAGTTTTGAAGTCTACTACAGGTCACTAAAAGAAGTTCATTAATATGTTCATGCCTTAGTGAAGAATAATGGTTGAAGACTTTTAGGGTTTCAGAACTGTTGAAGATTCAGTATAAAGTGCAACTAAAAGATTTCAGTGTATTAGCATTGATTGAAGATAGACAGTGTTCGAAGCATAGGAATCTAGAAGGGTAAAGAAAAAGGTTAAAGAAGACAGCTGCAGTCTTGAAGTTATACTCACTGAAAGAAATTCATTTATATGTTCAAGCATCAGTGAAGAACAGAGAATGAAGTATTCAAGATTGTGGTAATAATGAAGACGTTGTCGAAGTACCAGAAAAGATTCTAATAAAAGTACTATGTTTATCAACAATCAGTGTTTGAAGCAATGCAACAGTTCAAGGTTAATTAGCTGACACAGAACAGAAGTCAAGGGAATTCAATTCAGTGTTAGTCATTTGTGAACTAGACCAGTGCACTAAGCATCAATACAACAAGGGGAGAATTACTTTGATTTATCAGAAGAAATTCAGTTGATCAAGCCAGAAGTGAACACTGAATGGTAAATACTTTAAGCAATTCTAGAATATGACCAAGGCAAGTATTACTACATTTGGTGGCTCTTTTACTCTTGAATCAATGGAGAGGCGCAAGGAAATGTTATCCAAGTGTTTTGTGGCGCCTGCACTAGGAACTCAGTGTGCAGGCGCAACCAAACAAGTTTAAGGCGCAAAGAAGATATAAGGGAAGGTTTGTGGCGCCTACACAAGGGTTGTGGAGTGTAGGCATAACAAAATTTCCTTGATGATTTGTGGAGTTAAAGGTGCAACAAAAGAATATGAACATGTTTGTGGCGCCTATATACCGCAATTAGAGTGTAAGCGCAAAAAACAAGTCATGGGCGCAATGAAACTATCCACCAAGATTCTAAGTACTTTAGTGGCGCCTACACTAGGTGAATGGTGTAGAGGTGCAACAAAAGTGTAGAGGCGCAACAAATGATTAAAGGCCCAACAAAGGGATTTAGTGGCGCCTATAAACTGTCCACCCTATATATGTGCAAGAAAGGACCTGAAGCATTGTGAAGCAAATCAATTTTAATTGATTTGAAAAGTCTACACCATATAAAAACAAAATGACTGGTTCATTTTGATTCGTAGATTTGTGGAGACACACAACCAACCAAAGAGATACAGAGAGATAATCGAAGCCGGAGAAGAAGAAGTCACAGAGCCTTACATATACCTTCTTCATCGGAGTCAAATATTGTATAGGGATTAAATTATATCTCTTTGCAGAAGCAAAGAACTAATCTGTTCTTTGGAAACCAGTTATATTTTTAACTGGGTGTAGTAACCCAGGGTTTATATACGAAAGATATATTCCCCGAAACTTGTCTCATTAAATTACTTGCTAATTTTCTAGAACATTAATGATTATTCATAAATACAGAAAATTAGTAAGCCATCCTCCTAAACACTATTCACCTCATGAACTCAAACCCACTAACAGAACTCTAAATTATTTATCCGCAAAAGATTCGAAAGAATTTTTTAATTTAGTGAGTATCGTATTCAACCCCCTTCTACGATACTTAGGGACCCAACAATTGGTATCAGAGCTTGCTGATTGATATACAAATCAGGATCTGTAACCCAGTGAAGCTCACTGTGCCGAAGCTGTCTAGAAGCAAGAGGATGCATTGTTAAATAAATTTAATTATAAACTTTTAATAAGTTTATTTTATAAACTTTATAAAATTTATTTTATAAACTTTTATTAGTTTATGTGTAATTTTTAATTAGTTTATTTTATAAATTTTATATGTTAAATTTATTTTATAAACTTTTATAAAATTTGTTTTATAAATTTTTATCAGGTTATGTTATAAATCTTAATTAGTTTATTTTATAAACTTAATAGTAAATTTATTCTTTAAACTTCTATAAAATTTGTTTTATAAACTTTCATCAGTTTATTTTATAAATTTAATAAAGTTTAAAAACATTTTTTGGTAAAGTTAAATGCAAGGTTGATTCTATCAGTGAAAGTGATGAACCAAATGGATATCTGGTATCAATGACCAACACTGGAGATGAATCACTAAGCACTTCACAGGTACACATTATAATTAGTATACGTTTATCTTATTCAGAACTGTATGATGATTAGGTATTGAAATGTATTATATTCATGTCAGCATGTTAGCATCTTAGGACTTAAATGCTTAATTGATTACTAAGAATAAGATTGCATGCTAGGATTCATGAGTTTAATTAGTACATTTCATACTTGCTTTTCTATGCAGTAAAATGAATATATAGAATTAGATGAGATGTTCTAGACGGTTAGGTGTATCTCTAAACATTTGCTGGAACTTGATTTAAATCTTCTGTGATTTAATACCTCTACTAATGTTTTGAAAATTGCTAAATAGACAAAAAGGTCATAGATCAAATATTTTATATTTTTTCCTATTGTGATAAATGACTTGATAAGTGTATGTGGAATTTGATATTGTTCATAAAGTTTTATTCAAATATTCTGCATATTCTTGAATTGTTATGTGCTTATTTTCATATGATTTGCTCTCACACACATAGTTGCACTTAAATGTCATATCAGATCATGTATTGCTTGTTAGGATTATAATATTAAAAGATGGTATAATTATCTAAGTAGTTAGTGAGACTTGTTGATTCGAGAATTAATCTAAAACTGATTTAGGTAATTAGAGATAGTTAAAAATGTTAGACAACAACAGAAATGGATTAGATAGAATTAGTAATTAATTTGTTAGTTCTTCTATCCATGTGCTTTTAGAAAATTAAATTTTCTGATATGCATATTGAAGCTGTTGTTACCACTTTTAAAGTAATATCTCTAACCTATCTAGACTCAATTGAAGTTGAGTACCAAGAAGCTTAATCATTTGTGATTGCAGAGTATGTAACAAAAGATAAAAGTTATGTGACTTCGTGACATTTATTGTTCGAGGCATATGATTAAGATTGAAGCTCTACTATCATAATTGGTCGAGAAAGCCTACCTAACGATAGCTTTTGGAGATGACAGCAAAGGATGTACAAGGGATTTGGCTATAATGATTTTTGGAATTGTCATCAGTGGAAGCATATTTCTTATGGAAGGACTTAAGCACTATCTACAGGGCACTAGAGAATTCTTTGTCAAGGGTTTTCTGGAAAAGTATTGAAAATGAAAAGTGTTTGATCTCAAACAATAAGGTTGGAAGCCACTTAATTGAGAGTGATAAATTTGTTCGTAGCTGACATGGAATTTGTATGCAAAGGTGAAGTGAACTTTTCAGTAAAGCTTCATTAGTAAAGAGTTAGCTATGGAAAAAGAAGCTCTCACACTTGGTGAACAAGATAATGGATTCTTTAATAAAGAAGAAATTGGTGAGAGGACTGCTTCATATGGAATTAAATCCAGAAGGACAGTTTGAAGTATGTCATATATAGAAGTCAATGAAAACATCACACCGAAACAAATTATGTCATGGAAGAAATATGCTTAGTGGTGGTTGATGACAACCCTAGTTAATAGTTTGCGATGTTCATGCATTCAACAGATAATATATCACAGATGGTAATTGATCACATCAGGTAGATCAAGTTGGAAGCAAAGTAAGATGTGAGAACTTTGAAGTCAGACAATGGAACTGAATTTTGCGAATAAAATTCTAAATGAAGTCTGCACTTATAAAGATACTTTGAAGATGAAGCAATTAACACAACATGCTACTTTAATCAACAAGATCGTGAAAAGACATCATATGTGTTAAACAGAATGAGTGTTGCAGAAGAGGGGGGTTGAATGCAACTTAATAAATTTATCACTTTTTGCTAACAACAAACAAAAGCAATGATAAGTTACAAGGCAAATAACAAGCAAGCTAAAGACACACTGTGTTTTACTTCAAAAATTATTTTTATTATTTTTTGTTGCTACAACTGACTGGAAAATATTTCCAACTTTAATAGACACAATAACAAGAGACTGCAAATGTTTCTATGCTTGAGAAAAGTTAAGCTCAGTTGTATGTTTGTTGTTGGAAAGTGTTTGTGAGATGTGTGTATTTAAACTAAACCTCATATCTCACTTACAAGTACACTTTCCCTTGTTTCCTGAACAATACTTGAAATAGTAATCTCACTTTTTCTTCTCAAGTCTTGTCTTCATTCCAAATGTTGATAAAGGTACTCTGTGAGGATTTGATATTCTTGACACCATGAGCACGCTTCACCTTTTTACTTGCTTTTTCTCAAGTTGCAATTGTAGACTTGACAGACTAGGTAGAAATGTCAAGATAAATCTGTGAATTGACTTTACCTAGTCTGCTTCTTGAAACAGACTGTCAGCTTCAATGAAAGTTAATGTCAACCTTCAGCTTCATTTTAGTGACATCATCTTTGTTACCTCATACTTTACTGTCAGGCTCACCAGTCTTCTAAAACATGCTATCATCCAAAGGTACTGTCAACTATTCTGCCAAACATGCTGTCAAGTCTCCCCATCAATGCTACTGTCAGAAAACTTGTTGTCTTGATTTTTCAATCTCCGCCAAGTTTACTGTCAAGGGATAGTTACTGTCAGTGAAACTTGCTGTCATAGAGTCTTCATTCTCCGTCAAGTTTACTGTCAAGGAATAATTGATGTTGTCTATCTCAAAAGTTACTGTCATTTGAATATGCCGTCATAGGCTCCAAAATGTAGAATGCTACTGTTAGAAATTTGATCTATGTTGTGCATGAACACTCTGTGAACTTTTACTTCATGGATCATTTATTTCATTTACACATGACAGTAACTATTGATACTTACTGTCACCTACTTGACTATTTGAGCATCTTATTACAAGTGACATTTTAAACATACTTTCAAACTATATATGACAGTATGTTTTACTTAGTTAATTATTAATTAATCTAAGTAAATATTAGTTGTTTACATTGATGGTACCACAATCCCTAACAATATCCCCCAATTTGTTTTTATGTTGAATAAAGACAAATTTAAAGAAAACTACAGATGCTATTTCAACTAATAAAAGTATAAGTGTTTGTATAGGAAATGAAAGAAAATACAAATACACTCATATATCAAGTTTAGCTCCTCTAGACTGAGCAAATCTTCAACTTTGACTTGAGCTGCATCTCTACTGTCATCCCTCCATAAAGTCCCTCAAGAGCTTTCAGTTCCCTCTTCTCTTCTTCTGTCTTGGCATGATCAGCAACACAATCTAAGACTAGTTTCACCATTTTATGAGAAAGATTCCTCAACTCCTCATAAGTGTAGTAGTTCTCAGTTGGTCATTTGGATATGCACAAGTACTTCATTCCAAACATGTCCTTGACAAATCTTTCCTTTGTAGAAGAGTAGAGCTACTTCACCCTGAGTTTGTCAATAGACTCATCCTCTTCTTCTCTGGACTTAATGATCTCCTAGACAATTTTGCTTAGATCCCTTTCGAACTCCAGGAATGAGCCTGTGATCATTCTGAATATCTTCCTTAAGTTTTCATTATTGAGCACCCTGAAGTTGACAACCTCCACTTCAATGCTATCAACAATGATTCTCAGGGGCCCAAACAAGACTGGTGAAACATAAGTGGGCTTTTTAGAGAATTGATCATTCAGCATTGCATGCTTCATGTCAATCTCAGCCTCCTTGATCCTTTTAGAAATTTGCTCCACTTTCTTCTTTGCAGCTTCAACTTCATCTTCAAATTTCTTCCTTTTCTCTTTCTCCTCATTCCTCTTAGAATCACATATCTCCAGTACTTTATTCTTCAGATCAAAAACTTCAAAATTAGTGATATTGAGCAGTTGCTTCTTGATAAGCTCAATGATATGAGGGTCATTCACAGCCAAATTCTTTAATTCCTCAAATGTGATTTTTTCATCAGAACCACCAGTATTGTAGAAGACTATTCTATGAGGATTTCTGAGAAGACATTTATGTGTCCTCTCATACTCAAACTTCTTCTCAATCTCCCTCTTCTTCTTGGCTTGAATAATTCTCACAACATTTGACATATATTTGCACTCCTCAGGATAAGGATATCCCTGCAACTGCTTCACCAACTTTTCAAGTAGGTCCAGATTCTTGTACTGTAGAGACTCTGTGCTCCAAAACTCCTTGATTCCATCTTCTCCCTCAAACATCACCCCATTTGAGTAGAAAACTATCTCAGGCTCTTCAACATCAGTAAAATCCAAAGGATGAGGCTTGAAGGAATCCATCAATTCCATGAGCTTCTTTATCAACAGACTTCTTACTAACTGTGTCCTCATGTCTGTTCCTTAAGTTATGAGTAACATTTTTCTGACCAGAAAATAGTTCACTTCTTTCATCTCATAGCTCAACTCTTCAACTGCTCCATTTGAATACAAAAGAATTATCTTGTTGAGAGTATTCACCTCAGACCACTCAAACTTCACCATAACCAGAGATTCTGCCTTTGATTCTGCTATATTGTTGATTGTTGGTCTTCTAACATCCAGACAATCCTTATGAAGAACTTCAGACACAAGCTTCCACCCTTTTCTGCTAGGCCTCCTGCTAGAATGTGGCTTAGGCCTTTCTGACCTTGCTTTCATGTACTTCTTTGAAAAAGAGACTTTCTTTGACAGTAACTTTTGAGGGGTTACTGTCAAATCAAGTTCGACAGCAGGTTTTGTGACAATATATTTCTCCTTATTACTCTTTACAACATCTTTTTCATCAATTTCAAAACTAAGTACTATTGTTTTCATCACTTTCCCTTCAATACCATCTCTATACTCGTTCTCATCCTTCTCCTCATTTATCTCCACCTTATTTCCAGCTCTAGATGATTCTTCACTAGTATTGTGTTGGCTAGAACTACCTGTACCTCCATCAGGCTTTTCACTATCATCTTCATCCCTCTTCTCCTGAGTTTTCTTATCACTCTTCTTCAGTCTCAACTCTTCAAGTCTCCTTAATTCTCCTTCCAAAACTCTCAACACTTCATCCCTTTCTTCATTTCTTAGAATCTGCTTGAAGTAGTCAAAAACTTCTTTCACAGACCTTGGCCTACACAAGCTTACTGTTAGGTCCAAATGTGTTGTAGAGGGGGGGGGGGGGGTGAATACAACTTTTCAACTTAATGAAGCAATAAATACTTTGTAATAAATGAACACAATGATTCAAGGAATATATGTCTTATATATAACTTGAAGGGGTTGCCACAACATTCATTACAATAGTACAACAGAAGTAAAGAGGGTAGTAAATGATACTAAGCTCTGTGAATACTCTCTCTCTCTTTTACAAGTGTTTCTCTCAATATTGCTATATCTAAAATGTTACACGAGTAATTCTTTTTATACTACTTGTAATCTATGACTTGTAGTCTTCAACAGATAAGATATGAGTGGTCCAATGTTGTCCACGTAAATCTTATCTTGTCTTGAAAGCTTGGAAATAGCCAACCAGATGATGCCATGTGCCATGTTGAAATTGTCTTCTATGTAGAACTTCTACATAGGAATTTCTACTTGTCATCTCGAACATTTAAGTAGAACTTCTACATAGGAATTTTCTACTTGTCATCTCGAACATTTAAGTAGAACTTCTACATAGGAATTTCTACATAGGCTCTATCTCGAATATTCTAAGTAGAACTTCTACATAGGAATTTCGAGATAGAAATGTTCTACTTGCAGAATTTCTACTTGGCTCTAAGTAGAAACTTATCTAGAATTTCTAGATAGAAATTTCTACTTAGGTTCCCTTGTAAGTACTTAGAGAAATTCTGGGCTTCAACTAGAAACTCCAATGCAACATCTTGAACTTTTGATTTCTTCTTGTCTTCTATATTCTTCAACAAGCTCTTGAACATGGATCTCTATTACTGACATAAACTTGCTATTAATTTCCTAACACTTGATGCAATGGTCTGGTTCATAAGTGACTAGTCTTGATAGGGTTCTTGCTTCTGAATAGATTACCATATTCAATTAGTAATGTGGCTTTCCAATTGTCGTTTTCCTGCTTCTTCACTTGAAATCAATTAGACTTATTGATACTGATTGTTATGATCTTGATTCTTTTAAGTTACACATCACTGAGGCATGAACAAATTTGACTTGAACTTCTTCTAGTGATTTCATCTTTGATTGATCATAATTAACCATGTTAAATTGTATCAATTACCTTGTCTTCAATTTGTATTGATTTCTTTATGACTTCTTGTTCTTGATTGTCTTCCGGTTAAGTATCTTTTCTTTAGTTGAGTTACATTAGATATAGTGTTACAAGTTTAGACACTCTGCCTTTCAATCTCCCCCTATTTGATTGTCTAACAATGACATTCAAATTAAAGAAGGATAACTCAACTAAATAAATGAGACGAGAAAAAATAAGTAACATTAAAGTCATGTTCAAATTACAACTGAAATGAAAATTGAAAAACAATACAAAAAACTTAATAATTATCTTAAACTAGAAAGAGAATTTGAACCTCGAATCAAAGATCTTTGGAATGATTTCTATCACCTAGATTATTTCATGTCTTTCAGTCAAACTCATATCACCTTATTGGATCCACCTGATTCACGGTTACAGTATGGTGAATTAGCCTATCTCGCATACCGTGGTCAGGTGAATTTTCCTCAAGTGAGTTAGAGCAACCAAAAGATATGAAGTTTCTCCAACTTCAAGTTCACATTCCTCCGAGCTTTCATTCTAATTCCGTTTCCCCTTCCTAATTTCTTTCTCAGCATCGCGCCTATCTTCTCTTTATTTTCTGCGCCTCTCTTTCTTTTGTTGTTCTCTTTTGTATACTGGATCATGTAACTGTGCCCATCGAGCATTCAACAGACTTACTGCTTCCATTTCTAGAGGATTCTTGGGTTCTGGATATGGATGTCTGAAAAGTCTTCTGAGTTTTTCCACCTCCTGAGTAGTCCTGATCTTTGGAATATCGTCAAAATTCTTCATGATGAGCTGTGATTTCCAGTGAGTTTTATCAGCCTTAAACTGACAGTAGATCATTTTGGGGTAGCCCTTGACACGGTTAGTATTGTAGACACTAGCCGCATCTAACTCCATTCTTCTTTTCTCCTAGACTATCTCAGACAAGTACTTCAGTAGTCTCTGCTTCTCATCAACAAACATATCCTCTACATCACCCCATTTGAACTCTTCCAGTACTTTGTCTAGAAATGCAGCATCTTGAGTCTGTAGCAGCCATTTCCTACTCATATGCAAGAAGGTCTGTTTCTGGTCTGCATCAATGAATACCAAAGCATCAGCTGTATCATCAGCATAAGAGTGAATCTAGTATACACTATCTCTTCCTGGAACACCAATTGCCTCCCTTATTTCTCCTTGTTCCAGTGGTCTAGAAGGAAGAGTCAGAGCTTCATCTACACTTTTTAACATCAATGAACTCCACTAATTTTTCTTTAACATCAGAAGTGAATCCCTTGCTCATCATTTGTCTACATATCGCTTTTAAGGATTCCACTGATAGAGCCATCAAATCTTCTTCCTCTATACTAACCCTCTTCATTTTTCCATCCACTACCATACGAACAACATCTGGATTGGCTGATAATTCTGGTCCCTTGTCCTCTGCTAGCTGCATTAACTGATCTCTATACAGAATGCTAAGTTCCTCAGCTTGAGAGTATTGAATTTTAGTTGCTAGCAAGAACAACTCTGATGTAGATCTTTTCGAGATAAATTGATCATCCACGTATAGGAAAGACAATGGGGCTCCTTCAACTAAGGTCAGAATGACTTGCCACTCCTTTACCACTGGTTTATATCCAACACGGACTTTTGAGATCATTCTTTTCAAAGCATTTATGTAGTCCACCGTCATTGGATTTTTCAGTTTCAAGTTATAGAAAAGATCATCTGCCTCCTTGTTATTAACTCCATTTATACAAGTCCCCATTAGTATCTTCCTTGCATCATCCCATTTCTGTCCAATCTTTCGTTTGTCCAATTCAATCTGTGGATCAGCTAACCTTGCAAGCTCATAGTCATACTGCTTCTCCTTGAGTTCCACTTTCTTCTCATAGAAAACAACATCTTCTTGCATCATTTTCATTTTAAAGAACGGAGCTTGTTCCAAAGCCAACTGTTGAGCTTTCAGGGTCTCTTCATCAACAGGTATCTCTTCAGTCTCTCCAGTAGACATCCCAGCACCTCTACCTTGTTCCTTCAAAGATCTTTTAATAGCATGTACTAGGGGAACGTCTTCCATATCAGAGTCTGAATCAACAACATGTACTTCTTCATGTCGACCGCCAAAGTCAGCGAATGGTTCTTCTTCTTCAACCACCACTATTTTACCCTTTCTCTTCCTTTGAGCCTCCTCATCAGTCATTGGCTCACTTTACTTCATTTGCTTCTCTTCAACCAGAGTTGACTGTTGTCTCGTCTCAGGCTCTCTCTCCCCGTTAGGTGAGTTATCCGGAACATCACCCTGAGCCGTAGTTCCTGCATCATGCTGATAACCACCATAGGCAGATCCAGAAGGGCCAGTACCAGCTCCACCAGCACCATCATCATCTGGGGGAGGTTGATTGTACTGTTCGTCAAAGCACTCCGGGGGTACCAAATGGCAAATTGCATACATCATTCGACTGATCTCCGTTGCCATGGTATGCATTACACTTTCTACGCTCCCCATCCGTTCGTACAGAGTACTGCCCAATACTTCACCAGCATGGCCCAAGTCATTCACCTTGTTTTTTTACATCGTTTAATGCTTCCGACTGACTGGCCATTCGTGCTGCGTAGTCATCAAGAGCTCTCCGGTTGTTGCCAACATTTACCCCTAACTGCTCCATTATCTGCCCGAACTGCTTCACCTGATTTCAATTGCTGTCATACGAGTATCAAGATTATCAAGAATAAGGGACGGTGTTTGGCTTAGGTGTTCTCGCTCTAAAGATCGTTATATTAGTGTTTGTCGCTCAGTTTCGGGCCTTAAAAATGAAGGTCCCTCACTCCCTAAACACTCACACACACTCTCTGTCTCACGCTCGTGTATGTCTTCAATAATAACACCAAAAGTAAAAGCAGTACCTGCAGAAACTGGATAGGAAAATTGAAGAGCAGTTATGGGATCTAAAGATTATGTCTGTTCCTAAGGTGGAATCTCAGGCTGAGAGGCTGCAAAGAGTTCATTTACAACATCTGAACCGATCATCTCTGCAGCATCAGTACGTACCGGTGAAGGTACTTTGGAAGCAAATAAAACTTCCGGCCTAGCTGAAGCAACAGGTTCCTTAGAAGGCACAAAATCCTCACTAAAAGTCCTATGTGTAGAATGTGCAAGGGGAGAACCACTCACGTGAGGTGGAGTGGTTGTGATAGACACACTAGGTTTGGACCGGGCTTGTGAAGTAGTAGCTTGAGAAATTTTAGCTCGCTTCCTTATTAGTGGCTGCACTTCAGGGTTGCTCTCATAAGAACTCTCACCTAATTCTACATGCGCCGTCCTTTTAACTCCCGTCAAGAAGGGTGAAAGCGAAGAAGTCAGGGAATCAGACTCAGAAATTTGGCTATCACCCTGGGATAGATCCTGCGGGTTAGCAGAATCTTGGGCTACAGAATCAGAATTAGATGAAGAGGAAGTATTAGTAGTGTGAATAGAGGGTACCTCATGTTCAAAGAAATTACCTCCTTCATTACCTTGTTCAGCAAAGGGGTCAGATTTAGCAGGAGGTGACCGAGGAGACTGTTGCTGCTCCCTTTGCCCGGTAGAGAACTAACTGAGAGAATGACCCTCTTCGTCTTCATCATCAAGTTGCTCGTCAAGAATCCCTTGAAATGCGTCAGTATGAGCATATGGATTCTGAGCATGTGACGATAGTTGTGAAGTCCCCGCCAGAGTAGTGACACCTGCATCATAAGAAAGCCACACTCGAATATTCTCAGGAATAGACATCGGTTTACCCTGATGCTTATCCTGGTTAGCAATTGTTGTTAGTGACTTAGTTCCCATACCGAGAGATGCAGAGGTTGGACTCATAATAAATGCCTGCCTAATTGATAAAGCATTAGATGGTACAAGAATATTAATTAGTATTTGTAAGAAACGGGGATACCAGCAGACAACATCAGTGGTTGCAATGTCCCTGGTATCAAGTGATCCCATCATGGCCACAATTTCAGAAAGAACGATTCTTCCATAATTGATGTTTAGTTCACGGGCCAGGGAAACACCAAAGATTTGCATGGGAATAGGAATCTGATGAAAATCTCTTTCGCGTGCACGAAAACATCTAGTGATAGCTTCGAAAAACTAATTCCATTCCACATGAAAAAATTGTTTTTGAATAGTGGAAGTGGATATTTTACTAGTGGGAGGATAACATTCAATTTCCTTAAAAAACTGTAGGCGCTCGGTCGCTGTAGGTACAGGGTCATAAGAATCCCTGACTGGGAAACCAAGAACTCTATTAAAAACGGCCTCTGTAACCTCAAATTCTTGACCTTCTATGGTAAACTTAAAACCATAGGGGGTCGATTTACTCCCATAAGGAACCACACTGGTCCATAATTACTGCAAAGCATCATGAACCAGTGTTGGTTTTGCAGTGAAGGCAGTACTAGCTTTAGAGTATAAATTGAGAAATCGTGAAATCGTACCCAAAACTTGAATCGCGGGAGTTGATCACCGATTTCCGTAGAAATATTATAAAAGTTATTTTTAGCAAGTGAAAATTAGTGAGTCATGTTTGAAAAATTTTCTTTGAATTAAATGGATGTTTGAGGAAAATAACTAAACAATGCAGACACTTTAAGCAAGGAAAAAAACGTAAGCAGATTAATCCCTTTTAATTAAACAAATTAAACTACGGAATTAAACGCAATAAGATGAAATCAATCACAACCTATAATCAAACCACTGCACACGAATCAACGTGTAATAGATTCAAACCAAGTCGGCAATGCGTGTGTGTGAAAGTGTATGTATAGTCGCGTGTATATATATATATAGCAAATCGAAGATGAACAGTTACAACACAGAAACATATAATATAACTGATGCAGACAGAGTATGAAGAAAAAAATGTGCAGTAGTTCGTGATGAGTATGAGATTAAACACAATAATTAAGAACAGTGATGTGGATTAAGAAATCGCCTAGGAGGGAGGGTGGGGACTGTAAAAATTAGGTTTTAAACAATGGGTAAAAGTAAAAATAAAATCGGGTTAGCTATGTATATATAGGCATTATTGAGAAATGACAAAAATACCCCTGTGAAAATGAAAAAAATAAGTACGTACAGGGTAATCTAAGTCGAACACTATGTCGAACATCAAGTCGAACTTCGACTTGAGTTTCGACATAGGTGTTAACTCGTAGTTTAGTTACTTAAAACAATTTAAATAGTCAAAACCCTCAAGGGAAACCTATCTCGAACATCAAGTCGATATTCGAGATAAGGTTCGAGATAGAACTTAAGTCGAACATCAAGTCGAATTTCGAGATAATATTCGAGATAGAACTTAAGTCGAATATCAAGTCGAATTTCGAGATAATGTTCGAGATAGAACTCAAGTCGAACATCAAGTCGAATTTCGAGATAATGTTCGAGATAGAACCTAAGTCGAACATCAAGTCGAATTTCGAGATAATGTTCGAGATAGAACCTAAGTCGAACATCAAGTCGAATTTCGAGATAATGTTCGAGATAGAACTCAAGTCGAACATGAAGTCGAATTTCGAGATAATGTTCGAGATAGAACCTAAGTTGAACATCAAGTCGAATTTCGAGATAATGTTCGAGATAGAACTCAAGTCGAACATGATTTTCAAAAACTTCACTCCTAGAAGCCTCAAGTCGAATTTCGAGATAAGTTTTGAGATAGAACATATCTCAAAATTTTGAAGATACTTAGTAAAATTTGGCAATTTTTCATGAAAAACAATAATTAAATTTTGTCAAATTAAAATAAATACCAATTCAAGGGTTTTTTAAAATAAACAATATTAAAAACATTCCTTGAAAATTCTAAGGCCTCTCGTAGCATAAAAATTACATTTAAAACATAGAAAAATCCATTTAAAAATCATGAAAAATTTAAAGATCTATGGATTTAACTCCCCCTATGTTCATGCAATTAAATGAGCATAAATTCAAAGTTTTCACAAATAATTTCACTCAATGCACAATGAATTTATGAAAAATAACATAACATACACATAAAATAATCATTATTGAAACATGTTAAAGTATAAGTCTATAATGATTAAATAGCATGCAGAAGTGCTATTTTTAGCAACTTTCTAACTTATTTACATATGTTTTCAACTAGTCACAATTAAAATAGGGAAATTTCAAGAAGAAAAACATATGTACTTGATCAAAACTGGGATTTTACAGATAAGAGGATTTACTAACTTGTGTTAAACATCCCCAATTCACCAACTAACCTATTGAATGTGACTTCATCAAGAGGTTTAGTGAATATATCTGCAATTTGTTGCATTGTGGGTACAAAATGTAACTCCACAGTCCCCTCCTCAACATGTTCTCTTATGAAGTGATATCTTATATCTATGTGCTTGGTTCTGGAGTGATCCATAGGATTGTTGGTCATGGCAATGGCACTAGTGTTGTCACACATGATAGGAATCTTCTTGTGCTCCATGCCATAATCTTTCAATGGGTTCCTCATCCACAGTATTTGAGCTACACAGCTTCCAACAGCGATGTACTCAGCTTCAGCAGTAGAAGTAGATACTGTATGTTACTTTTTACTTTGTCAGGACACCAATCTTCTTCCTAGGAATTGACAGGCACCAGATGTGCTTTTCCTATCAATCCTGCAACCTGCATAGTCTGAATCTGAATAGCCTATTAGATTAAAACTTGTATCTCTTGGGTACCAAATCCCTAGATTTGATGTTCCCTTGAGATACCTAAAGATTCGTTTGACGGCTATGAGATGTGACTCTCTAGGATCCGTTTGGAACCTTACACACAAACAAGTTACGAATATTATATCGGGTCTACTTGCAGTTAAATAAAGAAGTGAGCCAATCATACCTCGATAGCTTGTGATGTCAACTGGTTTACCTAATTTGTCTTCATCAAGCTTCGTGGTTGTTGCCATGGGAGTTTTAGCTGCTGACGCATCTTCTAGATTGTACTTCTTGAGTAAATCTTTGATGTACTTGGACTGACAGATAAAGATTCCTTCTTTTTTCTGACTGATCTGTAGTCCAAGGAAGAATGACATCTCCCCCATCATGCTCATCTCATACTTATCCTGCATTAACTTGGCAAATTTCTCGCACAAGCGCTCATTAGATGACCCAAAAATAATATCGTCCACATAGACTTGAACAATTATTAAATCACCCTTTACATTTTTATAGAACAATGTTTTATCAATTACTCCCCTAGTAAAACCACTTTCAATTAAGAACAAGGATAGGGTTTCATACCATCGTCTTGGGGATTGCCTGAGGCCATAGACAGCTTTGAAGAGAAAGTATACAAAATCTACAAGTTCTGGATCAATAAATCCAGGTGGCTGTTCCAGATATACTTCTTCTTTTAGCTCTCCATTCAGGAAGGCACTTTTCACATCCATCTGAAAAACCTTGAAGTCCTTGTGTGCTACAAAGGCCAAGAACATCCTGATTTCCTCAAGTCTTGCAAATGGAGCGTAGGTCTCATCATAATCAATACCTTCTTTTTTAGAATAACCCTTCGCTACCAAACGAGCCTTGTTTCGTGTTACAAGTCCGTCTTCATCCAGTTTATTTCTGAATACCCACTTAGTTCCAATTACTGATCTGTTCTTCGGTTGGGGTACCAGTTTCCAAACTTTCTTCCTTTCAAACTGATTGAGTTCCTCTTGCATTGCAATTACCCAATCAGCATCACCAAGAGCTTTTTCTATTTCTTTAGGTTCAAATTTGGACAACAACCCAGAGTACAAGCAGATATTAGCCATGTCAGCTCTTGTAGATCTTCTAGTAGTCACACCGGCGTCTGGATCATTAATTATTAATTCAAGCGGATGGTTTCTATTCCATACTCGTTCTTTTGGTAAATGTCTTGATGATTCAGTTTGACTTTCTGAATTGTTGTATTGACTACTTATGTTATTTCTACTAACTCCCCCTAAGTTAGTGCCAGCTCCTGCAGAACTAGTGTCAACTCTTCTTGAGTTTTGAGCACTTGTCCTTGAGCTGCTATATACTCCCCCTGAGTTATTGCCAGACTGTGCTGAAGAAGTTTCTTCTGATCTGGTAGAAATCGATTGTCCACTAGACTCGGGTATTTCTTCACGAACATTTGGTATAATTGAAGTAACAATCAACTCAGGTTCATCCTCAACTTCATCCAAGTCCATATTCTGAAATTTTAGGGACTCAGGTTCACTATTATCTTTAGAAATTGATGGGAGTTTGGTATCGTCGAATCTAACATTTTAGCTTTCAATCACTTTTCGATCATTCACTAAGAATACCCGATAAGTTGCCACCGTATCTGTAAAATACCCAACAAATATCCTTTCACGAGCTTTTGCTTCGAACTTGCCTAGCTTTTCATCGTCTATTAATACATAGCATTTAGCTCCAAAGACATGAAAGTATTTGATTGTTGGTCTTCTGTCATTTATTAATTCACATGGTGTCTTTTCTTTATCTTTTATAATCAAGATTTTATTATGAGTGTAACACACTGTACTCACAGCTTCGGCCCAGAAGTATAGAGGAAGTTTTAATTCATAATACAAATTTCTTGCTGCTTCAACCAATGTTCTATTCTTCCTTTCAACTACTCCATTTTGCTGTGGAGTTCTCGGGGCAGAGTACTGACGACGTATTCCTTTAGAAACGCAGAAATTATTTAGTGTTGCATTTTTAAATTTAGTGCCGTTGTCTGATCTAATCGTCTTCACAGTGAGTGTTGAAACATTTTCAATTTCAGTGATGTAATCAATGATTTGGAAAGGTACTTCATCTTTTGTCATAACGAACAATACCCATGTATACTTGGAGAAGTCATCCACGATTACCAATGCATATCTTTTCCTAGACAATGATAGGACATTCACTGGGCCAAATAAATCCATATGTAGAAGTTGTAGAGGCTCAGTGAAACTAGAAATTTCTTTAGACTTATGCGATGCTCGCTTTGACTTTCCCATTTCACAGGCTTCGCAGAGTCCTTTAGGAGCAAACTCCATTTGAGGTAGATCTTTCACCAATTCTCGTGGCGAGAGCATTCATCGTTTTGAAGTTTAAGTGAGATAGTTTTTTATGCCTTAACCAGCTTTCATCATCTGAAGCTTTACTGTAGAAACAGGTGACTTCATTATGGTTTGCCGAATCCATATCAGCAACAAAAAGATCTGCATTTCGAACTCCTATTAAAGCCAATGAACCTTCCTTAATGTGAGTGATTGATACACATTTCTTATTGAAGACAATTTTGTATCCTTTGTCATAGAATTGACTGATACTTAATAGATTGTGTTTCAATCCCTCAACATAGGAAATATCTTCAATGATGACATTACCAGTTTTTAATTTGCCATATCCCTTCGTTACACCTATGCTGTCATCTCCAAAGGTGACATAAGGGCCAACCTTCATAACCAATTCTGTAAGCAGGAACTTGTTTCCTATCATATGCCTTGATGTTCCATTATCTAGCACCCATACAACTTTATTTCTATTCTGCTTAATGCCCTGCAATAACAGATTGATTAGGCGTTCTTCGGAACCCAAGATTGATTGGGCCCGGCTTTTTTATAAGATCGAGAATTATCAGATTTAACAACAGGAGATGCACCCTTTTTAACGTTACTAGAGCTTTCGACTTTGTTTTTTCCTTTTTCAGACTTGACAGATTTGTCAGTCTTAGGAGAAGCCTTGTCACTCCTAACTTTAGGAGGACTAACAGTCTTAGCTCTTACATGCTTCTTTTTGACATTAGAACTAGCAGAAGAATTTAGACATGATTGGCTAGTTGCATTCATCAAGTTCACAAACGTTTGCATGACGTTAAAAGTGCATGGCATACAATTTGGTTGACCACGTTGTGCATGATTCTGATGCATGTTATTCATTGTGTGTGGTACAGGCATGACATGTGCAACAGGAATATTCATGTTAGATTTACATGCATAAGAAAGATGTTGAATTGATTTTCAGTGATAACATGCTTTCTTTATTCGTTCTGCCTTAACCTCTTTTAAGCCTTTTTCCTTTTTACTCTGTTGTTTGACAGCCTTAGCTCCTAATCCTGGTCTAGACTCATCTATAGGGGAATTGATTTTAGCTGATTTAGTAGGAGTTATAGGTTGTTCTTTCTTCCGATCTTCCATTTCAATCTCATATCTAACTAATAATTTAGTTTCTCTTTCTTCACGAGGAACGAGGTGCTTAAAGATAGGTATGACAGTAGATTTAAGAATTGTAGGTATTTCCTTATTAATCTCACTGAAACTAGTGTCTACAGGCCTTTTTCCTTCTTTCTTAGATAAGTTAGAATAGTCAAGTCCTACACCGACTCCAATTATCTTCTTAAATGTGTCACTATCAACATTCACTTTACTAGTTGCTAGTTTATAATCTTCGCATTTAGTTTATACCTCAGCTAGTTTATTCCTAAGACATGCTTCTATTTCATCTTTAAGGTTGAGCTTGTGTTCCAAAGATTTAACAGAGTCTCTTAGGGAAGTATCTATAGTGCAAGCAGCCTCTAATTCTTCTACTTTTGCCTCAAGCATTCTGCATTTGGCAACAAGTATTTTCTGTTCTTTTTGAGAAGTATTTAGGCTTTTGCACAAAATATAGATCTCTTCGCTAAGAACCCCGTTCTATACCTTATAATCATCAATAGACATTTCTTTTTTAAGGGTTAGAACTGGTACATCTGGTTCATCTGATGTCTCATCCATGAGGGCAAAGTTTGTTGCATGGGTAACTTCTTCCTCATCTGAATCATCCCTCTTCTCCTGAGTTTTCTTATCACTCTTCTTCAGTCTCAACTCTTCAAGTCTCCTTAATTCTCCTTCCAAAACTCTCAACACTTCATCCCTTTCTTCATTTCTTAGAATCTGCTCGAAGTAGTCAAAAACTTCTTTCACAGACCTTGGCCTACACAAGCTTACTGTTAGGTCCAAATGTGTTGTAGAGGGGGGGGGGGTGAATACATTTATTTCTCTTAGACACCATTACAGCTGCTCCCACTGTTGATTATCTCATTGAATCAGAAAACTTCTTGGGGTCTCTATTAGAAGAGGCTCTTAGATCATTAATTCCTTTGTTGAATGTTGCATCTTCAAAAACTCTATTGTTTTCATTGTCATCCACCATCAGGATTGCAGCTTATTCATCATCAAAATCTTCTCTTTCTTCTATTATGAAATTATCACCTTCATCTAGAAAGAGCTTCTCCTTTCCTTTTCCAGATACATTAACCACTGAATCTTTCTTGACAGCTCCATCCTTAATCACCACACATTTCTCTTTTGGTCTCTCCATATTATCACCACCAAGCTTTGCAGCCATCTCAGCAGCCACACTAGACAGTAATGCTAGTTGACTCTTCCCCTGAGATGTAGCTTTAGTTGTCTCCTTATCCCTTTTTTCTGCATCTACAAACACTTCAGTTGTCTCCTTATCACTCCTTTCTGCATCTGCAAACACTTCAGCCTCAGCCTTACCACTTTTCTCCCCCTTAGTTGAGGTAGCAACTGCAGGGATTGAAAACTTAGCATTAAACTCATGAAGCTTGTCAAAGATGGCCTTGAACCTTGCATTCATTATTTGCTCCAAACTGGTCATTCTGTTCACCAGCTTCACTTGATTTCTGCCCACCGTGTCCAGATTCTTTGACAATTTGGCGACCTTGTGTGAAATGGATTTCAACCTTTCATTAGCTTGTTTAGATGATTTTGATAATGCCTTTGATTTTTGGGCTCTCACATCTTGTTTTTTATTTTGGCTTGCTCAGGGCCCTCTCCTTTTGCCTGGGATTTTCCCAGCCCCTCATTTTTATGCTCACATCTCTTTTCTTTTATCACTCTTTTTCTTTTCACACCCTCACTCATCCTAGGTGCAAGAGACCGAGCAGGTACATCTTGTACAAGAGTTGTAGATTTTACCTTGAGTAAGGAAGAGATAAGTGCAGAATCATCATCACTATATTGGTGAGAGGAGGCAGCCAAAGGAGAGTTGATGTCTGGAATTGAGGTATTGACAGCATCTTTGGTAGCATCTGTTGAGAAGTTACTGTTATGAGTCTTGACAACAACTTTGTCATTAAAAGCTACAGAGGCTGTAACAACAATCTCTTCTACCCTTTGAGTAGAAGGTTCTTGTGGATTGCTATGATCAGTTTCATCCAACTGTTGAAATATTGCATTAACATTTTGATATTCAATGTTGATAAAGTGTGATGCACTATAGTTGAATGAACTGTGTTCCACATGTTCTAGCCCTATTGTATGAATATCTTCAAGTGTGGGCTCAGGTTGAGTGAGGTCAACCTGTTGTGCAGACTCTTTACAGGGTGCCATGGGAGAATGGCCAAGTTCAATAGATGCCTCCTTTTGAGAGGGGACATCTAAAGGTGGGTTTTTGTCCCTTTTAAGAGATGTGCCCTTTTGAGAGGACGCACCCTGGCTGACAGAGGTTGATACCCTTGCCTTCTTTCTCCTAGGCTCACTAGGGCCCTCTGCGGGTTCTGTGATCTGACTACCACCCTTATTTGCTGCATCTAGTGCCGTTTCACCACCTACCTGTGGAAAGGTTTCTATCCTAGGGTGAGTGGTTCTCATCCTTTTAGAGACCTGGTCCTTTTGAGAGGAACCAGGCCCTTGGTTTATAGACTTGGTGACTCTAGAAGGCCGGACTCCTTCAAAAGGTTTAGAGTGTGGGTTAGGAATGGAGAGGTCAACACCATTCTCATCACTCAAGGAAAATACATGGTAGTCCCCAACAATTTTTAAATTTAAACTTTTTATTGTTGCAAGCATAAAATCAGTTATGAACAAACTCAATTCAGGGTTAAGGGGTTTACTGGATAACAAAGAATAAATATTTTTCTTTAGAGTTGGGGACTCCATGTATTGAACACTATCTAAATTAATTATGCCTACAACAGAGTTAATTATAAGCATAAAAATCTAGAATAGTAAATTACCAGTTTTCTGGCTTCTTTCTTTCCCAGCACCAGCTTGACTAGGGGAATCAGGAGCTTTCCAATATCAATTCTATAATTGTGCACCATGGAATACACTATCCTCCTAATGTAAGCTGGCACTTCATTCCAGCCACTTGTTTTGCTTGACATGGACCTAGAGACATCATCGAGAATCATGCTCCATTCTTTGTTGAGATATTTTCTGTCCATGCCTCCCGAAGGATACCATTCATCTTTGTTCACATTTAATTTGGGTCCAGCATACCCAATCATCTTGAAGAACTTGGTGAGTTGTTCTTCACTAGCAGGCTCCTCAAAAAGCAAGCCTTCAGTATCTTCCACATGAAGAGCTTCATTGATGTCAGAGGAATCAATGGTGTAAGAGGTACCATTGATTTGAAAGGAGATAGAGCTTGCATCTTGCTCCCCCTCACATACAGCAGAGGTCCAGAATTGAGAAAGTCTAGGGATTTCAAGATGTGGACTTGCGGTTAGGGCATAGGTGAGGTATGAGTTGTTCATGATGCCAACAAAAAGTTTGAAGGCTTCACCTTCTTCACCCATTAAAGCCATGGTGGTGAAGTTGGTTTGAGCTAGGGTGCAAAGAATTTGAGGTCCAAACATGGTTAATTGATGTTAAGGTTAAGAAAGAATGAAAGGTTTACGAGTTTGAAGAGCGGTTTAGAAAAAGAAGTTGCAGAGAAAATGGAGAGATTTAAGGGTGTAAGAGAGTGGAGAAGTTATGAGAGAAATAAAGTAAAGTAAAGAGTGAGAGAAATTTTACTCGAGTATTTATATAATGTGAAAAAGGTACTATCAAGAAAGAATTTTAAACGATCTTTAGTGACAGTTGTCTTCAAGTTCCATTCCTCGACAGTAACTTCGACCCTAAAATGACAAACACTCTTGACAGTAACATTAATAAATAAGAATAAATGAGTAAATCTAATGTTAATTATTGACAGTATGTTATGCGGGGGTTTTGGAAAACTATGTTGTCAAAGAATACTGACAGTAAATTTCATAATTTGACAGTGTGTTTCACTCCCGCATACTATGCTGTTATTATTTCTCTTTCCTTTGACAGTAGGTTTCACAAGATTTGACAGTAAGCTTTAATCCCGCGAAACATACTGTCAAGTTTTCTCAGCCATTTGACAGTAAGTTCCACAGGATTCGACAGTAAGTTTTAATCCCGCGGACTTTACTGTCAAGACTCATTAACCATGTGACAGTAGGTTTTCACAAAATTTTGACGGTAACTTATCATTATGTGACAATATGAATAAAACATACTGTCAAGTAACTTGACAACATCTTTTATTGACCACATATGAGTAAAGTTACTTAAAAATAAATTAGTTAACCTCTCAGTTAAATATCATCATGTCTTTCCACTGTGAAAGAAATCAAAACACCTCGATGGCCCATTAATTCACAGTGAAATTTAGTTAACTAAAATTTTATTAACTAAACAGAATTACATTAACAGGTTAAATTTAACATATCCAATTCACTCACTAGCCTGTTGGAAGTCTTTTCATCCAATGGTTTGGTGAAAATATCTGCAAGTTACTTCTCTATGGGCACATAGATTAGCTTAATTGTGCCTTCCTCCACATGCTCTCTAATAAAATGACACCTGATGTTAATATGCTTAGTTTTGGAATGTTGAACAGGATTCTCAGAAATTGCTATGGCACTAGTGTTGTCACAGAAGATAGGAATTCCTTGCAGAGTCAACCCATAGTCCAATAGTTGGTTCATCATCCAAAGTAACTGAGCACAGCAACTACCAGCTGCAATATATTTAGCCTCTGCAGTTGAATTTGACACTGAATGCTGCTTCTTGCTAAACCATGATACCAATATTTCTCCCAAAAATTGACAGCTTCCTGTAGTACTTTTTCTGTCTATTCTGCACCCTACATAGTCTAAGTCTGAGTATCTAACCAAGTCAAAACCAGATTCTTTAGGATACCAAAGGCCAAGATTTTGAGTGCCTTTCACATATCTCAGAATTCTTTTTACTGCCATTAGATGTGACTCATTGGGATCAGACTGAAACCTTGCACACAATCCTGTAGTAAACATAATGTCAGGCCTGCTAGCTGTTAGATAGAGAAAAGAGCTAATCATGCCTCTGTACATTTTGTTGTCCATCTTCTTTCCTCTTGGATCCTTGTCAAGTTGGGTTGCTGTTGAGATTGGAGTCTTTGTAGGAGATGAGTCTTCCATATCAAATCTTTTTAAAAGATCTTTATTATACTTAGTCTGGAAAATAAATATTCCATCTTCTTTTTGATAGACTTGAAGTCCAAGAAAGAATACTAATTCACCCATCATGCTAATCTCATACTTGTTCTGCATCAACTCAGAGAATTTCTTGCATAAGTCTTCATTTGTTGATCCAAAGATAATGTCATCCACATACACTTGAACTAGAATGATATCTTTTCCATGATTTTTATGAAAAATAGTTTTATCCACAATCCCTCTTATAAAGCTGTTATCAAGAAGAAACTTGGAAAGAGTATCATACCAAGCTCTTGGTGCTTGTTTTAGTCCATACAATGCTTTGAGCAGTCTGTACACAAAGTTTCCTATTTTTAGATCTTCAAAGCCTGGGGGCTGTTCAACAAACACTTCTTCTTCTAACTCTCCATTAAGAAAAGCACTCTTGACATCTATTTGAAATATCTTGAAGTTGTTGTATGCAGCAAAAGCCAAAAATATTCTAATTGCCTCTAGTCTGGCAACATGAGCAAATGTTTCTTCATAATCAATCCCTTCTTGTTGACAATAACCTTTTACCACCAGCCTTGCTTTGTTTCTTGTGACAGTACCACACTCGTCCATCTTGTTTCTATAAACCCATTTAGTGCCTATTATGGATTTGTTCTTTGGTCTAGGCACTAATTCTCAAACATAGCTTCTTTCAAATTAATTAAGCTCTTCTTGTATGGCATTAATCCAATCTGGATTAGTCAAGGCTTCTTCAAGAGTTTTAGGTTCTGTTTGAGAGAGGAAACAAGAGTACATACATTCATTGGCCACATTTCTTCTTGTTTTGACTCCAGTTCCTGGTTCACCAATGAATAAATCATTAGTGTGATCCCTGCTCCATTTAGTTCCTCTTTGAGAATCACTAGAGTCTTCAACATTTTGTTGATTGATAGTATCTTTTGTTCTTGCACTATTGACAACATCAATTTCCTCAAGTCCATTGTTCATTGGAACATTCCCAGAAAAAATAATTGTTTGGGCAGTTCCTTCATTTTCTCTGGACTGATTGGGAACCATTGTTGGACCCGAAATTGTGTGATCAATTCTTGGTGAATCCTCTTCAATCTCTTCTAAATAGCCTTGATTTTCAAAGGCTAAAGATTTTGTCTCTTGACTTCCTTCAATTCCAGGAAATTTAGTTTCATCAAAGGTAACATTTACACTCTCTTCCACAGTCTTGTGATCTATGATGTAGACTCTGTATGCAGTCCTGTCAATTCCGTATCCCATGAAAATTCCTTCAAGTGCTTTTGTATCAAAATTTCCTTTGATCTCAGTTGAATCTTTCATGAAGTAACACTTGCTTCCAAAGACATAGAAATAATTGACAGTTGGTTTCCTTCCTGTGAGCAATTCATATGGTGTCTTTTCATAAGCCTTGTTGACTACAGTCCTGTTTTGAGTGTAACAGGCTGTATTGGTTGCTTCACCCTAAAAATAGGTAGGAAGTTTTGCTTCACTCAACATTGTTCTTGCAGCCTCAATGAGAGTTCTGTTTTTCCTTTCAACAGCACCATTTTGTTGAGGTGTCCTTGGTGTAGAGAATTGTTGAGTGATTCCATTATCTTTGCAGAAATCATTCATGACACTATTTTTAAACTCAGTACTATTATCACTTCTTAAAATTTTCACTTTGAACTTTGGATATTTGTCAAGAACCCTAACCAAGTCAATAATCTCTTGTGCAGCTTCATCTTTAGATGCTAGAAATCTCACCCATGTATAACTTGAAAAATCATCAACCATTACTAAAACATATCTTTTTCTAGCAAGTGATTGCACATTTACAGGACCAAATAAGTCCATATGAATTAGTTGAAATGCCTCATTTATTGAACCACTATGAGTGCTTTTATGAGAAGCTCTCATTAGCTTCCCTTTCCGGAAATCCTCACACAATCCTTCTTGACAGAATTCATGTTGAGACAGCCCGTTCACCAACTCTCTCTTCATCAGATGATTCATTGCTTTGAAATTGAAATGAGAGAGCTTCTTATACCATAACCAACTTTCAGATGGAGAAGCCTTACTGTAGAAACAGTAGACTTTATCTTTCCTTAAAGAGTCCAAGTCATCTATGTAGAGGCTTCCTTTTCTTACTCCTTGAAGAGCTTCTTCTCATGTCTTCTTGTTGACAATGGAGCATCTGTCTTGATCAAAACCAACCTTGAAACCTCTTTCACAAAATTAAGTGATACTCAACAAATTGTGCTTCAAACCATTTACTAGAGCAATTTTCTCAATCTTCAGATATTCAACCTCTAGTATTTCATATCCCATTGTGAAACCAATGTTGTTGTCACCAAAGGTTACATATGGGCCAACCATTTCTTTGAACTGTGATAGCAGGGCTTTATCACCTGTCATGTGTCCTGAGCATCCAACGTCAATGATCCACATGATTATTTTATTTTTCATGTTTCCCTGCAAAGTGAAATATTTCAAGTTTCTTTTGGTACCCAATTTACATTGGGTCCATTTGGTTTAGCTTGATCACAGTATGAAGTTGAATTTCTTAAATTATCTTCTCTTACTTTTAGCAAGACTCCTATAGCTATCCATTCTGATTTGATTACTGGTTTGGTAGCTTTTCTCTTAGGTTGCTTGTTCATCCTAACCTTAGGTGGACTTGGAGCTTTTGTCTTTTCAGTTTTAGCATTCTTATGCAGACATTCTTGATTATTAGCAAAAGGCATGTTAAAGCAAATACTCACCAAGTTCATTTTGCAAGATATATAATCAAAATCACCACAGTGAGTTACTTGTCTGTTCTTTAATGGCATACTATGTAAGTTTCCATTGCTAGAGGTAGCATTCTTAATATTAGACTTGTCCTTGTTGCAGACATGAGTTAGATGACTAGAAGACCCACAATTGTTACACAACTTTCTAGGAGCATTAGGAATGTAATCATAATTGTTCTTTTTGTTTATTCCTAATTTTCCATTTCTGTTCTTCTTGGTTTTCATGACAGTATGTTTAGAAGTTACTGTCATTATGGTGTTGACAGTAAGTTTAGGTGGAGTTGTCTTGACAGTAAGTTCGGATCTTATAGTCTTAACAACATCTTTTGAACTTACTGTCGAGCCAGTGTTGACAGTATCTTTTAAACAAAGGTTACTGTTAGGGTCAATACTAATTGTCTTGGAGATTTTGACAGTATCTTTTTCCTCAAGAGATTTATTGACTGTTTCTTTGTCCTCATCATCTATTTCTTGTTTGATCATTAAAGCTACCTCATCAAATTCAAACTCAGCCTTTTTGAACAGTGGATTCTTCACTTTCTTTAACATAGAAGGTTTGACAATATGTTTGGTTTCTTCTTCAACAACATGTTTATTTCCATTTTTCTTCTCATAGTTAAAACCTATACTTACCTTTTGATTTTCAGTGTTATCATCATGGTAAAATTTTAACAAGGAAGAGGAATTCTTATAGGCCTTGATTTTTAATTCATTCTCAGAAATCTATTTCCTAAGGAATTCCTCAATCTGAGAAGAACAAACAATTTTGTTCTTAAGAATTTCATTTTCTTGTTGAAGAGACTCAAAAGCATTCTGTTTTAGTTCAAGTTCATGATTTTTAAGTTTTAATGACTCATTAGCACTGGATAATCTAGCTATCTCCTCATTTGCAGCTAACATTTTTGTATAAATATTAAAAATCTCAGAACTTAGACTTTCAACAGTTTTCTTATACTAGGATGTAGTCATATCAACAGTAGTAAGAAAGGGTACATGATTTAAAGAAGTGGATGAATCTTCTCCTGAACTTGCCATGAGAGCAAGATTTCTATATTTTTCTTCTTCCTCTTCATCTGAGTCTTCCCCACATTTTCCTTCAGCCACAAAGGCTCTTCCCTGTTGCTTTTTCAGCAAGGCTTCATAATTTGCTTTGAGTTCTTCATAGTCACTGTCATTTCTTCTCACTTGTTTTGGCTTTTTTCACTTTGTTGCAAAATGCCCCATTTCACTGCAGTTGTAACACCTTATTTTGGATCTGTCCACCATGCATGTCTTGTATCCACATTTGCCACTACATCCAGGTTTTGAGATATTTGGCTTGTTGAACCTGAAGCCCTGTACTCTTGGTTTGAAGGCTTTGTTCTTCTTGAATCTCAAGTTGGAGAACTTTCTTGCCATGTAGGCCATTGTTTTATTCTCCATGTTGTCTAGTTCCTCCAAGGTATAGAATTCATCCTCTTCACCATCCTTGAGTTCCAGAGTTACTCCTTCATCTTCATTTGTGACCTCTTCAATTTTGATTTGCTGTTGATGCTGTGATTCTTTGAGTTGCATCAGTTGTAGATCCTGAGCCACTAGAGCATTAGAGGTGTTGGTCATCTTTCCTCTTTGACCAGCTTGGATAGCTCTCTTTTACAGCAACTCTAACTCATAGGTTTTAAGAATGCCATACAAAGTTTTAAGAGAAACTTTTGATAAATCCCTTCCTTCTCTTATGGCAGAAACCTTGTGCTCTAGGTGGTCAGGAAGTGTCAACATGAATTTCATGTTTACCTCCTTTTTGTCATAAAACTTTCCATGCAGCTGCAAGTCATTAATCAACCTATTAAATCTCTCAAATATCTCAGTCAGCCCTTCACTAGGTTTAGCCATAAAGGCTTCATACTGAGACACCAGAATCTGTCTTTGATTCTCTTTTACTTCATCTGTCCCTTCACAGAGTATCTCAATGGTTTCCCATATTTGCTTTGCACTGGTGCAATTGACAATGTTGTTGTACATGACATTGTCAAGTGTCTCAATGATAATAAATTGTAAACAATCATCTAGAGATACTTTTTCCTTCTCAGTGTCAGTGTACTCTGAAACCTTTTTAGGAACCCAGTAGGCTGGTATAGTTTCACCATCTGCTGTGGTTTCAGGTACATATGTTTGAGGGACAAAGGGACCGTTCTCCAGGATTCCAGGATAGAGTAGGTTGGCCGTCTTTATGAACAACATCATCTTTCTTTTCTAGAGATTGTAATGCTCCTTGTCAAATGTGGGTATTTTAATACTGCTTACTTTCGGTGCACTCATTTTTTAGATCTTTTCAGGTTATGTATGTCTAACATGCTGCTCTGATACCGGTTAAATAGAATGAGTGTTGTAGAAGGGGGGTTGAATGCAACTTAATAAATTTATCACTTTTTACTAACAACAAACAAAAGCAATGATATTAAGTTACAAGGAAAATAACAAGCAAGCTAAAGACACACGGTGTTTTACTTCAAAAATTAATTTTATTAATTTTTGTTGCTACAACTGACTGGAAAATATTTCTAGCTTCAATAGACACAATAACAAGAGACTGCTAGTGTTTCTATGCTTGTGAAAAGTTAAGCTCAGTTGTATTTGTGTTGTTGGAAAGTGTTTGTGAGATGTGTGTATTTAAACTAAACCACGTATCTCACTTACAAGTACACTTTCCCTTATTTCCTGGACAATACTTGAAATAGTAATCTCACTTTTTCTTCTCAAGTCTTGTCTTCATTCTAAATGTAGATAAAGGTACTCTGTGAGGATTTGACATTCTTGACACCATGAGCACGCTTCACCTTTTTGCTTGCTTTTTCTCAAGTTGCAATTGTAGACTTGACAGACTAGGTAAAAATGTCAAGATCAATCTATGAATTGACTTTACCTAGTCTGCTTCTTGAAACAGACTGTCAGCTTCACTAAAAGTTACTATCAACCTTTAGCTTCACTTTAGTGACAGCATCTTTGTTACCGCATACTTTACTGTCAGGCTCACCAGTCTTCTAAAACATGCTGTCGTCCAAAGGTACTGTCAACTATTCTGTCAAACATGCTATCGATCATCCCGCCAAACATGCTGTCAACTCTCCCCGTCAATGCTACTGTCAGAAAACTTACTATTTTGATTCTTCAATCTCCGCCAAGTTTACTGTCAAGTGATAGTTGCTGTCAGTGAAACTTGTTGTCATAGAGTCTTCATTCTCCGTCAAGTTTACTGTCAAGAAATAGTTGATGTCTTCTGTCTCAAAAGTTGTTGTCACTTGAATATGCTGTCGTAGGCTCCAAAATGTAGAATGTTACTGTCAGAAATTTGATCTATGTTGTGCATGAACACTCTGTGAACTTCTACTTCATGGATCATTTATTTCATTTGCACATGATAGTAACTGTTGATACTTACTGTCACCTATTTAACTATTTAAGCATCTTATTACAAGTGACATTTTAAACATACTGTCAAACTATATATGAGTTAATGGCCAACCAGAAGCAAACACTGAAGCTCTTTCATGTGATTGGAGGAAATTGATATTTATTGAAGATGTATATGAGTATCTTGGCAAGTTTGAAGTTAAGGCTCATGGAACAATTTCCCTCGGCTACTCAATGAAGTCGAAAGCTTTCAAGGCATAGGTGATGTAAAACCAGAAGGTGATTGAAAGTCTGAATGTATCGTCCTACTACACCAAGCTCCCGAGCATTCAAATGAAAGAAAATTCTGAATCTTTGAAGTTTGACATTCTGTCAGAGTCAAATTCAGATACTAATATTGAAACTAAGGTTGCAGAAGGAATCAATGATAATGATGATGATTCATATCCTATTAGTGGAAATGGTAGTGAAACTACATAACTCATGAACTTTAACAGAATCCACTTAATAAGGTGAAGTATCTTCAACACATCCGAGCAACAACTCAGGGGGAGCAAATAAAAGAAAGATCTACTAGTCGTACTCAACACAATGAAGATCAAAGGAATACATCAAGAACATATCTGCCAAGATAAAAGGTTTGAAGTCAAAGTCAATCCTGGAGTCTAGTTCTTAGTAAACCGGATTATTAAGTAAAGGATAGAAGTGCTAATCAAAATGTATATATATTTTCAGGACCTAACATCTGGAATCCCATAGAATACTAAAGAAGCACTGATTGATCCAGATTGAGTGATTGTAATGCAAAATGATCTCAATCAGTTCGAAAGGCAGAAACTACTGAAGTTGGAACCCAGACCACAAGACGAAGCTGAAAATGGTACAGTAAGAGTTTGTAGAAACTGAATAATTATTGGCATTGTTATGAGGGATAAAGCCAAACTGGTTGCTATAGGATACTATCAAGTATAAGGTATCGATGATCATGAAAACCGAATCTTTGAGACTTTCGAAATCTAACAGCAAGCACCAGTGACGAGACTTGATCCTATCAGGGCTGAACAAGTTGATGACCTAACAATAGGATATTCCTAGCATATGTTGAGCATTTAAGCATGAATATCTATCAGATGAATGTGAACAAATGCACTCCTGAATGGTGAGTTAGAAGTTGAAGCTGATGTACAACATTTCCTGGACTTTGAAGTAGCAGATCATTGAAATTTGTATATCATTCTTTTCCCAAGCTCTCTATGAATAGAATTAGGGATTCAAGCAAATCGTTAAGGACCTGGTATGACATTTTAACTTCTTATTACTTGAAAATAATTTTATTTAGAATAGTTATACACATATATCTCTCTAGAATACAAAGCACACATAATGTAATATATGTGCAAGTATACCATGATTATATTATATGTTGGTCTACTAATGAAAATTTGGCAAGAAATATTTGCTAAGTTAATGCAGAGTAGGTACAACATGAGCATGTTGGAAGAGTTGCAATTCTTTTTGGATTACAATTAATTTAAAAGAATGATGGCAATTAAAGTAAGTCAAGGATCTTTTGAAGATGCGCAATTTAGAAGATTCTAGACCTGCCAAAACTTCTTGCCAATAAACCACTAAGCTTGGTAAGGGCAAATCAGGTATATGAAATGAAGTGACAAGCTATAGAGGTATGATCAGCTCATTACTTATTCAAGTGTATAAAGATCATATATTTTATTCTCGATATGCCTATGTGCAAGTTTCCAAGTGGATACTAGAGAATCTTATCTTATAGTTAAGTTATGAATTGTTAGATATCTTAGGGGATCACCAATTCTTAGAATAAGGTACCCTAAAAATACTAGGTTTAACCTAATTGGCTATATAGATATATATAATGCAGGTTGTAAGAAAGACATGGAAGTCATTCCTAAAAGCTGTCAATTTCATGGAAGAGGTTGATTTCTTGTTGAAATAAGAGGAGGCATTCAACACACATACCTACAACAAAGGCTAAAATTAAAGCATCTAGTGAATGTGATGTTCTGATCTTCTAGACAAGGAAACTACTTCAACTCCAACAACTCTGTTGACCACTCTATACACCACTCATGGAACAAGCACAAGGACATCAGGTAACATTTCTTTCGAGAGTTATCCTTAGTAGAATAACTTGCAGATATTTGCTTAACAACTTGATAAATTTATTTTTTCTAAGTTGGTTAGTGAACTTGGGATATTATTTATATGCATATTTGTTGGAAATCCCATCTGCAAGGAATTCTTAAATGAGTTCACAAGTATTAAATTGTCTCTATTTAAAGAACTTGTGAATTATTTCAAGCAATAAATGATCTGATATGGCATTTATATGAATTTATTTCAAGAAATACATGATCTACTACAGGTCACTGAAAGAAGTTCATTAATATGTTCATGCCTCAGTGAAGAATAATGGTGGAAGACTTTCAGGGTTTAGGAAGTGTTGAAGATTCAGTATAGAAGTGCCAGAAGATTTCGCTGTATTATAATTGATTGAAAATAGATAGTGTTCGGAGCATAAGAATTTAGAAGGGTAAAGACAAAGGTTAAAGAAGACAGCCGCAGTCTTGAAGGTATACTCACTGAAAGAAATTCATTTAAATGTTCAAGTGTCAGTGAAGAACAGAGAATGAAGTATTCAAGACTGTAGTAGTAATGAAGATGTTGTCGAAGTACCATAAAAGATTTCAGTGAAAGTATAGTGTTTATTAACAGTCAGTGTTTGAAGCAATGCAATAGTCCAAGGTTAATCAGCTGAAATAGAAAAGAAATCAAGGGAATTTAATTTAGTGTTAGTCGTTTGTGAACCAGACCAGTGCACTAAGTTTCAACACAACAAGAAGAGAATTACTTTGATTTATCAGAAGAAAATCAGGTGATCAAGCCAGAAGAGTGAAAACCAAGTGGTGAATACTTCAAGCATTTCAAGAAATTGTTTAAGGCAAGTATTACAATATTTAGTGGCTCTTGTACTCTTGAAGCACTCTATGAGGCGCAACAAAAATGTATTGGTGTAAAAAAACACTCATGAATAAGTTTCTAAGTGTTTCGTGGCTCCTATACAAGGGACACAGAGTGTGGGCGCAACAAAAAACTTATGAATAAGTTTCTAAGTGTTTCGTGACTCTTATACAAGGCACAGAGAGTGTAGGCGTAATAAAGCACTCATGGATAAGTTTCTAAGTGTTTCGTGGCTCCTCTACAAGGGACACAGAGTGTAGGCACATCAAAACTTTGTCTTAGGTGTAACAAAAGAGTTAAAGGCAAAACTAAGTGTTTCATGGCTCCTCTATAAGGGACACAGAGTGTAGGCGCAACAAAACACTCATGGATAAATTTCTAAGTGTTTTGTGGTTCCTATACAAGGCAACAAGAGTAGAGGCACAATAAAACTCATCTAAGAGCAATAAAATAATTCAAAGTACTTTTGTGGTTCTTATACAAGGCCACAAGAGTAGAGGCGCAACAAAACTCCTTTAGGCGCAACAAAAAAATTCCACTTGGTGGCTCCTATACTCTGCAAACACTCTATGAGGAACAACAAAAGGACTTAAGCAATGTGAATTCATTTGATTTAAAAAGACTACAGCATATATACAAAATGAAGTGCTCATTTTGAATTGTTGAGATATATAATCATACAGAGAGATACAGAGTGAAACCAGAAGCCAGAGAAGAAGAAGATACAAAGCCATACATATACCTTCTTCACCTTAGCTTTATATTCTAGCCGGTTCATTATGTTGCAAATACATAGGGCTATTGAAAAACAGACTCAGTTAACTTTATTCCTTTAGTACAAACACATAGTCAAATATTGTATAGGGATTGAGTTATATCTCTTTGTAGAAGCAAAAAACTAATTTATTTTTTGGAAACCAGTTATATTTTTAACTGGGCATAGCACCCTCTGGGTTTATATACGAAAGATATATTCCCGGAAACTTGTCTCATTTAATTACTTGCTAATTTTCTAAGTCTTAATTGCTCATTAATAAATACAGAAAATTAGTAAGCCAGCCTCCTAAATACTATTCACATCATGAATTTGAACCCACTAACCGAACTCTAAATTATTTATCCATAAAAGATTCGAAAGAATTTTTTAATTTAGTGAGTATCGTATTCAACCCATCTTCTACGATACTTCTGGGACCCAACATCAAAAATACATAGGGGTGAAAATTCCAATTCTTTAAAAAGATTAGTACTTTCCCTGGAAGGTCAAAATGCACTTGCATCTGCTATCTATTGATCCTTCATATGTTCATTGCATAGAGAAAGGTCTACATGTACCTATGAAAATAGTTATGTGTCAATGCAGATGGTATTCAATCACCAGACAAACTTATTCCAAAGTATGTGAAGGAATACACAGATGAGGATGAAAATGAAGTGTATAAGAATAAGAAGGCCTTAAACATTCTATTTAGTGGTCTTGACAAGGACATATTTGATAATGTTATCAACTGCACAACCTCTAAAAAAGTCTGGGATACTCTTCAAACCCTATGTGAAGGCACTGAGCAAGTAAGGAAGGCCAAGATGTAACTCTTGATTCAAAAATATGAGGCCTTTCATTTTATGAGTTGTGAAGCAATCAATGATACATATAGTAGGTTTTAACAACTTCTAAATGAGCTAAAACTATATGGAAGAGTATATGTTATTGAGGATACCAATCTCAAGTTCTTGCAGTCCTTACCTAAGGAATGGAAACTAATGACTATGTCTATTAGACAGTCTCTTGACTTTAAAAAGTACACTATTGATAAGTTGTATGGAATTCTGAAAACCTATGAGTTGGAACTACAACAAGATGAATAGATTGAGAGATGTCAGAAAAAGGATAAGTTTGTTGCCTTGATGGTAAAGAAGAAGCAAGTTGCAGAGCCCTGTGAAGATGTTGCTGTTGAAGAAGGGAGGAAGGAGATTCTTGGAAATGCTTTAAGTGGCTATAGGTATGATGAATCTTCAACTAATAAAATAAAAGAATTAGTTGAGGATGATGAGTCATATACCAAAGAAGATATTGATGAAATAAATGATCATCTAGCATTTCTATTAAGAAAATTTTTAAAACTAAAATTCAAAAGAAATCCAATGCAAAGGCCTGGATCCCAGTTCAGGAAAGAGAGTCAACAAAACAAGAATCTTGTTGACAGAACTCAGTTCAAATATTTCAATGTGGATTGGATGGTCACTTTTCTAATGAATACAGAAAGCCAAAAATGGAAAAGAAATCATAGTTCAGTGATGGTATTGATAATAAAAAAAAATTACTTTGATTTGCTAAAACAGAAAAAAAAGGGTTTTGTAACAAAAGAAAAGGACTGGGCTGCTGAGGATGATTATGAAGAAGAAGAATTCATCAATCTTGCACATATGGCTAATCATGATGATTAAGAAGGTAGTTCATCTAGCAATCAGGTAATTTCTACTAATCTATCTGAGTTATCTAAAGATGAAAGCAATACTACAATCACTGAAATGACTAATGAATTGTATAATTTGCATGTCACTTTTAGGTTCTTAAACAAAGAAAACAATAGTCTAAAAAATACTATAGAATCTCTAACTGAAAGAAACACATAGTTAGAGAATGAGCTAGTGCAAATGGACGGACTCAAGGTATAGAATAGAGATGCTTGAGAGGAATTAGTTGAGTGTAAAAAGAAGATAGAAACTTTGAAGGGACAATTAGAAGATAAACTAAAAACCAATGAAGATCAGCTTACTCTAATGTCAATTGTTGGGTCCCGGAAGTATCGTAGAAGGGGGGGTTGAATGCGATACTCACAACAATATAAAATTCTTTTCGGAATTTGTGGAATTAAATTATTGCTTTAGCTGAGGGTTAGAGTCCTTGTAGTGTTTGGGAGGCTGACTCACTAGCTTTCTATTTTTATGATATAATAATTAAGATATAGAAATTAGCAAGTAAGTAAACAAGATTCAAGTTAAATATGTATATTAAACTTGAATGGGTCTTACAACATTCGGTAGAATAAACATTTAATTCCTAGAACAAATTTGACATGAATTGTTCTACTTAAGGAATTAAACTCAAACTAGCACAGAAAGTCTGTGAATATGACGTTGCAGACAAATTGCTGAATTTGACTGTTTTTCTACTACTGAATTATGAAGCTCAAGCCTCATATTTATAGAGGTTGCAAAGCTAGCATGACCTTTTTCACTTTGACTTTATTTATTGAAATTAAGCCTTGTATGACATTTGAAATAGCTGGGTATGATTTTTTTCACTCGGTATGACTTATTTTATTAATTAAAAAATCGGTATGACTTTTTAATTAAATAAAAAATCAATCCAGCATGACCTTTTGAACAAAGAAAATTCGGTATGACTTTTCTTTTAAAGCTCGGTATGACTTATCTTGATCGACCTCGGTATGACTTATTTAAATAAATAAATCAGTATGACTTATTTTAATTAAATAAAATCAGCTCGGTATGACTTTCTTTTCTCTGCCAATTTCATTCTTTTCTTCTTGAGTGGGACACGTGTCAAGCTCTTATTGGCTACTTTCAAACACAAAGCACCTGCCCCTTTTCAATTTGAAAAAGCAGGGGCCTATTTCGTCCTGTAGTGATGAGCTCCATAGAAATGCTTTTAAACCAGCACAACTTATATTCTTTGATTAATAAATAATTAAATTAATTCAGAAATTATAAAAATAAATATCTAATATTATTTAGATATTTATAAATATAATTTACTAAATAAATAAAATATTTATTAATTAAATAAATCATTACGCTATAAGCTGCGGTCACTTGATCGTCTGAAACCGAACTCCTTTTGACTTGGAAATGATAAATCAATTCCAACCGAGGTTCCACTTTTAAGAATATATGACTCTGTATTTCTTTCGTGTCATTTCTTTTTCCGTCTTGTCTTAAAGTCTGTACCGTCAGGCATGTTTAGTTGTATCTACAGTTGCAATTAGAAGTACCTCTGTTCCTGAAATAATTTGACTCTTTAAACTAGCCAATACTTCTTTTCACCACTGCATGTACTCAGTCAAATATTCAACCTTGGATTCTGACTCTTGTATACTGCAAGACAAACAAACCTGTATCCCATTGAGCTTCCAGCTTCTGTCTTCTGTCATTCTTTTTAACCACTTGAACTTGTTGATGACGAATCTTCACTGACATTGTTGACACCCTGTGCACTGGTCTGGTTCACGGATGACTAACTACAATGTTGATTCTCATTTCTGCTGTAGTGGTCTTTGTGTCTTGTCATGTCCTGTCTTGGCTTCTTTTTGTTCTTCCTCTATATTCAATATTTATTATTTACTTCGCTTTCTTATCTGAGTTGAGTTGCCATCTACTTATTACAAACAGGACTAGTCATATGACTTTCAATCTCCCTATATTTGTTGTTAAACATTTAACACACAAATTCCTAGAGGATAACTCAACTAACAACTAAGAAAATAATACGACATTTAAGAACTGTAAATAATAAATTGTTTTCTGGATCATATAATACATTTCCAGATTTCAATTATGAAAGATAAATATAAGATATATGTTCCTCTAGACTGAACATATTTAACAAAGTTATATCTTGACTTACCTATCATTACCAACTTCAGAAGTATCAACTTCACCTTCTTATAGAGTTTAACTTTTGTGACCAGGTGTCATTGGTAGATCTTCAACTGCTGGTTTCTCTGGTTCAGATTCTACATTACCAGATTTCTTGAGTGAACTTAGAAATGAAAGATGTTGGTTCCTCTAGCACTGAACATATTATACAAGTAGTATTATCTTCATTTCTCAGACTCATCGCTACTCCCCCTTAGGATGGAAGGGATGAAGTCTTGTTCTCTTCTTACCATCTATCCTCTGTTTCTCCAACTTCTGTCTTCACTTCTCTCCCAAGGTGAATTCATTCTCCCATTTCTTGAATTATCCAACCAATTTAATAGAGGTAACAACAGACATGGCATACATACAGCATTAAACCATCGCAGATATAAAAAATGCAAACTATGACATGTTATGCATTTTAGAAAATCCAATTAATCCTATATACAAGAATTTTCTAAAATCAAATGGATCCAATCCAAGCATGTTGTTATATACCCCATTTTCTTGTTCAACAATGGAGTAATCCTCTTCTAGTAAAAGTCTTTGTTCAATAATTCTCCCCTTTGGAACTTGTTCAACACTTCTACCTTTTTGGATCTACTTCTCCCTTTTTAGATCTTGTTGAACAGTTCGAACTGTTCAACACTTCTCCCCCTTAGTTGAGTAATCCTCTTCAGAATCCTTATCAGAAGAAATTTCATCCCCCTTAGTTGAGTAACATTAGAAATCTGTAACAGGGAATTAGGAATGGGATTTGGTAATTGTGGTAGTGTGTGATTTTCCTTTGTGTTTCTGAAAAGTGTTTCGCTCATATACTCTCTAAGTGTTTCACTCATAGAATTATATTTTCACTCTTACTCACTTGTGTTTCACACTTTTCTCACAACATTATTTCTTTCTCTTAGTACTGATGACACAGTCTTTTGTACCTGCAAGAAAGATCACCATAGCCCCTTCAAGAGAGGTCACTGGTGGTGCAATGGGGTTTCGTAAATCCCCGTCCTCAATTGAATCTATCAAAATATTTGATTTTAATAACTGAATTGCTTCAGGAATAGATTCAATGAGTTGTTGATCATCTAAGATGATCTATTCCATTAGGAATCCAGATATGTTCCATCTGAGGAGGGAGACAAGGATCTATAATGTAGCAAAAGATCCAAGTTTCCTCCTGACGCCTGTGAAGGCATGTTGATTCAGTTAGAATCATCAATCATTCTTCCTTCCTTGATATAGAAGTTTAGAATAATTGCTTCCGTCAATTCATCCTTAGTGTGTGACAATCTTTATAGTGCATTTGAATATATACATTTATGGTCGGCAGTGTTTGAGAGTGTCCAGATGAAGTTGACTCTTTACAAATGGCCTTGGCTGACAGGCCAAATTCAATAGACTCATCATGTTAAGATGACGAACCTAGTAACAGTTTTGCCATTTGCAAATCTATACCCTTTTGAGAGGATATAAATTAGTTAGCAGTTGCCTTGGTTTCAATTTCATTTTCTAACTAGAGGCAGAGCTGCTGGAACACTCATAGATACTTCTCTTTTCTAGTGCACTAGAGGCACTTCCTCTCTCACCCTCTTCAGTTGATAAAACTTTTCTTTTCAGGGGTTTAATAGATGAAGTTGTATCTGTTTGAGTGTTTGGTTCTATGATCTGTGTTAGAGAATGTAGGTTTTCAATCCCTTGATCTTGTCCTATAGCCACTGAGGGCTCAATATATCAATTGGTATAAATATATATATATATATATATATATATATTTATACCAATTGATTAGATAATATATCAAGATCGAGATTACTTGCTTCACCTCGAGTCGATTGCTCTTGTTCGGCAGGACACAGATATGCTTTTATTATTAGTGATTTTCAGATAAACATATATATATATATTATCACTAACAACAAAAATCATAATTAATTGCAATGAAACAATAACAAATTATCAAAATATGATAATTAATAATAATTTCAAAAAGCAACTAATTATGCTCCTAATATCTCATCAGATTAAAATTACGAAACTAATAGACATTTAATTGCTTCAATTCATAATTTTAATAAGATAAAATATCATTGCTAAATACTAAATAATCATAGGAATGAAAAATAGCATTTAACTTCATACATTATATCTAATAATTGTTACTCAAACATATGACAATTATACTTATAAAAATTATCAGTGATATATGTAGGCTCGAGAAAGTAGATGTAAAGAAATTCACAAGCCCTTTAAATATTGACATTTAATACTTATGATTCTTAGAACAATTTCTTGTAGACAAAAATAAATAAAATAAAATGAAATAAAAATAAGATAAAATATGCCAATAAAAAAAATAAAAATAACTATAAAAATAAAATATGCCAATTTATCAGAAAAAAATAATAAAAATAAAATAAAAATAAACTTACACACATATATATATAGAAATAATGATCAATTGTTGAAAAAAAAATATTATATAAGAGCATGATAAGAAATTTTCTTTAAGATACATATCCCTTAATAAAACGCGGAAAAGTTGTATCTGATAAGAAAATTTCTATCCCTTATGAATTTCCTATAAGACAAATTTCCCATAATAAAATGCTGGAAGTTGTACCAAAGAAGAAATTCAGCACTCTTAAGAAATTTTAAAAAAAATATTTACATTATAGATGCCAATTAAATAAAACTGTACAAAACTAAAAATGTTGCATGTACCTCTCACTGTGCACGCCTTGCAATGTGTTCCTAGAATTTATCTATTTAGGCTTACCATCAGCGCGAGTGTCGGTGGTGTGCTTGACTCATTACAAAGTGTTCTGGCTGACGAGCGAATTTCAATGGACTCGTCATGTAGAGAGAATGATTCTAGAGACAGTTTTATTGCCTTTTCAGCTCTGCATCCTTTTGAGAAGATGCAGATGAGCTTACAGTTACCTCAGTTATATACTCCATTTCTTCTCTGGAGGTAGAGCTGTGGGTGCACTTCCGACATCATCCTTATTTGCTGCATCAAGTGCAGTTTCTCCCTTATCAACCTCTAACTTACATGAGTTCCTTATATCTTCAGGGGTTAATATATGGAAGTGGATGAATTGGTGTTTGGTACTATGGTCTGGGTAAGAGATTGATGGGTTTTAAACCTCTTGGCCAGTTTCTAAAGCCACTAAGGGCTAACTGAAAAGAACCACTCGAGATAAAAAGATAATCACCTTAACATTCCAAAACATATTTTTCATCCCAAGGAGAAGGAAAAATATAATAAGGAATGGTAATTGTTACGGATCAAAAATAAGGTGTCTTTAATACGTAATTAATGCTAGGGTTCGGGGGAGTTTCGAGCTTTAATGGCTGCACTAACGTTTCGTGACTAACTCGGGTCCTTGTTAACTGCCTACGTATCTCTGTTGTGTTTAGAGAATCAAGCCAAAAACGTAGTTCTAATGTTGAGGGGTTAGACCCTTTATATAGTCGCATGGAGGCCTTGGAATCAGATTAGAGTTAGGAGACTTGGAGGCCAAGTCTCCTAGTGATAGGGTTATTCAAACCTTATAGGAATGAGAGTCCTAGTTGGACTATTCCCACGTTTGAGTTTCCAGATCCTTCTAGGATGAAGGCCTTCAACAGGCTTCTTGGGCCTTACTGAGCCTTTATTAATTAATTACGAAATTAATTAATAACAATGGCTTATTGGGCCTATGGCTTCTACCGAGCTTGTGGGCTGGATTTACAAATCTAGTTGATCCTTGGGTTACAAATCCAATTGATCCTAGGATTTATTTTCCTAGTTCGTTCCATGGACCCAGGCCTTTAGACCGTAACAGGTCTAATTAATGAAATAATAAATGCTATATTTATTATTTCCTCAGGGTTATTTTTGCCCACATCATTTGCCCCCCAGCTTTTGGGAAAACTTTGCTAGTTTTCGTAAAAGTTTCAAAGGGTTTTAATGCCTTATCAGGCTTTTGACTCGTTTTAGTCAATTTTATCTCAATTTTTTGGGCTCAAGCCTTTTTATTTTTAATCCTTTTAAAGAATTAATATTAAATAAATCGGTCCCCAAAGGACTTTATTCGTAGCTGAATTGCCAAAGAAGCTTTTTCTGCATTTTTTCACCTAAATCGACCTGGAGGGTCGAGGTCGATTTCGACCTCGATCGAAGTCGAACTAGGCTTCAAAATAGCTCCCAAGTCGAAAACCTGTATTTCAGGTCAAATTTCGACTTCGTTTGAGGTCGATTTCGACTTCGTTTGAGGTTGAAGTCGAACTGCTAGGTGGAAGTCAATTTCGACCTCGATCGAAGTCGAACTAAGGCTTGCTTTCAGTATGAGGTCGATCCGTATACTTGAGGTCGAATTCAACTTGAATTGAGGTCGAACATGGTTCTAAAATGCCTTGAAGTCGGGATTCCTGGTCGAGGTCGATTTCGACTTCGATCGAAGTCGATTTAGGGCTCCAAAACCCTTGGAGTCGAAACATAGATTGAGGTCGATTTTGTTTGAAGTCGAATTAGGCCTCAAACTCTCTTGAAGTCGAAGCTTTATGTTGAGGTCGATTTCGACTTCGTTTGAAGCCGAACTAGGCCTTAAACTCTCTTGAAGTCGAAGTCTTTTATTTGAGGTCGATTTCGACTTCGTTTGAAATCGAACTAGGCCTCAAACTCTCTTGAAGTCGAAATCTTAGCGGGCCTTATGGCTTCGTATTTTTCGACTAGGATTGAAGTCGAATTAGACTTCAAAACTCTTTGAAGTCGAAATTTCTGGGAGCCTCATGGCTCTGTAATATTCGACTTGGATTGAAGTCGAATTAGACTTCAAAACTCTTTGAAGTCGAAATTTCTGAGGGCCTCATGGCTTTTGAAAATCCCAAGTCTGGGAAAAATTTCGACTTAGCGTCTATCTCGAACCTTATCTCGAACTTCGACTTGAAGTTCGACTTAGGGTCTATCTCGAACCTTATCTTGAACTTTATCTCGAAGTTCGACTTAGGGTCTATCTCGATCCTTATCTCGAACTTTATCTCGAATTTCCACTTGAAGTTCGAGATAGGTTTTCAGGAATTTTTATGTACCCACAGGTATTTCTCTTAATTATTCCTAATAATTTAGGAATTTTTATGTACCCACAAGTATATTTCTTAGTTATTCCTAATAACTTAGGAATTTTTATGTACCCATAGGTATATTTTCTAATTATTCCTAATAATTTAGGAATTTTTATGTACCTACAGGTATATTTCTTAATTATTCCTAATAATTTAGGAATTTTTATGTACCAACGGGTATTTTTCTTAATTATTCCTAATAATTTAGGATTTTTATGTACCCACGGGTATTTTTCCTAATAATTTAGGAATTTTTTATATACCCACAGGTATTTTTCCTAAGAATTTAGGAATTTTTTATGTACCCACGGGTATTTTTCCTAATAATTTAGGAATTATTTGTGTACCTACAGGTATTTTTCCTAATAATTTATGAATTATTTACGTAATTTTCCCATCAGGGATCAACTTGTAATTTTTGCAGGGCTTGATTTGTCAATTAACAAACTTCAGGGGAGTAATCGTCAACTTTCAAACTTCAGGGGAGAATTTGTAAATTTCTAAACTTCAGGGGGATAATTGTCAGTTTTCAAACTTCAGGGGAGTAATCGTCAACTTTCAAACTTCAGGGGAGAAATTGTAAGTTTTCAAACTTCAGGATAGTAATCGTAAGTTGTGCCAAACTTGGGTGACCATTTAGCAATTTGGCCACCCAATTCGAGTTCAGTCGAAGTCGATTTAGAAGTGGATTTTGTCTCCAGGTCGAACAAAAATTGAGGTCGTCCTTCGACCTGAAATCCAGCTTGAAAATATTTTTTTTTTCTTTTTTTTTTCCTTCAAATTTTCCCAAATATCATTAATAAATAATAATATTTATTTTGGAATAATTATATTTTGAATTTGGAGGTGTCCCACTCGGATAAAATGAGGCGTCCCACTTGGATAAATTTTATTCAAATAAAGTCCAACCCGGATATTATTTATATTAATACCCAATTAATTTTCAAGTACCTTTCTCTCTCCTCCGACCTCATTTGAGGTCGAATTAACAGCGGATTTTGTCTCCAGGTCGAAGCCATTTCGAGGTCGATTTTCGACCTCAATTTCAGCTCGAATTTTTTTTTTCTTCAAATTTTTCCAAATATCATTAATAAATAATAATATTTATTTTGGAATAATTTGATTTCGAATTTGGAAGTGTCCCACTCGGATAAAATTTTATTCAAATAAAGTCCAACCCGGATATTATTATTATTATTAAATAATAATAATTTATATTCTTGTAGACCTGGATTGAGGGGTCTCATGTCTCATTTGACTGATTTGAGGGGCCTCGTGTCTCACTTAGCTGACTTGAGGGGTTTCAAACCTCACTTGTCATACTTGAAGGGTCTCAAATTTCGTCTGACTGACTTGAGGGGTTTCAAACCTCGTTTGAGCTGTAGGTCAAATAGACCTGGATTGAAGTCTAATAATCCTCAATTTCAAGCCCAGGTCGAATTTGACTAGCTTGAGGGTCTCATGCCTCATTTGAGCGACTTGAGGGGTCTCAAACCTCGCTTGACAGACTTGAAGGGTTTCAAACCTCGTCTGACTGACTTGAGGGGTTTCAAACCTCGATTGAGCTGTAGGTCAAATAGACCTGGATTGAGGTATAATAAACCTCAATTTCAAGCCCAGGTCGAATTTGATTAGTTTGAGGGGCCTCAGGCCTCGTTTGAGTGACTTGAGGGGTCTCAAACCTCGTTTGACAGACTTGAAGGGTTTCAAACCTCGTCTGACTGACTTGAGGGGTGTCAGACCTCGTCTGACTGACTTGAGGGGTGTCAGACCTCGTTTGAGCTGTAGGTCAAATAGACCTGGATTGAGGTCTAATAAACCTCAATTTCAAGCCCATGTCGAATTTGATTAGCTTGAGGGGCCTCAGGCCTCGTTAGACTTGAGTGGTCTCAAACCTCGTTTGACAGACTTGAAGGGTTTCAAACCTCGTCTGACTGACTTGAGGGGTGTCAGACCTCGTTTGAGCTGTAGGTCAAATAGACCTGGATTGAGGTCTAATAAACCTCAATTTCAAGCCCAGGTCGAATTTGGCTTCCAAGGGGCTGAATTGAGGTCGATGTGTCCTTCAAGGTTTGACCTCCCATAGACCTGGACCGAGGTCAATGAGCCCTACAGGGTTCGACACTGAGATTGTTTTCGACCTCGTTTGGAGTCGAATCAGGCCTCAAAATCCTTTGAGGTCGAAATGTCTTGGGGCCTCATGGCTCTGTAATCTTCGACTTGGAATGAGGTCGATGAGCCCTACAGGGTTTGACCTCCCATCGACCTGGACCGAGGTCGATGAGCCCTACAGGTTTTGACCTCCCATCTACTTGGAATGAGGTCGAACTAACACTTATTTTTCCTTTCAGGTCAAAATGTCTTACTGAGATTGTTTTCGACCTCGTTTAAAGTCGAATTAGGCCTTAAAATCCTTTGAGGTCGAAATGTCTTGGGGCCTCATGGCTCTATAATCTTCGATTTGAAATCAGGTCGGTGAGGCCTACAGGGTTTGACCTCCCATCGACTTGGAATGAGGTCGAACTGTGCTCCCAAGGGGCTGGTCTGTCAAGACCTCAATGTCGTGTGCCTAAGAGTATAGACGTAGCTTTTCCGTTTACTACTCGTGTTGGCCATGCATGGCTTTTATCTTTTATTCTCGTACCTTTAACCCCTTCAGTACTCGGCACTTTTATTACGTTCATGCATTCTCTTTTGCATTTTTACGTTATGTGCATTGGTACAAAGTTGTTTTCGTGTTTAATAATAACATAACAAAAGAGTTCAAGGATGCTAAATAAACTTTTATTAAAATATCTTGAAGTATATCTTCAAGTCAAAGAGGGTTCCACCCTTACATAATAACAAGTTATTTCCCACTTGGGGTAACAACTTCTTGGTTCCTAGTGGTTCCATAGAACCTTATTTCTACTTAATAATCCTTCTAAATATAACTCTTGAAGGAGTTGTCTACTACTTTCACGTATCCGCACCTTCGATCGGGAGTACTTGCCCCCCGACTCCGTCGGACCTTAACGAGGCTACATAACATCTCCTTGCCATCTTCTGGTCTCCTTTCTCCTCACCAACTCCATTCCTAGTTGGAAATTTAAGTTTGAGGTGGTAAGTTGAGGCAACAGCCTTGAACGCATGCATCCCTGTTCGTCCGAGGATCCCATTATAAGAGGACACAGCCTTGATCACGAGGAAGTTCAACACTTGAGTGGAATCATGGGGCTCCTTCCCTATAGTCACAGACAATCGAATTGTTCCCTCTACCTTAGACTCGACTCCATTGAACCCGTATACAGGAATGTCAGAGGGAGTCAGTTGAGGGTCGGTGTACCCCATTTTGAGATATGCATCATGAAACAGGGTGTCTACTGAAGCTCCACTATCCACCAGGATTCGTTTTACTGAAGAGTTGCCTATCACAGGTATTATGACCAACGGGTCATCATGGGGGAAGTTTACCCTTTTCAAATCAGAATCATCAAAAGAAATTGATATCTCGCTCCTTGCACTCTTTGGTGCTTCCCCCACAAGTTGTAGAACTTGCCGGGCATAAGCCTTTCTCGAGTTATTTGAAGTCCCGGCCGCTGTTGGACCTCTAGAGATCACGTTTATTACTGGGCCTCGAGGCTGTATCTTCTTATCACGATCATCATAATCCCTTCGTTGTTCATTATAGTGTCGATTATCATTGTTGTTTCTATCATCTTCTTTGATAAACTTTCTGAGTTTTCCCCTTCTGATCAAGAATTCAATCTCATCTTTCAACTGTCTACAATTATCTGTGTCATGTCCAACATCCTTGTGAAACTTGCAATACAAATTCGGATTCCTCTTCTTAGGATCAGTCCTTAGTGGCTTCGGCCATTGAAGTTCTCTATCTTTCTCAATGTCCAACAGGATCTCACTTCTTGGTGAGTTTAGCCTTGCATACTCAGTGAACCTAGGCCCTTGGCCAACCGTTCTTGAGGTATAGTCAGAGTCTTTGTTGGTTCTAGGAGACTTATCCTCAACATCATACTCATCCTCGACATCATACTGATCTTGCTTACGCTTTTTGCTACCCCACTCGTCTCTGAACGAGTTGGTAGTCTTCTTCAAGCTTTCCTCAGCCTTGATATATTTTCCAGCTCTCTCTTAGAGCTCATTCATACTTTCTAGTGCCCTCTTGGCTAAAGACCTCCTGAAGTTCTCATCTGAGGTTCCTTGTTGTAGGGCTATCATAGCTACATTCTGGTCTAGATCAGGGACCTTCAAGGCCTCCTTCGTGAATCTATTCATATAGTCCCTCAGGGATTCATTCTTTCCCTGATACATATTCATTAGTGAAGCTGAGCTCTTCTCATGAGTCTTGCTGCTGATAAACTGACCAACAAAGGCCCTGCTTAGATCTTTGAATGACCCAACAGAGTTAGGGGGTAGACGACTAAACCACCTTTGAGCCATACCACTCAGGGTTTGAGGGAACGCCCTACACTTGATGGCGTCATTGACAGGTTGCAGCAGCAGTGCATTAGAGAATGTGAGAACATGATTTGAGGGATCTCCCGTTCCATCATAGGCCTTGATTGTAGGCATCTTAAACTTCCTTGATATCTTCTCCTTCATAATATTTTCTGTGAAGGGGGGTGTGGGATCATCAGGATCTCCAAGTGGCAGTAAGTCTTGGGGGTCAGCCCTAACATGACTTGTCTTTGTTTGCCTCCTTGTCAGGGGCTCATCTAGATCTATCACATATGCATTCCTTGTTGATCCTCCAGTCCCCTCAGCCCTCGGGCGTTGTTGCCTTTCTAGCTCCCTTTCCAGGTCTTTCCTTAGTCGTTGAGCTTCAGCCTCATGAGCTCGTATCCTCTCTTGTAGGTTTGTGGAGTTAGTGTTTTGAGGCCCTCGGGGCTGGGTACTTCTTCCTCCAAGGGGCTTCTTACTAGGTCGTCTCCTCCTAGGATTAACGTCCTCATCAGTTGTTTCATCATCATTCGAGTAGGGTCCAGAAAAATCTTGATTCCCCCAACGTGAGCTATGTGGGGGCCGCAACCCTTGCTCATAAGAGGGCACATAGTTAGGTGGAAGCCCATATTGAGGGTTGCTAGGCAACACCGTAGTGGAGACCTGCAAAGGGAGAGGAGCAATAAAAGTAGTATTGAGGGGTGGAATTACCTGGAGTGGAGGGACAGAGGCATGGATTGACATGTCAGGATCGGAAGGATGAACAATGACGCTCAGGGGTCCCGTACGACGGGTGCTTATTTCAGGGTCCTCAACGGAGGTGGTTGGGACAACAGCTCCTTGTTCTTGAGTTACGGTAAGAGTAACGTTAGTGTCAACAGTGGTGTCAGGGATCTCTCCTTCGAGGGTGCTCGCGGTACTTCGTGTTCTTGCCATGGTTGTTATTCTCTTCCCCAGACGGCGCTAAATGTTACGGATCAAAAACGAGGTGTCTTTAATACGTAATTAATGCTAGGGTTCGGGGGAGCTTCGAGCTTTAATGGCTGCACTAACGTTTTGTGACTAACTCGGGTCCTTGTTAACTGCCTACGTATCTCTGTTGTGTTTAGAGAATCAAGCCAAAAACGTAGTTCTAATGTTGAGGGGTTAGACCCTTTATATAGGCGCATGGAGGCCTTGGAATCAGATTAGAGTTAGGAGACTTGGAGGCCAAGTCTCCTAGTGAAAGGGTTATTCAAACCTTATAGGAATGAGAGTCCTAGTTGGACTCTTCCCACGTTTGAGTTTCCAGATCCTTCTAGGATGAAGGCCTTCAACAGGCTTCTTGGGCCTTACTGAGCCTTTATTAATTAATTACGAAATTAATTAATAACAATGGCTTATTGGGCCTATGGCTTCTACAGAGCTTGTGGGCTGGATTTACAAATCTAGTTGATCCTTGGGTTACAAATCCAATTGATCCTAGGATTTATTTTCCTAGTTCGTTTCATGGGCCCAGGCCTTTGGACCGTAACAGGTCTAATTAATGAAATAATAAATGCTATATTTATTATTTCCTCAGGGTTATTTTTGCCCACATCAGTAATAGATTGCATTGAAGCACTTTCAGTAAAAGAGTTTTGTCGGAACTAAAGATTTATCATTTAAAAGAATGATACAAAATTTTCTTTAAGATACATTTTCCATAATAAAACGCGGGAAAGTTGTATCAGAAAAGAAAGTTTATATCCCTTCTGAATTTCCTATAAGGCAAACTTCCCATAATAAAATGCGGGAATTTATACCAAAGAAGAAATTCAACTCTCTTACCAAATTATATCTCGTTAAAATGACTCTTTTCCTTTATACCTTAATACTGTATGATTTGAAAACAATTTTACAAACCATCCTTATCAGATAGAGGACTATGATTTTCCGACTCATAATGCAATTATGATATTCATCATTTTCGTCCACCTGATATTATCCCTAACTTAAAATAGAAAATTTCATTACAATAGGGGTGGATGTATTCTTAGCAATACAGTATAAGGCCTTCAAAGCAACAACCACTGTTTAGGTATTTTGAATCAATGTGCAACATACATTGAAACAAGTGTTTGAAAACAAATCATTTTACAAATGGTTGATACCTCGAAGTAAAAACAATTTTGGAAATATTTCTAAGTATATAAAATATTGAGAATTTTATATACGCATAACTTAGAAAATACTTCCGTTTTTACTTCAATATTAGTGTTTTTGAAATATGCATTGATTATTTAGATCAGTAATTCTAAATAATGTCACTAATATTAAAAGTGTCACAATTATTTGTAACAAAACATTTAAAAATATCAGAGAAAAATATTAAAACAATTAAGCAAGATATCATTAACTGATACTTATAAAATATTTATCATACAAACAGTTATGTTGCATATTATTTTAATTCATTTAAATTATGAGACTGATATGACATTGAATTGTCTGACATCAAAATTTAAATTAATTAAGATAATATACAAACTTATGCTATAACACCTAATTACCACATATGCATATAATATTATAAACATGATAATTAAGGTAGTAGCAATAAGCACGAGGTACTGGATTTCAGATAAATTCACAAGTCCTTTAAATATGGAAAATTTAATACTTGTGAACTCATTTAAGAATTCCTTACAGATGAGATTTCCAACAAATATGCACATAAATAATATCCCAACTTCACTAACCAACTTAGACAAAATGAATTTACCAAGCTGTTTAGTAAATATCTGCAAGTTATTCTACTAAGGACTACTCTCGACATAAATGATACCTGGTGTCCATGCGCTTGTTCCGTGAGTGGTGAAGAGATTATTCAGCAGAGTTGATGGAGTTTGACAGCTTCTGGTAATTACCTCCTTGTCTTTCTTATAACCTGCATTATCTATATCTATATAGCCAATTAGGTTAAACCTAGTATCTTTAGGGTACCTTATTTTAAGAGCTGGTAATCCCTTAAGATATCTAACAATTCATATCTTAGCTATAAGATTAGATTCTCTAGTATCCACTTGAAAACTTGCACATAGGCATATTGAGAATAAAATATAGGGTCTTTATGCACAGTAGACCCACATATAATATAATCATGGTATACTTGCACTAAACATTATGTGTGTGTGCCTTGTATTCTAGAGAGATATGTGTATAACGACTCTAATATAAAATCATTTTCAAGTAATTATCAGTTAGAGTGTTATACTATGTCTTTGACGATTGCTTGATCTCTTACCTTCGTCATAGAGAGCTTTCTGAAGAGAATGATATAAAAATTCCAGTGGATATGAAACTTCAAGGTCCAGGAGTTGTTATACATCAACTTGTTCAGCCCTAATAGTATCAAGTCTCGTCTCTGGTGCTTTAGTTAGATCTTGAAAGTCCCGAAGATTCTGTTTCCATCATCGTCGATACCTTCTGTAGCAACCAGTTTGGCTTTGTCCCTCATAACAATGCCAAAAATCATTCAGTCTCTGAAAACCCTTATAGTACCAATTACAACTCTGTCTTGTGGCCTGGGTTCCAGATTCAGTAGATTCTGCCTTCGAACTGATTGAGATCATCTTGCATTGCAATCACCCAATCTGGATCAATCAGTGCTTCTTCAATCTTCTTCAGGATTCCAACTGTTTAACAATTGTTCTTTCCCGAAGAGTAACCATTTACTTTGCATAGCACTTCTAGTCTTTACTCTAGTATCCGGATCACTAAGAACTAGACTCCAGGAATGAATTTGACTCCAAACCCTTTGTCTCGGCAGATATGTTCTTAATGTATTCCTTTGATCTTCATTGTGTTTGAGTATGACTAGTAGATCCTTCTTTTATTTGCTCCCCCTGAGTTGCTGCTAGGATGTGTTGAAGATCCTTCACCTTGTTGAGTGGATTCTGTTAAAGTCCATGAGTTGTGTAGATTCACTACCATTTCCACTTCTAGGATCTGAATCATCATCATTAACATTGATTCCTTCTGCAACCTCAGTTACATCATCAATATCTGAATATGACTCTGACAGGATGTCAAGTTTCACAGATTCATAATAGACTTTTATTTTAATGCTCGGGAGCTTGGTGTAATAGGACGGCACATTCAGACTTTCAATCACCTTCTGGTTTTACATCACATCTTACTTTGAAAGCTTTCGACTTCAATGAGTAGCCGAGGACAATTGTTCCTTGAGCCTTAATTTCAAACTTGCCAATATGCTCATATAAATCTTCAAAAATAACAATTTCCTCCAAACACACGAAAGAACTTTAGTGTTTGCTTCTGGTTGGCCATTGACTCATATGATGTCTTTTCACGATCTTGTTGAATAAAGAAGCATGATTTGTTAATCGTTTCAATTTCAAAGTACTTTGCTTCCAACTTGATCTACTTGATGTAATCAATCACCATATGTGATATATTATCTATTGAATGCACGAACATCACATATTCACTCTTAGTTGAGTGATCTTCCATCTTTCTTACTTGAAATCAAACACTTTTCTATTTCAATGCTTTTCTAGAAAACCTTTGACAAAGAATTCCCTAGTGCCCTATAGATAGTGCTTAGTGCTTAAGTCCGTTAACAAGAAAGATGCTTCCACTGATGACAGTTCTTAAATCATGATAGCCATATCCCTTGTACATCCTTTGCTGTCATCTCTAAAGGTTACCATCGGGGAGGCCTTCTCAACCAACTGTAATAGTAGAGCTTCAATGCTAGTAATATGTCTCGAACAATAAATGTCACGAAATCACATAACTTTTGACTTTTGTTTATTCTCTACAATCACAAATGATTAAGCTTCTTGGTACTCAACTTCAATTGAGTCTAGATGGGTTAGAGATATTACTTTCAATAGTGGTAACAACATCTTCAACCTTAACATACACAAACTTATCTTTGACTGATCACTTCTCATTCATAGCAGCCTTGACAAGGTAATCTTAAGGCTATGAGATTAGTGATTACAACCTATCTTAAGGTGGACTAGCAGTCTTTACCCTATTGTGATTCTTATTGATGCTTTGCCTAAGATTATGCAAGTCCTAAGATATGCATTTTCAGATTTAAACGAACAAGCATGAAAAATAAGAGCACATGGTAAACATTCAGCTTCAGTGCATTATAGATAAGAATTATGCAATTCAGGCATGTTATGCATATTAGAAAATTCAGTACTATCTACTTTAACCATTCTACACAAGTGTAACAAGTGTTCAGCAGATTTACATATATTCAATAATTTTCTAAAAGCACATGGAATAGAATAACTAACAATTTAATTACTAATTCTTTCTAATCCATTTCTGTTGTTGTTTAACATTTTAATTATCTCTAATTACCTAAGTTAGTTTTAGATTAAGTCTCGAATCTACAAATTTTACTGACTACTTAAATAATTCTATCATCTTTTAATCTTCTACTTCTAAACAAGCAATACATGAAGTGGTTTGACATTTAAGTACAACTAAGTGAGTGTGAGCAATTAATATGAAAATACGCACCTGCTTTTAACTCAACACAGTCTCTGTCATTATTTGCTTGTTCAGGCATCTTGAATATTGTAGCACAGCCCTGATCTTGTCTTGCTACTTTTAGCCTCATATGCTTCTTCAGTTGTGACCTCTAACGATTCTTAAATCCGTTTTGTACAAGTACAAAAACTAGAATGATCAGTAGAGTCAGAAAAAAAATTCTTCAGAGTTCCCCACCAATAAATCTATCATATCTTTACATTTGAGCAGTTTGTGGAACTATAACATAAACAGTCGTATCATCCACAATAAAATCCAAATGCTACGGAATAAACCTACTAATACGAAATGACCACTTTCCTCGAAACCGGGTCATATACTCTGCGAATTAATTCTGAGCCAAAACGAAGAACTTTTCAACAACAAACCCTTTTGGAAAAATGGACCAAGATTTTTAATAACTTTAGATTATAAATTAAATCTATATAAATTTAAATAATAAATTTACATAAATTAAATTTATAAAATAAATTTATTTAAATTAAGTTTATAAAATAAACCTTTCCAAGTTTAAAAAATAAAGTACTTTAAATTAAATTTATAAAACTAATTTATTGAAATAAAATTTATAGAATAAATTTATCTAAATTTAATTTCATAAAATAAATTTATTTAAACAAATTTAAATAATAAAAATAAATCTATTTAAATTTAAATAAATAAATCAGTATGACTTATTTTAATTAAATAAAATCAGCTCGGTATGACTTTCTTTTCTCTGCCAATTTCATTCTTTTCTTCTTGAGTGGGACACGTGTCAAGCTCTTATTGGCTACTTTCAAACACAAAGCACCTGCCCCTTTTCAATTTAAAAAAGTAGGGGCCTATTTCGTCCTGTAGTGATGTGCTCCATAGAAATGCTTTTAGCCCCGCACAACTTATATTCTTTGATTAATAAATAATTAAATTAATTCAGAAATTATAAAAATAAATATCTAATATTATTTAGATATTTATAAATATAATTTACTAAATAAATAAAATATTTATTAATTAAATAAATCCTTATGCTCTAAGCTGCGGTCTCTTGATCGTCTGAAACCGAACTCCTTTTGACTTGGAAATGATAAATCAATTCCAACCGGGGTTCCACTTTTAAGAATATATGACTTTGTATTTCTTTCGTGTCATTTCTTTTTCCGTCTTGTCTTAAAGTCTGTACCGTCAGGCATGTTTAGCTGTATCTACAGTTGCAATTAGAAGTACCTCTGTTCCTGAAATAATTTGACTCTTTAAACTAGCCAATACTTCTTTTCACCACTGCATGTACCCAGTCAAATATTCAACCTTGGATTCTGACTCTTGTACACTGCAATACAAACAAACCTGTATCCCATTGAGCTTCCAACTTCAGCCTTCTGTCATTCTTTTTAACCACTTGAACTTGTTGATGACGAATCTTCACTAACATTGTTGACACCCGGTGCACTGGTCTGGTTCACGGATGACTAACTACAATGTTGATTCTCATTTCTGCTGTAGTGGTCTTTGTGTCTTGTCATGTCCTGTCTTGGCTTCTTTTTATTCTTCCTCTATATTCAATATTTATTATTTACTTCCTTTCTTATCTGAGTTGAGTTGTCATCTACTTATTACAAATAGGACTAATCATATGACTTTCAAGTTCAATTTCCTGTGCAAATTGAAGAATTCTCTTATCACTCTCACGCATCTCTCTATTTTTCATCAGGATCTCATCTTGGAACCTCTCTTATCCCTCACTCATTCATGTTGCACTTACTAAGGTAGGGCCCTCAAGTGTTTCACTCTCATTCCTGGAAGAAGTAGGAATGTCATCACTCACTCCCTCTCCTTTTGTTAGGCTGTAAGCCTGCCTCTCACTCATTCCTAAAAGTGTGTGTGTAACATCAATTGATTGAGTATCAATTGATGTGAAAGTGAAAGCAGTTGATATGTTTAACGTATTCATCGATTGATGCATACCCATAGGGTTGATGTTGAGTATCGATAGATGGTTTATCAGGTGATTGTCGAATATCAATTGATGAAAGTACATCAATTGATGAGGTTGAAACAAAAGAGGTTGAAGGAATTTCAGTGTTTAGGTTTGAAATAATGTTTGAGATAGTGTTTGAGATGGTATCTTAAGAATCCTGTGAAGGTGACTCAAGAGAGAGTGTTGGCTTCTCCTTGATGAGTAAAGAATGAAAATTTAAAAATGCCTGATTGTCTATCAAGAAATTTTCTGAAGAAAATTTGAGGTTGGGGTGAAAAAGGTATTGGAATAGAAAGAGAATGTGGATGCATCTCCACATTTGTTGGAGATGCATCAAGCTGAGAAATAGAAGGCTCCATCATATGGCTCCTGGTGACATTGAAAATGACAGTGATGAAGAGCCATGGATGAGCACCATTGATGGAAGCTTGGCAGATGCTGACGAAGAGTTACTCTCTCAATATAGAAGATCTATAATGAAGGTGGAGTTTGCAGATTCTAATCACGGGAGAATTGCAACTTGTTTGAGAGACCAATTAAGAGTTCAAAAGATAACAGTGACTAGAGTCAAGAGTGAATTGGCCTCAGTCAAGGATTCTATTTCACCCACTAAAGATTTGTTGGAGAGAAGGTTGGATGAAAAATTACCTCATGACACTCTCTATCACATTCAACAAAAGTTTCTCAAGGATGCAAAGGGTTTTACTGACTTGGAGAAGAAGGTTTCTACTATTCAGTCCAAGATAGATGATATCATTAGAGGTTAGGCCCTTCATGCACAGATTTTGCAGAAGTTTCTAGACCGAATTCCACCACTTCCATCTTGTGATGATAACAAAAAGGGGAAGAACATTGATAAGAGAGATAAGGATAAGGATGGCACTGGTGGTGAAGCTGGAGCTGTTGGAAGTAGCAGGTTTGCAGGAGCAAGTAGGGGTAATAAAGAGTCAGGGGGAACTAGAAGAAACAAGGGGCAATCATCAAATTCAACCAAGGATGATTTGGAAAAGAAAAGAAGCAATATACAGCAGTTTGATGCTGACTTAGAAGCTAGAAGGATTCCTAAAGAAAAGGAGACCAATGAGCTAATTGAAAGAGAAAGAAGAAGGTTTGAGCAGTTGAAACAAAGCACAGAGTTAATGACAAAGGCTGCCCAAACAAGAAACTTGGATGACTTCATTGCATAGACCAAAGATGTGAATGGCAATGCAACTGAAGCTGCTATTGAAATAAATGTTCATGCATAGAAATTTCTTCAATTAGAAGAAAAGAAAAAGGGGAAAGCCATCATCGTTGAAGAGGAGAGGACAAAGAAGAGTAGGTTTTTAGGAGAGAAATTGCAACAAGGAGCCATTATTCAGGTATTACAGATGTTGCTATGAGAGAAAATGAGGATGCAGAAATAGTAATATAATTGCAGATAGAGTGGAATCAAATGGATGCAATTGAAGACCAATCCTCAAAGACAAAGATGCAAATTAAAATGGTCAGGAAAAAGACTGTGAAGCCCCAAAAAACTGTTCAACAAGAAAAATCTGCAACCAATGAGGTATAATGAGATTCAAAAGAGATTGTTCTTGAAGGATATGAAATGCAGGAAGTGTCAAGGATTAGTGAGAAAGGGTTGATAGGCTGCAAAACTCATCCAGCAACTTCAAATCATGAGGAGTGCATGAGTTTAAAATATAAAGATGGTCACAAAGCAACCTATCCAATGAGGCTGATTATGAAGTAGGGTTATAACGTATTGAAGACAATTCTGCCTCTACTCAACAAAAGATAAGTTAAACATTATTGTTGCTCAGGAGTTACAACATCAAATCACAAAGCCGAGGAGATTGCCTACAGAAGCTGATTCAGACCCTCTTTTAAAGGTTTGGGAGTCTCAAGTAAAGACTGTGGTGATGGAACACTCTATGCCATGATATTTACAAATGTTGAAGGAAAGAAAAAGTACTTTTACATTTGTAAGTATCTGGACAAAATAACAGATCAAGAGATTGTCTATCTAATGAGGCAACTTGGGAATCAGATAGGGATGAGCAAATATTAAGCGGATCATTCCTGAGGCAACTGAAGGAGCATGCTGAGAAGATAAAAAAGGTGAAAAAGTGATTGAAGCACTGGAAAAATTGAAGCAGCCTGCAAAATTCAACAAACTGGTACTTTTAAATTATAAAGTGCTTTTAAAATTCTAGATTATACATGAATGTAATTATTTTTAGGGGTTTTGTTATCATCAAGTATATTTATGCATGTTTTTATCACATACACAAATAGGAGGAGATTATTAGGAATCAATGTAGCTTTGATGATAACTTTAACCTTAGAATCATAGAATTTTATTTTATTATAAATGATCAATTGATATGAAAATTATAAATATCAATTGATCAGGAAACCATTTATCAGTTGACATGTTTTTGTGAATCAACTGATAATATGGATCGTAACATAGGTGTACTTAGTCTATTTCAATTGATATGACTTTAACCGATTGATAATTTTCTCATCAATTGATACTAGAGTCGATTGATATTAGTCATCAATTGATGTGTAACTTAGACTATCAAAATGTAATTATTTGAAGATAGGAAAATTATGCAAGTGAAGGATGATCAATTGATATGGAAGCATCAATGGATAGAAGATCAATTAATAACAAGTCAATTCAGAGATTGAAAACCATCAACTAATATGAAGAACTATCGATTGATAACATCTATCAATAGATAAGTCAACAGCTATTATCAATCAATGGATATCAAGATCAATCGAAGAAGAATATCAGTTGATGGATACAAGGAAGAATTAATTGATATGCTTAACAGTAAATTATCAATTGATAGGGACTGCACAACAAGACAAAATATCATGAATCTTCACACTAAAGCATGCCTATGGAAGACAGTCTAGATTGACTGTGAAGACTTAGAGTGAAGCTGTCCTTCCTGGGATGAAGATATTTCTCAAAATAGAAATAAACAGATAGGAAGGATAGTTTAGTAACATTCCTAGAATAGATAATTTTGTTTTACTATTCTCGAGATTGTAAACACTCATGTGTCATATAAACAAGAATGGTAGTATTGTTAAAAATATCAATAGAGTTAGAACATCTTTCTGAATCAACTGTTCAGCCTTAGAGCACTTTGTAAGAACAATTGATTTTATTTCTAACTTTTTAAAAAACAGTTAGGTTTTCTTAACCTAGGTTATTTGAGCAAATATATACACTAATAGAAAAACCAATCTATTAGTAATTTATATATATTTTGTCTAATATTTATTTCAGTCATTGTTTTTCATATTCAAACTTCTCAAACCATTTAAGAAAATAGAAAAATCTTAAAAGTTGTTATATTTGTATTCAACCCCCTTCTATAAATATATTAACATTGTTCTAGGGAATACAATAAATACAAATTTTCTTTTTAATTTAACTCCAAAATAATTTTTTAAGTTCAAATTTATATATTACTAAGTTATCTAATTGAGTCTGAGTTATAATCTGAAATGAGGTAAGAAAAATTATAGTTGTTAGAAATCTTAATAATAATTATAACTTATAAATAATTAATATATAATATTATATAGTTATTAAGAATCGATCCTTTGATTTTTGGTAGTATTTGGATAAAATCATTCTTACTCTTATTATATATAAGATATAATAATATAGATGTGTTTTTTTGACAAAATCTGATGACAAGCTTTAATTGTTTTAAAATAAATATTAATATAAGCGATTAATATGTTAAGATTAAAATGTATTCATAACCCCTCCCCCCCCCCACGTACACATATATATAGGAGTTGCTCCCTAACACCTATCCATTATTAAAAAAATGCGGTAAAAATCCTAAAATTCTGTCAAAAAGCGCGAATAAGCGATGTGACCCCCTGGATTAAAAAAAATCAAGTGTTAATGTTTTATTGTTATCCGCTATAAGAAAACGGGGATAGATGGTTACAGCAAACGATTGTTAGGGACCGAGACTCTATATATATATGTGATTAAATTATATGGAGACCGCATTTTTGTTGGTCTCCATAACATTGTATATATGCTAAAATTCAATTTTCTCTTATAAATATGCTTTGAAATATTTTTAAATCAAGATTTATTTTATATTAAATTTGGGTATGTAAGTTTCGAACCTTCTTTGAAAATTTTCTAATTAAATATAAATTATAAATTAATAAATATTATCCATTTTTTAATAAATTTCAAAAATAAAAAAAAATCAATAATAAATTGTGAATCAATATGTCCTTACTCCTTACTACTACTAAATTATCCCACTACACTGTAATTAATTTCAAATAAAACTAGTTTAAACCCCGTGCGATGCACGAAATATTTTTTAAATATTTAAAATATATTTATTATAATTGATATATTTTATATATTTTATATATTATAATTCTTTTAATATATTTACATTTTATAATATTAAATATAAAAATATAATTTTATTTTTAACTACATTTATTAATTACTTGTATGGTTGCTTTTATATATATTGCATATCTATAAAAATATTAATATAATAAATATTTTTAGTTATATATATATTTTTATATATTATATAAAAATAATATTTATATAATAATTATTTTCTTATAATTTATTTTACAATATGTATATATTTATAAAAATATTATAATATTTTTATTAATATTTTTATTATTTTCATTTGTATTGAATATATGAAATTAAATGAATTATAATTTAAATTATAAAATTTATAATGATTTTATAACCAATAGAGGTTATTTGATATACGGCTTTAATTTGATGTGTTTGCCCAGAAAGATAACTATTACAGAAGGGGGGTTGAATGTAATAGTATCAACTAATCGATTATGAATATAAGTATGAAGAATAAAATATTGTTTTGTATTTACTTGAATAAACTGAATACAAAACTCTCTCAAGAAATTCTTTGTTCTCAAGAGCTGCTAGGTTATGGAAAATAAGACTTGAAAGTTATAATAATGTTAATCTATGTTTGTGTTTATATAGACACAATTACAATTCAATTACAAAACAGATTATGAAAAAAATAGCTTTAACAAGACAATAGACTTATATTTGGATTCCTTCTTCACTATCCTATTCAAATTCTGATTTGTTTGTTTCCTTCACAAACTCTAATTGATAAACTCTATCGGTTGTTTATTCTCTGATTAGAACATTCTCTGTTAGAGTAAACTTTGATTGAGTATTCTCTGATAGAGTAAACTCTGATTGAGTATTCTCTGATAGAGTAAACTCTGATTGAGACCGACAGCTTCTTAAACTCTGATGACGTCAGCAGTGTAAACTTTGTTCTTTATTCTCTGACAGTGTCAGTGTTTGTTTCCTAACAATCTCCCCCAATTTATGCTTTATGAAGTAAAATATAAATTTTACTTATGATGTCAGAAATATGGATAAATGCATCAGAGTTTGAATCTTCATTCTTGAATCAAATTCTTCTGTAAGAAAAGTCTTCCTTGAAAAAGTTATCCAACAGCTTCTTATCAGCATTCATCAGCAATTCAACCAGTTTTTCCTTCAATTCTTTCATCTGCTCAGAAGAACCATCGATTTGAAATATAGCAGCCCTTAGAGCATAAATTGTTGATATCTCCATTCTTTCATCTAAGGGAATGCAATAGGCCTTCTTACCATCAGGATTTAAAATTAGTGTAGGAATGCCTAACACCATCTTGACCTTTGCATCTTCCTTTGTCATGGCTTTCTTAGAGTCATCTTCCAATAGATAGCTTGGCTTATATTATTCAGAGTTTATCATCAATAACATTTCATTCTTCTTCTTCTCATTTATCACTCCTTCAAGGATCTTTACTCATCTAGAAGTGACTTCATTTTCATCATTGAGAAGATACAGAACATGTTCAAGTTCTTTTGATACCTTATGGATTAAATCTTCTTCAGAAATTTTTAAAACCCTTACATTATCCAAGAAGTATAGAAGCTTCTCATTTGCTTATGCACCATCAAAAATATCCTTCACTATGTTGACAGATATTAGTTTGTCAAGATGTTCTTGAGATAATTCTTCCTCAGGTTTATCTTTCAATGGGAAAGGATCTTTGAAAATGCTGGCTCACCCCTGTAGACTTTGGCATGTGAATCACCAATACCACCCTTGTTTTTACCAAGTCTGGCATTGATTGAGAGTCAGAGTTTGAGTTTTGGTCCACAGAAGATCAGACCTTTTCTTTCTGATCAGAGATTGTTGTTGCTCTCTTTCCTCATCATCAAAGTTAGACCCTCCTGGGAGAAATGTAATTCCTGACATAGTGAGATGAGTTTTTGATTTAGCTGCAGCTTTTTGTTGGATCCTTGATGTTGACCCAGTTTGAATTTCTGAAGTAGGCTTTGATTGAGCAATTGGCTTAGGAGTTTCAATAGGTTTGGTTTGGACAGGCTTAGAATCCATTTTATTTTGTTGAGTAGATGCCTTCCTTTGAATTGGATATTTCTTCACATATTTTCTCTTTTTCTAGACTTGAGCATTATCAGTACCAGATTTCTTCAATTCCTCTTCTACAGCAACTGGATTCAATCCTGGATTTTCTTCTTTAAACAACTTTATTTCCAGTTTTCCATCCTTTAAATATTGATCTTCAATCTTCTTAGGCTTCTCTTCTTCTTCAAGCCTTTTTGCCTATTCTAAGTTTACTTCTATCAGAGTTTGCTTCTTATCAGAGTTTATTTTCATCAGGGTTTGAGAGGTTGTCAGAGTTTGAACAATCAGAGTTTTCTTCCCATCTTTATGACTCCATTGATCTTCATCATCAGGTTTGTCAGATTTGTGTATAACATCCTCCTTGCATTTATCTGTAATATTCTCCCCCTTTCTGACATCATTACCATTTCAATAATGGTGTATAGCTACTATGCATAGAATTGACAAAAGTGGAAAGATTATCAACTTTGGCTTCCAATGCATCATGTTTTGCTGAAACATTCCTGAGTTTTAATTCTAGAGCATGTTGAGATGTTGTAACAGCAGTTTGAACATATGCAAAGGTTTTTTTACAGATTCTTTGAGATCATAAACTTCATTTTGAAGTCCCTTGGACAACACAGTGGTAGCCTTCAAAATTGTTTTCATCTCCTTAGAGTTTATGTTTTTATCAACTTATTGATCAATTCATGAACATGTGGCCAGGAGATTTCTTCACTTGAAATTTTCCATGATATATCCCAGACCTTTTGTCTATGAGAGATGAGAAGATCTTTGTTAGTTGGCCCTGCTTTGGAACTAAAATCCCTTTTTATACCTTCAGCATCTAGGGCAGCTTCAATTTCACCCTTGAGGGTTTCTACAATAATATAATCAGGATAATCCATCCTTAATCTTTCATGTGCATCATGTGAATTGACAGGCCACCTTTTGGAGTTGTACCTTTGTGTGTAGGGGATTGAAATATCTGTGACTTCTTCATCAGCAAAAATTGGCTCATCAGAGTCTGTGTCTTCCCCATACGAGTTTATGACTTGGTCAGAGTTTGGCAAAACATCAGAGTTTGCAGTGTCAGATAAACTCTGAGTACCTGCAAGAGTAACAGAATATCCTAAATCACTCTAATTTTTAAAATTAATCTCATTACTTTGTACATCACACATATCAGAACTTTTAATAGTTAGATTTTGCTCACTAGAATTAACTAACTTCTTTCTCAGTTCTACCTCTCCTTTTTACCAGATTCAGTATCTGCCTCTCATTATTAATTCTGTTTTTCACACATTTTACCTCATTCTCACATGAAAAGCTCAAATCACAGTGTCCTACAAGGGTACCCATTTCAGGACTATTCATGATCATTCCAGCAGTTAAAACAGGAAAGGTAAAGTCTGAACTTATACTATCAGAGAATGCAAATTCTGAAGAAAAGTCAGAGTTTATACCTTGAGTATTTATTGATATGGAAGGAGTTTCCATTGGCTGTGCAGAAAGTGGTTGCACCATGATTGCATCAGAGATTGCCATTGGAATTGTCTCAGAGTTTGTATCACCAGCATCAGCAACAGCGGAATCTTCATTTATTGATTGTGTGTCTGCATCCAAACTTTGATTGGATGGTTCTTGTGGGCAGGGGCCTTAACAACTTCTTCAACCCTTTGAGCTGAAGGTTCTTGTGGGTTGTACCCATGATCTCTGCTGGCTTCATCTGCTTCACTTGTGGCTACTTCAACTCCTTTTGTTGAAGGTTTTTGTGTGTCTGACCCTTCAATGACTGCTACATCACTTTGAGAGGTAGGTTCGTGTGTGTCCTGGCCAAAAGAAACTGTCTTTTTCTTCTTTCTTGTAAACTGCTTTGAACTTGGAGAGACTGGAGATGATTGAGATTTCTTTGATTCCATTTCCTTTCTAACTTTTTCAGCCATCTCCCTCACCCTTTCATAAGATATTTCCTTGATTATTTACTTAGGGAAATGAATAAGATAATCATAGATTAGTACATGAATAGTTTCACCAACATCAACATTACCAACATTGTATTATCACCAGCCAAAACAGGGTTTACCAACTTATTAGAGTTTATTAATGCATCAGAGTTTAAGATACTCTCAGAGAATATTTGTTCAGAGTTTAAAACTGCACCAGAGTTTATCAACTTTTTAGAGTTTACAACTCCATCAGTGTTTAAGGATAGAGGTTGATCAGATATTACTGGATCAGAGATTAAAACATCAGTGTTTATTCCTTCAGTGTTTGCAGCCTTTATTAATCTTCTCCTTTTCTTTTTGATCTCTGGCATTGGATTGACAGTGAATGGCTTCATGTATGGAGCTAGAGGAACTTCAGAAGCCTTCTTTACTACTTTCTTCTCAGGAAAAACAAGACCATCAGCATTGTCATCAGAATCAGTGTTTTCATCTATCAACTTTATTTTCTTTTTAGATTTTTCTTTTCTTTTCTTGCTTGGGCCTTGTTGAGTGGTCTGTTTTACAACTATAGTCTTTTGGGAGACTGTAGAGGTTGGCAAATGTGTTTGGTGATCAGTGTTTGGTGGGTGGCTTGGGTTAGAATCAGAGGGTGGTAAACTCTAATCCATAGCCACAGACAAAAAATCCCTTCCATACATGGTAGGCATTATCTGATTTAAGAGAAGCCTAACCCATGTAGGATAAAACAGTTGAGATAGATTACCTTCACCCTTCTTGGCATCTTTCCTAGCTAAATCAGCAAAACTTCTCTTGTTCATGCTAAAGCTAGGTAAACTCTGATCATGCTCAAAATTTACATCAGGCAAAAAATAGGAGAAAACTAACTATAAAAATCTAGTAAAATAAACAGTATGAACATCATCTTCAATTTTGCTAGCTAATTGCCTTCTTATTAAACATGGAAAATTAAAATTCAAGTTGTAGGTCAGAAAATACCTAATCTGTTGTGACAGCTGCGGAATTGTATCAAAATTGGTGCATTTTGCTATGAAGGATCTAATTATTCAATTGAAAAAGAAGCTTCATTCTCTTCTTAAATGGGGTCTTGTCAAACTCCCCAACTTAGATAGGCTTCCACCATAGCCTATTTCTATGAAAAACTCCTTTATTTGATCATCACCAACTACATTATCATATACAGCCACTTCTGGAAGTGAAGGGCCTATCTCACTACTACAAGAGTAATCGAATGCTTTCCATTGCATTGGAATATAATGATAGGCTCTTCATCATCATCAGCATTATTAAATTTTACAGTTGATCAGATTCTGAGCAGTGATTGGGCAAAGAAGTTCATGGGTTCCTGAAGAGCATACCCAATGTAGCTATTCTATAGAAAATCTTGAATAGCATGAAAATCCTAAGGAGCTTCAGATTTATTCATCAATGAAATGTAATTAGTAGCAGCAAATGTGTAATTCTGGAAAGTTAGACCTTTGGATGCCATTAAAGCAAAGATTTTCAGTTCAAGAAAAATTATGGTTTAAGAAGAAAAAAGATAGAGAAAATAAGATGCATATAGTGAAAATATGAATTAAACTATTTCCTCTCAATTGCATATTATGTTTAGTGGGACATGTGGCATAAAATTATTGGAAGAGTAATGAGTAGTGCAATTCTCAAAATACAGCAATTGTGTGTGTATCTGTGTCTTAAAAATGAAACAATTTACGTGAGATACACGCACCCTAATGATTAGTCCAATCAGAGAATAACCCAGAGTTTAACATGTAATTAGAGTTTAAAGCAAACAGAATTTAAAATATAATCAGAGTTTAAAACAAACAGAGTTTAACATGTAATCAAAGTTTATAGTAATCAGAGTATAACATGTAATTAGAGTTTAACATGTAATCAGAGTTTAAAACAAACAGAGTTTAACATGTAATCAGAGTTTATAGTAATCAGAGTTTAACATGTAATCAGAGTTTATAATAATCAGAGTTTAAATTATCTGTCAGAGTTTACCATATACTCCGATAGAGTTTACCATAAACACTGATAACTTGAGATCAGAGATTAGATATTCCAATGATCAGAGTTTACTCCAATTCCATCAGAGTTTACCACATACTCTGATAGTGTTTGTCATATACTCTGATTGTCTGTTATTTGCCATCTAGAGTTGATCCACTTGTCACCATTCCTAATTCAGAAACAAATCTTTTAAAAGTTACTTCACACAGTGGCTTGGTGAATATGTCTGCTAACTGTTGATCTGAGGGAACAAAATGCATTTCAATTGTTCCTTCCATGACATGTTCCCTTATGAAGTGATATCTGATATTGATGTGCTTTGTCAGAAAATGTTGAACTGGATTTCCTGTCATTGTAATAGCACTTTGATTATCACAATAAATAGGAATTTTAGAAAAGTTCAAACCATAATCTAACAATTGATTTTTCAACCATAAGATTTGTGCAAAATAGCTTTCTGCAGCTATATATTCAGCCTCTGCTATAGATGTTGAGATTGATTTATGTTTCTTACTGAACCATGAGACGATTCTTCATCCTAAGAGTTGACAACTGCCACTTATGCTTTTCTTATCAATTTTGCATCCTACAAAGTCAGCATCTGAATAGCCTATTAATTTAAAATCAGACTCTCTAGGATACCATAAGCCAAGATTAACGGTGCCTTTAAGATATCTGAAAATTCTCTTGATAGCAATCAAATGTGGTGGTTCCCTTGGATTTACCTGAAATCTAGCACATAGACAGGTTGCAAACAAGATGTCTGGTCTACTTGCAGTCAAATAGAGTAGAGAACCAATCATTCCTCTATATGTTGTAATATCAACAGGTTCTCCAATGTCTTGATCAAGATTTGTTGTAGTAGCCATTAGAGTTGTAGCAGATGCAGAGTCTTGCATTTGAAATTTAGTGAGTAGATTCTTTGTATATTTAGACTGATTTATGAAAATATCTTCCTCAGTCTGTTTCACTTGTAACCCTAAAAAATAACTCAATTCTCCCATCATGCTCATTTGATACCTAGACTGCATTAGCTTTGAAAATCTTTTACAGAGTTTCTCATTAGTGGAACCAAATATAATATCATCAACATATATTTGTACCAATAATGAATCATTACCTTGAGTTCTATAAAACAAGGTTTTATCAATTGTACCTCTAGTAAAACCACTTTCAAGTAAAAATTGAGCCAGAGTTTCATACCAGGCTCTTGGTGCTTGCTTGAGTCCATATAAGGCTTTATCCAGTCTGTAGACATGATTTGGATATTTTGGATTGACAAAGCCCGGTGGTTGTTCAACATAAACTTCTTCTTCAAGTTCTCCATTTAAAAATGCACTTTTAACATCCATCTAGTAGACTTTGAATTTCTTGTGTGCAGTATAAGTAAGAAAAATTTTGATTGCTTCAAGTCTAGCTACTGGTGAAAAGGTTTCATCATAATCAATACCTTCTTGTTGAGAATAACCTTTAGCAACTAGTCTTGCTTTGTTCCTTATAATGATTCAATTAGAGTTTGTCTTATTTCTAAACACCTATTTTATGTAAACAACTGATCTATTCTTTGGCCTTGAAACTAGGGTCCAAACTTCATTTCTTTCAAACTCATTTAATTATTCCTGCATTGCAGTAATCCAATCTGTATCCTTCAAAGCATCTTCAACCTTCTTTGGTTCTGTTTGAGAAAGAAAACTATGAAATAGACATTCATTCTGAGTAGCTTTTCTTGTTTGTACTCCACTTTCTAGATCACCAATAATTAAATCAGGTGTGTGATCTTTGGTCCATTTTCTTGGATGTGAAAAATTTCTTGAACTTGTTCCCTCATGATTTGTGCCTTCATAGAATGATTCTTCTATAAATACTGATCCTCCCCATGAAGATGTGTTTCCATCAGTGTTTGATGTCTCAGAGTTTATGTGCTCAGAATTTGAATGATCAGAGATTGAGTTATTATAGTTTGTGGTCTCAAAGTTTGATTGATCAGAGTTTAGGGTTTCAGAGTTTGTGTTGGTCAGAGTTTGGTCAGACTATGATATTTCAATAAATGTGGTTTGTTCTCCAATATCAGTATTTGATTAATGTTGCTCCCCATCAACATGTGCAGAATCTTCATTTTCTATTTCAATCATTTCTGAATCAGAGTTTAAGGAATCAGAATTTACCTCACCAGAGTTTAGTTGAACATAGTTTATCTCATCAGAGTTTGGTTAAATAGTGTTTAACTCGTCAAAGTTTGGTTCAACAGAGTTTATGTTTTGCAATTCATTCTCAAATCTTAGAGTTTTCTGTGCATATTCATCATGTAATCCAGCTATTTTTCCTTCATCAAAAGAGACATTAATTGATTCCATGATTGTCATTGTCCTTAGATTAAACACTTAAATGCCCTTGAAGAGGTTTTAGAAGTTGTTGCATAACCAATAAAAATTCCTTCATCTGCTTTAAGTTCAAACTTCTTTAATTGTTCAGGATGTGTTTTGAGAATAAAACACTTGCTTCCAAAGATGTGAAAGTATTTAACATTTGGCTTTCTTTCCTTCAAAGTATTCCAATCTTTCTTTGATGTGATGAGTGCTTTTCTAGATTCCTTGCTTCTGCATTCAGTAGCAAAGTGTCCCATCTTATTACACTTGTAACACTTGACTTTTGATTTGTCAAGAGTTTTTGATTTTCCATTTTTATCTTCTCTTTTCCTGAATTTGTCTTTCTTTTATGGTTCTCCATGCTTTTCTGATAATTACCTTGCTTCATGTACTTCATCTTTTTGAAACATTTAACAATCATAGCAATTATCTCCATTATGTCAGAATTTGAAGAATCATCAGAGTTTACATCAGAGTTTGCCTCAAACTCTGATTGACTATTTTCTTGGACCATTACAGCTTTTCCTTTTCTTGTTGATGCCTTAAGGACTTTTTCAATTGGTTCTTCAATCTTGGCTTCAACATTCAAGACAACAGATTTTGTCTTACTACTTTTCCTATTCTTCCTTTGTTGTAATTCTAAATCATGAGTCTTCAATCTTTCATAGACTTCATCAAGAGACATTTCATCTAGATCAACCTTATCTCTTATTAAAGATGTTTGTAGATCTCATTCTTCAGGAAGAGCCCTCAGAAATTTGGTGTTGGAATCTTCATTGTCATAAACTTTATCAACCAATGCCAAATTATTTAACAGAGTAAGAAATCTGTCATATATATCTGTGAGAGATTCATTCTGTTTTGCCTAAAAATATTCATATTCTTGAATTAGCACAGATCTTCTGTTCTTCTTTATTTCTTTGGTTCCTTGACATTGAACCTCTAGTGCATCTCAAATTTCTTTGGCAGTTTTGCATGCAATTACCCTGTTAGACATCACAGAGTCAAGACTATTATGCAAAATATTCATTACCTTTGCATCCTTAAGGACTTCAAGTTTTTCTTCATTGGACCATTCTTTCTTGTCTTTCAATATGTAATATTCAGGGATTTGTCTTCCTTCCACAATTGTAGATGGCACTAGTTTGGTTGGTAGATATTGACATGTATGGCTTCTGTCTAAATAATGAGGATCAGTTGCTTCCAAGAACATCATCATCTTCACCCTCCATGTAGGGTATTCAGTCTTCTTCAAGATTGGAATTCTTATGCTTTCATACTTGTTTCCAGACATGTTTTTATGATCTTTCATTTGTATTTAACTACTTGCTCTGATACCAATTATTTTCCCAGAAAGATAACTATTACAGAATGGGGGTTGAATGTAATAGTACCAACTAATCGATTATGAACACAAGTATGAAGAATAAAATACTGTTTTGTATTAACTTGAATGAACTAAATGCAAAAGTCTCTCAAAAAATTCTTTATTCTCAAGAGCTGTTAGGTTATGAAAAATAAGACTTGAAAGTTATAATAATGTTAACCTATCTCTGATTAGAGCATTCTTTATTAGAGTAAACTCTGATTGAGTATTCTCTGATAGAGTAAACTCTAACCGACAGCTTCCTAAACTCTGATGACATCAGTAGTGTAAACTCTGTTCTTTATTCTCTGACAGCATCAGTGTTTGTTTCCTAACATGTTGTATTTTAGTTTCACGTAACCATACTAACCATGACGAACACACGACCACGTTAACCCTTTTATATAATATAGGTAAATAATTAAGAGCATCTCTTAATACTTTTAGGTGAAATCGTTATCTAAAATAATAATTATTAAAAAAAATTGATCATCTAAATGGAGTTGTATTTCAATGGTATTAATTATAATGTTTAATTCGTAAAAATATGGTCATATATTTTAAATATTAATTAGAAATTTGATAATTTACTATATATGAATATATTTATATAATTACTCTAATAAATTAGTAAATTTTATTTTATGATAATATTATATCAAATGGTTGGCTAAAATATTAAAAATAATATTTTATAATTATAAGTGGATATGATGGAGTTTAGAAATTACTCCATCTGTCCATATTTAAATGTCCATTTTATTTTTAGTATAATCAAATTGATTTATCTTTAACTATAATTTAAAAATAATATATAATTGAAAAAATTAATATTTTATATTGTCAAAAAGTATATATACTCTACTTTAAAATGTATATTTTATTTTTTTGAAATTATAAAATAACAATTTTAAATTTTTACTCAAACATTTATTAATTTGACTCTAAAAAAATTAAAATGGACATTTAAAAAGAAACAGAGAGAGTATATCACATATAAATTCAACTAATATAAAGAAAGATCAATTATTAAACTTCATATGAATTTAAATTTTAGATTCAACTCGGTCCTCCCCTTCTCTCCGCCTCCCTCATCTTCTTCCCCATCTCATTCTTCCCTTCTCTCCATCTTTTTCTTTTTCTCTTACATATATTAAATACTAATTCCAAAAACTGTTCTTATTTATATTATCTTATTTATATTATATTGTTTCAAAAGTTTTAGCCATTTAAATCTCCAGATTTTCTTTAGATCTTTCAAGATCTATTTCATATCTGTTTTTAAATCTAGCATTTTTTAAACGATTTTATTATCATATGCTATGTTTTTCTATACCTATATGAGGCGATGTCATTGTTGTTGATATTTTGACCATATGATGGTTATTATATGTCTTGAATGATGGTTTTGCCTCATATTCAATAACTTTTATTGATAAATTGAGAATTTTATGTGTCTGATCAAAGATCCTTTTTGATTAGATGTAATATTATTATTATGGTTTTATGTTTTAAATTTTTTTTAGACTCATTATTTTATTCCTTTTATAATTTCAAGGATGTTTTTTCTGAATTAAATAGCAGAAGTATTTGCTAATTGGAGTATGGTGGTGTGACTGGAGTATGGCGGTAGGCAGAGGCATGATCATGGTTTACTTGTCATCTATTAACATTAACTAAAATTTCAAATTTTAATATGTATTTTATTTTTTGGGTATTTTCTTTTCAGACATTAAGATTTTATTGTCTAAATTTTCGGGGATATCTTTGCATGACCTTTAGTTAGATAATAAATTTTTTGAATTAAAAAAACTCCTTTCTCAGAAATTTGTATGCTAACTCCAGATATTTTATTTTAATGTTATTCATCAATGAGAAAGTTACTTATATATATATATATAAAGAAAGATCGGAGTAAAAAAATATTAATAATACATAAAAATTGTGTCTTATTATTATTTTAATCATGAGGCGGGCTCCACCGAGATATGCAATAATGCAAGCGGTGCCTCTTGGCCCTCTTTCCTTATCTAAATTAAACTATTCCATTACCTTTCTTTTAAACTAAATAGGGTAGCACTTTTTTCTAACCAGAACTTTCGAAGTCTAGAAGATGGTAACGTAAAAGGAGAGGCATTTTTTTACCCTCGCTTTCTCGAAACACGTATATAATAAACTACAGTACTCTGTAGCATTTTCCTTAACGCGGTTCTCTAAAGTTAGTAATCTAACCATTTTAAACCTGTCACAAATCACGAAAAATAGGGTCTCAATACGTGTTGAATTTTTTTTATTCTTTTTTATACTTAATTAATACGTGTTGAAACTTGATACAATTAAAGTGTCAATAATATTGAAATATTTAATTAATTTTTTAATAACAGTAGTGCTCTGCATTTTTTTCAATAACAGTCCAGTTTATATACGGGCAATTATAAAATTTTAGAATATGATTAAAATCTGAATGAATTAAAAAAAATTAAAATTATTGGCTTTTGCATGAAATTGTAATATGAATTCTTAGAAAAACAGGATGTAAGTTGTAATTGTACAATAAAAGATACACAAGTAATCAAAAAATTTAAATATTTACACATAAATTAAAAAAAAAATCTTGCCGACACTAAACATTTGTTAAGTTGCCTTTTTTTAAATATAAAATACTAACCCACCCTACTTAGCTCAAGTGTTAAGGGCGAGTGCGCGATTGTGTGGTTAGGCGCACGATATCGGATATTCGATTCCCCATGAAAACAAATCGGATTTAAATAGGTGGTCTTAACGGTGAGATGATGACATAGTCATCCATTGAGAGGTGCGCGAAAACTAGTCCGAACACCCAATATAAAAAACTATCATAAGTAAGTTAATCCTAATTATAAAATTATTGATAGAGCATAGAATATAATTTCCTTTTCTTTGTGTCATTATCTTTGGTTTTTGATGGCCCAGGAAAGGTGCATTTTAGTAGAATATAATTTTCAAGATAAATTATTATAACCATCTTATTTGTACGGACAGTTCATTTGGTTATTTTTTTAAGCTAAACTTTGTACTAGTCTCTAGTTTTGGAATTAATTTGAAAATATAAACTTAACAAATAACGCTATTGTTTAGCATTTTTTATATTTAATTTATAAGATAAACAACTCAAACAAGAATTTAAATTTAAATTCTGTTTGATTTCAAAACATTTAAATATACGTATAAATCTGAAAATTTAAAAATTCGTTTTTATCATTTAAAATAAATTTCTTTTGACCCTTTCAATATCTTATCTGAAAAAGATATTGTCGGCAGCAGTTGGGCTAACTGGGCTCATAACTGAAATTTACGGTACAACCAAACGGTCAACCGCCGGTGATGTAGGCCCATTTCTAATACAAAAAACTATGAAAGCACGTGGGCATAACGTGTCTAACTACTGCTTATACGGACATTTACCCAAACAACCTCGTGACGTGTGTCGGAAGGCTTGGGCCCACCACGGTATTTTAAAATTGGAAAAAGGGACAGGTCGGGCCCAAGTACAAACATACTAGCACAATTCTGTGGGTTTAAAATAGTTAAATATATGTTTGAAATTTGAAAAAAAATGATATTTATTTTAAGATATTATAAAATCAAATAAGTTTTATTATAAAATGAGTTAGAGGGTAAAAATAATTCAATAACTAGGGTCAAATATTGATTTGATGATTGGCGAAAATGATATTTAACTATTTTATTGATTTTAAAATATAATTAAATTAATTACAATAATATTTTATCAAATAATATATTAGCATCAAAATATTTTTGGGCAAATTTTTACTAACGATAAAATTTGATTACAAAAAACATATATTAATATAGAATTTTTATAATTTTTATAATATTAATAATTAAAACATATAAAAAATTAATTTGTAACATTATTGCATACACAAATTTTTTTTACTTATTATAATTTTCTTAAACAATATCTTGATATTTTAAAAATATTTTATTAAAAATATTTAGTGTTATTATTAATCTTTTTATAATTTAAACTTATAATTTGATCATGTTTAACACAATTTAATAATATTTTTATTTTTAATTATTACCTTAAAAATTAAAATTTTATGTGAGCATATACAACTATAAAAACTTATTTACTGTTTCACTCAAATTATAGAGTTATTATTGCCCTCATACTGATGATATAATATAATTTATTTTGATTCTATAATATTTTAAAATAAATTTTATAATAAAATATCATTTTTTTTCGCCCCTTTACCCTAATTTTTATATTAGAATAATATAAAAATAAATTTAATATACTTTTACAAATTATTTTTTTGTTGTTATTATTTAGTCTTTTCTTTAAAAAAAATTATTACTAAATAATTGTCTCTATTTTATTTTTTTATTTAATTTATATAATTGTACTCCCTCCGTTCTTATTTAGTAGTCCCTTTTGGAAAAAAATTGTCCCTAAATAGTTATCCTTTTAGTATTTCAAAACATTTTTTTACAATTTTTTCCTAAACTACCCCCGTACTTCTAGTTCCAATATTTGATTTTACAACTGATTTATAGAGTCAAAACTAAGTTCATTAAATTAAGAAATTGAAGAGTTTCTAAGTACTCTTTTTATTAACCATTCATGTATAGATATATCCTACATGTACTTATATTTTTTTTATTGTATAGTCAAAATTTGAAGTAAAACTAGTTACAGTAAATATGAATAACTTCAATTTAAATGAGTTACCAGAGGACAAAGAAGATGAAGATATTGCACAAGGTGATAATGGTCAACAAAGACTCCGCTTTCAGATTGATCTCAGTGAATTGCCCCTGAAGAGGATGTGGCTCCGGACGAAACTTTGAACTTAAACGAATCCTTGAGGGAAATAATCTTCATATCTGTAGCAATTTATTTTCCATTAGTTTTGAGATATCTTCAATGAGAGTAGAAGATTAATTGCTTTATTTATGTTACAGATGTTTCTTTCTTGCTATGGATTATCATTGTATTATAGTACAAGAATATTTTTTAAAAATATGATGAGTTTGATGGTTTAAGTGTTTGCATTTTTGTTATATCTTATTTCTTTGAGTATTTGATGATTTAAATTCAATTTTAGTTTCATCCATGAAAAGGCCAGGTGACTAGTAATCACATTACTTTTTTTATGGTTTAATTTTAAAATTAGTTGGATCCATACAAGTGTTTCTTTGTTTTTGAGTTTAGTCTAGTTGTTGGTATAGTGTGATTAGTTGATTTTGTTAACAAACCTTATGTACCAAATGATCACTATAACTTCAATCACGATGCAGTAAACACTGAGACAATATTTGATGAATTGATCATGAAACATAATGATAGTCTTTGATAAATTGATCATGAAACATATCGATAAGGTTTTTAGCATGATAAAAAAATTATGCAAGTGATGATCAAATTGCCCATTACTATCACACTAGACATGCATAGAATAGAAAAACATAATAGAAAAACAAGAACCAGCCTATTTTCACCAGAATGACTAGAATGAAAATTTAAATTTCAGAATCGCTAAAACAAACTCAATCATTTCTATAGGCATTAAGCCTATTCATCACAGCTTCTACGAGCTTTGTTTCGCACTGAAATTGTAGTGGGAGATTCTCATTTCTTTCTAAATAATTTTTATTCATGTGTGGAATTTTATAGTTAATAGAACCCCTACATTTCATAATTTCAATCATGTATTGTTGTAAAGTTAAAAAATACGAATCCCCATCTTTGAGGAGAATATATCATATACTTTTTCAATCGTAATGTTTAAATCATCCACTGTTTTAGTAGGTTCCTTTTAATGCAGAGATTCAATTTCATTGAAGAATCTGAGGTCCAAAACATTCAATAGATTTCTTCCTACAGAAGTTATAGGCTCAGTTTCAAGAGTCCCCGCGACCCTATTTGCACTGGTCCTTTTAACAGGTTCCTTAGTGATTAATGAGAAAATTCCAATCCTTCTTGAGAATACCTCTTTACCATTCGAGTTAAATCTTGGTCTCGCCATGGCTGCTAAGAACATAACATTTGTTACAAAAATTTTACTCTTACAATTTCTTTCGCGATCACATTCTCCTGGCAAAAGATAGTATTTCTCAGATTTTTTAGAGATGTAGAACCACTTCTCATCAATGTGTATGGCATTTAACATATGAAAAACTATAGGAACATCTCCACTATTTTTGTCAATCATGGACAAGCAAAACTCAACTCATTCTTTCTTGTTAGTTTCCTTCAGAAATGGTTTGAGAGGATTTGTATGGTGACGAAGGTCACCGGATTGGTAAGACTGATGTAAGGCTAATTTGCTTATCTCCATAGCACATGTCGTAGACCGAATAATATTTCTTTTAGATAAAAGAATCTTTCAAAAAAATTCATGGTCGATAGTAATTCTCTTATGCCCGTAAATTTTTGTTTTTTGATGATTAACATCAACTTTACCACCATTTACTGAAGAATTTTTACCCCAGTACCATATGCGCGAGATGGTCTTAGTTGAAACATAGAATTTTTGTGAAAGATCTCTTATGATACCATTTCGGAGCTTCCCATTAACACTTCTGCTTAGTAAAGATAAATGAATTACGAGACGTTAATCAATGGACAACTCGTTTTTTTAGATAATCTACTATCAGTTAACTCATCTGATTCACCTACAAAATTATTTTTAAAAAAATAGAGGGTTATATATGGAAAGAACATATATATAGCAAGTAGTAGTGTAAAATTACTATCAGCTGGTGCAGGTTGGTTCAAATCTAAATCAATAATTGATTCTCTTTTATTGTGATGCAAACTTTTCTCCTCTAAAATATCTTCATCATCTGAAGAATCTTCAAATGTTGCAGTAGTGTAAATTAGGTACGAGTAAAATTTTAAATACATAATGTATAAAATGCAATAAAAGCATAAATATATACCTTTGTTAAGATTAAATGTATTGGCGTTGATAGGTCTTTCTTTATTAAATTAAATATTTGTTTCTTCTTCACTTGCAGGGTGATTTAAATCAAGAATATATATGAAACTCATCATATCTAAACAAAATTGGTGGGAAAATTTGAGACTATATGTGGTAAAAAATTATAATGATGCTTCATTATATAAGTAAATTTGGTGGGAAGATTTAAAATTTTAAATATCCTAAAAGTCATTTTAAAATTTTAAGTTGAATATTTTGGAGGGAAGCTCGATCAAAGTATAAAGAAGAAAAAAATAGATTTAAAAGATAAGGAATTTTAAGAGTGCAGGGATGAAAGTTTTATATGAAAACGTATAATCATGCAGTTAATGATTAGAATTAAAAATCTCACAAAAAGTTTGATAAAAACATATATGTGTAATCCCACCAACTAATGAAATAATTAAAGATAAATATGGGAACAAATTTTATAATTGATTTTTTCTTAATATGTGTATTTTTTTTAAATGAAACTACTAAATAGGGACTGAGGGAGTAAAAATTAAAAAGTTGATTCTAAAATTTCAGCTCATGTTTATAAGGAGGAAGATTATGATATAACTCAAATGAATTACCAAGCATCAAGTATCAACAACAACAATAAACTATCATTTGTTGTTACAAATCCATTATGTTTTCCCAGTTGCACAAGTAGAAGGGGGGTTGAATACTTGTGTTACTTGTATGCCTGATTTAAAACCAACTCGATATGAATTAAGAACAAAGTTCAAACACAAAGATATGAATAAGTACTGTTTGTATTATTGATGATTGAATACAAAACTCTCCTAGGGTGTACACAAACCCTAGCAGCTTCTCTGTGTTATTCACAGCAACTCTCTCTATCTCTATGCTCTCACAAAAATATCACTCAGACAAATTATACTTCGACTTTTTTCCACACCTTTACAATTAGGTTACATAGAGTTTATATAGAGAGCTTCCTATCAACTAATAACAGAAATATAAAAATTGTAATAGGAATATAATTCCTAATTGTTAGTTTATAGTTTCCTTCTAGAATTCACTTTCTTTCCCATAGCATATCTGCAATATATTTATCTTGATCTTCGAGGACTTTCCATTCCTGTGATCTTCTTCCAAATTTAACTTTAACTGTATAGACTCTAAACACCTTTAGACTCTGATCGTATGTAGACTCTGATAGATCATAGACTCTGATAGTCTATAGACTCTGATCATCTTCCAGACTCTGATCTTCATGCAGACTCTGGTTTCACTTTCTACAGAAATTCTTCTAAGTACAAGTAACATGAATGTTGACTATCGAGACTCTGATTATACATTTCAGAGACTAGAAAGACTTATTACAGATAAACTAATCTAGACCCTGTTCTAGTATTTTGTACATCATCAAATGAATATGTTCCTAACAATCTCCCCCTATTTATGCTTTATAAAATGTAAACATAAATCCAGGTTTGATGATGTCAAAACTAAAGAATAAAACTATTAATCTAGAACAGTATAAAAGAATTATAAAGAAAAAAGAATTACTTCTTATTTAATCTTCTCAAAGGCTGGATTATTCTTCAAAAATGAGTTCAACATATTTTCTTCCACAATTGCAAGAGCTTCACCAACAAACTTCTTTAATTTCTTCATTTTTTCATTTGAACATTTGATTTGACAGTAAGCTGCTCTCAGATCATTTGCACTGCTTTCTTGATCTTTTAAGTCCTTCAGCATCAGAACACTAACTTTCCCACTCATAGGTTGAAACCCAAAGTAATGACCCACACCTTCTTGAAATTTAATCTGTTTTTCTTCCAATGGCATGACTTGATCATTTCCCTCAGTATCAACATATTTTAAAGAAAATTTACCCATTTGTCGATTTGCCTGTCTGTACAAAGTCAGCTTCCTATCAATCACCTTGAACCATTTGTGTGTGACAACTTCTTTGCTCTTGTTAACTTCATAAGCAATTTGAAGAAGAAATCTGATATACTGTAGTTCCTCAGCCTGTTTGAAAAAGATAAAATTTGATTGACTAATCCATCTTACACTTCCACCTTCTAAGAAGTAAACCAGCATCTCATTTTTCACCTTTTCTATACCTCCCTGACATCCTTGTATCTTTGTTTCAAAAACATTATAAACAATTTGAGCAAACGCCACTTTATTTAAGTGCTTCTGAGTGATCTTCTCAAACTGCCTATCTGTCAAGGATTGAGGATCCCTGGTTAGAGTAGATGTTCTGTCAATGTCAGATTCTTCAAATCCTCCAAGACCTATCTTCTTTTTAGCTCTAAGTTGCAGATTTGATTGACTGCACTTCCAGTATGAAGGTTCTTGAGTTTGATCAGAGTCTAACTTCTTTCTTTGCTTATCAGAGTCTGACTTTGACTCTGATTTCCCATGTCTAGTCCCTGACTGATGTGTTTGAGTTTTTGCTACTCTAGATTGCTTTTGAAAGGGGAGATAGGAGTGAAGGGAAGTAACTCACTGCACTTTCATGTGTAATAGAAATGCTAAATGTAATCTCTATGTAATGGTTGATGATAACTCAACAATAGAACAGGACATGTAATAATATGCAGGTGCACAGAAATCTTGGATCACAGAGTTCAGTTAAGACAAAGTATCAAAGGATCATCTACAGACTTGAAGCTCACTGGAAGAAGTTCATTAACATGTTCAGGCCTCAGTGGAGAATAAAAGATGTTGACATCTATTCAAGGATGTGGAAGCTACAGAAGATTGTCTTAGTCTATGACGATTTTAGTGCATTACAATCGAAGCAACAAGTAAGGTTTGCAAAGAAGAATGTGGAATCATGTTCGGAATCAAGAGCCCCTATCAAGACTAGTCACTTATGAACCAGACTGTTGCATCAAGTGTCAGGACATTGGAGTCAAGCTCTCGTCGGTTAATATGATTTTAATCATTCTAAAGTTGTTGGTTTTCTTGAGTCAAGTGGAGGATCAACAAAGGTGGTAAATCAGTGTTGGAGAAATGTCAGCCTAATGGATAAGGGATAGACGGCACAACCTGATTGGATCTTACTAAAGCTTCACAAATTTGAAGGCCAAATACTTGGACGTGGTGGAGTCACGTATACGGGGCCAAGTATTTGGATAAGGAAGTCTACACAAATTGAAGAGTGGAATGGAAATATTTAATTTAATTAAATAAAGTATTTATTTAATTATTTATATATTTTATAAATAAAGACACTCTTTATTTATATTATATATATTTATTTAAATATTACTTTTATATTAAATATTTCCAAAGGCATGCTTGGCACATGACTTTGAAGATATGATTTGAGTGGAAAAAAGTAAAAGGTGGAAAAACAAAGTAACACCTTTTTCAATATATAAAGAAGAAACCCAAGTCATCATTTAGCGAGAGTATTCGGATGAAAAAGAAATGGGGAGAGAGAGAGAAAATTATTTTCTCTCTCCCCCATGGCCGAATTCATACTTTAATATTATGGGGCCATGAATTTCTTTGTCATACCACTCATCTATCTTCTATTGTAAACATTGCTAAATCTTGTTTAGAAGATAGGTTTGATTTTTGTCTCCTAGATCTAGAATTTGTAATATTTTTAGAGGAGCCAAAAATCATTTCTTTGTTGTGTTCTTGAGTTTTTGTTCTTGAACTTGTTGTAGCATCTACCCCACTTCAATGAATATAAAGTTATATTCTTGGATCTTGTTGTGTTGTGTGTTTTGGATGATTTACCGTTCATTATCTTGGTTATTTTAACGGTGTTCTTGAGGTTGAAGAAGATGATGAACAGTACCCGGGTTTGAACCAAAGTAATTTTTATGTTGTCCCAAAAATTATTAATAGTCATATTTTTCAAATGGGAATCGTATTCACCCCCCCTCTACGATCTCCGGGACCCAACAATTGGTATCAGAGCTACTCGATTGACATACAAATCGATTGGATCTATTTTTATTTTTGAGATTAAAGAGGGTACGATTGGTTCACTGGGCATCCAGAATTTTGTTGAAACCCAGAATTTTTTCTAAGTACAAAATGTTCGAGATGGGCCAAGTAGAACATTCCTAAGTAGAAATTCCTATGTAGAAGTTCTACTTAATGTTCTAGATAGAACCTAAGTAGAAATTCTGGAGTTGGAAATATTTTCTAAGTCAGAAGTTCTACTTAATGTTCTTGATAGAACCTAAGTAGAAATTCTGGAGTTGGAAATATTTTCTAAGTCAGAAGTTCTACTTAATGTTCTAGATAGAGCCTAAGTAGAAATTCCTATGTAGAAATTCCTATCTAGAAATTCTAGATAAGTTTCTACTTAGAGCCAAGTAGAAATTCTGGAGCTGAAAACTTTTTCTAAGTACACAAGGAAGATCCTTATGTCGAAAATTCGACTTGAGTCTATCTCGAACATTATCTCGAATATTCGACTTGATGTTCGACTTGAGTCTATCTCGAACATTATCTCGAATATTCGACTTGATGTTCGACTTGAGTCTATCTCGAACATTATCTCGAATATTCGACTTGATGTTCGACTTGAGTCTATCTCGAACATTATCTCGAATATCGACTTGATGTAGAATTTCCTATGTAGAAGTTGTGCATAGAGAACAGTTTCAACATGACACATGTCATCATCTGGGTGGCTGTAATAACACACAAACTGGAGTTTATTGGTTTTGAATTGTTTTTCTTTTCTCAAATTATTTTTAGTTTAATAATTAATTTAATAATTAAATTTGAATTTAAATATATAAAATATTTTGGAAATAATTTTTAAATTTAAATAATTTATTTTTCAAGTTTATTTTACATCTTGGAAAATATTTTATTTTCTTTTAAATTTTAGAGTCAAATATTTTATATTTTTAATATTCTTAGTTAAGAATTTTATTAATTTGAAAACTAAAATTAATTTTAAAATCCAATTTAATTTCTTTTGAGTTTAATATTCTTAAAATTATTTTGAGAATTATTTTTGAGGTTTAATAATTTATTTTTCATAAAACTTTAATTACAAATTTTATAAAACTCTTTGGAAAATGTTTTTGGATTGAAATAATTTATTTTCATGAACATTTTAAATGTTTTGAAAATTTAGTATTTCTATTTCAAAATTATGTTTTCGAGTAGTTTTATTTTAATTATAATTTAAGCTTGGAAGTTTTAATTATAAATCTCATAAAACTTTTTGGAAAATCATTTTGGTTGAAATAATTTATTTTCAAGAATATCTAAGATGACTTGAAAATTTATTATTTTTATATCAAACTTATATTTTCAATCTGTTTTATTTTAATTATAATTGAAACTGTTTTGGATTATAAATTCTATAAAATTCTTTGGAAATTAATTTTGATTTGAAATAATTTCTTTTTCAGGATTATTTAATATACCTTGAAAATTTTGTTATCTCTATATCAAAACTTTCTTTTTGAATTTTATTTTATTTATAATTTGAAATTGAGAAATTTATTATTATTTATCAAAAATGCATTTTCAATTTATTTTGATTATTTAAATTCCTAAAAAAAAAAATTAAATACTTCTGTTTGAACAAAATGTTTTATTAAACGAAACAACAGGAGTTGATTCTTCGTTCGTTGAGGACAAACGAACTGACTGAAGAACATTCTAATGAAGTTGAGACCTGATCTTACCATTGGAGATGTATTTCTACATCGGTCTACTCAGTGGATCATTTGGTTAATGAAAGGGGATTAGTTCATTTAGGGAAGAGTCTTCGATCAATGGTTTTCGAATCAATATCTGAAGAATTTGGGATTTTGAAAAGGAATTCAGTTTATCGGTCAAAGAACCAAAACAACAATTGAAGATTTGGTTAAAGGACATCAGTGGCAGAAATACACAAGGTTTGATTATCACTGACATATGATAATCAAGGGGTTATTGCTACACATACAAAGAAGAGTGATCTTTTCAAGCAGAACATGAGACATTCTATGTCGGGGTCTTTAAGCAGAACAATCAGGTATCAGTTTGGGTTGAAGCAGGAACATCATTGGTTATTGAGGTCAAATGCAAGGATACTTCCATGAGTGTCAGTAAGTTGGATCAATTGATTATCACTCGAGATGGAATGCTAAGCATCGCTCAGGTATACTTTCTAACTAGTTTATACTTCTTTTATTTAATTATAGAGTATTAAGTGCTGAACTGCATTATATTATAAGTTTGATGTAATGCATGTCTCACCTTGATTTCTATATAAATTAGATAACTTATGCTGGTTTGTTAGTGTTGCTTGTTTTTCAGTATTTGACTTCATGATTAGATCTTATGTGATTTAATGCTTGCTTTACGATAATTGATCATGTTAGCATATAGAGTCTTAGGTATTTGTAGGGGTACATTTACCGGAAAGAGTATTTGCTGCATGCTAAGTGCCTTGATGTTTACATTGTCAATAATCTGTTTATACTCGCATGGTTGTATTAAATGCTATATTTGATCATGTGCTTGTTAAGATAAATTTGTTTCTAATTTGGGAATTGCCTAGGGGTCAGTATAATAAACCATGAATTAATTTTTTTTAAAATTTAAACTGACTCAGGTAATTAGAGATAATATAATGTTAAAGTGAACAACAAAGGTGAATTAGAAGAATTAAGAATCTGAGTGATTGATTCTTCTATGACTACATATATGTACGACATAATTCTTATAGACTGCTAGTCCACCTTAAGTTAGGTTGGGATCACTGAGCTCATAGCCAAGACTACTTGTTGAGGCTGATATAGATGAGGAGTGATCAGTCAGATAAGAATGAGCATGTTGAACTTGAATGCTTTGTTGTTAACTATGTTTAGAAATATCTCTAACCCTTGGACTCAATCAAATTGAGGACCACGTGTCTTAATCATTTGTGAATGTAGAGTATCTTTCAATATGTACAAGTTATATATCTCTGACATTCTCATGTTCGAGGCATGTAACTACTTTTGCTTTGGTATTCAAATGGTTAAGCAAGGTTACCTATTTTTCTTGAATGATCTGAAGCACATATTAAGGAAGACCTAGGGAATTCTTTGCGAAGGGTTTCCTAATATCAGTTCGAGGATGAACAGTATTGATCGGGGTCAAGAGAAATAGAAGCTCACTCTACTGGAAGTGAGGTTACTGCTGACACGAAATGTAATGCCTATGATGAAGTCAACTATTCGTTGAAGTTTATCAGAATGGAGTTAGCTGCAACAACAAGTGATGCTCTCACACTTGGTTTATCAACTAATACTTGGTTTATCAAGATAACGGATTCGACGGTAAAGATGAAGTTGGTGAGAAAGGACTACTTCTAATGAAATTCTTTTAAGAAGGACATTAGTGAAGTATGTCAGTTGAAGGGAAGTCAAGTCAAAGGCTACCCTGTTTAGTTTTGGTGTTTGTTCATGCATTCGATAGATGAAGCATCTCAGTGATTAATCATATTCAAAGGATTAGGCAGATTGTTGTAAGAACATTTTGAGGGCAGGTAATGGAATTTGTTGACGAACGAAGTTCTATGTTATGTCTGCACTGAAAGGAGTATTCTAGAGTAAAGTTCAGTTTCCGGACTTCATGACCAAATGGAGGAGTTAATAGGGAAATCCAGACCTTGAGTGAAATTACAAGGATAATGGATAGAGTTAAGGTTTCCTATTCACTACGGCTGAATCAGTTGACACAGCAAGTCTAATGAGCAAATGTAAAGAGAAGACATCAAGTAAGATTAATCATGCCTGAAGTCACATGGTGTGATGGAAGGCTATCTTATTTGGAGTTAAGAGCTTACACAGAGTCTGTGATTGATTTAAGATGATCTAGATGCAGTGAACATCATCATCAAGCTCCCTAGCATTCGTTTGATTTTAGCTTTGAATTTTTAAAGGTTGACATCCTGTTTAGGGCTCAAGATCAGATGACACCAGATGAAGAAAAGCTGCAAGCAGCATCACAGGGGGAGCATCAGTAAGTTGGATCAACTAGTCGTGTTTGATGTTCAAAGGCTAGCAGTGCTCATTGAGTAAGAGTTGAGATTCTTAGGAACACTGAGTGATCGAGATTGAGTGATTGCATATTAGAAAGGAAATTGTCAATTTAAAGATAATGCAAGATGATCTCAATCATATTTGAAGAAGACTACTCTACCCACTGAATATCTAAGGAAACATTAAGGACACATCTGTCATGACAAAGGGTTTTGTGTAACAACATTTCCTAGAGTCAGTTCTTGATGAATATGGGTAGTAGAGTAGTGATTGGTAGTGTCGTGCATGTATAAGAGTATTTCATTAGTTTTTCTGAGTGAATTCAATGAAGACTGAAGATGCACTAACTAATCAAGATTGAGTAGGGTTCGAATCAAGGAACTAACTCAATTGAACCAGAGGCAGATACACTTAGCACAAGGAATCAATCCACATGAAGACTTGGTATTGATACAGAAGCTGAAGGGTAGTTCGGAGTTTTTGAAGGTTCTACTCTGCCAGTGTCAGAGCTACTGATTTCTAGAGTGCTGAGTTTAGTGAAGCTGTTGCTAAAACCAATATCTACAAGGAAATATTTGGGTGTTGAAGGTAATGCAGTTTCCGTCTGGATGAGCGTGGTATTGTTTCGAGGAACAATGTTAACTGGTAGCTGAAAAGTTATTCCTGTCCAAAAGGAGTAAACGTTCAATCTCGAAAAGAGTAAACGTTCGATCTCTAGGGCAAAGAGGAGTAATTGTTCATTCAACGATCATACACCAGTAAAAGCTCTATTGACTAAGGTATGTCACTCTAGTCTAATATTGATTTATTTAAACATGATGTTTATAGAGAGTGTTCATGCTATTTAGATGTCTACGATATCTAGGAACTGATTAATGTTTGGCTTGTGACCACCCGGGACCCAATATTATCGCTATGAGATTACCTATGATCTCCCGGGACCTAGGGACCTAACAATGTAGCATCTCTTTGTATAGTCAATTTATATCCAGGATCTCGTACTTTGTGCTGTCATATGTTATTCATGCTATATGTATCAAATATTTCAGCATAAGTATTTGTATATATTAATTAATTGTAATTTTATTTACTTTTAATTGTTTAATGCTAATATTAATGGAACCACTTAATATGTAATTTAAGTGATGTAATTCATGTCTTTTGTAAAATCCATTAATATTAGTTGTCATTCTTTTGATATTAGTGATGCCACTTAGAATTTCTGCACTAAGTGACAAAAAGATTATTTCAAAAACACTGATATTGAAAGTAATTTACTACATCGCGAGGGGTTGTCAAAGATCATAAATTTTAGCATTAATATTTAAAGGTATTTGATCTCTGATGCAACTAGTACCTCGAGCTTACATACATTCTGATTGTCATGAGTATTTTCAATATGCTTATGTGATAATTGTTAAGATGTAGTGTAAGAAGTTAAATGCTGTCATTCGATCAATATATGGTCAGTGTTTAGCGGATGCTTATGTTTTATGCTTTAGAATTACCATGATCTATATTGCAATATGTGTTTGTTTCAAGCGACAAATGGTAATTGTCTAGCATAATGTAAGTATCTTATGTGCTTGATTATTTTATAGTAAGATGCATTTTATTACAAAATAATTGAATGATGTTAGTACTTTTGAATGTCTTGTCATTCATATCTTTGATAATTCATTAGTATTAACATATGTTTTTCATTCTTTAGAACTTGAATGCATAAAGAAAATTCTTGTCTATTTCTTGTGAAAAATGTTTTATCTAAACATGCATTCATTTGCCAGAGAATGAAAAGCCACTAAAAGTTCCCTTTGAAAGAGAACATTTCTTGAGGATTATCTTTCTATTTCAAAATCATATATCCTCTCTCTCTCTAAATGTTTTGTAATGAAAACTGTTTTCTCTCCACGATTTGTTTAAATAAAGTTACTTGATAACTTGTAACTTAGGTTGCATGGTATTAGGATATTTTATTTGAGTAAATTGTTTTGATCTTGAAGTATCAACTATTGGTAAAATGTTTTTCAAAACTCTTGTTAATGTCTGTTTCACATTGACTTGTAGTATTAAAACAATGGTTGTTTGCTTTGGGATTAGTGCCTTGGACTGTATGACTAAAGCATTCATTCTATTTTTTTTTAATGATTTATATTTTAAGTCAGAAATAATATCAGATAAGAATGAATTGCAAAACAATTTCTGAAAACATACAGTGAGCAAGATGAAATAGATTTGAGTTATTAATCAAAATGTTTTTGTTAAAAAAAAGAAGTTGAATTTCAATTGGATATTTGTCTAAGAGAAATTCAAAAGAACACTTTTGTTAATCTGTTAAAATTTTTTTCAAAATTATGAGTTTATGAAATTTGGCTTAATATTCTTTTACCTATTCTTTATTAATTCCCACATTTTAGCTCTGGTGCATTGTTTCTTGAGGACACATTGCTCCGATGCTATATTTCTGAGAAGGAATAGAGAATAAGTTTAATCATACTCTACCAAATTTTATATAGCTCTAATCAACTCTATCTATTTAGCCGTAATGGCTTGGCCTAAGTGGCTATAGGGGAAGGTTAAGAAGTTGAATAATCCATCAATTTCTAACCAAGGCCTTAGTACCAAACACTATCATTCTAATTCAAACTTTCAACCCTTGGTGATATAAGGAACTTATGTAGATTAGCGGTTGTTAAGGGAGAAACTGCACTTGATGCAGCAAATAAGGATGAAGTCGGAAGTGCACCCACAGCTCTACCTCTTGAGAAGGAAAGAAGTATACAAATTGAGGTATCTTTAGCTCATCTGTATTCTCTCAAAAGGATGCAGAGCTGAAAAGGCAATTCAACCGTTTCTGAATGAACTCTCTCGACAGGGTGATTTCATTGAAAATTCGCTCGTCAGCCAGAGCACCTTGTAATGAGTCAAGCACACCAAAAGCATTCACGCTGATGGTAAACCTAAAGTTTTTGCTTCTAAGGGATGTTATAGGACCTAACAGTTCTTTAGCCTCTCTTGGGACTAACACTTGTGAGGACACATTGCAAGAAGTGCACATTGTGAGGTATAGGTAAAACCCCTAAACTTCTTTGTTTACCATTCACGGTGAATGAAGTTGTTGAGCCACCTTTACAGGTATTTGAGGGAAACTTGGATTTCTTGCCATATATTAGAATCCTTGTCAACCTTCTTAGGAGGAACAGTCCTAGTTCCCTAACGGGATTTCACATCCGCAGAGCAATCTGTTGATATTGAGAGGCAATCACTAACAGTTTTCCATGACTGAAAATAGTGAATTAATTCATCTTCACAGGTGATTGAGAGAGATGTTTGTACACGTCTACTCTCCCAGGAATTCAAGTTCTGGAATACATGGATCGCTCAAAACTTAAAGGCATATCACCGTCAACGATCCAGTGCATGGATTTGCATATGGGGAGTCGGTTGATGCTTATATAGCTGCTAGTACGCATACCACATTCAACGATCCAGTGCATGGATTTGCATATGGGGAGATTGTTGATGCTGAAAGTAGCTGAGCAACAACTCGTAGACTATGATTCAGTTGGTTTACCAATTTGATGCGTCTTTTGAGGATCAGGGTGTTGGGATTTCTGTCACTCCTGGAATGGAGGAAATTCCAATTTCAAAAGGGTTATTCCCCGACGACGAGCCACGTGTGCATGGATTTGCTCATGGTGAGTTGGGTGACGGCCTAACTGAAACCCTGTCTGAGATTCCATCTCAGAACCTAGATCTTTAGTGATCGACAACATGCTACAGTCAACGATCCATAATATCTTGGTGAGACTAGCATGGATTTACTTGCAGGTACAAATTGCTATAAATGGAATGAGTGCAAGTAAGGGAGAGAAACACTTGAGTGAAGTGAGGGAGTGATACACTTGAGTGAAAGAAATAGGGAGAGAAATGAGTGGAACACTTACGCTTGAAAGTGTAAACACCAACAGAACGTAGTAGAAGTGAGGAAACCATAGACCAAACACTAACCTTGCTACTATGCTTGAATCCTGTTACTGAATTTTCCAGCTCTGAAATGTTGAAGAGATTCTTTTCTGGATGACAAGCTGAAGAAGAGTCTAGCTGAAGCTTAGTGGGAATGTCCAAACTATTACCTTTGGGTCTATTAATTTATGTTGTTCTCAATCTCAAAGGGGGAGACATTAATTTTTAGGCCTAAGGAGGATTTTATATTCAATTGGAGGAGAGTTTCTTTTTCGATTGGATGTAGATGATACTTTTATTGTTTTAAAGGATATTCTCAACTAAGGGGGAGAATTTGGTGATACAAGAAACGAGATCTCTTGGTGATACAAGAAATGAGATCTGTCAATCCTATCTTGTGGAGGTTACTTAGAGGATATCTAAAGACACAAGGGTGGATTGGAGCTTGCATGAACTAAGGGGGAGAATTAGATAAAATTGAAACCTTAGTGATGCAAGGGAGAAATTACTAAGGGGGAGTTTCTTAGTAATTGGTTAGAGCCTAATCCCTAAAGGTGTTGTAGATTTAACTGATTTTTCGTCTGAAGTGGAGAAGTTACTTTTTGTCAAATGGGAAGAAGTTACTTGTCGTACTAAGGGAGAGAAGTTGTGGAGAATATTAACATCTTGGTTTGCAATGCTATATCTTATTCTGAAAAGATATCTAAGGGATTTTGCTCTATTTGTTTGAAGATCTGTCCTTGGAACATTCTTAAGAAAGGTTTGGCAGAAGAATTCTTTCTAGCACGATCAATGAATGAAAATGAAGATTTCTTTGAAGAGTATCAACTCAGGGGGAGTTTTTGCTAAGTAGAAGTTTTCTGGGTAAAGCAGAATGTGAAAGAGATTTTCAAGGGGCATCTGAGAAGTGTCCAAGTGTGTTCTATCTCTTGTTTCAGTGATAGATGAAGTCAGTGGAGCAGTGCAGGGAAGAAAGAAAAATATGTTTCCTGGAAATAGAACATCCTGAAGAAAAAGAGGAAGTGACTTTCATTCCAAGAGAGAACAACCTTAAGGGGAGAATGAGTTGACCTCTTATGGGGAACATAGAGAGCTGTATGTTCTAGTTCGAATTGCAAGATGAACGAGAATGATTGTTCAGAAGTCTTTACTAATGATTTGTTTCTTTATTGAAAGAACCCCATCTTTGAAGAACATTGAAGTGGAGGAAGCTAAAGGAAAATGAAATTCAGAAATTCATCATTCATTTTCAGCAACTCAGGAAATCTGAATTTAACTGATTATATCTTTCCAGAACCTTTTGTATATTATTTTCATGTCCAGTACTTTAATTGTTTCTTGTATATTAGTTGAGTTATCCTCTAACAGTTAATTTTATTTAATTGCTTTTGGGGGAGATTGTAAAGGGAAATAGTATTTGATTGCTATTCCATATCAACCAAATAGGGGGAGATTGAAAGGGGAGATAGGAGTGAAGGGAAGTAACTCACTGCACTTTCATGTGTAATAGAAATGCTAAATGTAATCTCTATGTAATGGTTGATGATAACTCAACAATAGAACAGGACATGTAATAATATGCAGGTGCACAGAAATCTTGGATCACAGAGTTCAGTTAAGACAAAGTATCAAAGGATCATCTACAGACTTGAAGCTCACTGGAAGAAGTTCATTAACATGTTCAGGCCTCAGTGGAGAATAAAAGATGTTGACATCTATTCAAGGATGTGGAAGCTACAGAAGATTGTCTTAGTCTATGACGATTTTAGTGCATTACAATCGAAGCAACAAGTAAGGTTTGCAAAGAAGAATGTGGAATCATGTTCGGAATCAAGAGCCCCTATCAAGACTAGTCACTTATGAACCAGACCGTTGCATCAAGTGTCAGGACATTGGAGGCAAGCTCTCGTCGGTTAATATGATTTTAATCATTCTAAAGTTGTTGGTTTTCTTGAGTCAAGTGGAGGATCAACAAAGGTGGTAAATCAGTGTTGGAGAAATGTCAGCCTAATGGATAAGGGACAGACGGTACAACCTGATTGGATCTTACTAAAGCTTCACAAATTTGAAGGCCAAATACTTGGACGTGGTGGAGTCACGTATACGGGGCCAAGTATTTGGATAAGGAAGTCTACACAAATTGAAGAGTGGAATGGAAATATTTAATTTAATTAAATAAAGTATTTATTTAATTATTTATATATTTTATAAATAAAGACACTCTTTATTTATATTATATATATTTATTTAAATATTACTTTTATATTAAATATTTCCAAAGGCATGCTTGGCACATGACTTTGAAGATATGATTTGAGTGGACAAAAGTAAAAGGTGGAAAAACAAAGTAACACCTTTTTCAATATATAAAGAAGAAACCCAAGTCATCATTTAGCGAGAGTATTCGGATGAAAAAGAAATGGGGAGAGAGAGAGAAAATTATTTTCTCTCTCCCCCATGGCCGAATTCATACTTTAATATTATGGGGCCATGAATTTCTTTGTCATACCACTCATCTATCTTCTATTGTAAACATTGCTAAATCTTGTTTAGAAGATAGGTTTGATTTTTGTCTCCTAGATCTAGAATTTGTAATATTTTTAGAGGAGCCAAAAATCATTTCTTTGTTGTGTTCTTGAGCTTTTGTTCTTGAACTTGTTGTAGCATCTACCCCACTTCAATGAATATAAAGTTATATTCTTGGATCTTGTTGTGTTGTGTGTTTTGGATGATTTACCGTTCATTATCTTGGTTATTTTAATGGTGTTCTTGAGGTTGAAGAAGATGATGAACAGTACCCGGGTTTGAACCAAAGTAATTTTTATGTTGTCCCAAAAATTATTAATAGTCATATTTTTCAAATGGGAATCGTATTCACCCCCCCTCTACGATCTCCGGGACCCAACAGCTTTTGTTGCACATCATCAAGACCCCTAGGACCATGAGAACTATCACCATCATCACCATCTCTCCTCCTTTTAACTCCCTGTGACATATCTGTGCATCCATCATCCTTATTTCTCCTGGAAGATTCACATTGCCTATCATTCTCCCCCTTTTTGACATCATCATCCTTATTACTGGTGACAGCCAAAAGAATCTGCTCAAGAACGGTAGAGATAGTGGCCTGTGCTGCAATGACTGAATCAACCTTGGTGGTCAAATCAGAGACTGTAGATTGAAGAGAGGCTTGAGTTGTAGTGATAGCAGCTAGAGCATCTTTAAAAGCTACTTCTTTGGATAATTGAAGGGAGTGAATTCTGTCAAATCTTGTATTGAGCAGAGAAGTTGTATTATCAACACCAGTGAGCTTGATTTTAATATGAGAAATGTCATGGACCACACAGGCTAATTGAGCAGCAACATCAGGTAATTCAGCTTTAACAGCTCCATCCAAAGCATGATCTTCTTCACCAGGATAGTAACCATGTTCCTGTTGAAAGGATTTCTTCTGAAAAGCTTTAAGTCTCTCAGACTGATGAATAGCCAAAATACACTCAAAAGAATCTTTATCATGTATGCCTATTTGCTGTGCAGACTCCCAAGACTGAGGAAACACCTGATCAAAATAGACAAAAGAAGGAGAAACGTGATCATCATCTTCAGAAGTGCACTCCTCAGCAACAGACTCAAGCTTTGTAATTGGAGGTGTAGACTCTGGTGGTGTAGACTCTGAAACTGCAAACGAGACTATAGACCCTGACTCCTACTGAGAGTGATCAGAGACTGTAGACTCTGGAAGTCTAGCCCTTATAGGCATAATCAAAAGTGGTTTAGCTGCCTCCAAATTTGCAGTCTTAGTTAAAATGACAGTGTTATCCACCAAAGCCTCCATGACTTTATCTGCTCTCCTTGCTAGAGAATCCACCAGATGAAGTTGTGGTCTCTGGGTAAATGACTTCTGAGCAGCAAGAGCCTCCTCCTGTTTGCCAATCTGCACAATCAGACATAGTGAATTGTCATTCATCCCCTACTCCAACTCATTGGACCAACTCTTTGGAAAATCTTGATCCCAATAAGTAAAGCTAGGTTTAGGATACCCTAATCTCTCATGCTCACAGTGGGGTTGGGCACCCACTTCCTCAATCTCATTCAGGCTCTCTACAGCCTTTTCTACCTCTCCTTTTTACCTGGTCCAGTACCAGCCTCTCAGATATTTTGTCACTCATGTGGGAAGGTGCACTTAATAATCCTACAGAAGAGGGGTTGAGAAAAAATAATGGTGCTTCAATACCTGAACCACCTTGATGGAGGGGAACCCCTTCAAATGTCTGAAGGCTAAGGGTTTCCACCAAGGGGTGAGCATCAACAGACTCTGAACCCTTATAAGCAACTTCTTTCTTTCCAGAGTCTATTGGCTCCAGTATTCCAGTCTCAGGGTCTACTCTAGACTCTGACTGCTTCAGTAAGACTTCATTAGAAGCCAGAGTCTGAGTGTTACCATCTTTGACTGTTTGTGTATGAGACTCCCTCTCAAGGTGGATAGACTCTGATAGAATAGATTGGAAAATGTCTTCATAAGCCTCCATCAGAGTCTGTCCTCCCATATCACTGGGGTTCTCATCAGCCTTTTGGTGAGTTGTCAAGGAGGGCCTAACAGCATACTCCCTTGCCCCACTATCACCCAACCTCTGACTAGGTGGTTCTTGTGTGGGTGAGGCAAACTGAGCATCTTTATCACTAGTCACCACTGGTGCACTAGTCCCAGCCTCCAACTGCCTTGCATCACCTGCTACCTCATGTGGTTCGACCATAGTTAATGCATCCAAATGTCCATTGAGAAACATCCTGGCATGGAGTGCATTGATGGCCTGGGACAAAGTCAAGTGAGAGGAATTCTATAGTTCCCTTGCAATCTTGTGATAATATGAGCCCTTAAGTTGATCCAATCTACTTTCATAGGTCGGATAGATGATTTGTTGGCCACCTTACCTACATTTTGGACAAGAAAATCAACCACCTCCCTTGAAAATGGTTGAATGGTAGAGATCCAATCAATAGTTGTCATGTAGGTAATCCCATGATCCCAAATTGCTTCATAGTCAAAAACTGGTTGCTCAATCTCAGTTTCCAACTCAGCAACAGACTCTGATTTTCTCCTTTTGTAGATGTTAAGTTTTTTAGGCTTCTTTGTGATTTGTTGTTCAGAGTCTGGCACACCTAGTGCTTTGAGAACTGCATTTGTTTTGCCTTCTATGAGCCCAGCTGTTTTTTCTTGGAATGAAGAGTTGAATAGGTAGTTGTATAGAGATTTGACTACATCCTATGCAGACATTTGTAGCTCATGTTCCATTCTCTTCCTTAGGGCTTCATAGGTTGAAAGAAAATTCAAAACTTGAGATTTAGTCTGATGTTGCTCTGGATCTTCAACTGATTCCACCAAAGGATATAAGAATAGCAGTGCCTCATCACTTGGAGTAATGATTTCATCAATTAGACTTGAGGCTGCATCCAATGGCATTCCTTCCCAAAATGTCTCATGATCAGAGTCTAAAGACAGTCTAGACTCTGACTCAACATTAGACTCTGGTTCAGGTAATTTCTTGCTATCAGAGTCTGGCCCTGCAGGAGCCTTGGAAGTATCTGTTTCCTGCAAAACAGGGTTAGTAATAATAATAGGCTTGTGTGTGTGTGCAGAATAAGCCTTCCTTGACCTTCTGTACTTCTGAGCAAAAGATTTTTCAGGAGATTCAATTTGAGAATCCTGAGGTGCATTCCTAGGTGTTTCAGAGTCTGTAGCCTTTTCAGAGACTGCAGACTTGGCTTGAAGGTTAGAATCAAGTGTCTCATGACCTTCTTTTAGCAAAGAAAGACCTTCAACAACTTGTTTCTCTAAAGGGTTGAGCTCCTCATCACTGTGCCCATCTATAAGCCTAGATTGAATCAATTTTCTCCTCTTTACAACTGGTGTCTGTTGAGAGACACCAGAGGTTGGTTTCTTTTTGGATTTTGGTTTAGAAGATTGTGTAATTGAAGGGGATTGGGTGACTGGGGTAGGTGCGGGGGGACTCTCCATTACTTGATCCGGCACCATGTCACTACCAAAAAAAGAAGCATTGTAGATAGAAGGTTTGTAGGTTAAGAGTTTTACCTTCATTACCGGTGGATAAGTCATGACAGGTAGACTCTTCTTCTTGTCATCAATTCTCTTAATATCAGATAATATCATCCTTTGTTGTTTATATGCCTGCACACAGTAATCATCTGCCGACTTGGTTGACATGTCAGGAATGAAGTGGTTGAGAAGAATCATAAGAAATCTATGATAGTAGACTTTCTTCCTCCCCTCATGCACATTGTTTAATTTTTCTCCCATTTGAGTGAGCAAGATATCACCAATGTTGATTACTCTATCAAATAGGAGACTGTGACCAATTTGATAAGTAATAGCAGTAATAGCATCAAATCCACTACACTTACCAGTAAAATACTTAGCAATTTGATCAAAGAAAAAGGACCATTCTTTTCTCAAATAGGGCCTAGTTAACTTACTCATGTTTTCTAGACTACCAGAATAACCTAGTGATTTAAACATATCTTTAATTTCAGCATCAGAAACAGTTTCATCAAAAGATTATTTAACTGGTAATTTAAACACAGAATTAATAACATCAGCAGTAACATCAAATGTAAAGTCACCAAAGGTAAACATTATTTTACCTGGTTGATCCTGAGAAGGATCAACTACCTTTGCAGAGCTCCAGGCTTGTGACACAACATCCATGTGAATGACTGGTGATGCCTTGAGAATGTAGTGGAGCTCGGATTGCTCCAAGAAATCCATCACAGGGTAGTAGTCAGCGTCTACCCCTTTCTTTTCTCCAAGGGCGGCAACATGATTTGCGGTCATGAACTCGAAATCCCCAAATGTGAAAGCAATTGTCTTGGGTCCCCTCATGACAGTAGAAATGGCAGCCATTGAAGTTGTTGAGTTGAAAGTGATGGAAAAGCTTAAAGAGTTTAGCTAGGGTTCGTAAAAAAAAAGGTCTGTGAATATTTTTGCCTTAGAAAATAATTGCAATAAACAAGTGAGTAAATTGTATGAAAAATTCTATTTTGTTCAGGTTGCATATAATACATATGAGTCTACAGCCTATTTCCAGTCAAAAATAATTGTTACCGCCTATTTCAAGTCATTTGAACAATTTAAACGCAATCAGAGTGTGCAGGCGCGAATTTTAACCGATTCAGAGTCTAGGCGATATTTTTCTCAGAGTCTACAGACTCTCAGAGTCTACAGACTCGTCAAAGTCTAAAAACTAGACTCTGTCAAGATAAAGTAACAAACAAAATTTTGCAATAATAATTAATCACAGTGTGTTAAGACAGGGACTATAATTAAAGTACATACCTTGCTTCTTGTAATTATTGATTACTTACATATTTAACATACCCAATTCACCTACCAGTCTGAGAAAGGTAGACTCATCAAGTGGTTTTGTCAAAATGTCTGCAATCTGTCTATCAGTTGGAACATAGTGAAGTGTCACAATACCATTTTCAACATGTTCTCTAATAAAGTGATACATGACATCAATGTGCTTTGTTCTGGAGTGTTAGAATGGATTCTCTGCAATTTTAATAGCACTAGTATTATCACAATAGATAGGAATATTTGAGAATGTTAGTCCATAATCAAGTCATTGATTTCTCATCCACAGAATTTGAGCACAGTAACTTCCAGCTGCAATGTATTCAGCCTCAGCTGTTGAGGTTGATACAGTCTGTTGTTTCTTGCTAAACCAAGAAATTAATCTGTTGCCAAGAAACTGGCATTGTCCTGTTGTGCTTTTCCTGTCTACTTTGCATCCTGCATAGTCAGAATCTGAATAGCCAATTAGTGAAAAATCTGACTCTCTAGGAACCAAAGTCCAAGAGTTTGTGCCCCCTTGAGATATCTGAAAATTCTTTTCACAGCTATTAAGTGTGATTCTCTAGGTTCAGCTTGAAATCTGGCACACAGACAAGTTGCAAACATTATATCTGGTCTACTAGCAGTTAAATATAACAATGAGCCAATCATACCTCTGTAGCTAGTGTTGTCAACTTTCTTACCCTTTGTGTCAGAGTCTAGCTTAGTAGCTGTTGACATGGGAGTTTTAGCAGTTGCAGAATCTTGCATATCAAACTTCTTCAACAGTTCTTTTACATACTTTGTTTAATTGATGAAAATTCCATCATCATTATGTTTGACTTGATGCCCCAAAAAGAAGTTTAATTCTCCCATCATGCTCATTTCATAATTTGACTACATTAGTTGACTAAACTTTTCACAGAGATTATCATTAGTAGATCCAAATATAAAATCATCGACATAAATTTAGACAAGCAAAATATCACCTTTATATTTTCTAATAAAGAGAGTTTTGTCAATGGTACCTCTTGTGAATCCATTTTCAAGAAAAAATTTTGAAAGAGTTTCATACCATGCTCTAAGTGCTTGCTTCAATCCATATAGTGCCTTATCCAACCTGTAAACATGATCAGGAAACTTTGGATCAACAAATCCTGGTGGTTGCTCCACATAGACTTCTTCTTCCAATTCTCCATTTAAGAAGGCACTTTTCACATCCATCTGATACACCTTGAATTTTGAATGAGCTGCAAAGGCCAGAAACATTCTAATAGCTTCCAATCTTGCTACTGGTGCAAAAGTTTCATCATAGTCAATTCCTTCCTCCTGTGAGTATCCTTTTACAACTAGCCTTGCTTTGTTTCTGATTACAGTCCCATTCTCATCAAGTTTGTTTCTGTACACCCATTTTGCACCAACCACTGATCTATCTCTAGGTCTTGGTACAAGTTTCCACACTTTATTTCTCTCAAATTCATTCAATTCTTCTTGCATTGCAATAATCCAATCAGGATCTTGCAAGGCTTCCTCAATTTTCTTGGGTTCATTCTCTGAGAGGAAACAGCTATAAAGACATTTATTTTGAGTGGTTGTTCTTGTTTGTACACCACTCTCAGGATCACCAATTATCAAGTCAAGAGTGAGATTCCTTGTCCACTTTCTAGCAGGTGGAAGATTGGTTCTTGAACTTGAAGCTCCCCCTAAGTCATTTACATCTTCTGTATTTGAGTGAAAATCAAATGAAGAGGCTCCCCCTAAATTGCTTGACTCTGACAAGGGTTCAGAGTTGCTTGATCCTGTTGGAAATGACGAAGCTGTATAAATAGTAATCGTGATAACTCAACACTAGAACAGGACAAGTAAATAATACTACGATTACACAGAAATCAGCAAGACATGAAGACAAGGCAAATACAGTGAATCAAGACATTAGAAGAAGTTTTGAAGTCTACTACAGGTCACTGAAAGAAGTTCATTTATATGTTCATGCCTCAGTGAATAATAATGTTTAAAGACTTTCAGGGTTTCAGAAGTGTTGAAGATTCAGTATAGCAGTGCCACTAAAAGATTTCAGTGTAACAGCATTGATTGAAGATAGACAGTGTTTGAAGCATAGGAATCTAGAAGAATTGAAAACATGGTAAAGACAAAGGTTAAAGAAGACAGCTACAGTCTTGAAGTTATACTCACTGACAATCAGTGAAGAACAGAGAATGAAGTATTCAAGATTGTAGTAGTAATGAAGACGTTGTCGAAGTACCAGAAAAGATTCTAGTGAAGTTACATTGTTTATTGACAGTTAATGTTCGAACCACTTATTGGGAAGCCACATTACCAATTGAACATGGTAATCTATTCAGAAGCAAGAACCCTATCAAGACTAGTCACTTATGAACCAGACCGTTGCATCAAGTGTCAGGACATTGATAGCAAGTTTATGTCAGTAGTAGAGATCCATGTTCAAGAGCTTGTTGAAGAATATTGAAGAAGCTAGGGAAACTTGCTCATAAAGGTTAATCCGCAATTAGTCACTAAAGAAAGTCAACATTCGATGAGTGCATATTTGCCAAGGCAAATGTCGATCCACAGCAGATCGACATGCGGATCGAGATTGATTATTAAAGGTAAAACATTGCAAGGCAAATGTCGATCCACGGCAGATCGAGATCGAGATCGAGATTCTCACAGATCGAGATCGAGATTCTCATAGATCGAGATCGAGATTTTCATAGATCGAGATAGAGATTTACACAGATCGAGATCGAGATTTACACAGATCGAGATCGAGATTTTCAAAGATCGAGATCGAGATTTACACAGATCGAGATCGAGATTTTCATAGATCGAGATCGAGATTTACACAGATCGAGATCGAGATGGGTCCAGGCCGAGATCGAGATGCAGGTCGATATGTAGCATTTAATGTTCAAGGGACAAGTGGCTTATTGTGAACGGTTGATCCAGAGTGGTTGGGAAAGTACTTTTTGTTAACGAGTCCTGATTGGGCCACGTACACAAAAAGGACAAGATCAAGTCTACAAGTCATAGATTACAAAGTAGTATAAATAGAAGTACTTGTGTAACATTTCAATAGAGAGCATAGAACGCAATGTAAAGCAATATTGAGAAAAACACTTGTAATAGAGAGGGAGTATATTCACAGACCTTGGTATCATTTACTCCTCTCTCTTTACTTCTGTTGTACTATTGTAATGAATGTTGTAGCAAATCCTTCAATGAATATAAAGCTATATTCTTGAAATTCGGTGTTGATTTATTACATAATATTTATTGCTTCTCATTGCTTCTCATATTCCTTAAATCGTAAAAAGTTGTATTCACCCCCCTCTACAACACATTTGGACCTAACAATTGGTATCAGAGCTTAATGTTTGACATACAAAACATAGATCCTTGTGTTTGGTAGAAGATTAGGGAGTTTTCAAGTCCAGATCTACTTTTTAAGATTTTCTTGAAAAGTGTACTTAAATTAATTAAACAGTGAAAACTCGTCCTAAAATTATTTAAATACTCCAGGTGTAATTATTTAGCTTGGGTGTATTTTAGATAATTGTTGTGAATTAAACTGGGTACTTTGGTTTGTGGTGTTCTTCACGTGTTCATCGCTGTTCTTGTAAAGAAGATAAACCCAGCAACTTTTTGATTACCTTTTCTAAAGACATAAAGTGAAAAGGGTGTTATTGGCTTTTGATTGGACAAACTCACTGCACAAAAAGTAATTATCAGAAGACTCTGTACCTAGCACGTGGTTGTTAGGTGAGTTAGGTGAGAAAAGACACAAAAGTCAAAAAGTGTGAAAGTGTCAGGCAGCAAATTTCGACCAAGGACAAAAGTTCGACTTGAGAATATCTACTTTGAGAATTTCGACTTGGTGAAATTTTGACATAGGCAAAAGTTTTATAGATCGAGATCGAGATCGACTTGCGAAAATGGCTTAAAATATGTTAAGGTAAATCTCGATCTGTCGACATCGAGATCGACCTCGAGATGTAGATCGAGATCGACATAGATTATCTACAGAGCCTAGATCGAGATGCTCAGTCTGCCTCACCCACACAAGAACCACCTAGTCAGAGGTTGGGTGATAGTGGGGCAGGGGAGTATGCTGTTAAGCCCTCCTTGACAACTCACCAAAGAGCTGATGAGAACCCCAGTGATATGGGAGGACAGACTCTGATGGATGCTCATGAAGAAATTTCCCAATCTATTCTATCAGAGTCTATCCACCTTGAGGGGGAGTCTCATGCACAAACAGTCAAAGATGGTGACACTCAGACTCTGGCTTCTAATGAAGTCATGCTGAAGCAGTCAGAGTCTAGAGTAGACCCTGAGACTGGAATACTGGAGCCAACAGACTCTGAAAAGAGAGAAGATGCTAGTAAGGGTTCAGAATCTGTTGATGCTCACCCCTTTGTGGAAACCCCTAGCCTTCAGACATTTGAAGGGGTTCCCCTCCATCAAGGTGGTTCAGGTATTGAAGCACCATTTTTATCTCTCAACCCCTCTTCTGTAGGTTTATTGAGTGCACCCTCCAAATTGAGTGAAAAAATTTCTGAGAGGCTGGCACTGGACCAGGCAAAAGGAGAGATAGAAAAGGCTGTAGAGAGCCTGAGTGAGATTGAGAAAGTGGGTGTCCAACCCCACTGTGAGCATGAGAGACTAGGGTATCCTGAACCTAGCTTTACTTATTGGGATCAAGATTTTCCAAAGAGTTGGTCCAATGAGTTGGAGCAGGGGATGGATGACAATTCACTATGTTTGATTGTGCAGATTGGCAAACAGGAGGAGGCTCTTGCTGCTCAGAAATCATTTACACAGAGACCCCAACTTCACCTGGTGGATTCTCTAGCAAGGAGAGCAGATAGAGTCATGGAGGCTTTGGTGGATAACCCTGTCATTTTCACTGAGGCTGCAACATTGAAGTCAGAAGAACCTCTTTTAATAATGCCTATAAGGGCTAGACTTCCAGAGTCTACAGTCTCTGATCACTCTCAGGAGGAGTCAGGGTCTATAGTCCCGTTTGCAGTTTGGAAGTCTACACCACCACCAGAGTCTACACCTCCATTCACAAAGCCAGAGCATGTTGCTGAGGAATGCAATTCTGCAGATGATGATCTTGTTACTCCTTCTTTTATCTATTTTGATCAGGTGTTTCCTCAGTCTTGGGAGTCTGCACAGCAAAGAGGCATCAATGATAAAGATTCTTTTGAGTGTATTTTGGATATTCATCTTTCTGAGAGACTTAAGGCTTTTCAGAAAAAATCTTTTCAACAGGAACATGGTTACTATCCTGGTGAAGAAGATCAAGTCTTAGATGGAGCTGTTAAAGCTAAGCTGCCTGATGTTGCTGCTCAGTTATCCAGTGTGGTTCAGGACATTTCTCATATTCAAACAAAGCTCACTGGTGTTGATAATACAACTTCTCTACTCAATACAAGATTTGACAGAATTCACTCTCTTCAATTATCCAAAGAGGTCGTTTTTAAAGATGCTCTAGCTGCTATCACTACCACTCAAGCCTCTCTTCAAACTACAGTTTCTGATTTGACCACTAAGGTTGATTCAGTTATTGCAGCCCAGGCAAATATCTCCACTGTTCTTGAGCAGATTCTTTTGGCTGTCACCAGTAATGATGATGTCAAAAAGGGGGAGAAGGTGAAGCAAGGTGAGTCCTCCAGGAGACATAAGGATGAGGGATGCAAGAATAAATCAAGGGGAGTTAAAAGGAGGAGAGATGGTGATGATGGAGATAGTTCTCATGGTTCTAAGGGTCCTGATGGTGTGCAACAAAAGCAATCTGGAGTATCGAAAACTCAAACACATCAGTCAGGGACTAGAAATGGGAAATCAGAGTCTAAGTCAGACTCTGATAAGCAAAGAAAGAAGTCAGACTCTGATCAAACTCAAGAACCTTCATACTGGAAGTGCAGTCAATCAAATCTGCAACTTAGAGCTAAAAAGAAGATAGGTCTTGGAGGATTTGAAGAATCTGACATTGACAGAACATCTACTCTAACCAGGGATCCTCAATCCTTGACAGATAGGCAGTTTGAGAAGATCACTCAGAAGCACTTAAATAAAGAGGTGTCTGCTCAAATTGTGTATAATGTTTTTGAAACGAAGATACAAGGAGGTCAGGGAGGTACAGAAAAGGTGAAGAATGAGATGCTGGTTTACTTCTTAGAAGGTGGAAGTGTAAGATGGATTAGTCAGTCAAATTTTATCTTTTTCAAACAGGTTGAGGAACTACAGTATATTAGATTCCTACTTCAAATTGCTTATGAAGTTAACAAGAGCAAAGAAGCTGTCACACACAAATGGTTCAAGGAGATTGATAGGAAGCTGATTTTGCACAGACAGGCAAATCGACAAATGGGCAAATTTTCTTTAAAATATGTTGATACTGAGGGAAATGATCAAGTCATGCCATTGGAGGAAAAACAGATTAAATTTCAAGAAGGTGTGGGTCATTACTTTGGGTTTCAGCCTATGAGTGGGAAAGTTAGTGTTCTGATGTTGAAGGACTTAAAAGATTAAGAAAGCAGTGCAAATGATCTGAGAGTAGCTTACTGTCAAATTAAATGTTCAAATGAAGAAATGAAGAAATTAAAGAAGTTTGTTGGTGAAGCTCTTGCAATTGTGGAAGAAAATATGCTAAACTCATTTTTGAAGAACAATCCAGCCTTTGAGAAGATTAAATGAGAAGTAATTCTTTTTCTTTTTTAATTCTTTTATATTGTTCTAGATTATTAGTTTTATTCTTTAGTTTTGACATCATCAAACCTTGATTTATGCTTACATTTTATAAAGCATAAATAGGGGGAGATTGTTAGGGATATATTCATTTGATGATGTACAAAATACTAGAACAGGGTCTAGATTAGTTTATCTGTAATAAGTCTTTCTAGTCTCTGAAATGAATAATCAGAGTCTAGATGGTCAACATTCATGTTGCTTGTACTTAGAAGAATTTCTATAGAGAGTGAAACCAGAGTCTGCATGAAGATCAGAGTCTGGAAGGTGATCAGAGTCTATAGACTATCAGAGTCTGTGATCTATCAGAGTCTACATGTGATCAGAGTCTGAAGATCATCAGAGTCTGAAGATTTCAGAGTCTATACAGTTGAGGATAAATTTGGAAGAAGATCACAGGAATGGAAAGTCTTCGAAGATCAAGATAAATATATTGCAGATATGCTATGGGAAAGAAAGAGAATTCTAGAAGGAAACTGTCAACTAATAATTAGGAATTCTATTCCTATTGTAATTTATCTTTCTGTTATTAGTTGATAGGCAGCTCTCTATATAAACTCTATGTAACCTAATTGTAAAAGTGTGGAAGTCGAAACAATAATCATTTGAGTGAAATTTTGTGAGAGCATAGAAATAGAGAGAGTTGCTGTGATAAACACAGAGAAGCTGCTAGGGTTTGTGTATACCCTAAGAGAGTTTTGTATTCACAAATCAATGATACAAAACAGTACTTATTCATATTTTTGTGTTTAAGTTTGTTCTTAATTTGATTTTAAATCGGGCAGAAAAGACATACAAGTATTCAACCCCCCCTTTTACTTGTACGACTGGGAAAACATTTCTTTATCTCATTTATTGATTCTATCCGTTTAGCCCCCAGTGGCTACAGAAGCTGGCTAGGAGGTTGAAAACCCATCAATCTCTGACCCAGGCCTTAATACCAAACACTCATTTCATCCACTTCCATATATTAACCCTTGGAGTTATAAGGAACATATGTTTGTTAGAGGTTGATAAGGGAGAAATAAGGATGAAGTCGGAAGTGCACCCACAGCTCTACCTCCAGCGAAGTAAAGAAGTATATAAACTGAGGTATCTGTAAGCTCATCTGTATTTTCTCAAAAAGATGAAGAGCTGAAAAGGCAATAAAACTGTCTCTGGAATCATTCTCTCAACAGGGTGAGTCCATTGAAATTCGCTCGTCAGCCAGAGCATCTTGTAATGAGTCAAGCACACCACTGGCATTCACGCTGATGGTAAGCCTAAACAGATATATTTTTGGGACACATTGCAAGACGTGTACAGTGTGAGGTATAGGCATGTTAACAAAACACCCGTCATTGGGTTACGAGGGAAACGTAGACTCTAATTTGCCATTCATTACATTGTCTACTACGTCGACCCTCCTGGAAGGAACATTTCCAGATCCTGAAAATGAATGTCCACCTCCCGTTTACGGAGAAGGTGTGAGGCAACTCCTTGATAGAACAAGGCAGGATTCCCAAAAAGATTTTAAAATCTTGGGATAACCCATCTCAAAGAGGTGAGGCTCCACTAGACAGTGATTTAGCAATTGCTATTGAGTCTGGTGCTGAGACAGTGCTTATGTATGATAGATCGAGAACACCTCAACGAGGCAATTCTCCACTTGATAGTGATTCAGTTCATTCTGATAAATCAGGTGTTGGGAATATATGAATTGACGGATTTCACTTGCAGGTACAGAAGGCTATATTTGGAATGCAGAGTGAAAGTGAGAGAGAGAAACACTTAAGTGAAAGTGAGGGAGAGATACACTTGAGTGAGAGATAGGGAGAGAAAGAGAGAAACACTTAAAATGCTCTATGCTAAAGTGTAAACACCGACAGAACGTAGTAGAAGTGAGGAAACCATAAGCCAAACACTTACCCTTGCTACTTGCTACTTCTGGAAGAAAAGTTACTATTTTTTCCCGATCAACGACAGACGAGAACCTTCTTTGGGAGACAAACCATCTAAAAGAGGACCTAACAATTGGTATTAACAATTGGTATCTTCAAAAGTGGGCCTTTGGAGGATTCCTCAACTAAGGGGGAGAAGTTATAGTAAGAAAAAGTTATAGTTATAACAAGTTTATAAACAGGGAGAAGTTATAGTGTTATAGTTATAACAAGAAAAAGGAGAGGTTAATAAAGTCTTATCTTCGTATCCTTCGGAAAAGCTAATATCCTAAAGGAGTCGCATGATTCTAAGGGAAGAGGCCATTGGAGGATTCTAAGGGAAGATCCTTGAAGAAAGGGGGTTCGTATCCTTAGGGGGAGATTTTAGACTGGAAAAAGAAAATCTTATCTTCGGATCCTGAGGGGAAACAACAGAAATATGGGAGAATCAAGAAACTGTATCCTATACTTGAAAGGAGTTGTCAGAAGAGGATTCCTAATCTAAGTGGGAAGAACAGAAATGACTATTCCATTAATTTTCTAAAGGGAGAAGAAGAATAAGAAGGAGAATCATATTCGCAGGGGGAGAACATTATTTGAGCTATGTTGAGTATTGGTTGAAGACATACCCAGGAATTGATTCTTATGAAGCTCTGTTCATGATAAGTTCTTTAAGTTCAAACTGAAGGATTTTGAAACGGAGAAAGCTCAAACAGACAGAAATGAAAATGATACAATTTGAATATCAGTTCAGCGTCAGAGGAACAAGCATCTTTCGTTTCAGTCACACAAGAATTCTGGAAATGCAATATTTGATCCAGAAAAAACAGTAGCATTATTTACAAGTCTCGGACATTCTTTTTCTAGTTGTTAGTTGAGTTATCCTCCCTAGGTTATTTGTTTGCTAAAAGTTTAACAATCAAATAGGGGGAGATTGTTGGAAATGACGAAGCTGTATAAATAGTAATCGTGATAACTCAACACTAGAACAGGACAAGTAAATAATACTACGATTACACAGAAATCAGCAAGACATGAAGACAAGGCAAATACAGTGAATCAAGACATTAGAAGAAGTTTTGAAGTCTACTACAGGTCATTGAAAGAAGTTCATTTATATGTTCATGCCTCAGTGAATAATAATGTTTAAAGACTTTCAGGGTTTCAGAAGTGTTGAAGATTCAGTATAGCAGTGCCACTAAAAGATTTCAGTGTAACAGCATTGATTGAAGATAGACAGTGTTTGAAGCATAGGAATCTAGAAGAATTGAAAACATGGTAAAGACAAAGGTTAAAGAAGACAGCTACAGTCTTGAAGTTATACTCACTGACAATCAGTGAAGAACAGAGAATGAAGTATTCAAGATTGTAGTAGTAATGAAGACGTTGTCGAAGTACCAGAAAAGATTCTAGTGAAGTTACATTGTTTATTGACAGTTAATGTTCGAACCACTTATTGGGAAGCCACATTACCAATTGAACATGGTAATCTATTCAGAAGCAAGAACCCTATCAAGACTAGTCACTTATGAACCAGACCGTTGCATCAAGTGTCAGGACATTGATAGCAAGTTTATGTCAGTAGTAGAGATCCATGTTCAAGAGCTTGTTGAAGAATATTGAAGAAGCTAGGGAAACTTGCTCATAAAGGTTAATCCGCAATTAGTCACTAAAGAAAGTCAACATTCGATGAGTGCATATTTGCCAAGGCAAATGTCGATCCACAGCAGATCGACATGCGGATCGAGATTGATTATTAAAGGTAAAACATTGCAAGGCAAATGTCGATCCACGGCAGATCGAGATCGAGATCGAGATTCTCACAGATCGAGATCGAGATTCTCATAGATCGAGATCGAGATTTTCATAGATCGAGATAGAGATTTACACAGATCGAGATCGAGATTTACACAGATCGAGATCGAGATTTTCAAAGATCGAGATCGAGATTTACACAGATCGAGATCGAGATTTTCATAGATCGAGATCGAGATTTACACAGATCGAGATCGAGATGGGTCCAGGCCGAGATCGAGATGCAGGTCGATATGTAGCATTTAATGTTCAAGGGACAAGTGGCTTATTGTGAACGGTTGATCCAGAGTGGTTGGGAAAGTACTTTTTGTTAACGAGTCCTGATTGGGCCACGTACACAAAAAGGACAAGATCAAGTCTACAAGTCATAGATTACAAAGTAGTATAAATAGAAGTACTTGTGTAACATTTCAATAGAGAGCATAGAACGCAATGTAAAGCAATATTGAGAAAAACACTTGTAATAGAGAGGGAGTATATTCACAGACCTTGGTATCATTTACTCCTCTCTCTTTACTTCTGTTGTACTATTGTAATGAATGTTGTAGCAAATCCTTCAATGAATATAAAGCTATATTCTTGAAATTCGGTGTTGATTTATTACATAATATTTATTGCTTCTCATTGCTTCTCATATTCCTTAAATCGTAAAAAGTTGTATTCACCCCCCTCTACAACACATTTGGACCTAACAATTGGTATCAGAGCTTAATGTTTGACATACAAAACATAGATCCTTGTGTTTGGTAGAAGATTAGGGAGTTTTCAAGTCCAGATCTACTTTTTAAGATTTTCTTGAAAAGTGTACTTAAATTAATTAAACAGTGAAAACTCGTCCTAAAATTATTTAAATACTCCAGGTGTAATTATTTAGCTTGGGTGTATTTTAGATAATTGTTGTGAATTAAACTGGGTACTTTGGTTTGTGGTGTTCTTCACGTGTTCATCGCTGTTCTTGTAAAGAAGATAAACCCAGCAACTTTTTGATTACCTTTTCTAAAGACATAAAGTGAAAAGGGTGTTATTGGCTTTTGATTGGACAAACTCACTGCACAAAAAGTAATTATCAGAAGACTCTGTACCTAGCACGTGGTTGTTAGGTGAGTTAGGTGAGAAAAGACACAAAAGTCAAAAAGTGTGAAAGTGTCAGGCAGCAAATTTCGACCAAGGACAAAAGTTCGACTTGAGAATATCTACTTTGAGAATTTCGACTTGGTGAAATTTTGACATAGGCAAAAGTTTTATAGATCGAGATCGAGATCGACTTGCGAAAATGGCTTAAAATATGTTAAGGTAAATCTCGATCTGTCGACATCGAGATCGACCTCGAGATGTAGATCGAGATCGACATAGATTATCTACAGAGCCTAGATCGAGATGCTCAGTCTGCCTCACCCACACAAGAACCACCTAGTCAGAGGTTGGGTGATAGTGGGGCAGGGGAGTATGCTGTTAAGCCCTCCTTGACAACTCACCAAAGAGCTGATGAGAACCCCAGTGATATGGGAGGACAGACTCTGATGGATGCTCATGAAGAAATTTCCCAATCTATTCTATCAGAGTCTATCCACCTTGAGGGGGAGTCTCATGCACAAACAGTCAAAGATGGTGACACTCAGACTCTGGCTTCTAATGAAGTCATGCTGAAGCAGTCAGAGTCTAGAGTAGACCCTGAGACTGGAATACTGGAGCCAACAGACTCTGAAAAGAGAGAAGATGCTAGTAAGGGTTCAGAATCTGTTGATGCTCACCCATTTGTGGAAACCCCTAGCCTTCAGACATTTGAAGGGGTTCCCCTCCATCAAGGTGGTTCAGGTATTGAAGCACCATTTTTATCTCTCAACCCCTCTTCTGTAGGTTTATTGAGTGCACCCTCCAAATTGAGTGAAAAAATTTCTGAGAGGCTGGCACTGGACCAGGCAAAAGGAGAGATAGAAAAGGCTGTAGAGAGCCTGAGTGAGATTGAGAAAGTGGGTGTCCAACCCCACTGTGAGCATGAGAGACTAGGGTATCCTGAACCTAGCTTTACTTATTGGGATCAAGATTTTCCAAAGAGTTGGTCCAATGAGTTGGAGCAGGGGATGGATGACAATTCACTATGTTTGATTGTGCAGATTGGCAAACAGGAGGAGGCTCTTGCTGCTCAGAAATCATTTACACAGAGACCCCAACTTCACCTGGTGGATTCTCTAGCAAGGAGAGCAGATAGAGTCATGGAGGCTTTGGTGGATAACCCTGTCATTTTCACTGAGGCTGCAACATTGAAGTCAGAAGAACCTCTTTTAATAATGCCTATAAGGGCTAGACTTCCAGAGTCTACAGTCTCTGATCACTCTCAGGAGGAGTCAGGGTCTATAGTCCCGTTTGCAGTTTGGAAGTCTACACCACCACCAGAGTCTACACCTCCATTCACAAAGCCAGAGCATGTTGCTGAGGAATGCAATTCTGCAGATGATGATCTTGTTACTCCTTCTTTTATCTATTTTGATCAGGTGTTTCCTCAGTCTTGGGAGTCTGCACAGCAAAGAGGCATCAATGATAAAGATTCTTTTGAGTGTATTTTGGATATTCATCTTTCTGAGAGACTTAAGGCTTTTCAGAAAAAATCTTTTCAACAGGAACATGGTTACTATCCTGGTGAAGAAGATCAAGTCTTAGATGGAGCTGTTAAAGCTAAGCTGCCTGATGTTGCTGCTCAGTTATCCAGTGTGGTTCAGGACATTTCTCATATTCAAACAAAGCTCACTGGTGTTGATAATACAACTTCTCTACTCAATACAAGATTTGACAGAATTCACTCTCTTCAATTATCCAAAGAGGTCGCTTTTAAAGATGCTCTAGCTGCTATCACTACCACTCAAGCCTCTCTTCAAACTACAGTTTCTGATTTGACCACTAAGGTTGATTCAGTTATTGCAGCCCAGGCAAATATCTCCACTGTTCTTGAGCAGATTCTTTTGGCTGTCACCAGTAATGATGATGTCAAAAAGGGGGAGAAGGTGAAGCAAGGTGAGTCCTCCAGGAGACATAAGGATGAGGGATGCAAGAATAAATCAAGGGGAGTTAAAAGGAGGAGAGATGGTGATGATGGAGATAGTTCTCATGGTTCTAAGGGTCCTGATGGTGTGCAACAAAAGCAATCTGGAGTATCGAAAACTCAAACACATCAGTCAGGGACTAGACATGGGAAATCAGAGTCTAAGTCAGACTCTGATAAGTAAAGAAAGAAGTCAGACTCTGATCAAACTCAAGAACCTTCATACTGGAAGTGCAGTCAATCAAATCTGCAACTTAGAGCTAAAAAGAAGATAGGTCTTGGAGGATTTGAAGAATCTGACATTGACAGAACATCTACTCTAACCAGGGATCCTCAATCCTTGACAGATAGGCAGTTTGAGAAGATCACTCAGAAGCACTTAAATAAAGTGGTGTCTGCTCAAATTGTGTATAATGTTTTTGAAACGAAGATACAAGGAGGTCAGGGAGGTACAGAAAAGGTGAAGAATGAGATGCTGGTTTACTTCTTAGAAGGTGGAAGTGTAAGATGGATTAGTCAGTCAAATTTTATCTTTTTCAAACAGGCTGAGGAACTACAGTATATTAGATTCCTACTTCAAATTGCTTATGAAGTTAACAAGAGCAAAGAAGCTGTCACACACAAATGGTTCAAGGAGATTGATAGGAAGCTGATTTTGCACAGACAGGCAAATCGACAAATGGGCAAATTTTCTTTAAAATATGTTGATACTGAGGGAAATGATCAAGTCATGCCATTGGAGGAAAAACAGATTAAATTTCAAGAAGGTGTGGGTCATTACTTTGGGTTTCAGCCTATGAGTGGGAAAGTTAGTGTTCTGATGTTGAAGGACTTAAAAGATTAAGAAAGCAGTGCAAATGATCTGAGAGTAGCTTACTGTCAAATTAAATGTTCAAATGAAGAAATGAAGAAATTAAAGAAGTTTGTTGGTGAAGCTCTTGCAATTGTGGAAGAAAATATGCTAAACTCATTTTTGAAGAACAATCCAGCCTTTGAGAAGATTAAATGAGAAGTAATTCTTTTTCTTTTTTAATTCTTTTATATTGTTCTAGATTATTAGTTTTATTCTTTAGTTTTGACATCATCAAACCTTGATTTATGCTTACATTTTATAAAGCATAAATAGGGGGAGATTGTTAGGGATATATTCATTTGATGATGTACAAAATACTAGAACAGGGTCTAGATTAGTTTATCTGTAATAAGTCTTTCTAGTCTCTGAAATGAATAATCAGAGTCTAGATGGTCAACATTCATGTTGCTTGTACTTAGAAGAATTTCTGTAGAGAGTGAAACCAGAGTCTGCATGAAGATCAGAGTCTGGAAGGTGATCAGAGTCTATAGACTATCAGAGTCTGTGATCTATCAGAGTCTACATGTGATCAGAGTCTGAAGATCATCAGAGTCTGAAGATTTCAGAGTCTATACAGTTGAGGATAAATTTGGAAGAAGATCACAGGAATGGAAAGTCTTCGAAGATCAAGATAAATATATTGCAGATATGCTATGGGAAAGAAAGAGAATTCTAGAAGGAAACTGTCAACTAATAATTAGGAATTCTATTCCTATTGTAATTTACCTTTCTGTTATTAGTTGATAGGCAGCTCTCTATATAAACTCTATGTAACCTAATTGTAAAAGTGTGGAAGTCGAAACAATAATCATTTGAGTGAAATTTTGTGAGAGCATAGAAATAGAGAGAGTTGCTGTGATAAACACAGAGAAGCTGCTAGGGTTTGTGTATACCCTAAGAGAGTTTTGTATTCACAAATCAATGATACAAAACAGTACTTATTCATATTTTTGTGTTTAAGTTTGTTCTTAATTTGATTTTAAATCGGGCAGAAAAGACATACAAGTATTCAACCCCCCCTTTTACTTGTACGACTGGGAAAACATTTCTTTATCTCATTTATTGATTCTATCCGTTTAGCCCCCAGTGGCTACAGAAGCTGGCTAGGAGGTTGAAAACCCATCAATCTCTGACCCAGGCCTTAATACCAAACACTCATTTCATCCACTTCCATATATTAACCCTTGGAGTTATAAGGAACATATGTTTGTTAGAGGTTGATAAGGGAGAAATAAGGATGAAGTCGGAAGTGCACCCACAGCTCTACCTCCAGCGAAGTAAAGAAGTATATAAACTGAGGTATCTGTAAGCTCATCTGTATTTTCTCAAAAAGATGAAGAGCTGAAAAGGCAATAAAACTGTCTCTGGAATCATTCTCTCAACAGGGTGAGTCCATTGAAATTCGCTCGTCAGCCAGAGCATCTTGTAATGAGTCAAGCACACCACTGGCATTCACGCTGATGGTAAGCCTAAACAGATATATTTTTGGGACACATTGCAAGACGTGCACAGTGTGAGGTATAGGCATGTTAACAAAACACCCGTCATTGGGTTACGAGGGAAACGTAGACTCTAATTTGCCATTCATTACATTGTCTACTACGTCGACCCTCCTGGAAGGAACATTTCCAGATCCTGAAAATGAATGTCCACCTCCCGTTTACGGAGAAGGTGTGAGGCAACTCCTTGATAGAACAAGGCAGGATTCCCAAAAAGATTTTAAAATCTTGGGATAACCCATCTCAAAGAGGTGAGGCTCCACTAGACAGTGATTTAGCAATTGCTATTGAGTCTGGTGCTGAGACAGTGCTTATGTAAGATAGATCGAGAACACCTCAACGAGGCAATTCTCCACTTGATAGTGATTCAGTTCATTCTGATAAATCAGGTGTTGGGAATATATGAATTGACGGATTTCACTTGCAGGTACAGAAGGCTATATTTGGAATGCAGAGTGAAAGTGAGAGAGAGAAACACTTAAGTGAAAGTGAGGGAGAGATACACTTGAGTGAGAGATAGGGAGAGAAAGAGAGAAACACTTAAAATGCTCTATGCTAAAGTGTAAACACCGACAGAACGTAGTAGAAGTGAGGAAACCATAAGCCAAACACTTACCCTTGCTACTTGCTACTTCTGGAAGAAAAGTTACTATTTTTTCCCGATCAACGACAGACGAGAACCTTCTTTGGGAGACAAACCATCTAAAAGAGGACCTAACAATTGGTATTAACAATTGGTATCTTCAAAAGTGGGCCTTTGGAGGATTCCTCAACTAAGGGGGAGAAGTTATAGTAAGAAAAAGTTATAGTTATAACAAGTTTATAAACAGGGAGAAGTTATAGTGTTATAGTTATAACAAGAAAAAGGAGAGGTTAATAAAGTCTTATCTTCGTATCCTTCGGAAAAGCTAATATCCTAAAGGAGTCGCATGATTCTAAGGGAAGAGGCCATTGGAGGATTCTAAGGGAAGATCCTTGAAGAAAGGGGGTTCGTATCCTTAGGGGGAGATTTTAGACTGGAAAAAGAAAATCTTATCTTCGGATCCTGAGGGGAAACAACAGAAATATGGGAGAATCAAGAAACTGTATCCTATACTTGAAAGGAGTTGTCAGAAGAGGATTCCTAATCTAAGTGGGAAGAACAGAAATGACTATTCCATTAATTTTCTAAAGGGAGAAGAAGAATAAGAAGGAGAATCATATTCGCAGGGGGAGAACATTATTTGAGCTATGTTGAGTATTGGTTGAAGACATACCCAGGAATTGATTCTTATGAAGCTCTGTTCATGATAAGTTCTTTAAGTTCAAACTGAAGGATTTTGAAACGGAGAAAGCTCAAACAGACAGAAATGAAAATGATACAATTTGAATATCAGTTCAGCGTCAGAGGAACAAGCATCTTTCGTTTCAGTCACACAAGAATTCTGGAAATGCAATATTTGATCCAGAAAAAACAGTAGCATTATTTACAAGTCTCGGACATTCTTTTTCTAGTTGTTAGTTGAGTTATCCTCCCTAGGTTATTTGTTTGCTAAAAGTTTAACAATCAAATAGGGGGAGATTGTTGGAAATGACGAAGCTGTATAAATAGTAATCGTGATAACTCAACACTAGAACAGGACAAGTAAATAATACTACGATTACACAGAAATCAGCAAGACATGAAGACAAGGCAAATACAGTGAATCAAGACATTAGAAGAAGTTTTGAAGTCTACTACAGGTCACTGAAAGAAGTTCATTTATATGTTCATGCCTCAGTGAATAATAATGTTTAAAGACTTTCAGGGTTTCAGAAGTGTTGAAGATTCAGTATAGCAGTGCCACTAAAAGATTTCAGTGTAACAGCATTGATTGAAGATAGACAGTGTTTGAAGCATAGGAATCTAGAAGAATTGAAAACATGGTAAAGACAAAGGTTAAAGAAGACAGCTACAGTCTTGAAGTTATACTCACTGACAATCAGTGAAGAACAGAGAATGAAGTATTCAAGATTGTAGTAGTAATGAAGACGTTGTCGAAGTACCAGAAAAGATTCTAGTGAAGTTACATTGTTTATTGACAGTTAATGTTCGAACCACTTATTGGGAAGCCACATTACCAATTGAACATGGTAATCTATTCAGAAGCAAGAACCCTATCAAGACTAGTCACTTATGAACCAGACCGTTGCATCAAGTGTCAGGACATTGATAGCAAGTTTATGTCAGTAGTAGAGATCCATGTTCAAGAGCTTGTTGAAGAATATTGAAGAAGCTAGGGAAACTTGCTCATAAAGGTTAATCCGCAATTAGTCACTAAAGAAAGTCAACATTCGATGAGTGCATATTTGCCAAGGCAAATGTCGATCCACAGCAGATCGACATGCGGATCGAGATTGATTATTAAAGGTAAAACATTGCAAGGCAAATGTCGATCCACGGCAGATCGAGATCGAGATCGAGATTCTCACAGATCGAGATCGAGATTCTCATAGATCGAGATCGAGATTTTCATAGATCGAGATAGAGATTTACACAGATCGAGATCGAGATTTACACAGATCGAGATCGAGATTTTCAAAGATCGAGATCGAGATTTACACAGATCGAGATCGAGATTTTCATAGATCGAGATCGAGATTTACACAGATCGAGATCGAGATGGGTCCAGGCCGAGATCGAGATGCAGGTCGATATGTAGCATTTAATGTTCAAGGGACAAGTGGCTTATTGTGAACGGTTGATCCAGAGTGGTTGGGAAAGTACTTTTTGTTAACGAGTCCTGATTGGGCCACGTACACAAAAAGGACAAGATCAAGTCTACAAGTCATAGATTACAAAGTAGTATAAATAGAAGTACTTGTGTAACATTTCAATAGAGAGCATAGAACGCAATGTAAAGCAATATTGAGAAAAACACTTGTAATAGAGAGGGAGTATATTCACAGACCTTGGTATCATTTACTCCTCTCTCTTTACTTCTGTTGTACTATTGTAATGAATGTTGTAGCAAATCCTTCAATGAATATAAAGCTATATTCTTGAAATTCGGTGTTGATTTATTACATAATATTTATTGCTTCTCATTGCTTCTCATATTCCTTAAATCGTAAAAAGTTGTATTCACCCTCCCTCTACAACACATTTGGACCTAACAATTGGTATCAGAGCTTAATGTTTGACATACAAAACATAGATCCTTGTGTTTGGTAGAAGATTAGGGAGTTTTCAAGTCCAGATCAACTTTTTAAGATTTTCTTGAAAAGTGTACTTAAATTAATTAAACAGTGAAAACTCGTCCTAAAATTATTTAAATACTCCAGGTGTAATTATTTAGCTTGGGTGTATTTTAGATAATTGTTGTGAATTAAACTGGGTACTTTGGTTTGTGGTGTTCTTCACGTGTTCATCGCTGTTCTTGTAAAGAAGATAAACCCAGCAACTTTTTGATTACCTTTTCTAAAGACATAAAGTGAAAAGGGTGTTATTGGCTTTTGATTGGACAGACTCACTGCACAAAAAGTAATTATCAGAAGACTCTGTACCTAGCACGTGGTTGTTAGGTGAGTTAGGTGAGAAAAGACACAAAAGTCAAAAAGTGTGAAAGTGTCAGGCAGCACATTTTGACCAAAGACGAAAGTTCGACTTGAGAATATCTACTTTGAGAATTTCGACTTGGTGAAATTTTGACATAGGCAAAAGTTTTATAGATCGAGATCGACTTGCGAAAATGGCTTAAAATATGTTAAGGTAAATCTCGATCTGTCGACATCGAGATCGACCTCGAGATGTAGATCGAGATGTAGATCGAGATCGACATAGATTATCTACAGAGCCTAGTGTCGGGTACTTAGAATTATTTTTGGTGACCAGTTTTGGAACTTTGATTTATCTAGAGATAATTCAATTTTCTTTTAATTACTACTCAAGTAATAAGAAAAGTTACTAGATTTTCATAATCAATTTCTAATGAATGTGAGATATGATTTGTAATGAATGTGAGAGACCTACATGTTGTCATTATTTTATTAACCTCACTTTGCACAATTTATATACCATCAGAGTCTAAATTAATTAAGGATTCAGGAGTAAAGATTGAAACCTGAGTTTTAGGAAATGAGGGTTCTTTGGGAGATTGTGATTTTCTTGAGGAGGATGCCATCAATGCTAGATTTTCATAATCAATTTCATCCTCTGAGCTTGAATCTGCCCAATCCTTTCCTGTTGATAGAAGTGCTTTTCCTTTTCCTTGACTTTTTGACTTTCTGCATTCACTGGCAAAGTTCCCCAATATTCCACAGTTGAAACATTTGACCTTTGCTTTGTCAAGTTTGATTATAGTACTCTAGTTCTTCTCAACCTTCTCATCTTCCTTCTTGAATGATGGCATCTTGCTAAATTTGCCAGTTCTTTTATTGAATTTCATTCTTTTGAAATTTTTAGCAAACATAGCCATCATTTGACTTATATCAACTCTTCATCAGAATCAGAGTTTGTGTCAGTAGACTCTGACTCCACAACAGCTTTACCCTTCTTTCTTGAATCCTTGATTCTAGGTTCTGTGGGTTGTTCCTGTTGTTCTTTCTCAGACTCCATCAAGAGTGCCACAGATTTTGTCTTTACAGACTTCTTATTCTTTCTCTGTTGCATCTCCAAATCATATGTCTTGAGTCTGCCATACAATTCTTCTAGAGTTAGCTCATCCAAATCTCTAGCTTCCCTTATGGCTGTAGTCTTATTGTCCCACTCTTCAGGAAGTGCTCTCAGAAACTTGGTGTTTGTATCTTCAGAATCATAAACCTCCAAGCATAGCCATCTCATTCAAGAGTTTTGTAAACCTATCATACATCTCAGTGATAGATTCTCCATATTTTGCTTCAAAATACTCATACTCTTGAATTAGCAAAGACCTAGTATTCTTCTTGACATCTTTAGTCCCTTGACAGTGCACTTCAAGTTTTGTCCACATCTCCTTAGCAGTTTGACATGATATAACACAGTTTGTAAGAACAGAATCCAAACTGTTGAAGAGTATGTTTTTGACCTTTGCCTCTTTAAGGACATTCTCCTTGTCCTCTTTTGTCCATTCAGCCTTTGGTTTTTCAATGAAGTGTTCTTCAGTTACTTTGCCTCAGTTACTTTGCCTTCTTCATTGATTTGAGGCACAAGCTTTAAGGGCACATAGGGTCCTTCATGAATTCTTTCAAGATAGTCAGGGTCTGTTGCTTCCAGATGGTGCAGCATCTTAACCTTCCAGTGGGTGAACTCGTTTCTCTTAAGCATAGGAATCTTAGAATTACCATCTTTGTTTCCAGACATCTTTGATGGATTTTAAACGTTAGGCTCTGATACCAATTATTTTCCCAGTTACACAACTAGAAGGGGGGGTTGAATACTTGTGTTACTTGTATGCCTGATTTAAAACCAACTCGATATGAATTAAGAACAAAGATCAAACACAAAGATATGAATAAGTACTGTTTGTATTATTGATGATTGAATACAAAACTCTCCTAGGGTGTACACAAACCCTAGCAGCTTCTCTGTGTTATTCACAGCAACTCTCTCTATCTCTATGCTCTCACAAAAATATCACTCAGACAAATTATACTTCGACTTTTTTCCACACCTTTACAATTAGGTTACACAGAGTTTATATAGAGAGCTGCCTATCAACTAATAAAAGAAAGATAAAAATTACAATAGGAATATAATTCCTAATTATTAGTTGATAGTTTCCTTCTAGAATTCTCTTTCTTTCCCATAGCATATCTGCAATATATTTATCTTGATCTTCGAGGACTTTCCATTCCTGTGATCTTCTTCCAAATTTAACTTTAACTGTATAGACTCTGAACACCTTTAGACCCTGATGATCTTCAGACTCTGATCGTATGTAGACTCTGATAGATCATAGACTCTGATAGTCTATAGACTCTGATCATCTTCCAGACTCTAATCTTCATGCAGACTCTGGTTTCACTTTCTACAGAAATTCTTCTAAGTACAAGTAACATGAATGTTGACTATCGAGACTCTGATTATACATTTCAGAGACTAGAAAGACTTATTACAGATAAACTAATCTAGACCCTGTTCTAGTATTTTGTACATCATCAAATGAATATATTCCTAACACAACATTAAACAAAAGAACCTAGAGGTAAACATTGTCTTTCTTGGAAGCATATCTCCTATGGCGAGCCACATTCCAATTCATAAATTTTAAATTGATTCAGTTGTTAATCCTACCACCACCACCATACAATTGCCAACAAAACACTTATTGTGCTCATTAAATTCTTCTATCTGCTTTGCATTATTATCTACCATAACTAACTCCAGATCCTGCTTGTTTGAATGCTCAGCTAATTGAGGGAGAACTTTGAGTAAGAGAATCATTCTCTTTTTCTATGCCTCAGCCCTTATCCTTATGTAGACTTTGTTTAATAATCTGTTTCATAAAAACTATAGAGTCGTCTGTTAGATCAATGATTTTATTATCAATATTTGTCATTAAGATCATAGTCATGTAAAAAATGTTTGGTCATATTCCAAGAGTACACATTAAAGATTTTCTTTCTTTTCCTTGATTCAGAAGCTTGGGTGAAATTAAAGAGGTAATATCATCATTGGGGCTGAAGATGAAACCAACATAATCAGTAGGCTTGGAACTAACAAGGAAAAGATCCTTGATCTTAGGATATGTGCTAATGTTGTAAGTGGTGGAGAGACATATGTCATAGGCAAAACCTTCTACAAGATACCTAATTGAGAATTTTGCTAAAAACCTATCAAATTCAGGTATAGCTAGAAAAACAATGCTAGATTTAGAACATAGAGCCCCTACCTTAAATTTGAAGAAGGCGTTATTAGCAGGCTCACAAAAATAAGCATTATTCCATATATCCCAACGAAAAACTATATATTTCCCTATAGCACTGCTAATGGAACAAATCCATTTAATAAACCAATAAAAGAAGGGAATCTTGCTAAGTTATATCCAAATCACCTCACTTCCAACAAGGTGGACTATATGGAAATGTTCAATCCATGACTTGAGAAACATAGTATAAACAAGAACAAAAATGGAGTTATATTATAAAACTCTATCCAAACAATCTTTATTTAACGACCCCATTTCATGTTACAAGGGTGTTGCTTTCTTACGTAAAAATTAGAAATTTATTTGAAAATGTTTGAACAACTTCAAACTTTTATCCTTAAAGAAAAAAAACTCTTTCTTTATAACTTACTAGTCAATATATTCTTACGCGTCTATTTCAATACCTAAGAACTTTGCCTGAAACATTTTTTTGACTTGTAAAAAAGTCTGTGCATATCCTAGAAAATGTTTATTGAAACTTAAATTAAAATTTAGGCTTACTACATGGCATACCATAAAGGTAATAGATTCGAACTTCCCACATCATCAAAATAAAGTATCCATATGTACATTATCAAGGTCAGGACTGCTCCAGTTCCCTTACGCTTTCACATATCATAATATTTTCATTTACCTGTAACATATGACAACTATAATAGGATCTTCAATAGGCTCTTCAAAATAAACTCTTAAATCAAAATATAAAGAGAATAATAAAAAATAGAGCTCCAAGAGACTCCTAGTAGCTCTTAAAAAGGACTATTCTCTCTCCTCTAATTTAATAGTCATTATATGACTCCTAAATTTTTTATATCAATAAAATATTCATTCCCTCCACTTTTTTCAATATTTTCCCAATACATGACACATATTTGAATTAAAATATGAATAAAATATAAATAAGGAGTAAAAATAGAGAGTATCGTTGGAGTTGACAGCAAGCCGTTAGTAAGTAAAGTAATACACTTCATTTAAAATGCTCTTATAACACATGTATGCCTTTACATATGCATCTTATCTTATCTTGTGCACATCATACACATCTACATCCTTTTATGCAATTAATTTTGTCATATATATATATATATATATATATATATATATATATATATATATATATATATATATATATATATATATATATATATCTGTGTGTGTGTGTGTGTGCATCTCTTTATGCATTTTATCTTATCTTAAACTGCTTCGTATTCTTATTATTTTCTTTTGGACCTCTTATCGCGTGCACGGCGGACTTACTTTGTGATGTCTTATCACATATAACTTGTTCACACAGATATTATCAAATATCACATAGATATTGGTTCCTTGAACCTGGTCTGCCCATTCATATATAACAAGCTACCCTCATGAGCCTACACAAAGCTTGAGCATACAAAAGACTTTTTTATATACTCGTCTTCTCAAAATAGTGGCACAATATTACATTTTTTATATATTATCTGAAGTTTTAGTTTTATACAAAATGCATCCACTTATAATTATCATATTTTTATGCATGGTCACATATTATGTACTTACACATTTGCAATAATTTTATATTCTTATGCATGATCTCAAATTATATAATCAATTTAAAATCCCAAACTTATTGACATAACAAAAATTCACTAAAAATTAAATAAAATATTACAACTTCTCAATATCCAAAAACTTATAATTCATAAATTAAAAATGTAACTAAGGTTTCCGAATTTCGTAACTCGCGTTCTCCCCCACAAAGTAGTTCACCTAACCTACCGGGAGAAATCAAAGAAATATAGAACAATAGTGAGCGAAAAACTCATATACGGATATAAAAAATATCAAGTGAACAGGGGTTAGACATGATGATAATATGAATATAAACTGAATGTCGAAACAAAGAGTGATGACAATGATTGAATAAGATATAATATCATGGATGCTTAAAATCACAATATGAACATATATACTTGTATTTTAATAAAAAAAATAAACCTACTCTTCTAAAATATATTTTACCACTTTCAAATAATACTCAAAATAATTTACTGGAAAACCAAACTTACTTACTGATATGTGAAACAATCTTACACTTACAAGATGCTTTACATTTTCGGTTAGCAAAAATTTGTAGTCATCAAAACTTACAGGGGTTGACATTGTGAAGATCAAGAACAACATGTGTCAACTGATGTCATGTATTTGGGAGAAAAAACAACGTCTTTTCTCAGTATACTTGAAATACATAATTCATCCATTATGTGTGGGATGGAGTAACGACCTCATATATTTGGGACATCCATGTATTTGAGAGCAGTCATGAGAATACTTGTTAGGGTTCATCCACTATGTAGCTCGTTTCCAACGTCGTTGGGATTAAAGATTAGCAAAATTTTATTTGGAGAAAATAAAAAAATGGTTTTTTAATGTGTGCCACTAAGGCACATTATAAGAAGCATCTAATTCTCCAATTGTTATGCAACTAGTCACAAAACTATCAGATATATAAGTTTTTATTTATTAATTAAATTATATTCCTGCTTAACCACTTCAATGTCATAAATATAGGTCAAACATCTCATAACATCTAAATATGCATCAGTTAAATATAGTGAAAATTAGATCACATAATTTGAAATTTAGCGTATGTCAACTTATAATATCTTATTTTAAGAAAATAGCTGAGAGTATGTTAGTGTCATTAATATGAACTAGAATTATACCATGATCATCTATCTGTGTATTGACGGGCTCCCGACTTTCGCATCTTGAGTATGAAAGAGAGTAATGCATGATTTATTAGATGTTAGATGTAAATAAATTTGTTTTAATATATTTTTCTGATGCTTGATTGTTAGGAATCTACATGTAATTTGATGATAACACTAATCTTAGAATCATAGAAATTTTATTTGATGTAACTGATCAATTGATATGAAAGTTATAAATATCAATTGATCAGGAAACCATTTATCAGTTGAAGTGTTTATATGAATCAACTGATAATTTGGATTGTAGCATAGGTGTACTTAAGTCTATTTCAATCGATAAGGTGTAAGTCAATTGATATTATTTCTATCAATTGATGTTAGAGTCGATTGATATAGATCATCAATTGATGTGTAAATTAAACTGTCAAATTATAAATATTTAAAGACAGGAAATTATACAAGTGAAGGATAATCGATTGATATTGAAGCATCGATGGATAGGAGATCAATCGAAGAAGTCAAGTCAAGTATTGAAGACCATCAACTGATGTGAAAACCCATCGATTGATATAACGATCGATAACATCTATCAATCGATAAGTCATTATTTATCAATCGATGGATATAAAGATCAATCGAAGAAGAACATCAGTTGATGGATTAAAAGAAGGATCAATTGATATGTTTAACAGCAAATTATCAATTGATTGAGAAAACACAGAAAGACTATCTGTTGAAGATCCAAAGGACAAAAGCACACCTATGGAAGACAGTCTATGATGGTTGTGAAGACTCAATCTGTAGCTGTCTTTCAAACCTTTTTCTAAAATGGAAAAATGTAAAAGGAAGGTAGATAGAAACAATCCTAAAATATGAATTGTAAAAACACACTTGTAGTATATAAACAAGTGTGGTAGCATTGTTAGAAAATGTACAAGTTAGATTTTATCTCTTGAATCAATTGTTCAGCCTTAGAGCACTTTGTAAGAACAGTTGGTTTATTTTCTAACTTTGTAACAACGAAGCTAGGTTTCTTTTAACCTAGGAACATTGAGCAAAAATATACACTGATGGAAAAACCAATCCATCAGTAATTTTAAATCTCTTTGTTAAGTTTTATTTTCAGTTTTTAATCTATTCAAACATATTCTCTTGAACTCTCAAATATCAAGAACAAATATTAAAATAATCAAAAAGTTTTAATATTTGCATTCAACCCCCCCTATAAATATTGGCATAGTTCTGGGAAGTAACATTGATCTTCAATTTATAGATGTGGTGATTAAATATATTTTATATTGAAATATACTTAATATGACTACATGTCCCACAACTCTGGTGGCATGCCCTTACTATTTAAATACACCTCATAGGTGGTGTCAAATACAATATTTATTCACTAATGACGAAGGACTTACAAAATCTCTCAAATCAAAATAACATCATAATTAAATTTCGTATATCTTATTCGAAAAACAAACCCAATAATCATACAAAATAGACTATTAAAAATAAAATCATCCATGATCACTCGGGAATGAAATCAATTTACTCTATGAAGATGAAATCATATATAAAAGCACAAAAAATGAATATACAGACGATTCTGATATCTTTCCAGAATAGTAAAATTGGTCAAAACAATCGCAGAGTTCGAAAAAAGATTTTTTAAATGGTCTTACTCAAAATTATTGAACAAATATTCAATTTACTATGAATTTATGAAGTTACAACGTATCAACCTGAATTAAATCATTAAATTACACAAAAGACATATTTCAACATACTTGTAGGTAAAATTTCATAAAATACAAAGAATGAAAGGTTTAATAATGTAATATCTTTCTAAGAAACCAAAAATCATAACATTTAGATATATAACGAATCAATTATGAATTCAATAAGAATTCAGATTAGTTTTGAGATATACATACGAATTTGGAATATCAATACGAAAAGACAAGATATAACAAAGATATATGTACCTTAAACCTTGATACTTTTCACTATTTCTCAAGAAATTCATATTACACAAAGTCAAACAACTTTTACAACTCTAAAATCCATGACTTCCAATTATACTCCAATATCCTCATCTTTTTCTTTTTCATTCTCTTTCTCTTCTCCTACATCTCTCAAGATAAACATAATGTAAGTTTTTTTAAACCCTAACTCTTTTCCCCATTCTCTCAATTCCTTTTATTTTAACTAATAATATCCTATAATTATATCCTAACTATAATATATATATATATATGCATATTTAAATAATAATATTAGTAATAACTCACTAATATTATTCTTAATATTAAATAATATAGGTAAATATATTATAAAAATATAAGAGATGTTACATTTTTTCCTCCTAATAGAAGTTTCGTCCTCGAAATTTATCTTACACACCTCTACTCAAAATAAGTTGCGATAATATACACGAACTATTTCCTCTAGTCTCATAAGCACATAGCTTTATGTTGATGTTGTATTTAACTAAAATCATGATCTTCCTCGATGACTACCATCAAAAGTCCTAAACCAGCCGCTTACTTGACAGTTATCCTTAAAGTATCATATATTCCCATTAAGTGTCGCCGGCTTCCTTACATTGCCGTACTTTGATAATACTTCTAAGAATCTCGATATCCAAAATTAAATCTAACAAATTATCACACATTAAGTTGAAACTGATGAAAATGTCCTTGTTGTTGTCTTCTACTAACCTAATTTTTCTTCAAAAAAATTATTGTCTACGATTGAGTATTCACATTTCAACTTTATTTAGTAACTTTCATCACATAGCACACTCTTGCGATTAAGAATCGCACAAAAATATGTAAAACAAATATGAAACAAAGAATATTTTTAACTAAATAACAAATTTACTATCTAACCATACTCACAGGTCGAGCCTAAAAGAAAATACTTAGAACCCTGAAACTCTATTTTACAACTACCTAAATCTCACACGTCGTGCCTAAATGCAAATCTATATAATATTAAAAAACTAGCTCGAATACCAACTTTAAAATTCCAAACTTATTGATTTAAATTAAATTCACTAAAAATTTAACAAAACGTTACAACTTCTCAATATCTAAAAACTTACGATTCATAAATTAAAAATAATACTAAGGTCTCCAAATTTCGTAACTCGCACTCTCCCCCACAAAGTAGCTCACCTAACATGCCGGGGAAATCAAAGAAATATAAACCAGAAGTGAGCGAAAAATTCATATACGGATCTAAAATAATATTAAGTGAACAGGGGTTAAACATGATGTTAATATATGAATATAAACTGAATGTCGAAACAAAGAGTGACGAGAACAATTGAATAAGATACAATATTCTGGATGCTTAAAATCATAATATGAACATACATAAATCTATTCTAATCAAAAATAAATTTACTCTTCCAAAATATATTCTTACCACTTACAAATAATACTCAAAATAATTTACTGAAAAACCAAATTTACTTATTGATATGGGAGACAATCTTACATTTACATGATGTCTTACATTTTCGATTAAACAAAAATATCTAGTCATCAAAATTTACAGGGGCTTGCATAGCACAAACTAAATGTTATCCAAAATCTTACAAGGGCTTGTAAGGCAAAAAGCACAATGCTGCTAAAATGGCTAAAACATACATACTAGTCATGATTACGTGATATGTTGATGATATATGTGGAATGGTTAATGAGAAATTTATTGGTCTTGTTTATGCGAAGGAGACATCTGTTTTGACTCTTAAAACTACAATTGATTCTTTACTTATTGAATTAGGTTTGAGTTTGAAATAAATTAGAGGGCAAGGTTATGATAGTGCAAACCATACGCGTGAAGAGTTTGATGCATTAAAAACCTTAATCATGAGAGAAAATAGTTCATCATATTATGTACATTGTTTTGTCCGCCAACTGTAGTTAGTTATTGTGTCTAGTTGTAAAAAAACCATTTTGATGTTAAAGATTTCTGTGACATGATATTAGTCTTTATAAATGTAGTTAGTAGTTCTTACAACCGAATAAATATGATCCTAGATAGTCAAGGAGTGAAATTGTTAAAAGAGATAAGAACCGATGAGAAAGAAATTTAGAAGTGGGTTAATCAAGATTTCTCTCTCATTATAGTTGTAGATACACGTTGAAGTTCTCATTACAAAACACTATTATGTTTAGTTAATTTGTATCAAGATATTATTGATGTGCTTAGCTTTGTTGAAAGGGAGGGTGAAAAAGATATAAAAAATGTCAAGTAAACGGTCTTTATATATATTTTTTACATTATTTGATTTTGTATTTTATTCGCACTTGATGTTGCATATTGTCTGGCTCACAGAATCTTTGATAAAAACTCTATAAAGACCAACTAAGATATCTTAAATGTTATTTCAATAGTTAAATCAACTAAGAGACAACTATATGAGTTTAAATTTGATTGGTGGGTTCCTCTTCTAAAGAAGATCTTTTCTTTTTAGTGACAAAGTATGGCATCGAAAAGTTGAACATGGAGGAGCCTTACATTAATTTAAAAAATAGACGATAAAAAACATGAATCACATATGAGGATTATTATTCTTTTAAATATTTTAATGTTGTTGTAACTTGTAGAGTTTGATGATCGATTTAATGAGGTGAATTTCGAGTTACTTATTTTTTGACTGCTTTGGATCCACGTAATTCATTTGGCGCGCATGACTCACTAAAATTGAAGAGATTAGTTGAATCTTATCCTAATTATTTTAGTTCTCCAGAGTGGATGGTTATTGAGTATGAACTTGTCATTTATATTGATAATATAAAAGAAGATGAAAACTTTGCTTATTTGAATGGCATTGGTGATCTTGCTAAAATAATGGTACAAAAAAAACATCTTTCGTATCTTTTATTCTATCAATTACTAAGACTTGCATTGGTTTTGCGGTTGCAACTATAATAGTGAAAAAATGTTTTTCTACTATAACAATTATGAAATTGGATTTCCGCAACGAAATTGATGTTGATTTTCTAAGTGATTGTTTTATATCGGTTATAGAAAAAGAAGTACTTGTCAAAATTACTAATGATAATGTAATATACCATTTTTAAAAGATGAAAACACATATGGAACAACTCTAAAATGTAATATATCTCTTATTTATGTGAATTTTTCATTTTTTTTAATCATTGTCGCATTTATTTAATTTAATTTCGAACTATATATAAGGAAACCGCTTAAAAATATTTTTTGATCTATTAGTACTGATACTCATGACTTGGCTGATGGAGCCACAAAAAATTCTTTTAATAGTCTGGGATATACCGGAGACCTATCTGTTCATGACAATTATGTATATTGGCCCTGTTTGACAACTCATTTTTTTCCGGAAATAAACTCTTATTTCCAGGAAAAAATAGGTATGTATGTAATTTTTCTGAAAATAAGTAACTTATTTTTTATTTTGAAGATAATATTTGATTTTAAAATTCTAAAATAAATATTTATCTTTAAAAAAAAATAATAATAAAAATAATAATAATAATAAATTATTTATTTTAAGTTTAAGGAACTTCAAACGGCCACATTATTTAACATACATTTTTTATGTTTATCGTATCATATGCTTGGGATCCTCTTAAATATATCTTTGTACTGAACTATTTTGTTAAATGAAATAGTTGTTCTGCCACATTTTAGTTTTATTTGAAGACTTAAAACTTTATTTTAACTATGTGCTCTAATTTACAAGAATTAAGATTCCTTATGTTTAAGAATTGTCGAGGCGTAAAATCCGCACTTATAATCCTTTTAATCCAAATTTATAAAATATATCAGTTTATCAAAATTAAAGATATTATTTTGTGGTTCTTTCTACAGCCACAGTTGGATAAAATTAATAATCAAGTCAACCCATCTCCTACCATTAAAAAAAATAAACGGTCAAGATTAAAAAAATAATAAAAGTGTACGCTCTATTATAGAGCGTATACGCTCTACAATTGAGCGTAAGTTTTAATTTTTTTCACCATTTTTGCCCTTAGTTTGCCACATGATATTTATTAAAAAAATATATATAGTTTTTGCACATTCACTCTATTATACATCAGATGTATAAAGCTGAGAAAAAAATAAGTCAAATAACTGGAAACCTGACTGCGGTTACGTTCTATTATAAAGCGGATATACGCTCTATAATAGAGCATACATATATGTCTGGTAAAAAAACTAAGGCTACTACCTCCGGTATAAACATCACCCCAATTCTTTCATAATTTTTGACAAACTCAAACTTTTCCTTCCTTGTATAATAAAACACGTCAACACATAACATGCACATTTTTCGAATACATAAAAATACTACAATACACATATAGTTTGTAGTATAACAGAACTATCAAACTAGTATAACACAAGCGTAATTCCTCATACTTTTCGAATACAACACCAAGAGTTTTGCTACTAGAATAAACTAATTTAGGCTATAATCATCAACACAAATACAAAACACACACACACAATAGTAACAATAACATCAAGAGAGAAATGATGATGAAAAATTGACCTTGTGTTCAAGTTGAGCAGCAATAGGAGTGAATTGACAAAATTGAAATATGTTTTAGAGAGCTCACAAAAATCTTTAAAAAATGATAGGATAAAAAAACAAGTGTGTTTCCTGGAGATAAGGATGTGTATTTTGGGGAAACATATAATAGAGCATAACTTTAAAGGGTAAAATGAGAATTAAAAAAACATGTGCATATGCTCTATTACAGGGGTACGCTCTATTATAGAGTATATGGGCATATATTTTTTTTAATCTCAGCCGTTGATTTGTTTTTATAACGGTGAGAAATGGATTGGTTAGATATCAAAAAATATATCTAACTGTGATCTGTGATCCGTGGACGGTTTCCTATTAATTTTTGTGCCCATTTGACTTTAGGGTAACTCAAATCCAACGGGCTAGCTTGTTTACTGAACTTGAGATAACCAAACAGGTGTATTTCAGTTTTGTATTTAATTATACATTTTGTGTGGGATCTAAACTGCGGAACTTATTAACCATATCCTTTGGGATTTTAAATGAGCATCGCATTTTAAGAATGGTTAATGCACCCTTGACTTAAACACATTTAAATCCTCTCACATTAACAACTCCCTCGTTACATATATAATAGTACTAATATATAACGTTCCCTTAACATGAGTCATCTCTGCTTCTAGGCTCTATTGATCATGGTGATCATCAGTAAGCAGCTACCACGTATTCCTGCATGGTGCTGTAAAATTTAGAATTTGGAACCGGATGATCCGGCAAAAATTAAGCTCCATTTTTCATGCTTAAAACAGGGTTCGGATTAACTTAATTGGCAAAATTATATGCAACCACTTTTTAAGACAAGTAAAAACATGAATAATATTCAAAATCTGAGCTCTTTTGGTGTTTGAGTCAACCGTAACTTCTTATGAATCTTCTTATATTATATACATTTGCAGTGTACTCGAAGTTTATTGGGGGCATGAGATTGGTCAAACTGCTTAAACTTAAAATAAGTTACTTATTTCATATTTTTTACATGTTTTTATATTTTTTTAAAGATAAATATTTATTTTAAAATTTTAAAATCAAATATTATTTTTAAAATAAAAAATAAATTACTTATTTTTAGAAAAAGTATATAAATATCTATTTTTTCCCGAAAATAAGAGCTTATTTTCGAAAAATAATCTTCGCCAAACAGGGCAAGTATATATTTTAGTGTTAAACACCATAAACATGTTTACTTCACTCGAATCGCTAAAATTAATAATGCTGGCCTTGCAACTTTTGGTGATTGTTTGGGACAAGAGCATCTGAAAGAAAATAATCATCATCAAATCTTAATATATAAATGTATTTTTTTATACGTTACCTGCCATTGCATCATTCAATGTGCCTCCCAGTAGCAGAATTAGATTTTATATGCAGCTGGGACTAAAAATAATAATGAATAATTTTTCAATCAGACCTTAAAATATTTGTTTTATTGTTTTTAACTAGAAGTTAGAGCATTTATTAATTATTAATTTTATTTACGAATAAATACGATGTGAAATATTGTTTCCGAATTTATTTGTTCTCAAATTGAATTTACGAATAAATACAATGTGAAATGATTTTCCTCTCCAGAGGCCATGTTTTTTGCCATGCTGGCATAGTCGTTGGAGTGATCAAGAAACAGTTAAAACTGACGAGAGAATGATGTATAACTGTACTCCTCCACGTGATAGCTTCCTTTCAAATTATTATTCCACTTTATCAGAAGAAAAATATTATTTCACTTTTACGTTTTAATTTAATTTCTATACTTATTTTAAAAATAATTATAAAACATTCTCAACATTTTTAATGTATTTATTTTTTCTAAAATATACTCATCATATCTCAGCTGAAAATTATTAAAAGGATATGTAAAGAAAAACACTCTTAAAATAGGGGGGAAATACTTTATTATGTCCCCATTCTATCGTTTTAAGAATTTGAAAAGTTAAAGTTTCCCCTACTATCAATAAAAACACTAAAATTGATTATAATTCCAAAATAATGTTACACTATTGACCGAAAAAGAGTTTTCGAATGTCTCGTGATAACTTTTTAAGAGCTTAGTTATATAATCTATAAAATATTTGTCATTTTAAGGTAGCATAACTGTTAGTTATGATTATAAATATTTTATATTATTTTTCTATATTTGTTGAATCTCTATCCGTCTTCTAAATATATTGACATGACATAGTTTCCCCCTCAAATTTTCTCAACTTTTCTTATTATCTCATTTAATTTTTACCATAAATTAAGATTATTTTAAATACAACTATTTATTATAACTAATACTACTGAAGCATAACCTTTTACAAATTCAATAAATTTTAAATAATTTATATCTTATATAATTTAGCCTAATATACTTGGAGACAGACACGGAATGAGCAATGGCGGTCCATTACTCATCTAAGCTTGTATAATACTTCCTTTTATATGTATACTTATCTTTTAATTAAGAGTCTAATTAGTAATTATTCAAATATTTTAATTGTAAGTCATATATTAAATAAAAGTTGACTTATTCTCTGATAAAATAATTTTATTGGAGATCTAAAAAAAAATGATAGAGCGACATATTGGTGAAAAGATGAGAGAGCGGCACATTAAGTAGAAGTCTATTAATCATTAGAATTTAATACGCATGATATGATTTTAATAGGAGAATTATCATGTACTTTCGAATCACTCAAAATTATTTTTCTAATTTTTAGAATTTATATATTAAAAAAATTATATTAATTACTATTTGTCTCTAATAACAGTCCAAATATTATTTATTTTCTAATTAGGTGTCTTATAGGGACATATTAAGTACTTATCTTGTAATTACGATTTCAATTACTACTTACTTTCTAATTAAGAGTCTAATTTATTAAATATTAACATATTCTAATTGTAGGTTTTATAAAAGTAAAATTTACTAAATATACGTTAACTTATAGTCTAATAGTCTAATAAAAATAATTTTGTGAGAGATCAAGGAAAAATGATAGAGCGATTAATTGACGAGAAATGTATTTAACGAGAAAATTGCCTACTGGGAAAAAATGTCATAATTATTGAAATTTAGTACTTATGTTATTATTTTGATTTATAAATAATAAAATTTATTTAGTATATTGGCAATTTAAGTCTACGTGAGATCTGAATAAACAATGATAGAACGACTCATTCATCGGAAAAATGTTTAAAAAAAGAGCGGCTCAATTAGAAGAAGCGTGTCAAATGTTAAAATTTAATAATCTATATTATGATTTTAAAAAAAGTAATCACACTTGAAAAACTTATATAAATTACTATTTGTCTTATAATAAAAGTCTAATTATTTTTTGTCTTCTAATTAGGTGTATTACAGGGAAATATTAATGTATCTTCTAATTACAATTTCAATTACTATTTAACTTATAATATGAGTCTAATTATTATATATTAACATATACTAATTATAAGTGTTATAAAAGTAAAATTTACTAAATATAAGTTGACTTTATTATCTAATAAAAATAATTTTATAATATATTAAAGAAAAATGATAGAGCGACTCATTGGCAAGAAATGTGAAAGTCAGTAAGGAAAACTGTGATAATTGTTAAAATTTATTTAATAACGATAAAATTTATTTTGTATGTTGTCAATGTAAGTCTACATGACATCTAAATAAACAATGATAAAACGGCTCATTTATAGGGAAAATGTTTAAAAAGAGAGCGGCTTAATTAGAAGAAACGTGTTCAATGTTAAAATTTTATAATCTATATTATGATTTTTAAAAGGTAAGTTCAGTTGAATTTTATATATATATATATATATATATATATATATATATATATATATATATATATATTTGTCTTCTAATAATAAGAGTGTAATTATTATTTGTCTTTTAATTAGGTGTCTTATATGTAAAATATGAAGTTGTCTTATATTATGATTTCAATTACTACTTAACCTCAAATTACGAGTCTAATCATTAAATATTAACTTATATAATTCTAAGTTTTATAAAAGTAAATTTTATGTAATATAAGTTGATTTTTCTCTAATAAAAGTAATTTTATGAAATATTAAAGAAAAATGATAAAACGGCTCATTAACGAGAAACATGCTTAACGATAAAGCGGTTAGGAAAATCGTGATAATTTTTAAAATTTAATAATCATGTTACAATTTTTATTTATAAATGTTAAAATTTATTTAGTATGTTGTCAATGTAAATTTACGTAAGACTTAAATATTTTTTAAAATTGTTTGTTTGATAATTTTTTTAAAATTATAAAATTAATCCATATAATTTTAATAAATTTAAAAAAATATGCGCACCGGCGTAATCGACTAGTTGGAAAAGTAAGGTAGCATCATAGCAGGGCCAGGACCTGGTCGACTACTCAACAATCAACATTTATTTGGTCCCGTGAAAATTAACAACAAAATCCAGAAAATATTCGACAGAGATCGACGTTACATCCAAAGAAAAACGGTTTCAACTATAGAGCATTCTGATGTGGCAGCCACGTGGGTCAACAGATCAGATTATAAATATAGTAATATATAAATTCATAGTTGTACACTTGTACTAGGTTAGTAGTTTATCTTTCTCTGTACCAAGACAGGATACAAGCTCTAATATATCACTCTCTATGACGTTTTATTTTACATATTATAATTATATGATACTGAAAAATCTTAAATAAATTATTATATGAATAAATTATACACTTATAACTAAAATATAATACAATTTGAACATATTGAACAATATAATACAATTTCAACACATTGAACACAAGTCACGTTTTTATTTTAATTTAAACACATTATTCTCTCCTCTTCAGAATAATTATTGATTTATCACATCAACTAAATTATAAATTCTATTAATTAATATTTGATAAATTAATAATATTATTAAATAATAACTTTCTAAGATTCCAGCTTGATTTAATATAAAAATGTGTTAATTTCAATAAATTATAAAATAAAATAATTAAAAAAATTCTTATATAAATATATAATCGCTCTAACGTTATAAAATAATAAGTTTTCAAATTATAAATGATAATTTTTCTAAATAGGATTTTTTATGCTAATAATATTTTTTTTGAAAACTTTTAAATACTATATATATTCCAATTCTTTTTTAAAAAATTTTAAACAACATACATAATTCTTTAAGTATAATTTTTTTTATGATAATTATGTATTTTTAAAATTTTCTATTTGTTTTTTGAAACCATATAATTTTTAACGTATTCATACATTTACTTCTAAGACTAATATTTATAATTTAACCACTTTCTATTTTTTTAATCACTGTTTGATATTATTTGGCGTTATTAACTATAATATCAAAATAATCTAAATCATAATTATATATAATATATAAATTATTAATATATATTAAAAATTATTTTTTTTAATAAAATAAATATAATATAATAAGTCTTAATTTTTTTATTTTCAAAATTATGTGAAAAATGTATTGCTACTTTTCTTTTACTTAAAAATAAACGCCATATAATATAGTGTAAGTAATGTTTTAAAATAAAAACCACAATAGATAGTTTTAAAATTGTCCTACTTTATTTGAATCATTTTTTTAATTTCATTAGTTACGCTATATTATATAGTATAAGTAATGTATTTAAAAAAATTAAATCAAATCGTCTTAAAATTATTAAATTTTTATTTGTCTTAGTTGTTTTTGATGCATTATTTACACTATATTATATAGTGCAAGTAAAGTATCTTCAAAAGAATTAGATAAAATAATTAGCTGAAATAATGATTAGGTAAAATAATAATATATTTAATATTCTCAGGTCTCAACATGTGAATTATTTAAAATTTTATTTGAGGCATATCTTAACTATAAAAGCTAACTCATGCAATTGAATATTTTGCATATGTTGAATATTTTTAAAAAATAATCTATAATTAAATTAAATAATAATTTTAAAAATATTATATGATATTATTTCTCAACAACTGTGCATCTGCACGGATACTGTACTATTTAATTAACTAAATTAGCATAATCCTCATCGACAGCCCGACGATTACCTCGAAGCGGCGCCTAACGTGGCAGAGTTGGAGGGTGTCACCGTGTCAGATCCACGTGTTACGGTTGTTATAATATATTAATATGTACATGACCATCATTAGCTTAGTAATATGTACTAAGCACAAATTGCACACACCATACGATACATATATTATGAGAATTGTTCTCTCATAAATAATTGTGTAATTATTTATTCATGATTTTTTACAGTGAATAAGTAAAAAAATTTAAATATTTTTTTCTTTCGAGAATATAATGATGTAGTCTTCTATATATATATATATATATATATATATATATATATATATATATATATATATATATATCCTGTTTGTTATAAAGAACTGCGGACATTTAGTTGAAATAATATATAATGTATTGTTCTATTACAAAGCTAGAATTGTGATCATTTCTAATAAATTTAATAAAATATTATTATTACGTTTCGAAGATCAATTGAAATTAATAAATAAAATAATGATTTCCTAAAACTTTAATATGATAGAATCTTTTCAATAAATTTAAAATATTAATAATATTTAAATTTATATGATCAGTTCCGACGTTATTCCCGCATATACGTAAAGATAAAATGTATACGACACTTTGCCATTTAATTAATTTATATATCCCATTGACTGTTACAGATTTTGGTTTATCACTTAATCTAGTGTTAATTGTTTATCTTGTACACTGTTTGTTGTTTATTTCGCAAAGTGTAAAAAAAGTTGTTGATTTTTCTTGGATAATAGGCCGGTCAATGTTTTGGACTCACTCTATGGAACGAGCATTAATCAAGATTATCTCTACATATCTTACTTTTTATTTCTTTATTACTACAATTTAAAAGATTGCAGGCTTTTTCTCAAGATGACAAGCTTAATAGTATTACAAATCTTTATAAAATATTTGAGTATTGTGATGTTATAAGATATTATTATTATTAAGATTAAGATTATGCAAAAGGAAGAAAGACAGAGCAGATTCTAGTCTCATTATATGTGTCAAGTACATCATTTTATAGAAATGGGCAACCCATATTTATAGGCTCAAAGTTGCCGACTTTGATTTACTTCTCAAAGAAGTTCTACAAACTTATCTTCTTTTAGTAAGGCGATTTGTATATTAAATTTGATAATCATTAAAATATAACACTCCCCCTTGATTGTCAAATGTGAGTTAAAACAAAGATTGACTGCCTCGTTAAAACCTTGCAAGGAAAAACCCAATGGGATAAAAACCTTGACGAAGGAAAAAGAGTACAGTCTCCCCCTGAATAAAACGTATCACATTTTGACATCTTGTTGTAGCAAGTTCCTCAATCTCCGCATGCCAATATTATTCCGCAGTTTTTCAAATGTTGATGTGGGTAGTGACTTTATAAGTAAATCTGCCAGATTTTCACTTGAGCGAATTTGTTGTATATCAATGTCACCATTTTGTTGGAGCTCATGACTATAGAAAAATTTTGGCAAGATGTGCTTTGTTCGATCTCCTTTGATGTATCCTTCCTTGAGTTGCTTAATGCAGGCTGAATTATCTTCAAACATAACTGTAGGATTATTTGAGATGTTTGATAATCCACATGATTCCCGGATATGTTGAATAATAGACCGCAACTCTGATAATCCACATGATTCCCTACTTGCTTCATGAATTGCCAATAACTCTGCATGATTTGATGAGGTTGCCGCCATAGTCTGCTTTACAGATTTCCAAGAAATAGCAGTTCCACAATATGTGAATAAATAACCTCTCTGTGATCGTCCAAAATGTGGATCTGACATGTACCCAGCATCTGCATATCCAATCAGTTGTGATTTTGATTTATTTTGAAAAAAATAGTCCAAGATCAATTGTCCCACGGAGATATCTCAATATGTGTTTAATTTCATCTCAATGCCTTTTAGTTGGGTTAGAACTGAACCTTGTCAGTAGATTTACAGCAAATGAAATATTAGGCCGAATGTTGTTTGCAAGATACATGAGAGCACCAATAGCACTTAGATATGGAAATTCAGATCCAAGAACATCTTCATCTGGTTTTCTGGGACGGGATGGATCTTTTTCAACTTTAAGTGACCGGACAACCATTGGTGTGGTTAGTGGATGAGATTTGTCCATATAGAATCAATCAAGAACCTTTTCTGTGTAAGTGGACTGATGAACAAATATTCCTGAAGATAGATGCTCCACCTGTATACCTAAACAAAATTTTGTCTTTCCAAGATCCTTCATTTCAAACTCATTTTTCAAATAATTAGCAGCGTTAGTAATATCTTCAGAAGTACCAACAAGATTCAAATCATCCACATATACAGCAATAATAACAAAACCAGTTTGTGACCTTTTAATAAACACACATTGACACACTTGATTATTAATATACCCAACATTCAATAAATATTCACTAAGTCTGTTGTACCACATACGACCCGATTGTTTTAAACCATATAATGATCGTTGTAATTTAACAGATTATAAATGACGAGGCTTAGTATCTTCTAATTTTAATCCTTCAGGGATTTTCATATAAATATCAATATCAAGTGACCCATATAGGTAGGCTGTCACAACATCCATTAGACGTGTTTCCAATTTTTCCATACAAGCCATACCCATCAGAAAAAGAAAGGTAATTCCATCCATAATAGGATAGTATGTTTCCTGGTAATCAAATTCAGGCCTTTGAGAGAATCCTTGGGCTACCAACCGAGCCTTATATCTCACAATTTCATTCCTCTCATTTCGTTTTCTTACAAATACCCATCTATTCCCCACAGGGACTACATCGACTGGTGTTTGGACCGCAGGTCCGAAAACATTTCTCTTGTGCAAGGAGTGCAATTCTTCTTGGATTGCAAATTTCCACTTTGGCCAATCATCTCTTTGTCGACATTCTTCCACACTTTGTGGTTCAGGATCGGAGTTTTCAAGAATATCACATGCCACGGAAAAAGCATATATATCATCAATTTCAGTACTCCCACGATCCAACAACTTCCCATTATGTACATAACATATTGAGATCTCATAATTTTCAGGTACCTTTGCTTCTATAGAAGCATGTGCCACTTCAGGGGCAATATCCTCTTCTGGAGGCAATACCACTTCTGGGGTTTTAGTTACAGCCACTTCAGGGGCTCGAACCTCTTCAGGAGGTAATACCACTTTTAGGGTATTTTCTGGAACATTTGTCACTTCAGGGGCAAGTCCAATTAATTTCTGTTTTCGTGACACAATATCTTTTGCACCAATAGGTCTACCACGCTTCTGGCGTGGCTTTGAATCATCAACCAATTCTTCAGAAATTGATTTATATTTAGGGATTTCAACCTTCGCTAGAGCATTAACAGCAGGTATATGTGATTTTATTATGTGTCTAGAATCACTAAAAGCATCTGGCATTTGATTAACAATGTTTTACATATGAATAATTCTTTTAACCTCATTTTCACATTGATTAGTAGGTGGGTCAATAGAATTCAATCCTGATGCATACCATGATATTTCATAATTTAATTTATGCAAAACTTTATCCCCCCCTAGTGAAGGAAACACAGACTCATTAAAATGACAAGCAGCATATCGAGCAGTAAAAACATCACCAGTCAAGGGTTCAAGATATCTAATGATAGACGGGGAATCAAAACCAACATAGATACCAATTCTTCGTTGAGGTCCCATTTTTGTTCTTTGTGATGGAGCTATAGAGACATATACCGCACTACCAAAAATCTTAAAGTGGGAAACATCATGTACTTGTCCGAGAACTAATTGGTATGGGGATTCTTTATGATAAGCAGATGGTCTGACCCTGATTATATAACCGGCGTGTAGTATAGCATGACCCCAAACAGATGTAGGTAATTTAGCCCTTAATAATAAAGGACGAGCAATAAGTTGAAGTCTTTTAATTAAAGACTCTGCTAGACCATTTTGTGTGTGTACATGAGGCATAAGGTGTTCGATTGAGATTCCTACTGACATACAATAATCATTGAAGATTGAGGATGTAAATTCAGCAGCATTATCTAATCGAATTGATTTAATGGGATGATCAGGGAATTGGGCTCGTAATTTGATTATTTGGGCTAGTAATCTTGCAAATGCTACATTTCGCGTAGAAAGTAGACAAACATGGGACCACCTAGTTGAGGCATTAATTAAAACAATGAAATATCTAAATAGACTAGAAGTGGGTGAATCGGACAACAAAGATCACTTTGGATTCTTTCTAAGAATTTTGGAGATTCGGTTTTGAGTTTCATAGGGGATGGTTGGACAATTAGTTTTCCCAAGGAACATGCTGAACAAGGAAGTTCATCACGTGGTATGACCTTTTGATTTCTAAGGGGATGTCCCGTAGAATTCTCTATAATGCGACGCATCATAGATATTCCTGGATGACCGAGTCTTTCATGCCAAAAGATAAATGATTTTGGATCTACATTTTTAGGAATGGTGATTGTGTGAGATTCGATGACTCTAATTTTCATAATATATAATCTGGAGGAAATTGAGGGTAGTTTTTCTAAAATCTTCTTATGACCTGAAATAGTGGAAGTAATAAGAAGATATTCTTTTTCATCCTTATTAGTAGTTTCAACATGAAAACCATTAAGACGGATATCTTTAAAACTCAGAAGATTTCTAGTGGATTTACTAGAATAGAGGGCATTTTGTATGTGAATTTGTGTCTCGTTTGGTAGGATAAAACTGGCTTTCCCAAAACCTTCTATTATACTAGATGTACCCAAAATTGTCCAAACATGTGAGTTGGTTTTAGTCAACTGTGAGAAATATTCTGGACTTTGTAAAATAGTGTGAGTGGTCGCACAGTCAGCAATGCATATGTCTCCCATATTTTTGCTGTGTATATATGTAAACAACGATTTTATTCAGATAAAATTAGTACATAAAGTAAGCACATAAAACAAGCACATAAAAACAAGTACATAAAACAAGTACATGAAAATAAAAAAAGTACATATAAAACGTAGCCATCTAAATCATAATAAAGATTAGCACCAGTGTCCAATTTGATTGAGATCTCGTTGGTTGGGACGTTTTCTATATTTTGATTATAGTCAGCTAAGTTTATTTCCACTCTTTTTCCATTAAGCCTTTTGGATGATTGGTAGAGTTCAACAAGATGTTTAGGAGTACGACAAGTACGTGCCCAATGTCCCTCAGCCCCACACCTATGGCAAATATCTCTAACATCTCTTTCTTGTGGTGCCTTCCTTTTATTTGGCACTTCATTTTGCCACTTCTGGTGGCTAGAGTTGTTATAACCATCACGTTCCCACTTTAGGTGACTAGAATGATACTGATTTCGAAACCGTCCATGAAAATTTCCACGTCCGCGGTTTTAACCATAACCTCGTCCTCTTCTATGCCCTTTCCCACGTTCATTCTTCTGGAATGACGTGTTATGTACTTCAGATAACTGGACAGAGCCTGTAGGACGGATCTGATGATTTTTCATCAACAACTCATTATTCTTTTCTGCTACAAGAAGGAGAGATATCAACTCGCTATATTTTGTGAAATTGTGTTGCCTATATTATTGAGACAGAATTATAGTGTTGGGGTGAAAGGTTGAGAGAGTCTTTTCAATCATTTTAGCATCAGTAATTTTCTCACCGCACAAAATTAATTTTGAACTTGTTTTGAACAACACAGAATTATACTCAGAAACAGATTTAAAATCTTGGAACCTTAGATTGATTCAATCATATCAGGCTGAGGGTAAATAAACAAGTTTTTGATGATCAAATCTGTCTTTAAGATTATTCCAAAGGGTGAGTGAGTTTTTGACAGTTAGGTATTCAGATTTTAAGTCTGCATGAATGTGGTGCCTAAGGAAGATAATAGATTTTGTATTTTGTTCAGCAGTTGGAGTTTTCCCTGTTTCTATAGTGTCTTTTAACACATTTGCACTCAGATGTAATTCAACATCAAGCACCCAAGACAGATAATTATCCCCAGAAACATCCAAAGCAACAAACTCTAATTTTGCAAGATTCGCCATTCTGATTTACAAAATAAATATTTAAAACATGATATAATAATATGCATGTTAAAACATAAATAATAATCACGTACATACAATAAAATTTATAAAATTACTACGATATAACCAACTATAAACTTGTGACTAATAATATTAAAAGCATAGCAATTGTAATATATATAAATATTTAAGAGTAATATGAAATAATAACGAGAACAATTATAACGGTTATTTATAAAATAAAATAAATAAAGTTAAAGCGTACCTCCTTTGTTAAATAGAATTTATTTGGCCAATACCTCCTTTGTAAATAAAGCTTACTCGGGCAACGCTTACTCGGGCAACGCTTACTCGGGCAACACCTCCTTTGTCAATATCTTCTTCGTAAATAAAATTTCATGGATAATATCTCTTCTGTGAATAAAACTTGCTTGGGCAGAGACTCGTGCTGATAACGTATTACAAATCTTTATAAAATATTTGAGTATTGTGATGTTATAAGATATTATTATTATTAAGATTATGCAAAAGGAAGAAAGACAGAGCAAATTCTAGTCTGATTATATGTGTCAAGTACATCATTTTATAGAAATGGGCAACCCATATTTATAGGCTCAAAGTTGCCGACTTTGATTTACTTCTCAGGGAAGTTTTACAAACTTATCTTCTTCTAGTAAGGCGGTTTGTATATTAAATTTGATAATCATTAAAATATAACAAATAGGACAATTTCATTTACTCTTGGAGCTTCCCAAGCCACTCATCCTCCGTCAAATTCATTCAGAAAATGAGTGTAAACGGATGTAAGGGTGAATAGGTGTTATAGGGTGAATTATTTCCAATTCTAATATTCATTATAATTATAATAGTTGATTATTATTGAATTAGTCTATTTTGCCTTGTATATGATTTATTGTTTTCTATCTATCAATATGTTATAACAAATTATTATGAATGCAATGCAGAACATAGGAATATGCAGTAAAGTAAAGGAGGCGCAAAACGTTTAGTCAGGTTCGATCCCTATATTTAATGGTCTACATCCTGATCACTTACCAACTTGATAATAGAATATATTATTAATCAAATGTAATCCAATTATATAAAAAAAAATATCTCCATGTTTCCCGGTCACTGATTTAACCTATACCCCTTACCATTTTTCAGTAACCCTCACAATACAATAAAAATATTAATTTGTTGACAACTCAAAAGTGTATTCTCTATATAGCACAAATTAAAACATAGATAAGGTTTAGAAAAATGTTTAAAAACAGTTACTATAACTATGGAGGATGAGGATAAGTAGTTGCTCAAAGACAATGTTTAAATCGAACACAACTACTACCTTAAAAATAAAAATACGTTTAAATAATATATATTGAGCTTGTTATATATTAAAAACGTATTATATGATATATATACTCACAAAATAAAAGTCATGTTCGAAATAAATATATATTCCTTGAAATCTGGAAAAGTAATTATGTTTCTGCTGGACTCCGTAACGGCAGACTATTTTGTCATTACAGCTTACTGTTATCATAACATCAAGGCTTGTTGTTATGCTGATATGCTATGAATCATGTAAGACATGTTATACAAAACATATCAAGCTATAACAAGTTAGCATACAAAACATATCAAGTTATAACAAGCTAGCAACTTAAGTTCATAACCCTAACCCATTCCCATTTTGGGTGGAACATATCTACTAATTCTTTGATTCCGGTTAGTAAGAGTCAGAGTCGAAAAGAGGATTCCTCACTTCTTTCTCTCATTCAAAATCGTGCATGAGACTTTCATCTCACACGGCTCCTAAGTGATAAAAAAAATGTTTTTTTTCAAGGCACGTACAAAGAAATTTTTGTTATTGTGAAGGAACAAGATATTGAGGAATTGTCTTTATATAAAATCATAATTAATGATACGGGCTATTTATGTATGATCATCAAAATCCAAGGTTTAACATGAATAGTATTTTACTTATTTAATATATATATATATATAGGGTTCTTTCTACAACCACAGTTGAATAAAATTAATAATCAAGTCAACCCATCTCCTACCATTAAAAAAAAAATAAACGACGAGGACTAAAAAAAACTTTAAAGCTTACGCTCTATTATAGAGGTATACGCTCTATAATAGAGCGTATAACTTTTATTTTTTTTCCTATTTCTGCCATTACTTTGCCACGTGGTATTTATTTTAAAAAAATACATGTACGCTCTATAATAGAGCATATGTTCGTTATATTATCCAGCGTATGGGTTTTTCCCATAAATCCGGTTTATTTCTACAGACTCGGTTCCTCTTTTTAACAAAACCAACACTTATAACATATTTCCATCACTTATAATCGAACACATCCACAACCCATCCATAAAAACCTAACCTTAAACGAGCCCATCACTTCTACTCGATATTTGTTGGTGCGATTTTGCCTTTTACAAAATCAAGTATGCATTATATTCTTGTACATACAATTTTTGCTCTTTTTTTTGTATGTATATTGTGTGTGAATTCGATTTGTATGCATATTGTCTGTATATTTGATTTGTTACTCTTATATTAGATTATGTGTGTATATATGTGTGTATATTCCAATTTGTGTATGTATTTATATGTTTATATTCAGTTTTTGGATTTATTGAATTATAATTCGAATTTTTGGGGATTTGTTATATGTATGTATGTGTTTATATTCGATATTTGGATTTGTTGGATTATAGTTCAAATTATTTGGGTATGTTTGTATTAAATTTCATTTTTTTGGGGTATATATGTGATTTTAGTTCGAATTTTTTTAGTTATGTGTATAAAGTTATAAATCTTTTTCCAGTTAATATTGTTTATTGAGATAAGATGTTTTCTAAAAGGACTACCAGAATGAAAAATCATATATCTTAGTGAAAATATTATTTATATAATTTTTACCCTTGTCTAATATTTAAAACATAATTTTTCTCCCGTTGTTTCATTTATCTTTTATTCAGAGAAAAATATTTTAAATACATTAGTATCTTCCCAAAAGCTCTCAACTATATTTTAGATATGGGAATACTAGTAAAATATTTTATTCAAGTCAAAACTTTAGCTTAGGTGTCGATTTATTTCACCCAATGACTATTTATATTTTATTTAAATCTAGGACACAACTTTATCCTATTTTGATCAAAATAAATATTTCCATTTGTTAGAATGACTTAAAACTTTTTATTGGTTATTAAACTAATGTAAAATAATATTAGAATTTTTCTCATAATTTTCTGAGAACTTTTATTTTCGAGCCAGTTCATCAAGTTCATATTGTATTCATTTTTTAGGAAACTATTCCGAAAAATATTTTTCCGGACAGAATATTATTTATAATATTCTCAGAAAAATAAATATATTATTTTCATATTTATTGTATTTATTAATGAATTTTGGTATTACGTGTTTAATATTATTTGTTACGTATTTATTTGATTAATACGATACATTAAGCATTAGTTGACTTGATCCAACCCCAAAATACTTTCCCTCCAAAACACATCATATTTCCCCCGCAAGGAATTCTAACTTCCCCCCACCAATTCAAATTTTGGGAGCATTAATCTCAACAATTCATTCCAAGTCAATTTTCACCATTTATTCCCCAATTTTCCCTATAAATACAACCCCTAATTCCCAAAATTTCTCACACCAAAAAAACCAAAACACTTCTCTCATATAACCCATTTTGTTCCAACTTCCGAGTTCTTCAACAAGTGGTTATAATTTCTAAACTAGTTTTCCATCTTTGGTTTCTTTTCTGCACCAAACTTAAACATCTTAGATCTAGCCCATTAAAACTCGTTTGCCGTGAAAAGAGGAAGAAAAAATTGTTTTCAATTTTTCCGACCAAATTCCAGCGAGTTTTTCCGGCGAACTCTAAAGAGTGTTTTTAGTTCATATCTGTGGTGTAACAAAGACAAACCTTCTTGACTTCAAAATCTTTATATTTGCCCCAAATTTTGAGCACATATCTTTTACAAAGATACTACATCTTATCAAACCCATTTGTCTAAGATATTTGTAGATCTATAAGAAAGATTCAAAACTAAGCATTTCTAGTTTGATTCTCTCTTTCTAAAAAGGCTCCATCTAGCCCACTAGTAGCTTGAAATATTCGGTCTCTTTCGTATTGGAAAAATCTGGCCACTTTGATTTTTCCGGTCGAAACTCCAGTGAATTTTTCCAGCAAGTTTTTGGTAACTTTTTGAAAAACAAGAAGACCTTTAACTATCCATCTTATTAGCTTGAATATTTGATTATTTTGATAAGGGAAAAATCCGACCTACGTGATTTTTCCGATCGAAATTTCGGCGAATTATTTCGGTGAACTTGTGGTGACTTTTGATAACTTTGCCTATTAATTAAAGAGAATCTTTTTAAAGATTTTTCATTCGAGTCTTAACCAACCAAGTGCTTCTACATATTATATCCGATAATTAAAGTGCCTAAAAAGGAAATTTGAATTTAGACTTGCACTTTCTAGTGTTTAGTTTAATATTCATCTTTATACTTCCTTTCAGTTTTTGATCTTTTTCTTACACGAACACTTTTTAATGGTTTGTGTAAAAAGGTCTTAAGCTTATATTCTAGACTTTGATTAAATTCAAACAAGCTTTTTATTGTTAAATTTGAGTCACTATAATCTTGGCTTGAATTTTATCCGTGCATAACGTGTTCTAATTTGAACAAGTTCTAGATCAAAGTTTAGCTAGCCTATTTAGTAACTTTCGAAGTCTCATAAGTGTAAGAAATTAAGTTTAACATTTAGCTAACTAGCAAACGGAGCGGTTATTAAATAGACACATTGTTTAGCACGAAAGTGTTAAGAGTGACTCGGCTTTTTATATATTCTTCAAGAATATATAAATAGAATATATATATATATATATATATATATATATATATATATATAGACACACACACACTAGACCATTAAATTTATATCCGCTCATATATATTAATATTCTAATTTACATTAAGTTATATTCGTATTTATTGCGTAAGTGCTTAAAATATAACTTGTGTGAATTGTTACATTAATATTCTTACTTATTAGATTTGTTAGAATATTATTGTTGCATCGGCCTAGAACCGTAACATTCTAGACCAAAACTCTTTTTTTGTTTGAAAGGTAATTTTTGTAGATATTGTATTCTACAATTACATGAGGTGAAGTAACTTGAGGTGATCTTTGTTCTAAAAGCCAAGTCTTAGGTATTCTAACGGGGAGTTAGTTGCCATTGCGTCGTGAGAAAAAAGGAAAGACCCAAGACTCGATTGAAGACCCAAAACCGTAATTTGTTAGAAGTACAAATACTATACCAAGGGCTACAACGACTTTGAGAAGATAGCGGATAGTTATTGTACGCGACAAGTCTTGTAGGGTTTTGTACAATTATTTTGAGAAAGTAACGGGAAGTTATTGTTCAAGATAAATATTTGTATGTTGTAAAAACTTCTCCGCCTACGCTAAGTAGTGTGTTTAAGTAACAAAATCTCGAGACCGGGGAGGTGCTCGGGGACTGAACTAAGGGGCTTATATATTTAGTTAACAATATATAAGTGATCCTGGTGATAAAAATCCTTGTGTGATATTCTCTTTCCCTTACTTTTTGCCTTCCACACTTAAAAATTGTATTAAAAGGGTAATTAAATTATTCAACCCTTCTTCTATTTTAATTACGTCATTGTTACCCATTATTTGGACCTAACATTATTCATACACGTAACTTAAAGTTCATTTTAAACTAAATCTCATCAACTGACCGTTAATGGTAGTTGAGATATTTCAATTCTCATGACACAACACAGTACTAAATGATCAAGGGTTTATTTGTTGATTGCAGTTAAAAAGGAGGCAGTGTCATGTTCCCTGACAATCGATTGTTTGAATCACCTGTCCACGTTTTTTTTCCACGGATATCGTTAACACGTGAAATTTTTGTGAATTCAGGGATCACATCATCTATCTGCTAGGATTTTTTCCTTAAAATGGAAAAAAAACGCGAAAATTTGGTTCGTCAACCATGTCAGAGACCACAACCCTAAAAAGTAATATTGATCCCTTCGTAACCTTTCAGCTGTTTTTTTAAATTTTTTATGCTTTAAAATATGTGGATAAAAAATATGATTAATAGTACTCCCTCCGTCCCCTTTTAGATATCCATCTTGACTTTTTTGAAGCCAAATTGACTAATGTTTGACTAAAAATTTAAAATTATTCTTTTATAATTTCAAAAAATTAAAAAATACATTTTAAACAGATTATATATATTTTTCAACAATATAAAATAATAGTTTTTTAATTATATATTATTTTTAAATTATAGTCAAATATGAGTAAATTTGACTGTACTAAAAATAAAGTGAACATATAAATATGGACGAGAGAGTATTAACTTTCTATAAGTGCGAGCTTGTATTTTTATCTAAAATTGTGTAAAAGATTAATGATATTATTGTATTATAACACTTTGTTCAATAAACAAAAGTTATATGGAGAATGTTAAATGAAATATTGATTGAAAAATATATATGTTATGCATTATATCATACTTAAAATATGTTACATAATATGATACAAGATATATATATTCTCCGATACTCCCTTTAGAATTCTCCGCAACACGAAACCCAGTTCAGTAGTCATTACTTCAATAACCCTAATATATTGAGCTCCCTCCAAAACAACCCTAGAAATAAAGTGTTATTATTTTATAATAACCAGTAGATTCTAGTAGTAGACTAGTAGTGTAGTAGTTAAAGGAAATAACTAAAATCGGAGGAGGCGTGGATATGAAAATTGTACTAACGGGACCATAATAAAATCATAATCTTGCAAAGAGACAGCTCTCAATTGTTTCTGGTCAAAAGAAAAGAGATAAAGTAGGGTATCCATAATTACACCACTAATCAACTGACACTCTATCCCAAGCAAATTTAGGAGCCTATAACTAACATGCTGACCAACTGCCAAATTTGTTGTCCATTTGTTTCTCGCTGTTAAAGTATATAAACCGGAGTAACTATTTTTCTCTGAAAAATTTAAACAAATAATAACTATTTTCTATACTAGTGAAGGTAAGAATATCGATATCTAATAAACCTCACTTTTAGATATTTAAACACTAATATTTATTTCTTATTTATTTTAAGTTAAATAATCCTTAATATCTTTTATATAATATCCTTATCATACTATAGGTAATATGTATTTATTTTTTTGAATCGGCTGGGTAATATGTAATTAACTTATTAAAATGTTAGAATCAGAGTTTGAATAATAAATGAAGATATTTTTAAATAAATAAATAATAATAAATGAAATTTATTTATCAATGCATTAATATACGTATTAAAAATTCCAACGGTAAAATTCGAATATATGGTGGGAAGGGAATAACACATACACTTAAATCTTGATTATAAATATTTTTGGGTTGAAAAGATTAATTCAATTATCAGATTTTCATTTTTCCAAGATTATAAATATACTATTTTTATTATATTGTGATTGAAAGTATTATTAAAACTAATATTACACATATATACTTTTATTTTATCATTTATATTAAGAAATCAAATATATTAAAACACTGGATATTAAAAAAAGAGAGATTGAATACTGTTGCTTGTTTACCGAGTACCAACGCAGCTTTTTTAAAAGGGTAAAGATGCAGGTCAAGTACTATTTCCAATTTAAATTAGTAATATCTTTAAAAGAAATTATATACAATAAGAATTTTAAAATATTTTATTTATATTTCATTTCTACTCATAAATTATTGCAATACCAAAAAGAAGTCAACATAAAAAATAGAGGATACTATTAAAAAAATAATCATAAATTTATACTGAATTTATGGGATTTTTTTAATAAAGTTATTACTAATTTGAGACGGAAAGTATTTAAATTTTGATAACCACTAAAGAAGAAAATAGAAAGTGAAATAATATCACAAAAATATTATAAAACTTTTTAAACAATGATGTCTGTATTTATTGTAAAGAAGGAGAATTTTTTTAAAAATAATAATTTATTAGAAATTATTTACAAAAAAGAATGAAAGATCCTATTCCAAATTGTGAAGAAATTTTTTAGGAGAAATATGTGAAAACTTTCCTTTACTCTTCTCATCTTTATATAAAAATTTGATTGAGAAAGAAAAATTTTAAAGTTTCTAATGTTGGAAGAGGTCCAATGCTATAAATGATACTATTACATCTATGACATTAAAAATAAAATACAGCCTCTAATTATACACTACAATGCTAAATATTATATATATATATATATATATATATTTATAATTATTATAGAAGAATATAAATAATTAAAATAGTATGATAAAAATAATAGTGCCTAAAAGCTAGAGTGGTTAAAATAGCTAAACTCATATTAATATTCTATACTTTTATAATTATATGTTTTTTAGTAGAAATTAATTCAATAATGAAAAATTATACTATATCTATAAAAATAGTCGTGTCGAACAAATATAAAACTGAAATAATAGTTGATTAATCTATTCTTTTTGTAGATACAATCATGTCATTTGTTGAAAATGATATATTTATATGTACTCAGTTTCACCCTATCCAATCTAACTCATTTGAGCTATCGACCATGATTGCAATCCCCTATAAACTTTTATCACTAAATCAAAAATCATATTCTCACAAAACAAACAAAAGAAACACCAAAATTCTCACCAAGGAGAGGCTACAGCCTAGGGGTGACAATTTTTGATCCAATCCGAAACCGACACGATTCCAACTCGAAAAAAATACAAATCTGGATCAGTAAATATTCAACCCGAAATAACGAGGTACAATCAGACACAAACCCGAAACTCGAAAATGACCCGAAAATTAATGAACCCTCTATTTATAACCTTACTTTTAAAATACTTTAGGTTTAAAATAACTAAATTTAAGTACAATAAATTAACTTTCACGTGCAATGATAGAAACTCGTTAGCTTGTTTATAATTATTTAATTGTAATAACAATATTTTATACATGTCCTGCCCTTTTTTTACACCTGACAAAGTGGGTATAATATATATTATATATTTGAACTGTAACTTTCACGTGAGACATGAATTATTTTATCTTGAAATTTATGTAAAAGCAATCGGTCAATATAAATCGGGACAAACAAATTATATAATATAGAAGTATATTTTCAATAACTTTAACAAAATAGTAAAGGTTGTGAAACCCGAAATGACCTGAAACCCCACATGAACCCGGTAAGTACGGGTTAGGATTAGGAAAAAATCAACCTGAAACAATCAGGTACAATTTGACCCAACACGAACCCCACCCGGAACCCGAAATTGCCACCCCTACTACAATCAAACTAAAATTGTAAATTAAAACTAAAATTACAAACTAAAAGGAGAAACCAAATCCCTCGAAAAAATATAAACTAAAAGGGGAAACTAGATTCCTCGAAACCAAAGAACCACCTGTTCGATCGTAGAAGACTGAAAATCCGCATGCTTCGATGATTTTTGATCTAAGAATTCTTTTTATTTTTAAAAAGATGATAGAAATCAAGTCTTAATAGTAATAGTAAGATTAACAAGCAAAATGAAAGGAAACTAAGAGATCGGACCGGTGAAAGTCCTGGTAGCTATGTTTGAGAAAGAAGATAGGGGAGACCGCTGAGCAGACAGAATAGTATAAGATATATGTTTTTTTTGATTATTTTTTAAAATTACATATTAAATTATAAATTTTGATGTATCATCAAAAGTTCATTTAAATTTTATACACATAACAATAAACATATGTATTAGCAAACCATTTTGCTTATACTAGTCGAGCTATATTTTGAATTCGCCAGAATTGAGTTGACACGTCAAAAATGAGGACGACTGGACGACTGGACGACAACATCCTAACTGCAAATGGTCCGGAAATACTTGGGTGAAAGTTGAAACACATTAAAGCTTTCATGAAAACTTATTTTGGAAAATATTAGTTTTTATTTTTCAGAAAATCACCTATTTTTAATTTTGAGAAAAATGTATTTATCTTTTAAAATCAAATAAAGCAAACACCTATGATTAAGCATTTATGAATCGCATTATTAAGACTTATCTTAAAAAGTATATTTTTAATTTATAAATTTTTATTGCTTTTGACAAATTTATTAGAAGTATATAGAAATTAATTATATAAAATAAATAAAGTATTAGATTTTTTTTAAAAAAATTGCAAATTCATTAGAAACCATCAGAATCATCGCTCAAAGTAATGCATTAGAGTTTTTGTGTATTTATACAAACACTGCTCCTTTCTCTGTTGGTATCATTTATGAAATGCCACAAGATACAAATATGATTTATCTTATAAATTAAAAAATATTTTTTTCTTTTAAAACTTATAAGTAGCTAATAAAAGATTTGAATCCTGACAAGCGGTTGTCCTCTATTTGTTATAATTTTTCGTGAGCAAGTTTAACATGAACTTTTTTTTATAAATTCAGAGAAATCACGTCATTTATCCGGCTTCTTACAACAGTTTTCGGGTTTTTTCCTTTCCATAAAAAATTATAACAAAATGATGATTAATAACTTTCACTTATCAACGTATAGACCTCTGTGATAGATTTGATGATATATATTTTGTATGTAGGGACGAAAGTTTTGGCTCATTAACTAATAAGGCTAGTTTCCTTGTAATACAAGAATTCTTGATTCTTCTCATGCATGCTTTTGGTTGGCTGGTTAGTTTATCCCTTCTTTTTCTATATTTGTTTCTTTTCATACCACAACTTTCTAAAAATCATGGACGACGAACAAATACTTTTATGTACATTTTGTATATGGAATATCCTTTACTTGAGGACTACATTGGCCTTGACTTTAATGTGGCAGAGCCCCTTTCGGTTGATTCACTAGCTAGCAACGACCCAGAAAGGAAATCTTTGCCCTTATTTCACATAGTATAACCGAAAAAATAGGAATTGAGAGTAGGAGAGAATCATAAACTTTATTCAACAGCACCGTTATTTCATCTAACCACCAAAAATTTGTACGTATGTTTAGCGAAAAAATGCAGGAGTATCAAATTATTTTTGGGAAGATATTTTGTAAAATTTAATTTTAAAAGAGTTATTTTTATAAAAAAAATTAAATGATAAAATGTTATCAAATTTATTTCTGAAGGGACACGTGTTGTAACACTCCATCTCAATTATGTGAAGACTATAATTTAATATATGGGTTTTGTTGAGAATCTTAAATGTAGTATTAATTGAAAAACATATACAACATTAAATTCTGTAATATATTATAAGTAGAATATAATGCATGACATATGTGTTCTTCAAATAATACTCCATTTAAGGTTTTTTATATATAACTTTTACCTTAATATATACTCCCTCCGTCCCGGCCAAATGTTTACATTTGGTCCGGGCACGGAGACCAAGGATAGTGGGTGTAATAGTGATTTTATTGTTAAAATAAATGAAATAGTGGGTGTAATAGTGTAAAGTGTTGAAAAAGTGGAGTGAAGTAGTGGATGTAATAATATATTTATTGTTAAAAGTTACTATTTTTAGTAATGTAAAGAATTGGGTGGGACGTCCCAAAAAGGAAAGTGTAAAGAATTGGTTGGGACGGAGGGAGTAGTATATAAGATAGAACACTACTATGAAGTGCATCACAAATTATTTTTTGCGGGTTTTTGATGGATTTGTAGATTACCAAAGTTGTTGCATTTGAATTTTGGCTAATATACTATGAAGTTAAGTGTGATATGGTTTTGAATTTGACTCGATTTTAAAAAAAGCTCGGGATTTGTTTCAAATTGTCACATATTTTATGAGAACTGATTCTCGAAATCTTCATTCATCAAATTATGAAAAGTCGGGGATGAGAAAGTTGATACTATTATCCCACAATAGTAGAGATCCGTAAATGAGGATACGAATCCAAATGACTAAAAAGGTGTGATGTGGGCATATGGGGTGACGGTGGAGGTGAAGACACGAACGGTATCCAAAATGACAAATGTTCAGAGGTAGGGACACAAAATTTATCGGTATTATCTCACAATTACTTAGAGATGTACGAAGTAGACATATATAGTATATGTACTGTATGTTCTTGATGTTTAAGTAGGGAGATTGTAGCGCATTAGTCCCCCGTTGAATCAGGTGGAGATTTAATTAGTTGAATATATAATAGGAAATACTGCGGATTAGATCTTTTTGGGCATGTGATTGGATTGTGAATTAGGCAGTTGTTGTGATTAATATACTCTGAATTAGAATTTATGTCTATTCAATTTTCAGGATTTGACTCATTTTTTTTAAAAATATAAAATAAAATAATAAATGATTTAAAGGTATAAGTTAATATGAGGTACTTAAACAATTTTTTAAATTTAATAAAAATTAATATTATTATATGCATAACTTATCATGTTAAATTAATTTTAAATATTATAAACTATACATAAGAAGAAAATTATCCTAACAACTACCAAATTCCTAAATAAAAATTAAAATTTTAAATATAAATAATTTTAAGTTGTAAATAATTTATAAAATTTATTCAAACATACTCTTAATTTCATTTCACCTCTTGTATTTTGATTTGTGAACAATATAAATTATGTAGTATAGATTTGGATAAACCTATAATGCTGTTGGGTAACACTAGGTCACATGTAATGTAGCCATACTAATGTCATCATTCTTTGTATATCTTCACAAAGTCAAAATAATCTTTCAATCAATTATATGAAATCTCATTATGTTCCCGTGACTCCCGCCAATTAGTATACCAACATTTACAAATAAGTTCAGGGTTCTAGGCAACAAATCTTTAAAAAATATGTTTGTTTTATGCTTAATTAATTTAACCACTAGTTATTTTCAATTTTCATCGCAAGTCGTAACTTTTAAACGTAAGAAATAAGCAATTAGGAAAAAGTGACCGGTTTTTCAGTAGCCAAGAGCACATATGCCCGGAATAATTCCAAGTAAGGGTGGTTTCGTATTGCTATTACTCATTATAAAAATATTTTTTTATTTAAAAAAAGTAAAAATTTGTTTAGTAAAATTGGAAACAGAATTTTAAAAATGTGTTTTTAGTCTATAAATTGTTTTTGAAAATAAAATAAGGTTTCAATGTTTTTGAAAATTGTTGCTTTTTAATTTTTACAGAAAATAGTTACAAATTTCATTATCAAACAAATAGTTATCGGATAACACTTTTTCCATGACTAAATAATTTTAAACAGCAATTTCAAACCGAATCTAAATTTATTATTTCCTTCGAAAGTTTATTTTTGACAAATTTACTGTTCATTTTTTTGTCAGATGTTCATTTTTTAAAAATAAGAGTTTTGAAATTTTATTTCTTTACTATATTTAATTTTCTGTCAGATTCCGCCACTAAATTTGCTTAGAGGATCTGAGCATCAACTTGAGTGACACCCGTGAAGAATCAGTAGAGAATCAAATTGATGACATGCGTGTTACCAAGAAGCATGTAAATATGAAATATGCAAATGCAGTAACAGGCCATTAAAGTAAAAAAAATCATACAGTTTGATGTTTGTTTGCTTTCGGTCATTGTTACCAGAGCTGCTCATAACCCACGCCATAGCTTTTAGAGCAGGTCATGCTTCTCTTTAACTTGTTAATAATGGACGTTAAAAAAAATTATAATATTTATTTGGAAATTAAAAATTTGTACTGTAATTATTATCTTATCTTTGTTAATTATTCGTTAAGATTACATTTATACTTTATAATATAATAATTGAATTTAAAGTTTTTATAATCAATTTAATTAATTAGCGGAACTTAAGATGTTTATAATCAATTATGTTAGAATATAATATAAGATTCTTAAGACCGGTTTCTTAATAACTTACGATTCTAGGAGGAGGTTTGGTAACTCGCAACTTAACGGATTAATTCTATTCTACAATTTTGATGAACATATTTATAATATATATTATTTTGATGCATTTAGTTTTAATCGATCTGATTTTTTATAATAATTGAAATTGAAACCAATTAAATACCAAAGTACAAATCAAATCAAAAACTAATGTTGCAGTGTTTTTGGGTGCAACTTTTGCACTATTTAGTTTAAGAATAATGTTAAAAATATAAAATTATTTCTCAAATTCAATCTCAAATGACGTGTTACTAATAATGTATTATTATAAAATATTTTAACTAATAAAATTTATGTGAATATATAATAATTTATTATTATTAATTAAATTGAAACATATCAAAACATAACACGTGATGTTTTAAAAATATTTTGGGAACGGTACCGTCGGTACGTGTAACGTTACTCATAGTTCAATTTCAGTTGTGTTTCGATTTCGCTGAACACTACTTGAGGGGTATTCAATATTTGAAGAGACATTTTTGGCATTTGAAAGCTGAGATATATTTAATTAAATTTTTAACAAAACTGCATATAGTAAAAATTGTTATACAAATTTTAAGATTTCATGAATATTAACGTATTCAACTAAAATTTCAATTTATTTATGAAATTTAACAGAATCTCATTGAAATTTTATAAATATTAATAAAATTCTATATTTCAAAAATTCATTTTGATTTTATAAAAATGTGAATTCTGTTAAATTTCTTAATTCAATTTCCTAAAAATGGACATAAATTTAATAAAATTTTGAAGAATTTCAACCATAAAATTTTCCTACTCCCCTTTTTCTCTTAAATAAAAATCTTAAATTAATTCATCAATTTAGTGGTTACCATCCGATCAATGATAAATCATTGTTTCTTTCTTAATTTTGTTTATTACTTCCGCCGTTCTTGAATATTTTTTTGATGAAAATATTATGCATTTCAATGAAAATACTGGACACAATGGGGAATAATCCCAAACTAGCAATATAAACTGGTTGAGAAACAAATAAACGAGTTAAACAAATAGCCGCATTTTTTCCGGATCGCTTAACATATAGAATATAAATATTATTTGAACTAAATAAGATTAACTTGGCTTTCTGAGAAATTCAACCAACATCTAGTATCACAATAGAATTTCACACAATTAATTTCAGTCAGTGTTCAAAACTTTTAATTGCACCAACTGAAATTGGAGGAACTGATACTCTCATAATATAAACAATCTTCTGTTGTGAAAGATGAGTTTTTGTCATTTCCACCACCGACTCAGCCTCAACGCCGGCTTTTCAGATCCCTAGAGCACCAATTGAATCATTCTCAAAGAGACAAAACAACAAACCAAAAAAATAACAAAACATTTCAATCACTCCAAAAGGAGGACAAACAAGCACCCAAAAAAATTGGGTACAACAACAATCCTCACAAAAAGATGATGATTATTGAAGGAAAAATAAGAATTATGGTGATTAAATGAGTAAAAAGAAGACGAAAGTGAATTTGTGAGAAGGAAGAAGACTTAATTGATTGGGAAAAAATAAATTTGCATATTTTTTATGACTAGTTAGAGTTGGAGGTCGATTAGCACATACTTTGATCACATTACTAGAAATGTTCTTTTTTGTGAATAATAATATTAAATGAATACTTTTATTCACAAAAAAAATAAAAATTAATTGTTTAATCCATTTTTATTGTTGTCTAACATTTTAACTATGCTCTCCCAAATTTGGGGTCTAGACTAGGGATCACTAGACAACACCAATGTATACATAGAACCTGTCATACAACATAATCATATAAAACAGCTACGATCCCAACACTATACAGGACCTTTTAACATGTAAATGTGTGAAATAAGCGACATCTACATTTAATTAACCAAAATAATAAAATTATAGTTGCTAGTAGGAATTAGCTTCTATAAAAAGTACTGGTTCCTAGCTATTTAAAATTAATAAGAAGTGTGAAAAGTTTGTTTGGTCATTGATGTGAGAATTTAAATTCACATGAATTTGAAGGGGTGAGTAATCATCTTATCATAATCCCACATGTTATGAGTATTTAAAATTTCAAGGAAATTATACTTTCTTTATTTTGTTTAATCAAATAATTTAATTAAAATCTACTTCATAAGAACTTTAACTTCATAAGTATTCAAATGTTATCTCAAAATATGTATCAAAAAATCAAGAGACAATATTTAAAAATGGAAGGAATATTTAATAAATCTTTTTGTTTATGGATAGTATTTCTACTTAATTATTGTTTATTGTGTTTCCTCTATTTATAATTTGAGTTTATTTTTTCCTGCGGATTTCAATGTAATTTATATCCGATTTTTTTTATAATATTTAAATGGGAGTGTAATTATGATCAAATATTCAAATTGAAAGGCAGAGTGTCTAAACTTGTAACACTATAACTTATGTAACTCAACTAAAATAAAAGATACTTAACCAGAAGACAATCAAGAACTTGAAGCCACAAAGAAATCAATGCTAAATGAAGACAGTGTAATTGATACAATTCAACATGTTAACTATGATCAAATAAAGAAGAAATCATTGAAAGAAGTTCAAGTCAGAGTTGTTCATGCCTCAGTGATTTGTAACCTAAAGATTCAAGATCATAGCAATCAATATCAATAAGACTAATTGATTTCAAGTGAACAAGAAGGAAAGCAATATTTGGAAAGCCACATTACTAATCGAATATGGTAATCTATTCAAGAAGCAGAAACACTATCAAGACTAGTCACTTATGAATCAGACCATTGCATCAAGTGTCAGGACATTGATAGCATGTTTATGTCAGTAATAGAGATCCAGGTTCAAGAGCTTGTTGAAGAATATGGAAGACATAAAGAAATCACAAGTTCAAGATGTTGCATTGAAGTTTCAAGTTGAAGCCCAGAATTTCTCTAAGTGCAAAATGTTCTAGATAGCCAAGTAGAACATTCCTATATAGAAATTCTACTTAGATGTTCGAGATAGCCAAGTAGAACATTCCTATGTAGAAATTCTACTTAGATGTTCGAGATAGCCAAGTAGAACATTCCTATGTAGAAATTCTACTTAGATGTTCGAGATAGCCAAGTAGAACATTCCTATGTAGAAATTCTACTTAGATATTCGAGATGGCCAAGTAGAAATTCTCAAGTAGATATTCTACATGGAGGGCAGTTTCAACATGACACATGGCATCATCTAATTGGCAGATTTCCAAGCTTTCAAGATAAGATAAGATTTATGTGGACAACATTGGGCCACGTACATCTTAGTCTTTGAAGTCTACAGGACATAGATTACAAGTAGTATAAATAGAAGTACTTGTGTTTTATTTAAGAGGAGAGCAATATTTTCGAGAAAAACACTTGTAAAAGAGAGAGAGTATATTCACCAAGCTTAGTATCATTTACTACCCTCTTTACTTCTGATGTACTTTGTAATGAATGTTGTAGCAACCTTTTCAAGATATATATAAAACATATATTCCTTGAATCAGTATGTTCATTTATTACATTGCATTTATTGCTTCTTAAATTTGTAAAGTTGTATTCACCCCCCCCCCCCTCTACAACACATTTGGACCTAACAATTGGTATCAGAGCTTCATGTTTAATATACAAAACATAGATCCTTGTGTTTGGTAGAAGATTTGTGAGTTTTCATCTTCTAGAACTACTTTTCAATTTGTCTCGAAAAGTGGGCCTTAATTTGTTTCTAGTGAAAACTCATCCGAAAAATTATTTAAATACTCCAGGTGTGATTAATTAGCTTGGATGGATTTTAGATAATTTTTGTGAATTAATCTGGGTACTTTGATATTTGGTGTTCTTGAGTGTTCATCATTATTCTTGTTAAAGAAGACAAACCCAGCAACTTTTTGATTTCCTTTTCAAAAAGACAAAAAGGTGTTATTGGCTTTTGATTTGACATATATCTCACAGCAAAAAGTATTACAGAAGATATTCAGTACCTTGCACGTGTGTTAGGTGAGTTAGGTGAGAAAAACCACAAAAGTCAAAAAGTGTGATAAGTGACCTGCAGCAAATTTTATCCAAGGCAAAAGTTCTACATAGAATATTCTACTTGAATATTCTACTTGAATATTCTACTTGAATATTCTACTTGAATATTCTACTTGAATATTCGACTTAAGATATTCTACTTGGACAAAAGTTCGACTTAGAAAATTTCGACTTGGAGAATTTCGACTTAGGCAGAAGTTCTATATAGATATTCTACTTAGCCTTGTCCTGGTACTTAGAAATTTTTTTTGGTGATCAAAATTTGAAGTTTGATTTATTTTGAGATAATTTAATTTTCTTTTAATTACTACACAAGTAATAAGAAAAGTTTATTATCTTTACTTTAAATCCACAATTAGATGGCACCTAAAAACAATTTCAAGATTCCAATGTTCGACCGAGATCATTATGAAGAATGGGTGTTGAGAATGAAACTTTACCTTGAGTCCGTCAATCCTGAATATCTGGAAGTTCTCGATAAAGGTAAATTTGTACCAATGGTTGTTGTTCCTGAGCATATGGAAGGAGATGTGGTTGTACCACAACGGTCTGAGCCGAAGAAGGCAGTAGACTTTTCAGATGCTGATAAGGAGCAGATATCTTTCGACACATCCGTTCGACAAACACTGATGGAATCCCTAGATCATGAGATGTTTAACGTAGTTAAAGGACTAACTACAGCAAAGAAGATTTGGGACAAGCTAGAGGTCGTCATGGAAGGTACCTCTGAGGTCAGAAGCAACAAAACACTTATACTCAAGATGGAGTATGACACTTTCAGAATAAGAAAAGGAGAAAGTATAACCGATGTCTATCTAAGATTCAGTCAGTTAGTTTTGGATTTGAATCTGAGAGGTGTAACTCTCCCCGTGGTTGAAGTCAATACGAGATATCTGAGGAACCAGCCAAAAAGTATTGAACATAGAGTCTATGCTGTTAGAGAAACCAGAGATTTGCACACAACAACTCTGGAAGAATACTATGGAATTCTAAAGACCTATGAGCTGGAAACACTTCAAGATCAAGCATGGGATAATGATTCAAGAGGAAAAGAAGCTGCATCAGGGTTAGTTGCTGATGAGGTAGAGTCTAAAAAGGCAATGGTTGCAGAAAAGCCTAGGTCATCACCTGCATCACCTCAAGTTGAAAATGATGATGAGTGCACATCAAATAGTGATGACGACTACTTCACCCAAGAAGAGCTGGACAATATGGATGACAGTGTCGTGGCATACATGGCAAGGAAATTCAGCAATATAAGATTCAGAAAGAGTAACCGACCGCAGAGTAAATCTTCATCTTACTATCGGGTTACTAGGGGTGGTGGTAGTTCTCAAGGTTACAATGGCAAAGGCAAGAGTACCAGCTACAAATCTCCTTTGGATTTCAAAATGAAGTTCAAATGTTATAACTGTGGTGAAGCTGGACACTTTGCTACAGATTGCAAGAAGCCTAAACAGACATATCCAAAAGAAACTTATGAAGCCCTCAAAAGCAAGTATGAGGCCCTGGTGAAGGAAAGACATGGAAAAAGAGCTTTAGTTGTCACAGAAGGAAGAGCGTGGGATGATTCAGATGAGGAAGAAGTTACTCATACAGCAAACTTTGCCCTCATGGCTGAAACGTCAGATGAACCGGAGGTACCAGTTCTAACCCTTAAGGAAGAAATGTCTCTAGATGATTATAAGGTGCAGAACGGGGCTCTTAGCGAAGAGATCTATATGCTGTGCAAAAGCCTAAATACTTCTCAAAAAGAACAGAAAACAATTGTTGCCAAATGCAGAATGCTTGAGGCAAAAGTGGAAGAATTAGAGGCCGTTTGCACTATAGATACTTCCCTAAGAGACTCTATTAAAACTTTGGAACACAAGCTCAACCTTAAGGAAGAAATAGAAGCATGTCTAAGGAATAAACTAGCTGAGTTAGAAACTAAATGCGAAGCTTATAAACTAGCAGCTAGTAAAGTGAATGTTGATAGTGGAACATTTAAGAAGATAACTGGAGTATGTGTAGGACTTGACTATTCTAACTTATCGAAGAAGGATGGAAAAAGACCTATAGATACTAGTTCAAGTAAGATTAAAAATGAAATACCTAGCATTCTTAAATCTACTGTCAAACCTATCTTTAAACACTTCGTTCCTCAAGAAGAAGAAGAGACTGAATTATTAATTAGATATGAGTTAGAGATGGAAGATCGCCAGAGAGAACAACCGATAACTCCTATTAAGCAAGTTAAAATCAAATCCCCTAGAGAAGAATCTAGACCAGGATTAGGAGCTAAGGCCGTTAAGAATCAGGGTAAAAAGGAAAAGGGCATAAAGGAGGTTAAGGCAGAACAAGTAAAGAAAGCATGTTATCACTGTAAATCTACTGAACATCTTTCTTATGCATGTAAATCTAACGTGAATATTCCTGTTTCACATGCCATGCCTGTACCACATACAATGAATAACATGCATCAGAATCATGCACAATGTGGTCAACCTAATTGTATGCCATGCACTTTTAACGTCATGCAAACTTTTGTAAATTTGATGAATGCAACTAGTCAAACATGTCTAAATACTGCTACTAGTTCTAATGTCAAGAAGAAGCATATGAGAGCTAAGACTGCCAGTCCTCCTAAAGTTAGGAGTGACAAGTCTTCTCCTAAGACTGACAAATCTGTCAAGTCTGAAAAAGGGAAAGACAAAGTCGAAAGCTCTAGTAATGTTAAAAAGAGTGCATCTCCTGTTATTATACCTGATAACTATCGATCTTATAGAAAAGTCGGGCCCAATCAAAGTTGGGTTCCGAAGAACGCCTAACCAATCTGTCATTGCAGGGCATTAAGCAGAAAAGAAATAAAGTCTTATGGGTGCTAGATAGTGGAGCATCAAGGCATATGACAGGAAACAAGTCCCTGCTTACAGAGTTGGTTATGAAAGCTGGCCCTTATGTTACCTTTGGAGATGACAGCAAAGGTGTGACGAAGGGATATGGCAAACTGAAGACTGGCAATGTCATCATTGAAGATATCTCTTATGTTGAGGGATTGAAGCACAATCTGTTGAGTATCAGTCAGTTCTGTGACAAAGGATATGAAATTGTCTTCAATAAGAAAGGCGTGTCAATCACTCACATTAAGGAAGGTTCATTGGCTTTAAGAGGAGTTCGTAAGGCAGATCTTTTTGTTGCAGACATGGATTCGGCAAATCAGAATGAAGTCACCTGTTTCTACAGCAAAGCTTCAGATGATGAAAGCTGGTTATGGCACAAAAAGCTATCTCACTTAAACTTCAAAACAATGAATGCTCTCGCGAGGCGAGAATTAGTGAGAGATCTACCACAGATGGAGTTTGCTCCTAAAGGACTCTGTGAAGCTTGTGAAATGGGAAAGTCAAAGCGAGCATCACATAAAAGTAAAGAAATTTCTAGTATCACTGAGCCTTTACAACTTCTTCATATGGATTTGTTTGGCCCAGTGAATGTCCTATCCTTATCTAGGAAAAGATATGCTTTGGTAATCGTGGATGACTTCTCCAAGTATACATGGGTATTGTTCGCAATGACGAAAGACGAAGTACCTTTCCTAATCATTAATCACATCACTCAAATTGAGAATGTTTCAACACTTACTGTAAAGACGATTAGAACAGACAACGGTACTGAATTTAAGAATGCAGTGCTGAATGACTTCTGTGTATCTAAGGGAATACGTCGTCAGTACTCAGCCCCGAGAACTCCACAGCAAAATGGAGTAGTTGAAAGGAAGAACAGAACTTTGGTTGAAGCAGCAAGAACATTGTTGTATGATTCAAAACTTCCTCTTTACTTTTGGGCCGAAGCAGTGAGTACAGTGTGTTACACTCAGAATAGAACCCTGATCATAAAAGATAAAGAAAAGACACCATGTGAACTAATGAATAACAGAAGACCTACAATCAAATACTTTCATGTCTTTGGAGCTAAATGCTATGTGCTTATAGATAATGAAAATCTAGGAAAATTTGCAGCAAAAGCTCGTGAAGGAATCTTTGTTGGCTATTCTACAGATGTGGTGGCAGCTTATCGGGTATTCTTAGTGAATGATCGAAAAGTGACTGAAAGCTACAACGTCAGATTCGACGATACCAAACTCCCATCAATATCTAAAGATTCTAGTGAACCAGAGTCCCTTAAATTTCAGAATCTGGACTTAGATGAACTTGAAGATGAACCTGCGTTGGTTATCATTTCAAATGTTCCAAGTGTTCGTGAAGAAACATCTGAGCATAATGAACAATCGAATCCTACAAGATCAGAAGAAACTTCTTCCGCACGATCCTGCAACAACTCAGGGGGAGTAAATAGCAGCTCAAGGACAAGCGTTCAAGGCTCAAGACGAGATGACACTAGTTCTGTAGGAGCTGGCACTAACTCAGGGGGAGTTAGTGGAAATACCACAAGTAGTCAACACAACAACTCAGAAAGTCAAGCTGAATCATCAAGACAATTTCCAAGAGAACGAGTATGGAGTAGAGACCATCCGTTTGAATTAATAATTGGTGATCCAGATGCTGGTGTGACTACTAGAAGAACTGCAAGAGCTAACATGGCTAATATTTGCTTATATTCTGGGTTCTTATCCAAGCTTGAACCTAAAAAAATAGAAGAAGCTCTTGGTGATGCTGATTGGGTAATTGCAATGCAAGAAGAGCTCAATCAGTTTGAAAGGCAGAAAGTTTGGAAGCTGGTACCCCGACCGAAGAACAAATCAGTAATTGGAACTAAGTGGGTATTTAGAAATAAACTGGATGAAGACGGACTTGTAACGCGAAACAAGGCTCGTTTGGTAGCGAAGGGTTATTCTCAAAAAGAAGGTATTGATTATGATGAGACCTACGCTCCAGTTGCAAGACTTGAGGCAGTCAGGATGTTCTTGGCCTTTGCAGCACACAAGAACTTCAAGGTTTTTCAGATGGATGTGAAAAGTGCCTTCCTGAATGGAGAGCTAGAAGAAGAAGTATATCTGGAACAGCCACCTGGCTTTGTTGATCCAGAGCTTGTAGATTTTGTGTACCTTCTCTTCAAAGCTGTCTATGGCCTCAAACAATCCCCAAGACGATGGTATGAAACCCTATCCTTGTTCTTAATTGCAAGTGGTTTTACTAGGGGAGTAATTGATAAAACATTGTTCTATAAAAATGTAAAAACTGATTTAATACTTGTTCAAGTCTATGTGGACGATATTATTTTTGGGTCATCTAATGAGCGCTTGTGCGAGAAATTTGCCAAGTTAATGCAGGATAAGTATGAGATGAGCATGATGGGAGAGCTGTCCTTCTTCCTTGGATTACAGATCAGTCAAAGAAAAGATGGAATCCTTATCTGTCAGTCCAAGTACATCAAAGATTTACTCAAGAAGTATAATCTAGAAGATGCATCAACAGCTAAGACTCCCATGGCAACAGCCACGAAGCTTGATGAAGACAAATCAGGTAAACCAGTTGACATCACAAGCTATCGAGGTATGATTGGCTCACTCCTCTATTTAACTGCAAGTAGACCCGATATTATGTTCGCAACTTGTTTGTGTGCAAGGTTCCAAGTGGATCCTAGAGAATCACATCTCATAGCCGTCAAACGAATCTTTAGGTATCTCAAGGGAACATCAAATCTAGGGATTTGGTACCCAAGAGATACAGGTTTTAATCTAATTGGCTATTCGGATTCAGACTATGCAGGTTGCAGGATTGATAGAAAAAGCACATATGGTGCATGTCAATTTCTTGGCAGAAGATTGGTGTCCTGGCAAAGCAAAAAGAAACACACAGTATCTACTTCTACTGCTGAAGCTGAGTATATTGCTGCTGGAAGCTGTGTAGCTCAAATACTGTGGATGAGGAACCAATTGAAAGATTATGGCATGGAGCACAAAAAGATTCCAATCATGTGTGACAACACAAGTGCCATTGCCATGACCAACAATCCTGTAGACCACTCAAGAACCAAGCATATAGATATCAGGTATCATTTCATTAGAGAACATGTCGAGGAGGGGACTGTGGAGCTACATTTTGTGCCCACAATGCAACAAATTGCAGATATATTCACTAAACCTCTTGATGAAGTAACATTCAATAGGTTGGTTGGTGAATTGGGAATGCTTAACACAAGTTAGTGATTTCTGCTATCTGTAAAATTTCAGTTTTTAATCATGAACATATGTTTTTAGTCTTGTCATTTGCCTATTTTATTGATACAAAGTTGAAAACATATGTAAATAATCTCTACAATTGCTCAAAATATCACTTCTGCATGCTAATTAATCATTATGGACTTAGACTTTAAAATGATTAAATAATGAGTATTTTAGGATGCATGTTATGTTATTTTACATGAATTCATTGTGTCTTATGTGTCATTATTAGTTAAATCTTTGAATTTATGCTGGTATGATTGCATGATCATAGGGGGAGTCAAATTCATATTATTCTAAATTTTTTTGATTTTTAGATGAATTTACCTGTGTTTTTCATGTAATTTTGTTTAATTTAAGAGACCTTAGAATTGTCAAGGAATGTTTTTATTATTTGCTTTGATAAAAATCCTTGAATTGATGTTTATCTTAATTTGGCAAAATTTTAATTGTTATTTTTATTGCAAAAATTGCCAAATTATTATGACTATCTTCAAAATTAAAAAATTTTGAAAATTCTTAGTCTGGGAAGAATATTCGAAATTTTTTTTCAAGTCTGGGAAATTGTTCGAGTTAATCTCTATCTCGAACATTATCTCGAATATTCGACTTGATGTTCGACTTGAGTCCCATCTCGAACATTATCTCGAATATTCGACTTGATGTTCGACTTGAGTCCCATCTCGAACATTATCTCGAATATTCGACTTGATGTTCGACTTGAGTCCCATCTCGAACATTATCTCGAATATTCGACTTGATGTTCGACTTGAGTCCCATCTCGAACATTATCTCGAATATTCGACTTGATGTTCGACTTGAGTCCCATCTCGAACATTATCTCGAATATTCGACTTGATGTTCGACTTGAGTCCCATCTCGAACATTATCTCGAATATTCGACTTGATGTTCGACTTGAGTCCCATCTCGAACATTATCTCGAATATTCGACTTGATGTTCGACTTGAGTCCCATCTCGAACATTATCTCGAATATTCGACTTGATGTTCGACTTGAGTCCCATCTCGAACATTATCTCGAATATTCGACTTGATGTTCGACTTGAGTCCCATCTCGAACATTATCTCGAATATTCGACTTGATGTTCGACTTGAGTCTCATCTCGAACATTATCTCGAATATTCGACTTGATGTTCGAGATAGTATTCCCAGGTTTGTCCTTGAAATTTTACTCATTTTCTTTGGAATTTTGTCTTAATATTCGAGATAGGATTCCCTGGTGGGTTTATTCAGCTATATTAATTGATCAAGTGATAATTTGTTCGAGTTAGTGTCATCTCGAACTTTATCTCGAATATTCGACTTGATGTTCGAGATAGCTCCTATCTCGAAACTCATCTCGAATTTCGACTTAGATGTTCGAGATAGTGTTCGACTTGATGTTCCCCTGTATGTACTTAACGTTTTTTTTCTTTTTTCACAGGGATATTCTCATCTTTGCACATATATGCCTATATATACAACATTAACCCGTCTTTCTTTTCACTTTTACCTAATTGTTTTAACCCTAAATTTTTACAGCCCCCACCCTCCCTCCCTGCGATTTCAAACAGTCATTGCTCTGTTCATTCGAGTTGTGTTAAAACTCTTACATATCTCGAACTGCTGCCCGTTTTATATTTACTATTCTCTGTTTGCCCTGTTATTGTGTATTTGGACCCGTCTGTTCATCTGTTCAGTTTGTCATATACACACATATACACACAACTATCACGGTTATTTACAAACACAGTTTAGTTTTTATATCACTGCTTTGGGGTTGCATTATTTACTGGACTGGATTTTGGTTGTTTTGATTTTGATTATAATTAATTCCGTAGTTTAGTTCAAATCGGCTGTTCATCTTCTCGATTCTCTAAAAGGAATTAATTAGATTAAATTTTTTCCTTACGTATTTACGTTACTTGTTTCTTTTCAAAATATCACATTAACTCCAGGAAAATTATTTTACAAATGGCTCACCAATTTATTCTTGCGAAAAATAATTTTTATAACATTAGTACGGAAATTGGTGATCATCTCCCGCGCTTCAAGTTTTGGATACGATTTCTTAATTTGTACTCCAAGGCTAGTGTTGCTTTTACTGCTAAACCAACACTAGTCCATGATGCTTTACAGCAATTATGGACTAGTGCGGTTACTTTTGGGAGCAAAAATACCCCCTATGGTTTCAGGTTTACCTTGGCGGGTCAGGAATATGAAGTAACGGAGGAAGTGTTCAACAGGGTTCTGGGATTTCCAGTTAAAGATGTTTATGACCCTGAACCTTCAACGGCAGATCGTCTCAAATTCTTTGAGGAGATTGGATGTTATCCTCCTTCTGGACGGATCTTAGCTGGCGCCATCCAGAAACAATACTTCCAGGTGGAATGGAATTACTTCTTCGAGGCCATCACGAGATGTTTTCGGCCGCGCGAAAAAGATTATCATCAGATTCCAATTCCCATACAGATCTTTGCAGTTTCCCTAGCCCGTGAACTGGACATTAATTATGGAAGAATCGTTCTTTCCGAAATAGTGGCTACAATGGGATCATCTGAAAACAGAAACCTTGCAACTACTAATGTTGTATGCTGGTATCCTCGTTTCTTACAAATGCTCATTAATTATTTAGTACCAACTAATGCTTTAGCTGTAAGACAGGCATTTGCATCGAGTAAAACATCTGCATCACTTGGCATGGGCACCAAGTCACTCACAACAATTGCGAACCAGGATAAACATCACACTAAAGCACTGATTATTCCTGCTAATATTCAAGTGTGGCTTCAGTATGATGCAGGTATTACTACTATGGCGGGAACCTCGCACGTATCTTCACATGCTCAGAATCCATCTGCACATGCTGACGCATTTCAAGGGATTCCTGAAGAGCCTCAAAGTGATGAAGATGATGATGGCCACTCTCACGGTCAAAGGGAAAGACAAACTACTCCTCATGCTGATCCTGATCCCTTTGCTGACCAAGGTAATGAAGGAGGTAATTTCTATGAACAAGAGCAACTCTCTGTTCACACTACTGCTACTTCTTCATCTAAATCTGATTCCATTGCCCAAGATTCTGCTAGCCCGCAGGATCTATCCCAGGGTGCGAGCTATATTTCTGACTCTGAGTCTGAAACTCTTGATTCTTCTATTTCACCCTTGCTGACGGGAGTTAAAAGGCTGGCATCTGTAGATTTAGGTGAGAGCTCGGAGAGTGACCCCGAAGTGCAGCCAGTTATTCGGAAGAAAGCCAAATTTTCACATGCTGCAACTTCTTCAGCCCAGTCCAAACCTAGAATGTCATTCACACCCACTCCACCTCACGAGAGTGGTTCTACCTTTGCACATTCTACACCTAAGAATCTTGGTGAGGATCTGGAGCCTTCTGAAGAGCCTGTTGCTTCAGACAGGCCTGAAGCTTTCATTGCTTCTGAAGTACCTTCACCGGTACATACTGATGTTGCAGAGAGGATCGGTTCTGATGTTGTACTAGAACACTCTGCAGCCTCTCAACCTGAGATTCCACCTCAGGATATGACAAAAACAGATCCCATAACTGCTACTCACTTTACTTATCCAGTTTTTGCAGGTACTGCTTTCACTTTCAGGAATATTATTGAAGACATACACGAGCGTGAGACAGGGAGTGTGTGTGAGCGTTTAGGGAGTGATGGACCTTCATTTTCAAGGCCCGAAACCGAGCGACAAACAGTAACAGAACGATTTTTAGAGCGAGGACACCCAAGCCAAACACCGTCCCTTAATCTTGAAAATCTTCACACTCGTATGACAACAATGGAAACTGAAATAAAGCAGTTTGGACAGTCAATGGGGCAGTTAGGGATCCATGTTGGTGACAACAAGCGCGCTCTAGATGACTACGCAGCACGAATGGCAAGTCAAGCAACAGCATTCGATGATTTGGCAAACAAGGTAAATGACTTGGGCCATGCTGGTGGTGTCTTGGGCAGCACTCTTTATGATAGGATGGGAGCAGTGGAAAGCATAATGCATAGAATGGCAACGGAGATAAGCAGAATGTTGTATGCAGTTAGGAGCTTTGTTCCCCCAGAGTGCTTTGACGATCAAACTACTCAGGCTCCCCCTGATACTGATGATGCTGGTGGTGCTGGTGGTGCTGGCGGTGCCAGTGGAGCTAGACCCTCGGGTTTTGGTTTTGGTGGTTCCTATGCTACTGGTGGATCTGGAGAGAAGGGTGATGGTCAGGATAACTCACCTAAGGGGGAGAGTGGAAAAGAGACGAGACAGCAGTCGCTAATTATTGAAGAATTGAAGAACAGACTGATCTTGTCAAAGAAAATGAGCCAGTAATTGATGAGGAGGCTCAAAGAAAGAGGAAGGGTAAGGCAGTGGTGGCTGAACAAGAAGAGCCATTCATTGACTTGAGTCGTCATCAGGAAAAGGCACATGCAGTACTTGATTCAGATTCTGATATGGAGGATGTTCCGTTAGCACATGCTATTAGAAGATCTTTGAAGGAACAAGGTGGAGGTGCTGGAATGTCTTCCGGACAGCCTGAAGAAATACCTGTTGATAAGGAAACTCTAGAAGCCCAACAGCTGGCCTTGGAACAAGCTCAATTCTATAAAATGAAGATGATGCAGGATGAGGCTGTTTTTCTTGAAAAGAAAGCGGAGCTTAAGGAGAAACAGTATGATCATGAGCTTGCAAGGTTAGCTGATCCTCAAGTGGATCTGGACAAGAAAAGGATAGGACAGAAATGGGATGATGCAAGGAAGATTCTATCGGGAGTTTGTACAAAAGGAACTCATAACAAAGAGGCGGAAGACTTGTTCTACAACTTGAACTTGCAGAATCCACTGATTGTTGACTACATAAATGCTTTGAAAAGGTTGATCTCAAAAGTCAGAGTTGGATATAATGCAATGGTTAAGGAATGACAGGTCATCTTGTCTTTAATCGAAGGAGTCCCGACATCTTTCTTGTATGTGGATGATCAATTCATCTCGAGAAGATCTGCGTCAGAGTTATTCTTGCTAGCAACAAAAATTCAATATTCTCAAGCTGAGGAGCTTAGCATTCTGTATAGAGATCAGTTAATGCAGCTAGCAGAGGACAAGGGACCAGAATTCTCAGCAAATCCTGATGTTGTCCGGATGGTAGTTGATGGAAAGATGAAGAGGGTTAGTTTAGAAGAAAATGATCTAATGGCTCTACCGGTAGAATCCCTAAAAGCTGTCTGTAGGCAAATGATGAGTAAGGGATTCACTTCTGACATCAAGGAGAAGTCAGTGGAGTTCATTGAGAGGGTCATATTCAAGATGAGCAATGAAATCTGGAAGTGTGACATTATTGCTCCAAACCCTCTAGACAATGTAAAGATTGAGCCGGAGCTAATTGAAAGAAAGTGGAATATTCTACAAGCTGTTAAGAATGTAGATGAAGCTCTGACTCTTCCTTCTGGATCTCTGGAACAAGGAGAAATAAGGGAGGCAGTTGGTGTTCCAGGGAGAGATAGTGTATACTGGATACACTCATATGATGATGACACAGCTGATGCTTTAGCATTCATAGACGCAGACCAAAATCAAACATTGTTGCATATGAGTAGGAAATGGTTGCTGCAGACTCAAGATGCTGCTTTTCTGGAGAGAGTTATAGAAGTATTCAAATGGGGCGAAGTGGAGAATGAGAATGTAGATGAGAAGCAGAGACTCCTGAAGTACTTATCTGAAGTAGTAGTGGAAAAGAAGAGAATGGAGCGAGATGCGGCTAGTGTCCACAATACTAACCGTGTTAAGGGCTACCCTAAAATGATCTACTGTCAGTTTAAGGCTGATAAGTCTCATTGGAAGTCACAGCTCATAATGAAAAATTTTGAGGACATTCCAAAGATCAGAACTACTCAGGAGGTGGACAAACTCAGAAGGCTTTTCAGGCATCCTTATCCAGAGCCCAGGAATCCTTTAGAAATGGAAGCGGTAAGTCTGTTGAATGCAAGGTGGAAGCAGCTTCATGATCCAGTTTACAAGAAAGAACAACAACAGAAGGAAAGGCGCAAAAGGTTGAAGGAAGAGAAGCGCCAAGCTGAAGAAGTTAGGAAGAAGAGACGGAATTAGAATTAACGGTCAGAGTGGTGTGAACTTGAAGTTGGAAAAACTTCATATCTTTTTGGTTGCTTTAACTCACTTGAGGAAAATTCACCTGATCACGGTATGCGAGATAGGCTAACGTACCATACTGTAACCGTGAATCAGAGTGGATCCAATAAGGTGATATAAGTTTGACTGAAAGGTTTGAAATAATCCAGGTGATAGGAATCACTCAAATGATCTTTAATTCGAAGTTCGAATTTTCTGTCTAGCTTAAGTCTTATTTATTCTAGCTCTTTGAATTGTTTTCAAGTTTATTTCAGTTGTAATTCAAACAAGATAGTAATGTTATTTATCTTTTTCTCGTCTCATTGTTTAGTTGAGTTATCCCTTTGTTAATTTGAATGTCATTGTTAGACTATCAAATAGGGGGAGATTGAAAGGCAGAGTGTCTAAACTTGTAACACTATAACTTATGTAACTCAACTAAAATAAAAGATACTTAACCAGAAGACAATCAAAAACTTGAAGCCACAAAGAAATCAATGCTAAATGAAGACAGTGTAATTGATACAATTCAACATGTTAACTATGATCAAATAAAGAAGAAATCATTGAAAGAAGTTCAAGTCAGAGTTGTTCATGCCTCAGTGATTTGTAACCTAAAGATTCAAGATCATAGCAATCAGTATCAATAAGACTAATTGATTTCAAGTGAACAAGAAGGAAAGCAATATTTGGAAAGCCACATTACTAATCGAATATGGTAATCTATTCAAGAAGCAGAAACACTATCAAGACTAGTCACTTATGAATCAGACCATTGCATCAAGTGTCAGGACATTGATAGCATGTTTATGTCAGTAATAGAGATCCAGGTTCAAGAGCTTGTTGAAGAATATGGAAGACATAAAGAAATCACAAGTTCAAGATGTTGCATTGAAGTTTCAAGTTGAAGCCCAGAATTTCTCTAAGTGCAAAATGTTCTAGATAGCCAAGTAGAACATTCCTATGTAGAAATTCTACTTAGATGTTCGAGATAGCCAAGTAGAACATTCCTATGTAGAAATTCTACTTAGATGTTCGAGATAGCCAAGTAGAACATTCCTATGTAGAAATTCTACTTAGATATTCGAGATGGCCAAGTAGAAATTCTCAAGTAGATATTCTACATGGAGGGCAGTTTCAACATGACACATGGCATCATCTAATTGGCAGATTTCCAAGCTTTCAAGATAAGATAAGATTTATGTGGACAACATTGGGCCACGTACATCTTAGTCTTTGAAGTCTACAGGACATAGATTACAAGTAGTATAAATAGAAGTACTTGTGTTTTATTTAAGAGGAGAGCAATATTTTCGAGAAAAACACTTGTAAAAGAGAGAGAGTATATTCACCAAGCTTAGTATCATTTACTACCCTCTTTACTTCTGATGTACTTTGTAATGAATGTTGTAGCAACCTTTTCAAGATATATATAAAACATATATTCCTTGAATCAGTATGTTCATTTATTACATTGCATTTATTGCTTCTTAAATTTGTAAAGTTGTATTCACCCCCTCTACAACACATTTGGACCTAACACAAATGTATCTTAATAAATCGTACACACACACACGTTCTAACAACTAATTAAATTGTTTCTAAAAAAAAATCGAATATATCAACCATAGGAGCATGATTTTCTATTGGACAAAATCTACTCAATTATTATAGTCTTAATGAAGGAAAAATTTGGCATGATTTATTATATTAATATGAGATTATTTAGAGATTCCATTACATAATTTGTTCATATTAAAAAAATTTCTCATATAAATACATTTATGTGTTATTATATTTAGAGAAAATTATATAGAATTATAAAAATATAATTTCTATTTTATACTCAAATATACTTTTATTTCAAATAATTTTCTTTAGAAAATTTATTCTCATTATATATTAACATATTTCAATTATTTCTATAAATGTTGTATAATTTTGTATGGATGAATTGATTTATTAAAAAAAAAGTAAATCTTACTTAAGTTTATGGATTTTACATCAATTTTTATTATCTGCACGTCGAATTAAAATTAATTATAATCTTTTAATATTCATTAATTATTAAAAACATGTAAACTTTTTTTTTTTAAATAAAAAATTCAATGTCAACCCAATTGTTAACCATAAATTAAAGTTTTGATTGATTTTTTCGAGCATTAGTTGACGTATTTTTTAAAATAACAAATATACTATATATAAACTTTTACGTTATAATGGTACGAATCATAATTGAACACCCTTAATCTTATATGCATGGATTTTATTAAGAAATTTGTAATAGCTTATAAAAGAGTGATAATTTAAATATTCAAACTATTTGTTATATTTATCTAAAGAAGTTGGAATGGAATTTTAAGGTAGTAAGATGATATTATTAGTTATTGTCTCACCTTTTTATTTTTTTACAAAACAATTTTACAATAAGATATGAGAACAATAATCATCTCTAAATTTTAGAAATTAATCAAAATATGCAAAATAATGAACAATTATATTATTAAATATAATTTATAAGAAAATGCATGTAGTATAATATTATACTTGGTATTTAAAATCTTGAACATGACTTTAAAATGTAAAAAGTAAATTAATATAAATAAAACATGAATAATAATAATAATTAAAAATAACAAAAAATAGTTGATCTAATGACATACTTTCCTTTCTTTATTAGAGGTTTGAAAATTGATTTTTTTTTAAAGAAGTGTTTAATTAAAAAAATAATAAATTTATTCTCTTAGTTATAAGTATTCAATAGTAAATTAATTGGCGCTCAGTAGGCCTGAACAAAAAATAACCAAACCGATCAAACCGAACCGGACCGGACCGAATTGACCAAACTGTTTTTTTACGGTTTTTTAAACGGTTTGGTTTGATTTAAATGCAAACCATTATTTTTCGATCCGGTCTGATTTTCATTTCTAAACCGACCATTAAAATCGAACCGGACCGCTACAAATATATATTATTATATTTATATATATATAATATAAATTTGTTTTGCATTTACCTATATTTGTCTTAAATATATATATATATAATATAATATAATTTTGTTTTACATAATATTTCTTCTAAAATTAAGATTTGCTAGTCTACTCTTGCAATGCATTTCTTTTTGTTTTGCATAATACTAATATGTGCCCAAATGGCCATTTGGGCACATATTGGTATTTTCGTAATATAGTAAACTAGTAATGTGTGTACTAAAATTGACGTACTTTTTGATAATATTGTGCCACTGGATATGATTCAAGAAGAGTTTTTTATGCCTAAAATTATCATATTAAATAGTTTGGTTTAAAATCGTAACCGACCGAATCAGACCGTTTAATTGCGGTGTGGTCCAATATCCAAATGGTCTGATCCATTTAGCAGTTAAAAACCGACCGAACCGGCCGCAACCCTAGCGCTCACGACATCTTTGCTTTCATACGAGTTATTGCTTATTATTTCTCATCTTTTCAATTAAAAAAGAAATTAGAACTATTTAATAATAAAATTAAGATATTAAAAATTAGAACAACACTTAGTATCTTTTATTTTTTAACAAAGTAAAGAACATTGATCATTGGCTGGACTTGTTACTTAAAAGAGATAAATTGGCTATATTTTGTATGGAAAAGGCAAACGAGGAATCAATTATTCCATGACCACGTAGACAAAACGTGTAAAAACTAGAAAAAGTAAAAAATAATGACTTTCTATTAATATTAATAATACAGACTTTCAGTTATAACTTACAACATTTATTTAATTTATCTACAACTATAAATAAACAAGTGCAGTTAAATATTTTATTTTAGGTGGTAAAATATATTTTTGCCGACCTCAACCAATTTCAGTACTATATATATTTTTTATTTGTGTCATATAAAATACAAAAATAAAAATAAAAAATAAAATAAAAAGGAGGGAGGGCAAACTCAAAAGCTGTGTGTATATATACATGTTTGAGGTTGGGGTTTATAGGTGTGAGAGTTTTAATATAAAGCCGAAGCCGCCACTCCTGTTCATTCTTCAATCTCATATCAATTTCATAGCCTCCCTTTCTATTTTTCATCCCATTTATCAACACTTGCATTGCATTTCTTTACACCATCTATTATATCCATACACCTTATAGTTATAAAGATACATTTAAAGATATATACCCACATAAAGTTGAGTTCTTGAAAGGTAAAAATCCAATCTTTTTATTTTGATGTTCTTATTGTTGGGTTTTGAAAAAGATTCAATCTTTTCAGGTTTTGAAGCTTTTTTTGATATGGGTTTGTGTTGTTTTATGAGCAGGGACTTGGGTTTATAATCTTTATCACTAAAAGGGTTTCTTGTTTTGAGAAGAATTTGAAGCAGAAAATAAAGAAGAATGAAATACGTTTTGGTGACGGGTGGAGTTGTGAGTGGTTTGGGAAAAGGAGTCACTGCTAGCAGTATTGGCTTAATTCTCAAGGCTTGTGGTCTTCGTGTGACTTCTATTAAAATTGGTCTCTTTTTCATTCCGTGTCTCTGGTTCTATATGTTATTACATTCTTATATGTATACATATGTGTATGTGTATATATATTTGGTACTTATTTATTTATATGTTTGTTCCAATCAATTAACAAGCAATAGGAGTAGCTTAAAGAGACATCTGTTATAAAGAGACATCTGTTAGCTTTCTTAGTGGTTAGAAGTTTAAAAGAAGAAAAAAATGAAGAAAGGTGTTACCTTTCTATATTTTTAGTGGTTGAAAGTTTCTTGTTGAAATTTGTACTGTTCATGTCTCTCCTGCTGATGTAACTCCGCAACGGTTTGTATAAGAGTGATTTCAAAGGAACACTTAGGTAATACCAGCTCCATTATTATTGTTTTCTTGAATTTAGATCGAATAGGTTGATTGAACCATTTAATTTTATTTGATTTGAAATTTAGTTGTGGATAACTTAGGTAGATGGATTTTTCAAAGTGAGTTCTTGTAGATAATGGATAACTACCTTATCCTTTAGTAATTTTTTTACTATTTTTTATATTTTTTTGTTGCTTATGGCCACAGCTCCTGATTTGGATTATTCTTTTTTGCCTCGTTGATGTTGTATATGTTTTCTGCTGGTTACCAACCATTATTTTTGTTTCTTCTCCTTTTATCTTTTCCTTTTTTTTCTTGTCCCTTTTAAGAGACATGGGGAATTTCTGATGTGATTTATATTGAATGACATATTTTAAAAAACATTTAGCATATTTGCCTGCTAGAACATATTAAAGAGCTTTTCCCCTCTTTCACCTTTCCTCTGTTTGACTATTACTGTCCTTTCTTTTTGCTTGTATATATATTTTTATACTTATGTAATACTTATATGATATTCTCCTCTACATGCAGATCCGTACTTAAATACTGATGCCGGAACGATGTCCCCTTTCGAGCATGGAGAAGTATTTGTTTTGGATGATGGTGGAGAGGTAAAGAAAACATGTCTGTTCACTTAACCATGCAGTTTTTAGTTTCTCATAAATATTCACTTTGGCACAAAGCTTACAAAGATGAGTTTCTTTCTGTTGGGCTGGACTATTGTGCACTTTTTGTTTATCATATATAGCGAAAGAAGCAATTCTATTTTCACATTTGGACAAGACAGTTTGGTCAACAAACAAGACAAGATTTGCTTTTCCTTTAGTATTAAGAAAAAAATATTACAGTTACTTATATCTGATTGTAGAATTTCTTTTGACATCTTCTTGGGTGTTATATGTCATTATCATGTAAGCCTTGAAATATTCATAAGAGGAAAGGTGTCATAGTTAGGATTGTTTATATCCAGTTAGTTTCTGAAGTTGGTGAAAACGGGTGAAGTTTACCAGTCATATGGATATTTCAACTTTTCCCTCTGTGTTCTTTGTCTTGCATCAAGAAAGTTTCTTTAATATGTGTACTTGGTAAAAGTGGGCATTGCATTTTTCTATTAATATTATGTCAATAAGGAGCTATCTTTTTTATTTTTGAAGGTGGACTTAGACCTTGGGAACTATGAGCGGTTTCTAGATGTCAAGTTGACGCGTGATAATAATATAACTACTGGAAAGATTTATCAGGTTTGTATCATATTGAAGAGTTAGTTATGCTTGTCTTATCATGTGCAATGCCAGGTTCTATCAGTTCACAGATTTGACTGATGAAGCTTTGTTGTTTTTAACAGTCTGTAATCGACAAGGAGAGAAGGGGTGATTACCTGGGAAAAACTGTACAGGTTTGCACTGTTTTGAACAGCCTTCAGTTGTATCTTAATATACATCCGACTCCATTTCTAATAAATATAATTCATCAATCAGGTAGTCCCTCATATCACAGATGCCATTCAGGATTGGATTGAACGTGTATCAGCCATACCAGTTGATGGAGAAGAAGGTCCAGCTGATGTGTGTGTAATTGAGCTCGGTGGCACAATTGGTTTGTCAGCCCTACATTTTTTAAGTGTTTTAGTATTTGTTCTCTTCTGCTATACTTGTCTTTAACCTTACATTCATCAATGCAGGGGATATTGAATCAATGCCATTTATTGAGGCGCTAGGACAGTTTTCGTACCGTGTTGGTAATTTACGCATATGTGACTAATTATATGTTCAATTAATTTTTGAAAAGAAGGAATGTTTTCTAATTATGCAACTACTCTAACTCAACTTCAGGAACCGGAAACTTTTGCTTGATACATGTTAGCCTTGTGCCTGTTTTGAATGTTGTTGGTGAACAGGTAACTATATTGACCTTATTGCTTGTTAGGAATGTTATGCTATTATTGCTTTAGCTTCACTATTTGTTTGCATATGCAGAAAACTAAGCCGACACAGCATAGTGTGAGGGGACTTAGAAGCTTAGGATTGACGCCCCATATTCTAGCTTGTAGGAGCACAACGGTCTCTTTCATCTTTCTTGATATTTCATCCACTTGTGTGTATGTATAACTTTCGTTCTTGCTTGTATCCAAGATAACATCTATATATTTTCATGTAATTTCCAGGAACTTGGAGAAAATGTGATAGAGAAACTCTCCAGATTTTGCCATGTTCCTGTAAGTGATTGGGTATATTATATACACTACATTCATATAAATATAGCAGATGTTAATGGGTATATTATCTACAGTACATTCATATAAACAGTTCCTTTCTCAATTTTGCAGGCACAAAACATCATTACACTTTATGATGTTTCCAACATATGGCGTGTTCCTTTGCTGTTAAAAGTAATTGGTTCTGTTAGATGAATTATAGAATCTCGTATTCAGCCATCATTTTGTAGTTTAAGATTGCTGAATCTGTTTTTTCTTTTTAATTAGGAGCAGAAGGCCCATGAAGCTATCTTGAAAGTACTTAACCTTACAGGGTATGCCCACTCTTCTTTGCTTTGTCACAAATTGCAATCGTTCTTTTCCTATTATCAGGTCATTTGCCCCCAAAGGTTTGATCCTTTTCATGAAGGCATTTTTCTCCTTGCCCTTTTAAGACGACCTTTCGGCTTTATTTTTTCGCACTTCTGTTTACATTGAAATTCTCTCGAGGCCTCTGACACAAAGTTCACTATATAGTGTTGCTCGGAAACCTGTGTTGGGAGAGTGGACATCTAGAGCTCAACTTTGTGACATGTTACATCATCCGGTATGCTCTAGACCATTCAAATTAAAAACCACATTCATGATATCAGTAAACCGTTTATTAGAACACATAAGTTATGAAAACTATGATTATCCTTTGTGTTATACGGTACTAAAACTTGCTAGATATTAATCATCTACACGAGTTTCATTTAATTTTAATCTGTATTTGGAAATTACTTCTCTAGGATAAATAAGTACATGAAAGGTTATTAACTTCTTAAGTTTTATCTATTTTGTAAGAAACTAAACTTTCACATAATTTGACATAACAAACAAAAGAGCTAGTCTTTTTGCGTAGTAAGGTGATGAGCTGTTTATGCATTGCCAATCATACTTAAAAAATAGTTTGGGGGTATCCATTCAATATGAAATACAAGTGATCATCTAATTTAGATGGAGAAGTGTCGATTCTACGACTATTTCTTTTCCATTTTTTTATTTATGTACTTGTGTATTTATTTTTCAGGTTAGAATAGCCATGGTTGGCAAGTACACAGGCCTTTCAGATTCTTATCTCTCTGTGCTGAAGGTAAACAGGGTTTTGTGGCAGTTCTCTACTTTAAACATGCATTTTACTGTATATTAACAAAGTTTTATGATGTATACTGTAGAGGCATCCACAGAAATCTTATTTATAGATATTGACAATTGACAGAAGTTACTATTCTGTCTATAGAAGTGATTTTTAGTGAAGTAAACTAAACAATACAACTAATATAAATTAGAAGTCTGCTAACTTATGTAAGGTATTTCTATGTTTCAGGCGTTGTTGCATGCTTCTGTTGCTTGCCACAGGAAGTTGATCGTTGAGTGGGTCCCTGCTAGTGATCTTGAAGAAACAACTGCACAAGAGGTTATTGTCAGGCTTTCCTTCTAATTAAATATTTATCTGGCTTGTATCAGAATGTGACAAATATATTCTCCTTACCAGAATCCTGACGCTTACAAAGATGCTTGGAATTTCTTGAAGGTTGGTATAACCTGGTCGCATTACATTGTAATAATAATAATTAATGCCTTTAATGTTTATCATCAACATCCTGACAAGCCTTTTACAATAGGGCGCGGATGGTGTACTAGTACCAGGAGGGTTTGGTGACAGAGGCGTCGAAGGAAAAATCCTTGCTGCAAAGTATGCCCGAGAAAAGAATATACCTTTTCTCGGAATTTGTCTAGGAATGCAAATTGCTGTTATTGAGTTTGCTCGTTCTGTTCTTGGACTAGAAGATGCAAACAGCACTGAGTTTGAACCAAAAACTCAGAATCCCTGTGTTATATTTATGCCAGAGGTTCATCTCAATACTGTCTAGTATTGTTGAGGTATTTCTTCTTTATGTAACTTTAACCTCTGTCCCCTCTGAACCCTTATTATTAATAGGGTTCGAAGACTCATATGGGAGGTACTATGCGTCTTGGATCAAGGAGAACATATTTTCAGATAAAAGACTGCAAATCTGCGAAATTGTAAGCAAGATTCAAGTTATACAAAGTTCCCACATTTAAGTGCCTGCTAATTGATACATTTATACAACGCCAATATGGTGTACTTATACTATAGAGGCAGTTACACATAGAATATTAAGAACATTATTATAGCTTAATATGCATGTTACTTCACATGTTAGACTCTTAAATGCCTAGATGGATACCAAATTACTCTACCAATAGGTGAATAGATTAGACATATATACTATTACATGCGTTAAGTTTGTTTTTTCCTTTTAGATTTCCAAAATTGTTTCCCTTGTGTATTTGTATTTTGTTTGATATTACTGGACTGTTCTTCCTTAGAGATTAAACTACATTGTATAATCATCACTTCAGCAGGAGAAAGTATACGTGTGTTTATTTGCAAAGGTAGTCATAATAGACTATAAATATTTCGAGTATTAGGATAAATTGTTTACAACTAGTTCATGCGACTAATAATGTGGAACTGTTACAGTTATATATTTTTAATTAGTACACATATTCCTCTTACCTAAAACGTTGAGCTATGGCAATTAGATTGGCCTCCTTTTATCTAGATCTGCTCCCTAATTGATACCTTTGATGTGTTTCATTAGATTCTTTTTGGCAAGCTCCAACTGAGCTTACTTTTGATATTTTATTGCTTTAGATATGGAAATAAAAGCTTCATAGATGAGAGACATCGGCATAGATATGAGGTTTGTCGCACTAATCAAGTTTTGATCCTTTTTTAATGTTGTAGTGGCTTATCGCATTTTGTGCCTAAATTTGATCCTTTTTTAATTTTGTAGTGGCTTATCACATTTTGTGCATAAAGTTTTGATCCTTTTTAAATTTTGTAGTGGCTTATCACATTTTGTGCAAAGATATGGTACATGTTAATGGTATTAAACATTGACTAAAAAACTGGGCTTTACTCTATGTAGGTAAACCCGGATATGGTACCGCAACTTGAAAAGGCAGGCCTCTCATTTGCTGGAAAAGACGAAACTGGCCAGCGCATGGAGGTAGGTGTTTCTCCCTTTGGAGTAGTTCATTTTTGTGTCTCCCTGGTCTAGGGGATTATTGACATTGAATATGTAAACGCCCTTGTATTATAGGAAAAGGTTATTTGTGTTTTATATTTGGTAGGCAGAGATTCTGCAACAGGGGTAGTGGCTTGACAATTGTTTTCTTGTGTTGGCTTTCAGATTGTTGAGTTGCCTAGTCATCAATACTATGTGGGTGTTCAATTCCATCCCGAGTTCAAATCAAGGCCAGGGAAACCTTCTGCTCTTTTCTTAGGTATTCGTCTTGCCTGTTTTCCCGTGCCATGAATCTTCATGTTGATTTGCTAGATTAGGAACTGACATTTTGGTGTGGCTGTAATTTGCACCTAACATACAGAGATCATGTTTTTATACATACTCGTGGTTTGCCTAAGAGTACTTAAGTTCATAAACTAGTCCAACGAAGTTAGTTGCATTTTATTTATTGATGCATATTAGCATAATTTGTGGGTGTCTTTCTTTAATTAAATATTTGAGGACAGTATTAGCAGATCTGGATCGTTGGGTTGACCCATTGCTCCAACTACATCCGGGAGCTTTACTCGAGTTTTACCACCCCATATATAGGCTGAAGATTTACATTTTCAAGTAAAAACATAAATATGAATTTTAAAATTAAAGGGTACAACATCAAAACTATCAGTATACTTGCCACTTGGTACAGTTTATCATTAGGTTATAGTAATTGTCAACAGATACACATAAAATAATCTAAATCTGAAGTTCTTTTTTCCTTTATTCATTTGTGCCACTTGTATGATTTTTTGCTCAGGCTCGACTGAACCTTATTGTTGTGCCCTTGTAAAAGCGATATCTATACATTAGCTCAAGCTCAAGCGAACCTTATTGTTGTGTTCTGCCCTCCCTAAAGTAGAACACCCCAAATTTACTAGCAAGTTCTTTTTTGATAAGTCATCCTTGCTTTATACAGGGCTTATAGCAGCATCATGTGGGCAGTTGGATCCTCTCTTGAACAAGGGTGTGACAAATATGAGCAACGGTACACCTGCAACAGCACCACATCAAAATGGATATTCAGTAAAGCATGCAAACGGAAACGGATCATTAGATGGTGTCATCTACAGCAATGGGAATGGCTTACATGCATAATAATGAGGGTGGTATGGCGCAGTTTGTTTTAGGATCTTGTTTTCCCTCCCTCTCAGTAATGGGTGTGGTTTATCAATTTTGCTGCGTACTTTTTCAAATTGTGTGTATAGATAGCCATGCTAGTGTGTAGATTTTATGAGCTTCTAGAATGGACTCATGCATAGATAGCAGCTGGATTCCGATCTTTTAAAACGGAACAGCATGTTGTAGTCACAACAAATCGCAAGAGAAAATGGGTTCCGGTCTAGATGACTAAAGTGGTCCGTTGATCTGGGGGTTAGTCCTATTTGCTTGTACTCTAAGAGCTTTTTAATGCACCTTTCCTGTTTTAGTTTGTCATGCTAGCAGATTGTACATTATTTAAACAATATAGCAAGACTCTGGATAAACTAATTTTCATAAACTTTGTATCGCAGTCCTAATTACGATTACATGGCCATGGTATCAGGGTTCTGATAATGGTGCAGCTTAGGTTCCGTTTGTAAGTTTGAACAAACATAGACATATTACGTGCGCAATAACTTATGAATTAAAACAGCCTATAACATATTACGTGCGCAATAACTTATGAATTAAAACAGCCTATAAGAGCATTTACAACAGGGGTTGTCAAGTTTATGTGTCATGGCACCCTTAGTTACCTACTTATTGGAGTTGAGAGGTTGCCTACTAAGGTTGTCAAAAGTTGGTAATCCCTTGACAACTTTTTAAACTATTAAAAAGTCATACAAAACATCTAAAGTGTATATTTTATTCACTTTTATATTCAATTAAATATAAAATGAAAATAGAAGAACCATATGACCAATCTTTAAAGTTGCTCAACTATTTAAATAAAATTTTAATAAATGTTGTCAAGAGTGACATGAATGTGAGAGAAAATTAAAAAAATAATATATTTGATGATTTGTCATGTTTTGACAACTTTCTTAGCAATCTTTATTGGAAATGCTTTAATTTGAATTTTAGAAAATCGGAACAAGGTAATTAACTGTTACAAGGTAATATAAATATATAATATATATAATTCGGTTGGTTTGGTTTGAATTGAAATTTTTTTACTCAAAATTGAACCGAAATGATTGTATTTCAAAAAATGGGCTTAAATATTACAATTTTGAACTAAACTGTCCTAAATATCACAACAAAAGGCCCTTCTCATCACAATATAACTGTAGAAGCTGTGTTAATAGAGCTGCTGACAGCTGCCTTCAGGAAATATCCGATTAGTCTTTTCTCTCAAATTAGTCATGATAAAAACTAATCTATGTATGTATGTATCAACAAGTATTATATGTATGCATGTATGTTTTCAATCAAAACATACTTTTAGAATGTGCTGCAGAAACATGATAAATCGGACAATATACGTATATTAAGCTTGTGTTTATACATACACGCAAGTGTTTTCTGCGTTTTTGTTTTTTTAAAGGTGCAGGAGTTTGAAAAATAAAGGTTGAGACGTGGGTTGAAACTACTTTTTCTGAAAACGTAGCTTCAAGTGGCGTTTAGCTGAACAGTGAAGGCTATATTTTGGAGTATGTGATATTTTCACATTTAATGTATAAATTATGATAAAAGGGTCAAAATTCCCGAATTTAAAAAAAATCAAACCGAACCGAAATTAAAACCCTAATCAAATTGACATGATTTATTTATTGACTTCATTATATAATTAATTTCACACTTCTAGATGATATCATGAGTTTTATGTTTCTTCAACTTTTGGACAATGTGATATGTATGGCTGAGCAAAACCGAACCGGAATCGAATAGTAGGTTCGGTTCGGTTCTAATTTTTTTTTGAAATTTCGGTTTATTCGAATAGACCGAATTAAATTTCAGTTCGGTCCGGTCCTTAATAAAAAAATTTGGTTCAGACCGAATAGACCGAATTATATATTATTTATTTTTATTATATATATAATATATTTTTATTAATATATATTTATATAATATATGTTCAATAAATGTAATTTTGCATTAATTATTATATTATTGACATATTATTTGGCTTAACTATGAATCTACTTAGTTTTATTTATATATTTGTATTCATGTTTTCTAAAAAATTTACCTTATTTAATTTTCAATTTTTTAAAGAAAAATATGGACCGAAATAATTCATTTCGGCCCAGTCCATAATAAAAATTCAGTAATATTAGTATGTTTCACATAAAATTTTTTTAAAGAAAAATATTAGTATGTTTCACATAACTTAGATAAATTTTTTTTGATCTTCATAATTTCTATTCCATTTTGAACTTCAATTTGGAGGTATGAACAACATAATGAACTTTTTTCAAAACCCTTTATTTACAAACTTATCGAAGAAAAAAGAGTAAAACTGGGGAACTATTTTTTTTTCCAAAAATTTTAAAAAAAATTCCAAATCCCACATGTCTCGATCTAATTAATTGTGATAATAATTAGTGAGATGAATCTCTCTACATTCAAATCAATCGCATCAATTAAAACAACCCATCTTACCATATGCATCATGCTACATCATTTTGATTTTTTTTAAAAAAAATTTGTTTAATTTTCTAGCATTACTCAAGAAAAAAACTAGCAAATACAAAACAAATATAAATTCCAGTACGAACTACGAACTACGAACTTGTTATTTAACGATTCTCTAGTACCGTATCCAACACTATAGAAAAAATAAAATAACAAATGAAGCTATAAAGATGGCACTCAAACCATGTTGGTGATGTAGGACTGCAACATTCGAAGGGCTGAAATAAGATTTGGTCACTAAAGATTCCCCATAAAATAAAAATCTTTCTTTGGAGGTTTTGTCGGAATAATGTGCCTGTTCGACGAAATCTGCTCAGGGGTAAAGGAATTATGGTTCCGATCAGCTGTGTTATGTGTGTTGGAGATATAGAACATCTCTTTCATTTGTTCTTTGATTGCAGGTTCGCACAACAATGCTGGCAACAAGCTGGGATAATGTTTGACATGAGCGAAGTTGAAAATGCATCTGAATGACTGCTAGATAGATTAAGCATTGAACCAGAGGAAACGCTGATAAAAATTACTACAGTGTTATGGGGAGTATGGTTTAACAGAAACAAGAGTATTTTTGAAAGTAAAAAGATGCTTCCAGCTAGGGATGAGCAAAACCGAACCGAAAAAAATGAAACCGATTCAAAACCGAACCGAATAAAAATCGAACCGATATTTTGGTTTTGGTTCGTTTTTTAAATTTTTACGAACCGAATAGAAACCGAACCGAACCGAACCACATTAATATTTATAATACATATTATTATATATATCTAATAATAATAATAATATAATATCATTATATTTGAATTTAAATATTTTTAACTATAGTAGAACCTCGATAAATGAATACGTTTGAGACCATAAATATATATTCATTTAACGAGATTATTTATTTATAGATAAATTAATATAATATTTATTTATCAATAAATGAATATTAATTCATTTAGATAATATTTTTAGGACTTTTTTCTTAATTATATTATTATATATATATTATGTTTAAATGTACCTAGAATTCACCACAGTTATAACTTTTATGTAAATTTTAATTGTATTCATTTTTTTAAAATTCTAGATTAGTTGACTGTACATGCGTGCATGTAATAGATAAAGTACGCAGTACCATGTATTACACAAAATTAAGGATAAGATGCATTTTGGTGGAGGGAAGAAACAAAACATTTTAGAGACATTTTTCGAAAAGATATGACTTATTAATATGTTTAGAAATTATTATTGGATAAAATTTACTCATATATTATATAAATAAAAATATATTATTTGAAATAGAGTTATTATTCATTTATATTTACATAGGGCCTATAAAAACTACATTTTTATTTATTCATTTATGCATTTAGCGAGTTTATTCATTAAGTCCATTTGCCCAAATTGGGACTGCAGGAATTTATTCAATTGTCGAAGTTATTCATTTATCGAGGTTCTACTGTAATTATACAATGTAAATACTAAACATATAATATTACAGCACATCAATACATAATATAATTGATAAGCTGCTAATCTAATTATTTTTTCAAATTTCAATTTATGTAAGACGACGAGTATAATAAAATAGTAATGGTTTTAAAACCGAAACCGAACCAATTGAAAACCGAACCGCACTTTTTAAAACCGAACCGAACCGATTATTTTTGGTTCGGTTTTGGTTTATATTTTTTAAAACCGCACATAAGTGGTTACGGTGCGGTTTGAGGCTCAAACCGCACCAAACCGCACCATGCTCATGCCTACCTCCAGCAATCACGATGACATGGAGCATGAATCAAATTACTGAGTGGAGAGATGTAAACACAGGCAGACAGACATCAGTATCTCATAGTGCAAATCCACAGCAACATCACTACAGATGGAAGCCACCAGCTCTGGGAACATTCAAAGTAAATGTCGACGCATCTGTAAAGGCAGGTGAGAATTCGTTTGGAATAGGAATGTTGATAGAAGCTGAAATGGTAAGTATTTTCGAAGCTCTTTCATGGCTGTATGATTTCCCAGGTGTTGAGATAGCAATAGAAAGTGACTCCATGCTTAGTGTTAATGCAGTTAATGACGAGCAAATCAATCTCCTGGCGAGCTTTAGTGCAGCAGTGCAAAAACATGATATGTAGCAGGGGTGGGGTATCAGTTAATTATGTTAGAAAGCGGGCAAACAAGGTAGGACATAAATTGGCTAAAATTCCTTGTGAGCTTAATAGCTTCATTATTTTTTCGTCTCCTCCATCGTTTTTGTTGGAGACAATATTGTCGGATGTTATGATGAATTAATGAGAATCCACGTTTATTAAAAAAAATGAAGCTATAAAAACAGAAATCACTTTATTTTATTTTTTTAATTAATGATTTGCAAGTATTTTAAAAAAAGAAACAAAACAAGCCCCCGTGAAAGAGCATCTTTAAGCCGATCGGATCCAATATTCCAAGCCCAGAATAGCGTGGGCCATGTAATTTATCTATTCCTAATTTTTTATTTTATTTTGAAATGAATAATTTATCATCGTAACAAATGGTGCCTGTATAACAGCAAAAGATCCATCCGCATATAGATACAAAATACACACACACACGCAGAGAAACGAAAATGGGCGAAGAAGAGCAACAAACGAAGCAGCAGCAGCAGCGATGGTGCGTAGTAACAGGCGGGAGAGGCTTCGCGGCTCGGCATCTGGTAGAAATGTTGATCCGTTTCGACATGTACTCAGTTCGTATTGCTGATTTAGGTCCTTGTATTACTCTCGATCCTTCCGAACTTGACGGAACCCTAGCTCAAGCTTTGCAATCAGGCCGTGCTTCTTATGTCTCCGCTGATCTTCGCCATAAATCGCAAGTCTTCAAAGGTCCTGTTTTCAATCTATTATCCATATTATTTCTCCGGTTTAATTGTATTTGTTGGATCGTGTTTTATCAATGTCTCTAAAATTAAGTAATTTAGTAGGAATTTATTGTTTCTATTGCTTTGTTTTGTTATTACTTAGAATTCACAAGTTTAGTTAAATGTGTCGTGTTATGATTGGCGGATAGTGTAATGTAGTAGGACATTGGAGAAGGATTTTTAATATTTTTTCTGCAGAAACATTGCTTTATGTTATTACTTAGCTGTGACTATGTATAGGCTCATACTTTCGATCTATGTGCTCGTTATTAGGAGGTCCTCTGTTGTCACCAATTAGTTTATCTATTGCTGACTTTTGGGGCATATTTTTTCATCTTTACGTATAATATAGGTTCAGTTATACATAACACATATGTGTACACAGAGAATGATAATTATGTACTATCACATGGTACAATGGCTAGCCACAACCGAGAAAAATGCATAGGCTGCCACGAGGCGATGAGCGATAGATGATAGAGAAAGTTAAAAAAATAATAATATTTGTAATGAATTTGCAATGCTTGGCTCCCCAAGAATGCTTTTTATTGGAGTTGCTATAAAGGACTTCAAGCTTGGCCTGAGTTCACTTTTATCTGAATAATTTATCATGATCTTAGAATTCATTCTTTTTCCGATGTAGTTTGTTCTCACAAGATTTGTCTATGTTTACAGCTTGTGAAGGCGCGGAGGTTGTGTTCCATATGGCTGCTCCGGATTCGTCCATCAATAACCACCAACTCCATCAATCAGTTAACGTACAAGGTCAAACATCAACTTTGTACTCAGTACTGTGTTTTAAGCAATGACTCTTTCATGTTCCTTTATATTATGCTTTCTTTCTCTTTTGACTTTTTTTTATGAAGTTTAGATTTCCCCATTAAATTGAACTTATCACTTATAGGCACTGTGAACATAATTGAAGCTTGTGTTGAGCTAAAAGTAAAGAGACTTATTTACACAAGCTCTGCCAGTGTTGTCTTTGATGGAGTAACTGATACTTTTAATGGGGACGAATCACTTCCGTATCCAACTAAGGTACTGACTACACCAAATTTTCTTTTGAGTAGAGGATATTAAGATTATATACATCTGTTATGTTGTGACTTGTTAGTAGTGATTGTTACCAGTTGCAAACTGATATATCATGTTCCTATTTTCTTTTGTTACACGATTCTACAAAATTGCTGGCATAGTTATAATTAATCATCTTGTATGTTCTTTAGTAAGCAATCTTAATTTCTTGTTGTAAATTAATTGCGACAGATGGAAGCAACATAGGTGTGGTATTGCAACCGAATTTTTTTATTCCTGTTATGCTGATTGAAACTAGATATGTGTGTATGATAATTACAAGAACATACTAATGTGAATTATACTGTCCAGCACAATGATTCATATTCTTCAACTAAAGCTGATGGAGAGGCACTAGTTATCAAGGCCAATGGTGTTAATGGGCTCCTGACATGCTGTATCCGTCCTAGCAGTATTTTTGGTCCTGGTGACAAGTTACTTGTTCCATCTTTAGTTAATGCTGCAAGGGCCGGGAAATCCAAGGTATTCTTTTTTCTTTTTGGGTTTTAATTTCATTCCTGATTTATGTCATGTTTGTTGAGCTAGTTCTTGTTTCCAAATTCCCGATGTATAGATTTAAGAATGTAATATATTTTTCCATGATGCTGTAGTTCTTTAGTACTTTTCCCCCCATTTCTACGTTCAAATCTCTTGGAGTTTTCACCATGTCCCAGCCCCAGCCCCAGCCCCAGTGGATATTGTCAAGTGGGAAGATAATTTGTTTTTTTTTTGCTGAATTTCATCGTCAAGTCCCTAAATGTAATAACTATGAAAGTGGAAGTTTATCAATGGGCTCGGATCAGATGATTCACGAGATTCTACAGACGTTCTCCACAAGTGTACAACATGCGTTCATTTAGTAGTACAGTCTGTGACAAAGTGAATTTTTTTTAATTACTATACCGACACTCTGGATAGTAAAATAATTTCTGCAACTATAATCAGTGCAGTTTTGTAACAATGGATCATTAGGCTGACATCATATATAACTGGACATCCAAATCTTGTAAGCATCACCAGAGGTGTGCCTGGTGAGGCTTGACACTTACCAATCAAAATATACAGAATGTGGGTACACACACAGATTCTACAGCCATTCTCCACAATTGTACAACTTGCAACTATTTGGTAGTACAGTCCCACTAGAAGTGCAAATTTATTTGTTTTTTCATACACATCACACACTTAATAATAATGTAAATCTGTAACTATTTGTACAACAATCGGTCATTTCTATAAAAAATATTATTTTAATTACGTAAGAGTCCTTGTTATATATTAAAATACCTTAATGTAGATTGACATCATATGTGACTAAGCATCCATTCTTGTAAGCAATAGTGGAAGGTTGCTTTTTGAGGCCTGGTACTTGCTGATACAGAATGTGTGTGTGTGTGTGTTGGCCGTGTATCTATAATGGTTTAATAAATGCATGTTACTTCCGAATGTTTACAGTTACAATCTCACTGTTAATGTTTGTCAGGAACTATATCATATTAATGCCACTTCTCAATTGTTGTACATTTCGTTGACAGTTCATTATTGGCGATGGCAACAATATGTATGATTTTACTTATGTCGAAAATGTGGCACATGCACATATATGTGCTGAACGAGCTTTAGCATCTGATGGACCAGTTGCACATAAAGCTGCAGGCCAGGTAATATTCCTTTTGCACATTCTACGGCTTAACAACTATCAGTTAGTAAGCGCTTGCATGTATGTTGCCAACCAACATTAGTTGTTCATCTAAATGCTAGACATGACACATTTTTCATTTCAGTTGCTTCTGTTGTCTTGACCACTGGTTGCATGTTTTAATGTTTACTGTTGTTTCCACATAATGTAGTGTGCTCACTGGTTGATTGAGAGCTACATTTTTACATCTATTTACAGTAAGTTATGTTATCTAGGACCAGTTATTTTTTTACTAAAAACGTATCAACTTTTTTCCACAACACTTTCCCACATAAGCACTTTCCTCCACAATAGGCTGGGGGACAACCTGGCCCTTTGTCTCACTTTATATGTTAGATATTGTCAAAGTTAAACTGCATTATTCCATTCCTGTACAAATAGTTTATCCGAAGGCATTAAAAGTGTGGACTGCTGTTCCCTATTTTTTATAAGAGTTAGTACTCTATATTGTTAATACTAAGTTTCCGTGGTATGATACTCTGGAACTTAGTGCTTGTTCTATATAGAGGCAATACGGTGTCATCTCTGTCAGCATACAAAGTACTGATTTCTTTAGAGGATCACAATAATCATATACTACGGTGAATAATTAAGAGAGAGTAGGTGGGCAGGATGAAGTGGAGTGTGGGTCAATTACATGTTTAAATATCTATACACGGGTTTCTAGTTTTTAAGATATATGGGTTTCTATTAGAATAGGACCCTATATATATACTATATTTCATGCAAGACTGGACATAATAGAAGTTGCTAGAAACTGTGAGCTTCCAATGGAGAATTGACATATTTATCAAATTTCATGTGGAATATTGATATCAGATTCTCGCATTCTGATATTTTTTTTTGCAGTCATACTTTATCACCAATATGGAGCCTATCAAGTTTTGGGAGTTTATGTCGCTAATTCTTGACGGACTTGGCTATGAAAGGTACATTAATTCTCCTTTCAGTGGCACGATGTGGACTAAGCCCTCCACTGATAAGAATACATAAGTTATCATAATCTTATTGTATTATGGCTGAAGGGTGTTATATTTGAGCTAACTCGAGGTTTCTGGATGAAACTAGTTAGATGCTAGTCACCCTAGCCTTTTCGTTTTCTGAAATAACAAGTCTGGATTTAACTGCAATAGGATGCCAATTCTTAGTTAGCAACAGAATTAGTCATCCTCAGTGACTGATAAACATAACTTACATCAATAGGTGTTTAAATTCGACAACTGCTTTCAGTTGTTTTCCACTAAGTGGTTGGGACTTCAAGCTGTATCCTTGTCCTTGGCAGCCAAGTAGTTTCCCAACCACAGAGCAGTGACCTTCGAGAACATAGTTATGCAATCAACCAATGATAATTATATTTCGGGTAACTCTCATATAAGTATATCTTAGTGCCTTCTGGTTTGAGTATGGTCGAGAAGAAGTGCACCTGGGTTCTTCCCTTTTTTAAAAACATAAACCCAATTTATTTTGGTTTCACATAGTAGATTCGGCATGGTTGAAAAAACAACGGTGCTTCCCATTTTTGGTCTTGAATGCAGTACATGCAATGTATTTTGAATTTAGAAGCAACCACCAAATTCACAGTGTCAACTAGCCACAAAATGGCTAAATTTTTATATGAGTTGGCTTTAATATATTATAATTTACTTTTATGAAAACTGAAATGTCAAAATTGATAGTACTGAAATTATTGTTGCCTAGTGTCTAACATTGTAAATCCAACGGATAGGGGGAACAGAAAATGCAGTAAGGTTGTTGGAATCTGTCTGGATATCTGCGAGCTAGATTACTATCTAGGAAACCTAGCCCAGAACCTAAATTTTCATATATATTTTCTATTAAACAAGCGTTTCATACCTGTATGAGATTTTTGATGGTTTATACTGCCAGTATTCTGTTATAGAATGTGATTTCTATATAAAAATTATGTATAATAGAATAAATGATAAATGTACATATTTTGTGTTTGATAAAAGTATGCAACTGTGGTAATTATCTATATCTCTTTACAAAATTATAATTTTACATATGTGATTAATGAATATGATTAGCTCAAGAACTTAGGAATGAGTCTCTTGTCTACTGTTATAGTGTATTTGATGTTTGCTTCTTTTTAAGTAAAACATAACTCATATATGAATCATATCTGCGAGTCGGTACTGTTTGCATTACAAAAAATAAACATATTGTGTCTCACTCATATTTTTTTCGTTGCCGGTATAAGAGGCATCCTATGTGTTCCCATATCTTTGTCTTTCTTCTGATCTTGTATAGTCTTCAGGTCAAGAATTAAAGTTCATATTGTGATGCCAATTGCACATATAGTAGGCAATGCATCTTTTTATCTCTATCCTGATTTTCTGTAGTCTGCAGGCCAAGAATCAAAGTTCCCGTGTCTATCATGATGCCAGTTGCACATATAGTGGAGGCAATATATACTGTGTTAGCACCCTATGGGATGAAGGTTCCTCAGTTGACACCCTCAAGAGTCAGACTACTCAGTTGCAACAGGACGTTTGATTGCTCAAAAGCAAATGATCTGCTTGGCTACTCTCCAGTTGTGCCACTTCAGGTCTCCCCATTCCCCATAACATAGAGAAATCATCCAACACTAAATTTTAATCTTCACAAAGACTTGTTTATTTAGTTTTTCAGTTATGAGATTGATTTATCTTAAAATTTAAAGTTTTCAAGATGACTAATTGTCTTGCTTGCATGAGAGTGCTTAGTATTGAGTTTATGCATTCAGTTGCTTCAGGGAGATGAGTTCCCCAAGTGGTAATTCCTCCTGTACGGACTTTGATTATTTAAGTTATTCTTTGTGATGCTAAATTTCGCCTTGTCAATATCCTATATGCAAGTCCCTTTTTTTATTCTTAATGCTTTATCTATAGAGTATTAGATCCCAATTCTTGCAAAGAATGAGTCAAAAGACAATATTATTATCAATTTATCATGGCATCCTGGTCAGTGGTCACCATGTTTAGACATATGCTTTTAGATTTGTTTTATACTTCCCTGGATCTATTAATTTTGGAGAATTATATATATGTATGTATATTATTTACAATTTTAACATATAAATATATAACGATTATATTTTAATAATTTAACCATTGAAAATGATATATTTTGTACTGTATGATACTCAGAGTTTTCAATATTAGCCACAAATATGCGTGGATAGTAATATATATTTCTTCAAAGTAAGCTATATACTATATTGGCAAAGAACACAAATGTGCATATATGCATGTAAAATATATACGGTGAACGCCTCATCATCATAGAAAGCTGTGTTTCCATGGCGTACAGGCGCTCTTTACCAACGCTGTGGCGCTGTAACAACTGTAATAGACATTTTTTAGCTGAGCACATTTAGTGCTTTTTTTTTCTTGCTTTAAAGTATCTTTTTCAGTTTGGTAACGTGGGGTTAGTTGATGCAGGAGGGTCTTACTAGGACTATCGACTCATACTCTCACTTAAGGGCGGAACTATTTCGTCGTAAGGATGGTCCATCTAAAGCTTCGATATTTCTTGGAAGCGGAAGGGGTATAGATAATCATTTCCTTTATATAATTTGGTGCCACTGTTACCTATACGGCATCTATTAGTTACAAATTACAATTCCATGACTTGTTTATGTTACCTGATGGTGGGATATTATTGTCAAATTGGTTAATTGAAGTACTATCAGTTTGCTTAGGTAGATATACTGTTAATAAGACTAATTAAATCATATGAAGTAATAATTTTACTTTATTGTCAGTGAAATTAGATTTGGAGGAAAATATTATTGATGCACTTCCTGATTGTTATTAATATATTGGTCGTAGATTCTAGATAGGAAGAGTAGTCAGCTGCATAGTCACAGACCTTCATTTGTGCGCATGTTATAAAATCACTTGTTATATAAGGGTTTAAAGAGGATCAATGTGTAAGCAGTAGTTTTTAAGAAACACACACACACACCTATATATATTATTAGGCGTGCACATAAATAACATCTATTTATGACATTGCAATTGCAGTTTCTGATATTCTTCTCTGGAGGGATAAAAGGCAAACACTCGTAACTATATTAGTTCTATATGCCATCTACTCCTACTTTGTAGCATCTGGGTATACCATCATTACTGCAGTTTCCAAACTTCTTGCGGCAGCGTTCATCTTATTATTCCTCCACGGGATATCACCAAGAAAAATGTATGTACCCGATCTCCCCCCCTCCCCTCTTTCTCTCTCACCCAACCACCCACCCCCTGCACATTGGAATATCTGTTTAATGACAGGTTAGAAGAATTATAACCACATTGTTAAAATATGGTTCTTGTGGTGCAGATTGGGATATACAATTGAGAAGGTTCCGGATTCGAAATTTCATTTGTCAAAAGAGATGTCACGTAAAGTTGCTTTATTAATGGCTTCATCCTGGAATTATGCAGTAAACGGTTTAAAATCAATTTGCTGCGGGAATGACTGGTTGATATACTTTAAGGTATTTGTGCTAACTTCCATTTCTTGTTCTGTTATCCAGTTTTTCATGATTGAATTTTTCTAATATAAGGTTTCAATTTTTGTGGATTCTAATTGATGGTATTGTTGCTTAATATCTATATTCTACAAAATTCTGAAGTGGTTCCAAAAAGTGTACCGGTAAACCCCAAATAGCTACTTTTGGAGTCCTGCAGGCCTCATTTCCTTACAGCACATTATAAAGTCAATAGGCACAACAACAGCACCTATTAAACTATTTAAACAGATATATAAAGTAAATATTTCTACTCCTCATATGCTTCTTAGATGACATCATCAAAGACCTTGGTTACCCCAATTCACCAAATAACATAATTTTTGCTTGTTCTTGTGAAGAGAGTTGATGGAGTTGGAAGTTGCGGGGAGTTTGAGATCTTATTTCTTGACCATATTTTTAGCATTGACAACTATGGGTTTTAAGTTTCCAGAAAATGACCCTGACATACCGGATAAGGAATTGAAACATTACCTTTAGGTCATGAGTTGTATCCACTGGGCCAACTCAATTACTTTCCCAACTGTGATTAACATAAAGTTAATTTGTAAACAAAGACCCTTGGAGGAGTTGAAGGATGCAAATTTGGTGAAAACTTCTCGAATCTCTGGACAGGAACAATATCTTATTTATATTATTAATAAAATAATAAATATCAAAATATATTAAAAAATTATCCTATTAGTACTCCAATTAATCCTTCGGATCAAACCCTGATTATCCGATTAATCAATAATCACTAATTGGTACATCGACTGATTTCCTACTTTTAGAAAACTGCAAGGAACCGATAAATTTTGCCCTTTGTTGGTGTGCTCTTGGAATGGTTTATTTTGGTTTTTTGAACATGTATCGTACCTTGTTAAATACATTGTGTCTATGATGATTGGAATGGTGCCATGGGTTTTCGATGGTCTTATTATTTTGTATAAAGGTTCTATTCTCATTGTGTGACAGGCGGTTTTCTCTCTATTACTTCTGGACTTTCTAGGAGCTTTTTCACTGCAAAGTTTGTTTACCCTAGGTCTCTCTCTCTCTCTCTCTCTCTCTCTCCCGGCCCCTCTCCCCCCTCCCCTTCTCATTAACTTTTCTTACCACCTTCAAACTTAGGAAACACGTTTTTCTGAACATATTCTAATTTCATATCCAAGATAGCCAAATCGATTATTTTTGTATGTTCAAATTTGTGATATACTGATATTGATCATATATGATGTTGCATTCAAAGTTTTAAGATAACTAACATATTGCTCATTTTGGACAGAGACTATACCTTGTAATAATTATGTTAAAAGATTCTCCTAACATATCATATCATGCTTAACTTAGTTTGATTGCCTTTTTCTTGTGCAGTACTTCCCTTTATGTTTGTTGCTTTCATCGTGTATGAGAAAAAGGAGGAAGAAATTGACAGTCTCGTCCTAAGCATCATCTCCATCGGATCTAGATTAAAATCTGATGCTGAGAGAAACATAGATTACAAAACAAACACCAAAAGTGAGTGATTTACAACAGTCCTGCTGCCAATTTGATGAGGAAATATTCCTACCATCGAGCAGAGTTTTTCTCGACTATGTCGATTAGAGCTAGTGGCTTGACTAATTGTAACAGAGATGCAGGTTGAATCATTATATTCAGTTCAAAAACAGAGCACTGATTTGTGCTTTTTTCAACACCAACAGGCAATTGACATTGTTCAGGACAATGATTTTGTAGCTCCATTAATAGTCTAGCATGAATGTAATCTTGTTTCACAACTTAACAAGCTCAATGCCATTAATTTTTGTTTTATTGATTTGATTTTTGCATTTGCGACTAAATTCTAAGACCTTTCTAATAGGTTTTGTTACTAAAAACGTAAAATTTCCTTGCAGTACAAAAGTGTTCCTGCTCAGATTTGAGGCAAAGGCATAAAACGTTGTTTCATTTATTTAATTTTGTAAATAGGAAGGACTAATCCTCTTTTGGGGAGAGCTCAACATTTATGATAATATTATATGAAAATTATAAACTCACGCATGTAAAATCTCCAATTTAATAAATTTTGAAGATTTTTGACGAGGTTCCGTTGGGACAAAAAGTGATCATAACTCCTAGGATTGTCCCAATATATATGCTACAATTTTATATATTTTATTTACTTTTAATTATTTATTAAAACATAATTTTATTTTTTTAACCCCAACTAAATAAAATTGTAATTTATTGAACTTCCACTAATTTTTAGACTAAACTCAAAATCTTCTAAACTACTATAAACTACTATACTTGGCCAAAAATTAGTAAATGTATGATATACATAATACACACTTCATTTAATAAAATAAAATTACATAGGAAGTTTTATATTAACTATAAGGAAGTCTTATATTATATTGATATAGCATAAGTTGCTGAATGTTATAATTTCAAGATTAAAGAAAATTTATCGCATGAACATGATACCTTTATAATTACAGAATTCATATTTAGTCTCAATTTTGCAAATGCCCGACATGCATGGGATTTCTTGAGACGTTGGATGCAAGAATATTATTTCGACAATATGGGTTCTCTCGTCTCTGTACTGAAATTAAGAAGTTTGGACAAGGCCCCAAAATAGAGATTAACATATGCATCATCTTTATAAAATTTATGATTAGACAAAAAAAAAGTAAATTATTTTTCAATGAGAAAAGACCCTATATGCCACAATTTGGAGGGAAAATGCCATAAATGACACAACTCGTAATAATGGCCCTAAATAGCACTCCAAAACGCTACATAGTGTGGCGTGCTCGAAAAGGGGTGAAAACGCTACTTCGTGTTGCATTTTTTTTTAATTTTTTTGGGGAAAAACGCTACTTTATCTTGGGTTCTAGGCTAAAAAACGCAACTTAAAGTAGCGTTTTGGGGAGAATTTTTTTTTCCTTCAAAACTCTACACGATGTAGCGTTTTGGAGTGCTATTTAGGGCCATTTTTTTGGGGTGTGCCATTTAGGGCATTTTATCCCCAAATTGTGACATATATAAGGTCAACAACCTTTTTCAATATTATGGTCATTACCAAGGTAGGCTCGGTCTCTATTGCATTATAGTTTAATATAACATCAAACACTATAACTTGCAACTTCAATTCATCACTTAAGACAAAAAATCAACCTACAGAATAATCCTTCCAAATCTAAAATCTAAAAGCACTCAAGATGCCAAGAAACAAATTTTAGGATTGATTGACTCAGAATTATACATGCAGGATCTGCATTGCGCAGTGAGTCGCCAGTGCTGGGAGGATTATGCAGTTGCACTGTTGTGGTTGCCACCCATATAGCTCTGTAATCCCAATTAGAAGAATTACAGAAGAAACTTCTGCATGCAACATGTATTCTGGGACCTTGAATTATACAACGACCCTTTGCAAATCAATCCTTCAGGCTAATGAGAATATACTCTAGCTAATCCTGCTCACTAGCTAGGAAACTATAGAGAGGATAGAAGAAAAACTCGAGGATATTCTACAAATTAGACATTTTGGCATTTTGCAAAAAGATAGCTTCAGTAAACAGTTGTGCAGAGACATTTTACACTTAAATTCCTTCACCTACACATGAAGTTATTATTTACTTTATGAATCTTATACTAAAGTTGCATCACCAGAAATTTTACAAAAATTATTCTGATGTTAGGTATTATACAGATTACTTAAAGAAACTAATGTTTTATGTGTGTGTTACATATTGCAATGGCTATGAGCAACTAAGACCTGATACCAATGTATCTAAAAGAACCCAAAAAATCACGAGTACAAGGATATAATACAAAACGTGGCACCAATTTCAGATACCAAATCAGGGAAGATTAGCAGTCAAACACAGATCACTGATCATTTAGACAATTACTGAGGTATAGGACAATATATGACATTATAATTTCCTATTGAGAAGGAAGGGAGCAGGTCTAGATGTAATGTCCGGGTACCTCACTAGGCATGTGTGCTAGACTGTGGTCTGAGAGATTATTCTGTTTACGTTTGATACAATTTTATACAGAGAAAGTGGAATTGCCACGCCAGGAAATATGTGATTCATCAATCTTGTATGTTTTTATCATTAGCAATGCTATAACTTGATGCATCATATTAACAGCACAGTACATAAAAATAAGAGAGTGAATAGTCTCATAGTATATATATACTGATATATTTGGACTAATTGATATAAATATAGGAGATACAAGACAAAAGGCAGTTCATTATACAAAATTGTGCAAATTGCATTTTATGGTGAATTGTGCACGACCATTAAGCCAGCTAATTTAAAAGTTTAAAATGACTATCAGAATGCAGCTGAATGGCAAAGCTATAACAAAGAGAAGAAACCGTGAATTTTAATTTCTACAAATTTATTTTTGATAAAATTATACATTCCTTGGTTATCCACGTAACTATGTAACTCGCCAACCATAGTAAATAGATATGAAAGAAACGAGACAGCTACAAATTCGTCATAGTTGCTATTATGCTATAAGTTTATACAAAATATAGTTTGGAACAAAACTTAGATTAAACAACATAAGTGCTTAACTTTAATTTATCCACATGGCCCAATTGTCATTGTTTATTCTTCCCCAACTCAAACCGCCCTCTGAGATTTATATTAATGGTTTTTCTTTTACATTTTGTTGCTCCATTTTTTTTTTGAGTACTTTACATAGCCTTTTTCAGCACAAGGGAAGGTGGAGTAAGGATTCTAATCCATGATGGGGGGAGGGAAGGGATGAGCCTTAGGCACTAGGCTAGCTCCGAATCCAGAATAAATTATTTTCAAAATAAAAGGCATATTTCCTCTATTTACTCAAAGCATCATTATAAATTCACATCAGTATGTGCTTACCTTTCAAGGAAAAACACACGGGCACACAAATTACAATTTCAGACAAAATTGGCTAAGGAAATATGATCTCTATGTTACAAAGTACAGTAAATAATAAGTAAATCTAAATCTAAAAGCTTTCCTACTGAAAAAAATCAAATCTGCTTACTAAATAGTACAGAAAGTACAAGAGTGTATATATAATTATGCATCTAACAGCTAATAAAAAGAGTATTTCGCAACGACTCATCTCCTCTATTATACCGGAAGATAACTTTACATGGGAAAAAAATCCAAATACACTAACTGTGAAATAAATTGCAGTACAATAATATTACCAGAAAACAGTCAAGATATTCGGACGATCATCTTATTCTTCTTGCCTGCAGATAACAGAAGAACTTTTCCTTCCACGATATCCTCAACCTCGATCTTCCTACCTTCACTATCAACCCTACCATTATTCAAATACAACCCACCTTGTTTCAACATTCTCCTAGCAGCAGATTTACTATCTAGCAAACCAGTTGAAACTGACAAATCCACTATACCACAATTCAAAACTTGATCTAATCCCATAGAAAACGAGGGAACATCTTCAGCAATCCCCTCAATTGTCTTCCAATCCAACTTCGTCTCAGCACCAGGCTTCAAGGCCTCAGTTGCTTTCAAGGCCTCCTCCAAACCATCTTGTCCATGAACAAATCTTGTCACTTCCTCCGCCAACTTCCGTTGTGCTGTATTCGGAACATACCCAGATTTCCCCATCTCTTCCTCAATAACACCAATCTCCTCCAAACTCAAGAAAGTTAAAATCTTCAAGAACCTCACAACATCAGCATCCGAGACATTAAAAAAATACTGATAAAACTTATACGGTGACAACATAGACGGCGAAAGCCAAATAGCCCCATCCTCCGATTTCCCAAACTTAGTCCCATCACTCTTCAACAAAAGCGGAAAAGTAAGTCCATACGCCCCATCCGTCTGCAAAATCTTCCTAATAAGATCAGTCCCAGCCGTAATATTACCCCACTGATCACTCCCACCAATCTGAACACTAACCCCCATTTTCTCAAACAAATGCACAAAATCATACCCTTGCAAAAGCTGATAACTAAATTCCGTGAAACTAAGACCCGACTCGGACGCTTCCAACCTCCTCTTAACACTTTCTTTCCCCATCATAGTCCCAATCCTAGCAAACCTACCCACATTCTTCAAGAAATCAAGAAAGGTAACATCTTTCCACCAATCATAATTATTCAAAATCACAACTTTATCACCAAGAATGTTTCTAACAATCTTAGAAATACAAGAAACATTAAATTCAAGAGTTTGAACATCAAGTTCGGGTCTTTCAAGGGTTTTACCAGATGGGTCACCAACCCGACCGGTGGCACCACCAATTAAAGCAACAGGGGTATGCCCACATCTTAAAAACCAAGAAAGAACAATAATACCAAGTAAATTACCTAAATGGAGTGATTGAGCAGTTGGGTCAAACCCACAATAGACTTTAAGGGGAGTGACATTGGGATCTGTGCAGGCAGTGTATAGTGATTCAGAGGTGATTGATTCTAAAAGGCCTCTTTGTTGGAGGATTTTTATGATGTATTTTTGTGGGGTGGGTGGTGTGTGTGTAGAAAACTGTGATTTTAAAGAGTTGAAAGTGGAGAGTTTGTAGTGGTGGCGCTGCCTTGTCAATGTGGAGGACCAGGTTTTGAGTATACATGGTAGTAAAGTAGCTGCCATTGTTGTGTTTTTGCTATCTATCTGCTCATCTGCTTCTGCTCCAAAATATAATAATAATAATAATAATAATAATAAATTTAGTTAAAACTTTGAATGAGAATTGGATTATAATATAAAATTTATTTATTTATAAATCATTAATTTATCTATTATTTATATTTTTTATTTAAAAATTATAAATTGATTGTGCTATTTTTAAACACAAAATTTTATATTTTAATAATATTTATAAAATTTTCAATAACACAGTATGTTTCTTATTCATAATAGATAAAATACTTTCTTTGAAAATAAAATTGTTAAAACAGATATTTTTATTTTATTTTATTGAGACATGAGATAAAATAAAATAATATTTTATTTTTTGAAGAAAGTACTTTAAAATAATAAAAAATATCTACTTTTTTTTAAAAGTAATTAACAAACTTGGTTAACAATAAAATAATATTTTTACAATTAATATTATATAAAATTAAAAATATTAAAATATAAATAAATGTATAATATATTAAATAAATTAATACAAAAATAAATAAACATTTCAATATTTAAAAAGTGTCCGCACACGTATATATCACAATTTCTACAAGCATGAGATGGACAGCATATCGCGTAAGTTTGACAAGCCATGGTATTTATTTATCGCCTTGTTTGGAAGTTACTGATTCGAGAGAAAATTAGTAGTTTGAGTCGTATCAGAGTTTTGATCAGATAAATAGTGGATTGAAAGAGCGGTTTGGACTCGATAAGTTAATTTTGAAAAAATTATTTAGAGTAGTTTTTTCAATTAGATAATTGTCATTTATTTATTTAAAATATAAACAGCTAATTCAATAGCTATTTACTAAACAATTTTATTCAAAATAATTAATTCAATCACTTAGTCAAAACAACTAATTCAATCAATTAGTTAAAATAATTAATTCAATCCGTTAACAATTAACCACCGGTTGTCAAACGGGGGCCTACGTATCGTAGTAGCCAAATGATCTCATTTGCCGAATATGTAACAAATGACAAATAAATTATCTTGGTTAACCTTATATTCTTTTCAGAAAAAATAAATATTTATTTTTGAAAAATCAAATAGCAATAATCAGCCCCTAAAATGGCACTATGCACGCCACAGAATCTTTGATATATAGTACATAATCTTTGATATTTAGATATCTATATCAATTATCACATGTTGTCATTGAAATCGGTGATTAATCACGATTAACTAATCGAACTGATTAAATTTTCGATTATTCAATTAATCATTCCGATTAATCCCTGATTTATCCGATTAATCCATGTTCCGAAATAATCATTTACAAGTATAGGATTGAATGATTCCTAAAAGCGGATTCAGCTTTTATTTGAAAACATTTGATTTAATTTAGTAATAGTAAAAATGATAATAACAAATAAGAAAGGAATAATGTAATGACTTAGGTCGTACATCGACGGCAAATTAAAGAAGGTTCCATCAGAACAATTATTTATTTTAGTATACCCTCGTCTCTTTTTTTTTAAAGAGGGTGTAGGGAGAAATGACAAAAAGATATTGGAACATCGAGTTGGAAGAGATGAGTTCAGGACCAAAAATAATTGTATCAACAAACTCAACAAAAATGAAAATTTTAACTGCTAACCTGATCATCATAACAGCTGCAAAATGTAGGTCAACTGTAGTATCACCTAAATAATACATTTTCCTGCCTTTTCTTTTTCAAAACTTTTCCAAGTTCTAATACTTTTACTATCTTTCCATGTACAAGATTTTTTTTTTTTGACAATTGTTTTCCCATGGTGTAAAAAACTCCTATAACTTCCTTGGATCAGTATAGTACAACTCGGAGCAGCCCTGGCTGGGGCTCAGAGAAGTCAAGGCCTTCTTCCTCGAGCAAGTAGCGTTGGATTACAGTTGGAAGTCTGGACAGAGTGCGGGAACCACTAATATGGTGGCCTGTTCCAACACAAATGTAAACCTGCCAGCGCTGATCTACTGACCTAGCTGCACTTCTTAATGCTGTCAGATCACGCTTCAATATATGAATTGCTTCACTAACGTGAAGCCCATGCAGGTCTATTACCCTCTCTTGCCCTCTACCATTCCCTTGTATATCCGCCCCAAGAGGATTCCTGCCATTGTCGAAAAAGAAAAGAAATTACGGTAAACAATAATGGAAATGATTGCAATACTGTTCTTAAGAGAAGAGAACACTAATAATGCACCAGAATAATAATCGGTACCAACATATGCTTAAGAGAGGAGAAATTTTGCCAAACAATGATGGAAATGATTGCAATACTGTTCTTAAGACAGGAGAAAACTAATAATGCATCACGATAACAATCGGTTACCAACATATAATTTATGTAAGAGCGCAAACCGGTGCCATCGCCAGGGCACTAGCAATGGCATGATATTATACTAGTCTTGCACTTGCAGAAATATGTTGAGAATGGCTCGATAATCAATTCAAATATTTGGCTTAGTAAGAGCACATGGCAAATGACTGGGATATTGTTGTCTCGTAAGGAATATCGGTGGTGCCCCCAATTTGAATCCCAGTAACATTAACTTATTGGCAAATGCTTAATTCGACTACCATATCCTTCTCAATAAGTAAAAGGCAAGGAGAAACCTAACAAAGTAAAATTTTAAATTATTCACAGGTAAATGAATAAAAAGCAGTCAGAAAATAAACCTTTGTTGATAAATAGAATCTTGTGCTTTGGCATGAGCTGCCTTCATCTGCATATTGTGCAGTTGTCCTTTCACGCTCAATTCTTTAGCCAATTCCTTGTGAGCCTAATCAAATACAAGCTAAGAAGTGAATTCTACATCAAGGAAAACAAGACTTTCGTGAAGCAGAGGTTATATAAAACTATATAATAGACCAAGATCGCAGCAATGTACAAAATATACCAAAGCCAGTGCATCTTAACCTCATAAAAGATATAAAATGGCTTTTAGATAAAAAATGATCACCTCCCCCCCCCCCCCCCCCCCCACAAGGATATGGCTAAAATAGGAGCAACATATAGGAAAAGACTGGCCATTAAATTTGGCAGTTTGCTCCTCCCATTTCCCAATTACCCTTTCACCTTCTGATAAAGCTCAAGGCCCATCTTAATGGTAGATAATAAGGAATCCTACAAAGAGAGGAACTCTTGGAGTATTTTTGTTCTTTAAATAGTCATTACAAGCCATTTATAACTTCACATAAAATATGAGTAATTATGATTAACATTTGAAGTTGACATATAATTTATGGGCCATTTTTACTCACAAAATATCTCTTTATACAAGAAAATCTGAACCATGGTTCAAGTTGACTTTAAAATCAAAATGCCCTCTCCTATAATGTTTTTGTAAGTTCAAAAAATTACATAATCGGTGTAGCTTGAGTGGCTTTCCATTTTTATGTTGAAACTTGAACTTCTTGAAGTACTCATCTGACTCTTAAGATGGGTACCAAAGACTATGAGTAGCTTTCACTCCCATGACAGACTTAACCTGAACTTAACCACTGCGCCACTTGTAAAAAAGGGCATATCTAGTAGCTGTTTGTGAATATTAAATATCAGATTCTAATCTTTAGCTAGTGAAAAGCCATATTAGAAATTAATACAACTTATCCAAAATTTCAGGAAAAAAGGAAAGGAATTACATTAATATGTCGCTAGCTGCTGCCTTGGTGCAATTGCCTGCTTACTTGGTCCATGTTTTATTTTTCTTTTTATGATTTATGTTCCTTCTATAGGCCAGGAAATGGTCTTCAGTTCAATTTGTTCCATTTACTTAGGGAGTGGGCTAGTGTTTAATGTAGTGGGTATTTTATTCTGAGACTTTAGTTTAATTACCTTCTAGTAGTGTAAGACTATACTATATACATTATAGTTAAGAGTTGTTTTAATAAAAGACATGCCTATTTCCAGAATCTTATTTTAGTCTTTCTCTTGTCTATCTCTACTTTATCCAAATTCTCTCTCAGTGGTATCAAATTCCAGGTTCTCCCAATGGATACTTGTGGCAAGGGCAACACGGAGCCCAAACGAATTGGATAATAATATGATCACTAATTCAATATGAAGATTTATTTAGTTTTTTTGGGGACAAATGAACTATGTTCAAAATTGATGTAATTCATTGCAAATTCTGAAATATACTTAGTAATTAGGTATAATATTCAATTGACTTCGAAAGTGAGAAAAAAGAGTCAATTCTATATCTATCGACGAAGGACCAATAAAAGACTTTCAACACACCAAATTATCAAATATACTTACGTATAGATACATATAACACCAAACCTACAGGCTATACTAACTAATATGATCAGACCAAAGTACACATTTTAGTCATTGTTAAGTAAATTGATAAACTATGTCAAAGATAAACTACCCAATTAGAGACTTATTAAGGTTTTAAAAGAGATGGACATGTAATAATCAAAAAACTAGTAGGCACCAAACTTCAAACTGGCCAATTGAAGGAAGATCATCGGAAAAATAAACTAGGACGAAAGAATTTTCTTTCTGCTCTAAGCCTGTAAATGCTACTTGAAAAAAACTGCTAGAAGCACCTGTTCAAAGTACATATAACACCAAAAAAACTGCTAGACATACCTGTTCAGAAAACATATTATGTAGACGAGCATAGTCACGAGCTTCCTCTCGTGTTTCCGAATACATATTTGCTGCATTCTCAACAAAGTTAAGCATGTACAGGAACGTATTCTGCCAGACTCATAAGTTAATAAAAGCAAGGTTTTCGCATCAAGAATATTACCCACTGTGTCTTCCGTTTCAAGCCAAACAGGAACTGCACGAGCCAAACTTCGACCTTGCAACCCATCTCCATGAATGGCCCTCCCTTGCGCGCCATTATAAGCACTAGCTAGAACATGTAAATTTCTACTTGAACCGATGCTCACATCAGCAGAACCATTTCTGTCATACTTCCCCACACCAGTACCCTGGGAAGCCATTTTTCTCACAGCTGAAGCAAAATCTATTGGGCCTCTGGATGGAATGGAAGAGCTAGATTTAAAGAAGAGAAGATTTTCCTTATCTGAAGCTTGAAATGGATTTCCACTTTGTTGGAACTCATCTACAGAATATTTGGGTGCACCACTGTGACCCTCTGCAAGTTCAAGAAAATCATGTGCTCTAAGATTTGGAGCTGACATGGCCTTTAAGTTGAGGTTCTGATTAAATTCACCTTCAACTTGACGCTACAATTAATGATAAAATGTGCTGTTAAATTTATTAAACAGAAAACAGAGCATATTTAAAGTAATAGACTAAGAATAACAAATTATGTGTGATCACATACTAGTTGCAAAGTAAAGAAGCAAAGTGGAAAAAAGTGAGTTTCACTGATAACAGTTTTGACCTTATTTCTTTTGAGATTAGTCCCAAATGAATGAAAATACCAAAAATAATAATAATATTTTTAAAAACGTACAATCATTAACTTTCCATGCTGCTTAATGATGCGGAATAGCAAATTAAAATATTAGTTTGTATTTATTTTATGTTATTATGAAGGAATATATTTAATTGTAATTCATTATAAAGTTAAATTGTAATTCATTATATATATGTATTCTATTAGGAATCCTAGGGGTAGTGGTTCTTCCGCGGTTGGATCACCTTAGGGCTCGGGGGTTTTCTATGGTTAATCCACAATTATCTATCCTTCTATTTATTTTTATTATTGTCCTGCATCACCTAACCATCTATACACATAATTCAAATGTGCCAAGAAGATATTTCAACACCAAATATTTCCATTTTTTTTATCTCAGTAAAACAGTAAACTGCAAGCTAACAAGAGATAATGGTTGCAATGAGTGACTAAAACATTGGAATGGGGTGGGATAACTTTCCTGCTTGGATATGTACATAGCCATATGATCTTTTGATAACCTTGGCATTTCATACCAACAACAAAGATACGCCTAAAAGGTTACGACTGTATTCTATTAGTAGATTAACAAGGCTGTCCAAATCTTCCTAATTCAAGTACTAGCGACATTTAGGCATATCTAACTTGAAACTCTATACATCAAGCCATCAAGGGACATTACTTTGACAAAATAATCACTAAATCAAATGGGGAAAAAAACTAGACAAATATAGAGCTCGAATTCATGCAAATATCAATATAAATTCAAAGACTCAAATCTTATAAAGTACATATTCCATTGTTCACATTCAAATCTTATAAAGTCGAAAAAATAATGTTCAACTTGCGCATTACCTAGATGAAAACTGATAACATCCAGAACTGGAAATGAAACAATATTGGGCTATTGGCAAATATACAATTTGAAGATAAGCAAATTGAAACCATAAAATAGGATGTAATCCAAGAATTGTGGAATGTATAAAAAAAATATAATCTAGTAACCAAAATTATGTACATCCATCTACGAGGATATAAGAGAAATTTGAGTATACCTCTAGCTGAGTGAGCATTTCAACAGTAAGGTTCAAGTCACCCCCATTACCGAAGTACACCTCTGCAAGGCTTTCAGCTGCAAAACCAGGAAATTGTAAAGATAAAAACTCGAGAGGGTTTACATCTGTTTGCTCTAGCATATGTTGCTCATTCGAAATTTCATCTAGAAACCCATGACCAGAATTCCGATTGTATAAGGGGCCCTCACTAACACTGTTAAGCTGATAAGCATGGTTTAAAATTTGCCTGTCCCAAGGTTTGGTACTCTCAGTATGATAACTAAGTGATGATTGAGCATCTCTATATGATGCAGCAGAAAACCCCATCTTATCAGCATAGCTGCCACCATTAATTCTATGAGGAGAAAAGTTCTGTTGCTCCTTTAAAATCAAGCTACCGCCAGTTGAAGCACCAGGCAACCTTGCTCTTTCATTGACATTGATTAAGGATAAGTCTGAGAATGGGGGGTCATTAATTCCCGTGATATCATCCTCTCCAACAACATTAAAATCAGGAGTGATGTCGTCAGGGAGCTGGTAGCTCCAGTACTGTCGAGCCTCTTCATCGGACTTATTTGAAACTGATGATTCTGATCTATCTAATCCTGTTTTTATTAGAGATACAATTCCAGTAGGGGGAGATATTGATGACACATCTAGTGCACTACTGTTTCCGGGGGATGATCTGAGGGCAAAAGGGACAAATTCCACAGCATTTGGGTTCAAACTTGTTACCTTTCCTATAGTGCTTGGTCTTTTGTCACTGGTTAGAGCCATATTATTGGACAGGCTCATTCTTAAAAATTTCTTAGTAAAGTGAAACGAACTTTGCTAGTTATTCAAAACCTGCAGTATAAAGCAAATAGAAAACAAGAAAGTGGTTATTGCAGGTAAATTCCTTAACATAATTCACCAATACAACCTCATGCTTGCTATGCTACCCGGACTCGATCAAACTGTTCAACATGTGTCACGCACTCAGACTTAGCAACACTTTGAAAATTTGACATGATTTTTGGCCCAAAATGAAGTACCAAGTGTTTATATATCCATGTCCAAGTGTCCAACACTCAAGTGTCTATATATCCATGTCAAAGTGCCAAGTGTCTAACGGTGACAGTACTCAGGTGAAATGAAGAGTCGGCGTAACATAGCATGCTTGTTTGAAAGTACAAATCTAAAAGGTCATTAAAATATGAAGGGAAAATGTAGTCCAGTATAAATTAAGGAAAAAGTAAATTATGATCAAATTGGAAAAGACTAGATGCAACCACTTGCAACTCGCAACCTAACTTCTAGTTGTGAACAAGTTCTATATGCGAACTTGGCTGGAAGAATGATATGCCAATGTAAAAATTGTTGCAAGTATAACCACATGAAAAGGTCTTGAGAAAATTGTTGGACATGAAAATCCTGACTTCCATGTCTCAATGCGTAAGAATAATATCAAGTTACAATATAAAATAAATCAGAATAAAAATTAACAACGTCCATGTAGCACTCCACAGCACAAAAAATACCTTGTTACTCAACATATGACAAAATATAGCACCACATTAACTACATAAGGTTTAATAACATAGGGAGAATAAAAAGGAGATAAAGAAACTAAATTACCACTAACAACAATAAACTAATAGAGTTAAAAGACACACAAGCCCTCTAAAAATAAATCAACATGTACATTAAAGTTCACTTCAATAAAAACTCAGTGTAACTAACAAGTATATTCAAGGTCACTTGTCATTTAACAATGAATGTGAAATTACAACACACAAATATATTACCCCTAAAAAATTAACAAGAAAAAAGTACACAAAACAAGCTTAAATTTTGCATTAACTTGACTAATAAAAACTGAACTAGATTCTAACAGATCTGACCCCAAAACTAAAATCATCAAGCACGGCTAAATTGAAGAAAAACCCAGAAAGCACAAGGTCAAATTCTTGAAAAAGATTGAATTTTTATACCTTTAAGAAGCTCTATGGGTTGTTGAGAGCATAGAAAATGAACCCATAAGCAGGAGGGGGGGGGGTGATAAAGAAGATAAGCTTATGTAGCACACATATATACACGAAAAAAGGAAAGATTTTTAGGCCTACTCCTGTATGACTGTATCTATATCTATGTTCTGTGAGAGTCACCTTCTGACGGTATTTTTTTTTGTCATACAATGCTTTTGTTTTTGGTTTAATTATTTATTTATTTTACCCTGTCAACCATAAAATATGAAAAGAAAACAAAATTGACTTTGATGAACCGCTTGGCCACTCGATTTGACCGCTTTCTCACTTTCCTTATATTTTCTTTTAAGTCGAATTCTTACCCCCACGAAATCCCCTTTTTTATGAAAAGAATTAATCTTTTTGTCGGAGAATCATAAAAAAATGGGTCCGGATCTCCTGCGAAAATGATTTGGAAGATCCAAAACAAAAAAATGATATTTTTAGCAACAAGCTAATGAAGGCCGTTAATCAATATAAATTGATCCAAAATTCGATTCAAATCCAATATATTACCTATGAGTACATAAGAAACGTGTTGAATCGATTCTTAGTGAATATATACGATCACAACTTCGAATATTGAATTCAAAGGGATCAAATAAGAAAAATATGAATCTGATTTAAATTTTGTTAAATTTGTGTCAATTTTAGGTTGATTTAAAATTAATCCAAAAAAATTACATTAATTTTGAATTACTTGAAATGACTTGAGAAATATAAATATAAATATACTATATTATTTATATGTTCATTTGTTATATAAGATAATATATATTTTACTTACATATATTTAAAATATTTTATTTTATTAGAATAATACTCCACCGTCCTTAAATAGTTGTCCATTTTGACTTTTTTCAAGTCAAAATGACTAATTTTTGACTAAGAATTAAAAATTATTCTTTTATAATTTTAAAAAATTAAAATATACATTTTAAAGTAGATTATATATACTTTCTAACAATATAAAATATATTTTTTTCCAATTATATATTATATTTAAATTACGGTCAAAGATGGGTCAATTTGACTGCATTAAAAATAAAGTGGATAATTAAAATGAGACGGAGGGAGTATAAAGAGCACGAAGATCATAAGGTTAACCTCAGAAAAGTTTCCTAAGACACTGTATTAACACAAATTTATTTAGTTAGAAAATTAGCTCAGCAAGTTTTCATTAATTAACCCCGAGGGTCCCGTGAAGTTCAAAACTTATTTTTTAAGTACCTTTTTGTTTAATATAAAAATATAAATTTATTATTAATTATATATATATTTTAATAAATTATAATTATTTCAATGCCAAGTTTGAATTCCGCATGAGTAATTCATGGGATTATTCTCAATCATCAAAATTTTAGATTGTGTTTGCTAGTTTGGATTGTGTTGAATTTACAACTCGAGTCTGTCGACCAATATACAATACAACACAAAATGCAGCAAACTATCAAAAATACCAAACGGACCCGAGCCTTTACAGAAATGTGAGAGGAAGAGAGGCAATAATGAAAGATCTGTACAGACTAATTTGATATTTAAAGGCAAGTGCCCAAGTTCACTTGCCACAGACAAATACCATAAAAGGACAACAAAGGCATACACCATACTCCCTCCGTTCCTTAATGTTAGTCGCTTTAAGTTTGTGTTGAAATTCTTTTTTATTTGTCACTTTATAATTTCAAAACATATTTAATGATCAATATCTCACTAGTTACCCGTGCATTAATAACTTTATTCATATTCTCTTCTATATTCACATTAAATTATAAGGTTATAAAAGTAAAATGATAACATTATTAATCACATTAAAGTGTATTAACTACATTTTCTTGGACAAAAACTTCTAAAACGACTAATAAAAAAGAACGGAGGGACTATCTTCATTTCATATCATCTTGAACATCTTGAAGAATACAAGATCAAGACAATAATTTCTTCTTTTCTGTTAGTATAGGCTCCGCGGTCTTCTTTTCTATCAATCTCAATATAGGATCTCAAATCATGCTGACGTGGTGAGTATTTACACACAAAATTCACACTCTTGCACAGGGTTAGACCAAAGAAAAATTGCTCATATCACTATTGCTGATCCTGAATTTTTAACGATAGCAGTTCACTTTCTTCCTGTTGACCTCTGATTTTTGCAATCTCAGGCAATCATCTCTTGACACTTTCTGGTAACCTAAAAGTAAATGGCAAGACACTCAGACTTCAGTCTTTATCTCTAAACAAATTCGAATATAGCACATAAATAATGGTGCTAATGATCAGCTCTTCCAAGACATTAAGGTGTTAGTAGAAGGCACTAAATGGATCGTATATTGTTAATAGATAGAAATGTAAAACCATTATTTAGAGAAGGCATTTCATGAAAAAACGAAGGTACAATAACAAGTTTAACATGATACTATATATATTTAATACAAAAGTTCCATGGTTGTTTAAAAAATTTAAACAAGTTTGAAGTGGAGGGAGAACGAGCAATGGGCAACCTAGTAGTATATATACACACAACTTCTTAAAAAATCATTAGTAAGCTCAAAATAGAGGCCCTACCATTTCAACACATTAATGATGAACATGTTAAAAAGTTTACAAGTTCTTAATAAGTAAGAGTAGCTCAAAACTTGTGACTTACATATCCGGCCTTTCGTTAATTGCCCTTCTTACGGAAGAAGATAATTGAACATATTATTGTCAACTGCAAGCAGATAATTGAATTTTTAAGAACTTCACAATCACATTCTATTAAAAAAAGTCTGGTCTGAACCACCATCAAGTTGCATGAAGCATAACTTATTTACTCATATTGGTACAAACATGCATGTATCTACATTTTTAAACTCTTTTTTCTTTCCAATCAAGATATATAAGATAGCAAATAGCATATCATTTATAATTGTCAACAAAACAAAATGCAAGGCACTGACTAGAATAAAAAAGACCAATTATGAAGTAACCAGATAGAAGTACCAAGCCACTTGTGTCAGGTGTGCAAGTATATGAATATAATGATTAAAATAAACATGAGAGGGAGAGGGAGAGGGAGAGGGAGCGGGGGGGGGGGGGGGGGGGGAGGGAGGGAGGGGAGGGAGGGGGAGAGAGAGTGAGGGAGGGAGGGAGGGAGGGAGAGAGGGAGGGAGATTACCATAAGTGCAGCCATACCAACATCAAGAACTGAAAGCCAAAAGATTTTATGGCCTGGCTCAATACAGTCATGAATGCAATTGATTGTGCGAAAAGCCCATGAACCTATAAGAATGAGTGGGTAGTAAACCCACCGGTTTAATGCCTATAATGCAAGAAAATGCAAACAAAAATAGATTTAAAAACAGATATTAGGCCCCAATGTTTCTGTTGAATCATTTGTTCAATGAGTAGAGGCAAATATGTTATACCCAATAAACACCAAAAGATAAAAGTAAATACACACACACGACCAATAAGCTAGCAACTAATACTCATGCTTCAATCTTTTACTAGCTTTCGGCTGCATATATCGTCAACAAGTAAAATAAAATACATGATTTACAAAAGAAGCAAAGTGGAAATTGAACTCCCTCTCTACGATCCTTTTATCCTTTTCGGACGTCCCAAAACAAATGTCGAGGACGATGTAAATGGCATGACGAGGGCAGAATGAATTTAATTAAGGATATGCCAATATTAATTTGAAAAAAATACAACATGTAAATTAAGACACATAGACTTTATAAATTTATATTTAGTTTTATCTAACAATTTAATATTTTCATGAAGATATTCCAAGTTACAATATAATGTATTCATATCAAAGATCAAAACCATTAAAATCAAGTGTATTTTCACTAATATCCATCGATTACAAATCGTGACTATGTTAGTGTTCGACTTAATATGAACGATCTTTTAGAATGGAAGAGGTTCACACTCTAAAAATGAACGCAACCATAAAACTTCGACTTGCATTGTTATGGTATTTCTGATTTCTGAAGTTTCACAAGGCGCTATTTATTCATTCTTAATAACTTGCAGACGCTATGCTACATGACCTTTTTATATCGGTGAAATACTAGACAACTGAAATTACCAAGATCAAATTTTGGCAAGCTACTCGTATTTAGGGTTGTCAAAAAAATCCGAAAAATCTGATATTCGTCTGAAATATCTGTATTCGTATCCGAGAAAAAACGGATACTATCCGTATCCGGAAGAAACCGGATATTATCTGTATCCAAATCCGAAAATTCCGGATACGGATATGGATATAGGCACATCCGTATTCGAAAATATCCGTATTCGAAATTAATTATATATAATATATAGTTATATATTTTTAAACCCATTTATAGTTATAAGCCCATTTATATATTTTTATACATACACTTATATTTATAAGCCAATTTAGTTTGATTCAATTATATTTTTTAATTAGCTCAACTCTAATATCTATTTTAATTTAATAAATTAATATATACACTATACATGTTTATACTTTAAAATCTATATTCAATATATATCAATTTATATTTCTATAGTATTTTATGTATTTTATATCGTATCACATATATCACATATATCACATAAATAATATATATATACAATTTATAATTTATTCTATTAGTTTTGTAGTGTGTGTATATATATTCATTAAATAATATATTTATACAAATTTTATATAATTGTAAAAATATTATAGACATATATAAAAATATCATTTGAGTTTAATATTATTAGGATAACAAAATTAGATTGAAAAGATAAATAAAAATTTATTTTTTTAAAAATAAAATAAGCTTAAATCCCTTTAACTCTTAATTCAATTTAAAAAATTTAAATTTAAATTATAATATTTTTTGCAATTTTTTTGAATTTTTAATATAAATTTAAAAAACTTATTAAAAATCGGATTCGGATTCGGATTCGGATCCGGATATTATCCATATCCGGATAGTATTCGTCGGATCCGGATTCGGATATTAACCTTTAAAAATTTCCGGATAGTCTAAATTTTCCATGATGAGGATTGTAAGAAAATTGACGTAGAAATGGAATGAGAATTCCTTCCAAAACATGTGGGTTAGAATTCTAGTTCAAATAGTTTGGAATGGAATGAAAGAAGGAATGAAAATTTTAAACATTTTCCTTGAGCTCACCCAAATAATAGTTCAAATTTCATTCCATTCCATCAAAGTGAACAGAACCTAAGTATTTGATAGTAAAGTGGAATTCAATTGCGCCGATACAACATGTTGGATGCAAGCACTTAATTTGCAAAACACTGAAGACGGCATAAAAACATTGTACAATAACATATCAACCGGAGTTCAAAATATATACAAATGGGAGATCTGAGAGGTAAACGCAACAAGAGATGAGTTGGCTACATTGGGGTGGTTGAAAGCACAAGTCATTTAATAACAAAAACCACCAAACTACAAGTGAAAAACAACCAAGACATTTGAGTTTTAGCACAAAAAGTGTGCTTGAACCCCCCCCCCCCCCCCCCCCCCCCCCCACCTTAGAAATGTACGCTCACTTCAAATTTTACATGTATTTCATATGAAGGGTTGCAATGCCTCTAAGATAAGTTTAAATATTTCATGAACTGTAGTTGTGTTTCCTTAGAAGGGTTAAACTGATGACTATGAATATGATGGGAATTAGGAAAGGGGTAATGGGAGCAAAGGTGCTTACTCTCAAAGGGGCTGTTGCAGATAGATTATCATCTTGCATGAGATTGTGAAATAGATCCTTTGAAAGCTTTTCTGAAACCAAGGACATCCATAATTCATGAGCTATAACGAAAAGTTGTTTTGCTTTTCCATTCAGTACTTCCAGTTCTGAACTTGAACTGTCACTATTGAGTGCTTCCAATTTTGTACTTGAACTGTCACCAACTCCAGCATCAACTAAGGAATTGGCCGAGATGTGATCCATAGCTTTGTTGACCCATAACTTTGGTGAGCCAAATATCATAGTAAATTGTTCTAAATGCTTTTGGAATGCAAACAAGAGTCGCTTAATATATAAAAGTCGGAGAACAGCCGCATCTAGTGGGATAACAAGGTTGCCTTGATTGTTCCCAATTTCCATGGTATCATATAAGTGTTCCATCTCAGCTTGGAGATCGATCCAAAAATATGGTATACATACTCCAATAACAGTGATCCTGAAAATGGGGAGCTAGGTAGTCTAGTAGGTACTTTAGTCTCTTTGGAGAATCAAAGAAGATCAAAAGATCCTCTAGTAGATTATCATAGTGACTGTGTACAAGGAAAGTTATCCGGTTGGCTTCATCCCCAGGGTAAGTGCTAGAATCAGTTGCCTCAGCAACGCCATCAATCCACTCCTTGACATTCAACAATTTAGGTAGCTCATTATATCTAGATTCAATAATGGATTCCATCCTCCCGATAAAAGCATCTTCGAAAAGCTCCTTCCAGAGATCTACATGTCCGAAAACAAGTTGACTGGTTATCTTCCACGGTGATATAACCTTGAAACCGGACATGCCATTGAGCCATTCTAGAGTCCCTTGCAGAACTTGCTCGCCTTTTAATGCGGCTCGAATGGTCTTCTCAGCGAGAGAAAGTAGTTGAACATTCTCAAACACATCAATTCCCGCAATCATCGGAAAACATGCAATTCCCGCAATCATCAAGCCAATCAAAACATGAGTCTTCAGTTTGGTCAAACAAATCAATTAAACTACTCCTGAGTGAAGCGAAAACAGTTTTTTTAATAGTGGCATGACACGAGGGGATAACTCGAAAAACAACTGACCAACTTGAACAAGAGTAATTTGAATAATTTTTGAAATATCGCAAAACACAGTAATGACATGATCCTTATCGACCAAACATGCAGACAGTTTTTGTAAAATAAAAGACATTCTAGAATTGAGAAACAAATTCAAAACAGGGAGTTGGTCAATAACCATAACAGCAGCAAGTGCATTGGCATAAGCATCAATACAAGATGATAAATCTAGTAACAACAACCTTTCGTGGCTTCGCTTCGAAATCTCAGCTTCAAAACTCTCAAGAATATTCCGCGAATCATACTTGTTGTCCAAACTATAATGAATCCTGCATGCAATACTGTCACCAGACGACATTGATGATCAAGTTCCATGTAGAACTTTAAAATTTTAAATGTCAGAATTTTCAAAATTCAAATTAAATTCTTGTAAATTGTGCATTTTAAAACTAAAAACATCATTTTGACAGTTTTAGCAGCAGTGGGGTGCAGCTAAGTCCAGGACTGTGACAGTTTGATCAATAACTGTTATTGGCAGTTCCAGGGAGTTAAGACACGGGAAACTGACAAGAAACATGGGGCAGAGGTGGCATGCACAGGCTGGGACTTTGGTAGCAGTTTGTGAGCAGTTTTAATAACTGTCAGGTAGTTATAAAACTGCCTCTATGTGCAAATTCGTGGCACATATAGATATATGTTAGACATTAAGTTGTAAACATAGAGATAGAGATATCAATCAGTTTGTAATCAATGGGATTATAACACTTGTGGGAAAACACTTGGGTTGAAGGAGATCTAAGTGTACAGTGGGTAGATAACATAAGAGATGAAATTTGGGGGAGTAAGTGGATTGTAAACTTCTGCCATAACTCTTGTGTTCCTTTGTAAGTATTGTAGTGATAATACAAAGGTTGGTTTTGGCCGTATATTGTGTGTGCACTATCATTCATACTTTTGACAGATTGTGTACCTAGCATATATAGCCATTGTATGGGTAAGACTGACTGATTTTGTGGTGAAATCAGGCCGCACGGGATCAAAATCAAAGTTGGAAAAATTGAGCCCGTGACAATTATCACAGTGACTGTGTATGAGGAAAGTTATCCGGTTGGCTTCAACCCCAGGGTAAGTGCTAGAATCAGTTTCATCAGTTGCCTCAGCAACGCCATCAATCCACTCCTTGACATTCAACAATATAGGTAGCTCATTATATCTAGATTCAATAATGGATTCCATCCTCCCGATAAAAGCATCTTCGAAAAGCTCCTTCCAGAGATCTACATGACGTCCGAAAACAAGTTGACTGGTTATCTTCCACGGCGATATAATTTGAATAATTTTTGAAATATCGCAAAACACAGTAATGACATGATCCTTATCGACCAAACATGCAGACAGTTTTTGTAAAATAAAAGACATTCTAGAATTGAGAAACAAATTCAAAACAGGGAGTTGGTCAATAACCATAACAGCAGCAAGTGCATTGGCATAAGCATCAATACAAGATGATAAATCTAGTAACAACAACCTTTCGTGGCTTCGCTTCGAAATCTCAGCTTCAAAACTCTCAAGAATATTCCACGAATCATACTTGTTGTCCAAACTATAATGAACATGCTTGGCTGCCATAAACCTTATTGCTGACTCTAAAAACATGGATTCATCTAAATATTCACTTATAATCTCCGGTGTATGGATCAAATAATTCATCCTGCAGGCAATACTGTCACTAGACGACATTGATGATCAAGTTCCATGTAGAACTTTAAAATTTTAGATGTCAGAATTTTCAAAATTCAAATTAAATTCTTGTAAATTGTGCATGTTAAAACTAAAAAAAACTACTAATATTAGAAGTATAAAAGTTCGGTTCATAATTTCTAAAGTTCATTTGTAAAAATTTTAAATATGAGATAAAATGTATTTTATATAAACTAAAATAATAATATTAATTCGTAAATATGTGTATAGTTTCTGAAATATATTTATAAACTAAAATACAATATGCTTTACATATATTGTATATTATCTCACGTGTCATAAAATACAATACAAATTGCAACAAACTATCAACACAAAGAATACCAAACGGGCCCGAGCCTTTACAGAAATGTGAGAGGAGGAGAGGGAATGAATAAAAATGAGAGATCTGTACAATGTACAAAGACTAATTTGATATTAGAAGGCAAGTGCCCATGTTTACTTGCCACAGACAAATAGTTTACAACTGTTGAGACTCTACTTCTTAACCAGTTATACATCCATCGAACTCCCCAAATCAGTCAACTGCTACAGAACACAATCCCAAAACCCAAATACCATAAAGGGACAACAGAGGCATACAACATATCATCATTCCGCATCATCTTGAAGAATACAAGATCAAGACAATAATTTCTTCTTTTCTGTTAGTATAGGCTCCACGGTCTTCTTTACTATCAATCTGAATATAGGATCTCAAATCATGCTGACGTGGTGAGTATTTACATACAAAATTCACACTCTTGCACAGGGTTAGACCAAAGAAAAATTGCTCATATCACTATTGCTGATCCTGAATTTTTAACGATAGCAGTTCACTTTCTTCCTGTTGACCTCTGATTTTTGCAATCTTAGGCAACCATCTCTTGACACTTTCTGGTAACCTAAAAGTAAATGGCAAGACACTCAGACTTCAGTCTTTATCTCTAAACAAATTCGAATATAGCACATAATAATGGTGTTAATGATCAGCTCTTCCAAGACATTAAGGTGTTACTAGCCAGTAAATGGATCATATATTCATATATTGTAAATTGTTAACGGAAAACAATGTAAAACCATTATTTAGAGAAGGCATTTCATGAAAAAACAAAGGTGCAATAACAAGTTTAAAAGATAAACTTGTTAGCATCCACACCTATATATAATTAATAACAAGCTTAAAAAATAATTTATCAACATAATACGATATATATTTAATACAGAAGTTCTCCAGTGCTTTAAAATATTTAAACCATTTGGAAGTGGAGGGAGAATGAGCAATGGGCAACTTAGTAGTATATATACACAATACTTCTTAAAAAATCATTAGTAAGCACAAAATTAGCTATCCAGAAGGGGCCCTACAATTTCAACACATTAATGTTGAACATGTTGGAAAGTTTACAAGTTCTTAAAAAGTAAAAGTAGCTCAAAAATTGTGACTTACAGATCCAGCCTTTCGTTAATCGCCCTTCTCACGGAAGAGTTGAGCCCATAAGCAATAGAGTTGAACAGACCCTAACAAATAGTAATATCAATAAACAAATTATTCTCAAATGCAAGCAGATAAATTGATTTTTTAAGAACATTACAATCACATTCTATTCAAAGAAGTCTAAACTGAACCACCATCAAGTTACACGAAGCATGACTTATTCACTCATATTATGAAGTAACCAAATAGAATTACCAAGCCACTTGTGTATGGTGTACAAGTATATAAATATATGGATTAAAATTAAACATGAGAGAGAGAGAGAGAGAGAGAGAGAGAGAGATTACCATAAGTGCAGCCATACCAACATCAAGAACTGAAAGCCAAAAGATTTTATGGCCTGGCTCAATAAAGTCATGAATGCGATTGATTGTGCCAAAAGCCCACGAACCTATAAGAATGAGTGGGTAGTAACCCCACCGGTTTAATGCCTATAATGCAAGGAAATGCAAACAAAAAAGATTAAAAACAGACATTAGGCCCCAATGCTTCAGTTGAATAATTTGTTCAATGAGTAGAGGCAAAGCTGTTATGACCAATACACACCAAAAGATAGAAGTAAACATATATATATATATATACGACTAAGCAAGCAACTTATACTATGACAACATACTTCAATCTTTTACTAGCTTTCGGCTCCATATATCGTTAACAAGCAAAATAAAATACATGATTTACAAAAGAAGAAAAGTAGAAACTAAACTCCCTCTCTCCAATATTGACGTTCTTTTACCCTTTTCCAGACGTCCCAAAACAAATGTCGACTATATATATTTAGGATTACTTCACCACTTATTCCAGTAAGGCCCTCAAATAAGTTGAAATGTGTATTATTTTGGTAACATTAAAAAAATGATGTAATCAATTGCATTATACTCTTTTCTATGTACAAGTTGGAGGAACTGATAAATAATGTTTACGTACGGGGATAAGAATGTGTATGAGCAATAAATAATGTTTACGTACAGGGATAAGAATGTTTACGTGCGGGGATAAAAATGTATATTGGGATATGAAATTTTATACATTAAATTTTTGTAGGGTTGAGAACATATATTAATATGTATGATATAATTACTTTGACAATAAATAAAAGTTAGGTATAATAAGTATAATTTTTATTTAATATATATATGTATATAGTTTGGGTCCATAATACGTAGAATTCTATTTAAAAATTAAAATAGATAAATTTTCTTGTTTAATATAAATTTGTTAAAAAGGTGATTGATAATAAATTAATTAGAAGAGTTAGTTTAATAATAAATAAAACATAGCTTTAATAAGTATAATTTTATTTAATATAAATATGTATATAATTTGAGCCTATAATAACTAGAATTCTATTTAATATAGATATTTTAAATAGATATGTATATAGCTTGGTCCATGGCCCAAGTACTAACCGGTCAAAAACTTTTAGTGTTTCGGCTTCAATATAATAATATAGATTCAGATATTTTAAATAAAGAAATAATATAAAAGCAAACAAAAATAAAAAGAAAGTACATTTTTTCATTTGAACCTACAAAAGAGAAAGAAAGGAAATATCAAACTGAAATGAAAAGGTTTCTTTGTCAACAAGAAAGTATATTGCCAAATGGAAGGTAATATAAAGAGATGATCAGATTCGCTATATTTAAAAGGAAGATTGAACTCGTAATTCCAAAAGAACCTTATATACTCACAACAGACCATCTCAAGCAACCTATAATTTCAAACCCACCAGGCTATCGAAAAAAATTATGAGAAGAGTACCTTCATATCTGTCCGTGCATTGGTGTGGATTGCTCGATCTGACATACCCACTGCCATCTGAAAAGTCAATATCAGATAATTGTGGGCATATGCTCTTGACAGAACTACAAAAAGTTATACACACTTGAAAGCTGAAATACTCTAAAACCAAAACACAAGAGATAGAAAATAGATCAAGTGTACATACACGGGCTGCATTGTTAAGCATTCGTATCACTTGAAAGTAAGTGATTCCATTGAAGATAATTGCACCCCATAGTGGAGCATAAAATGTTACAAAGTGAACAAACTGCAGGCAGGAGTAAATATAACATCAATAATTAATAGGTCAAATGCAACACATGCAAGAAATATAATAATCATATCCCATCAACATGCAATGATAGTGTTCTGCGAACTTTGTACCAATTCATTCTGACAAACTACTCTCTCGCACAACTTAGATCACTAAGGTGGATAATTTAGTCCAAAAGCCAAATATGAAAAGTTAAGGGTTGGCTCTGCAGAAGCTAAGGCAGAATTTTGATATACGATATGAAAAGAGAAAGTACTCTCTATCTCTAGTATCATGATAAATATCAATGAAATGCCTCTCTAATAAAAGATAATTTTCGATGATACTACCAAGATTTATTTTAGACAAGTCATGTATCGACATAATATTAAAGAAAAAAAATATGTATTTGAAAGTCTATATCAAAATTACATGATATATATATATATACATATATGTATGTATATATAGACCTGACAATTTTTCATACGACACCAAAACACGAAACAAAAACGACACGAAAATTTAATGTTTGTTTTTCGATTTTGAGTACACGACACGAAAATACACGACCGAGATTTAGTGTCGGTTTTGTGTTTACCCCTCGGGTACACGACACGAGGTACATGAAATAAATAAATACATAAATATTACATAATATATATTATATATATAATATTATATATATATATATATATATATTCCGTATTCAATTTTTATGTACTTTGGCTTATGTTTAAGCCAGAATTTGGACCAGGAATGTAAACTTTGATATTTCGTGTACCAATTCGTGTACCAGTTCATATTTATTTCGTGTACATTTCATGTTTTTTCGTTTTCGTGTACCAGGTCGTGTCATTTCATTTTCGTTTAATTGAAAAAAATTCATGTACTTCGTGTCAGGTCGCTTTTAAACCGTGTCGTGTTCGTGTCAGCAGATCAGGTACACGACTTCTATTCGTGTCGTTTCCGGTTCTACCCATCAAGTACACGAAACAAACGATTTTCCAGGTCTATGTATATTGCATATATACCAATAAATTCTAACAGATATCATCACTATTCATCTTCCCAAAACAAAGGCCCGCTATGACAGAAAAAGAACGAAATTGCAGACTACATACAAAAGCCAAAGAAGAAAGATGATACACGTAGAATTACAAGGCATTCAGCAACAGAACTACAGAAGTTAAAACATAACGACATAATAATTCTGAAACAGCAAAATTGATAAATTTATGAACTACACTCTTGATGGTTGCATCGACCAAGACCTTTCAGCAAGGTTTTGCTATCATTTAGCTAAAGATACAGATAAAGCAAAGGTTAATTAACAGGGGAATTGATGAACTGCTTACTGAAACCTATGTCCTGCATTTTTCACTTAATGTAACATAAAAGAGATAAAAGATTATAATTAGCTAAGGTAACTCCTTTCATAGTTGATAGTACTTTTACATTTACCCTCCTCTCCCATTCTCAGTCCTCTTGATAAGCTGAAGCAGATCAATAGGGGAACAAACTAAATGAAAACATGCATATTTGATACATCTAAAGTTCATGAAGTTAAGCAAAAAATACTACAAGTATAAATACCAAATTGCCTGAATTCAAGGCTGTAGGATACTTGCCTTCGCTGTACGTCCTGATTCTGTCCAGCACCATGCACCTACACGAGCTATATGCCCATGGTCATTACTAATGGAGCGCATCACAGTCATTACTAGTGAAGTTCCTGCATATTTATTTACTCATCCAATTCAACATTACTGTAACAGCTAACAAGAATAAGATGGAACAAGATTATAAGTAAATCATGCAAGAAGCAGGTGTAGAAAATGTAAGAAAATGAATCAAACAACTTGCTTAATCTTGAAAATATATTGGAACCATATATTGCAATGTGCTGAAACCAGGTACTCTCAGTAGATAAAAGAAACAATTGGCTCATTTGTAAACAAGTACAACTCCCAGAAACATAACATTCTAATGGAAGGGATGGAAAAATTGATGTTAACTGGAAAAACATTTGTTTTTAATCAACAAAATCACTTATCGTAATTTTTAGTTACGGTGAAGTTAAAGATATAGTTTAACAAAAACAGACATGTGGTTTTCAAGTTCTCATAGTCCTCTCACAGAAAGGTGGGACCTACCCCATTCTCAAGTGGTAAAGATCCTGTGTAAATATCACTTCCCATGAAAGATAAACATTTTCCGGCTGTAAGGAATGCAGACGAGGGCCAATAAATTTCATTGGTGTCATACACATACTTAATCTCATATATATTAAACGATTACAACTAATCAAAACATACCCCAAACATATAGATGAAACATAGGTTCCAAATCCTCTACATCTGCTTTGTGTCTCACAACAGTACGATGAAGAGTAAATGCAATTGTAGTAGTCCACAGAAAAGAAGCAACACAGAAGAAATGAGTGCTATATCCCTGGGCATAACAAAAAAATCCTTTAGATGGATCCCTGCATAAGCAAAAATCTATTATCAGAATATCAGCTAATTTTATAGTCCCGGAATGAAACAAAAGTAGATTTCAATACACTCTAATATGTGTACCCAATTATACTGAAGAAGCTGCATAGCATGTCCTGCAGGGTTAAGAAAACATAAGTAATTCAGTATACTACTTTTTGAAATGCCATACTGGAGAAAAACTTAGTGGCTAGTGCAACTATTTACTTTAGAAGACTACAATACTAAAAAACAGACACTAGATTATGCATAAAGAAAAAAGAATTAATGCATTCATCATCTGTTGCTTGAAGGGCTAGGTAAGACATATCAGGTAAGTGCATAATGTACTAATCTATCATTAATTTTAATGTACAATGATAAAGAAATTTAAACAAAGTAGCAGGAGAACAATTCACATCTCAGATCTCATTGATCCCCATTAATTTGTATTATGTTAATACATATACTCATGTGCATGTATAAGTATCTGAACAGCTTCATTTTATAATGCTGAAAAAAAAGACGGCGTAAAAAGTAAAATGTACTAATTTACCACAATATTACGTAGTTATATAAAATGTATGATATATCACACTTTCGCATATTGCCAAGCTTTCCCATTAAGGAGCAGGAACTGTTTGACATACAAATTAAGAAATAAGTAAACATGAAAAATTATTAAGATTATACAAGTATGTAAACAAAGTAGCACAACTAATATATGCCCAAAAAATTGCATTACGTGTGTGTAACCGAGTTCATGTTTTCATGCTAAAAAAAAGTTTGTGCAGAAAATAAAATGTAGTTCTGGCTCACGAATATACTACAACACTTCTTATCTACTACATGCTATATTTATGCAATTATGAACCATGTTACTATGGTATACTGCCAAGCTTCCCCATTAAGGAGCAGGGACAATTTTCATACCAATTTAGGGACGTGTCAACCAAAAAATACTAAAATAAAAAAAAAATCTATTTATCTAGACAAACTTACAATGGAAGCAAACAAATAATGCAAATCAAGCAGTGGAATCTGTGACTGATCAAGGTAGCCAAAGACACCCAGGATCAATGCAGAAATTTAAGTCAAAAAGACAGACCAAGTCTGATTTCTATGTAGGTAGCAGTAATATGTAGGACTTTGCTTCAACAAGTGTCTAAAGGCCATGATTTGCAACTATATCAATGCCTAATAAAGGAATTTGCAGTAGAATCGGAATATCCAAATAGATCGGGGTTTATAAAAGTAAACTATGAGTATGAATGTAGACCTTGAATCAGTGTGTGCGTGTGAGTTAAAATTTTTGCAATAAATTAAACATAAGGATTCACCCAAAAATTACTACTAATACTTTTTAATTGCTACAAATCTGAACTGTGAAGCTTCAAGCTTCTACTTTCAAGAAATACATGTTTTTCTTCTTTTTGTGTTCTTGAGAGAGAAAACCCTTGCACTCTTACAGATATCTCACACATCTAACATGAATATTGGCTGCATATATAATGCAAACAAGAGTTTTGTGGCATATAGTGACCTATCAGAGTCTGAGTGGGTCTAGACTCTGATTTCTAAACAATCTTGGTTTTGCAGTCTAGGGTTAAGTGATTTTGATTCCCACATGTAAAACATTTCTTCCTAAGTGCATCAGAAATGTGTTTGCAATTATTAGCTTCGTTAATGCCTTCCTTACCACTAGACTCTGGTGGTAGAACTGGTAGATTAACAAATCTGTTAATCATTTTTAGTGTATAGGTAGCCAGCCAGCCAGGCTTCAGTCCCCAGGCCATGTCAAGTGTACTGTATATTTTTAGTCTATTTACAAAAGCATCATATACACTTCAATCACTCTGTCAACTAGATTTTTCATAGTTTTTCCTTCCTCCAGGCTGCAATAACTAATGTTGATGGTAAAATAAAATTTACATTCGCAACCTCCTTCCTGACATGTAAATATCGAGTCTCCTTTTCCTCAACGATATATATAACAAGTTACGAAAAGGGCAAGTTATGTAAATACTTGTATAGGTTACAATATATGATTTACAAATATATCATATTAAATTCAGTTGAATTAACATCTTATATATTACTTTATTTACTGATGCATGACAAGGGTTGGAAAAGGGCAAAAACAAGGGATAACGGCATATCTGAAAAGGGTAAAAAAAAAGGGATAATGGCCTCTCTCCACAATAAATCAGCAAAATACCCAATAAATCCACAATTTAATTCATATGATTCATCTCTATCTAATATTGAAAGATTACAAGAGTTTATATACATAAACTATTACTTGGATGCCAAGTAATTTCCTAACGAAAAATCAACTAAATGCTTATCTATATCTACTAACATAGTTAATTAATGGAAATAAATCCTTTTATTATACTACTACTATATTCTAGAATGTTTCTAACTAGATAATATAATTATTAAATACAAAACATACTTGTATCTAAATAATAATATAATATAAAATAATTAACAACTAATTTACTTATTATATGCTCCGCACCATTCTCCTCTCCTTTGAAAAAAACTCGACCGTGAGTTTCATAATAAATAAGAATCAACAATACTCGAATTGGACTCCATATGAGTTCGACATGAAATTGTGGAAGTCATTTAGATAATCAATATGAGTAGTTTTTGTCACTTTTAGAGCAATCAAATCTTGCATGGTCCATTTCATTTACTCTACTCGGCATCTAATTTTTCCAATCATAACATTGACATTCTTGATATAATCTAAAAATAATTTGGACTATATAGAAGAGAAAGTGATAGCTTATCCAACACAACCTAACGTTGCTTCTTAGCACATGCTATTTCAAAATCAAATATGGCTGATGTTTTTTGCGCAGACATTTTTGTCTAAGAAAGCCAGGAAGAATGGGGCAATGTTGATTTGAATATAAACATGGCCATATATATATAATTACAAACTAAAAAATTGATAAATAGTTAAATGTGAACATACTTGTATAATTACACTAAGGTTTTATTATATTTTTAGATTGGTAAAGTTTTACTTATACTTATTTTTTGTTAGTAGTAGAATTACAATGAATCGTAGCTTGCAGGGCTATAATTGGATATAACTAAAACAGTTCATCCATTCTTAATAAAAAAAGTTAAGATAATTGAAAACAATAAAAATATGTCATGGCCGACTGATATATTTACTAATACTAGTTTATAACCCGTGCAAAGCACGGGTTCTTTAATACATATTTATTAACTTCATATTAATATTAATATTTATGCATCAATTTTTTATATTTAAGTTATATATGATTATGATAAAATCCTTTACCTTAGTATTTTTAGAACTAATAACATGAATATTAAATTATAATATGTTGTTAATATGACTCCAACCCTAAATATTAGTTAGTAATTTTAAAGATTATAACATAAATGTTAGATTTTAATATGTTGTAGATGAGATTTGAACCTTAAATATAAATATTAGATTTAATTCTATTGTTAATTGCATTCGAACTGTAAACTTATACAAATATTTTTAAAATTATAAATATTAAATTTAAACATGTTGTTACTGAGGATAGAACCCTCGACCTTTGACAATACTTTGGATAAGAACAATTTTACGCATATTATATATTTAATAGGATTAATTTTAAAGTATTTAAAAATTTCATATTAAATTCAGTTGAATTATGATCTTATAAGTTACTTCATAAAATGATATTTTTTGAAATTTGTTTTAAAATTTGTTTTAATTGAGAGAAGATAAAATTAAACGTATGAAGTACGATATTTTCTAATTTTTAGAATAGACGATAATATATAGGTTATTATATTTAATCCAATAATTTTGGTACTCTAACAGGATTTAATATCTTTTATATTTTAAGGAAATCTCCCCATCACAATTGAGTTCATCACAAAAGATGCAAAACTCTACACAGTTGAACAATAAATATAAACATGTAAAACCAGTTGGAACAATGATTCCAATACACAGCTTGTACAAGATTTATTATTTTCCGAAATAACCGAAGGTTACCACCAATCAAATTCAGATCTTAACATATACACAAACTCGACCTTGGTCAGTAGTCCCACACTCTAGCTAAAGACTTAACTGTCGATTTTGAGCACCGATGCCCAAAATTTGTAGATTTCATTTCTTCTCCATCAATTATCACTAATCAGGAATACTCTACAAATTCGTGATAACAATTATATCCAATATACATAACTATATACATTTGCATAATCTAGATCCTAATTTCTTTTATTACGAGATCTCAATGCTTAGAGACCATCAACTTACTTCCAAGTTTCACACATTACTTCCATATAACTTTCACACATAGTAATATATAACCTAGAGTAGTACTAGTGCATAAATTAAACACATTCCGTAATTTGAAAACAAATTGCAACTAAAAGAGAAACAAAATGAAAAGTAAAGGATACAATTCGACATGAAAAGAGATTGAATACATACAGAGAGAGCGAGGAAGAAGACGAGTTTGAAAGAGAACTTGCGAAGGTCTTTCAAGAGAAGATAACAAAGCACTATAAAGCTTGATCCTAATAATGACAGACTTGATGCTCCGGTGTTGAGTGACGTCAGAATCCGGCGATCGTTGGCTGTTAGGTTCCCCATCATCGCCTGATATGACGCCATCGCCGCCGTCAGATTCCGGCGATGTACGACGGTGATTGAATTGGCTTTTTTGAAAACTAGTTGTGTCTAGGGTTTACACTACAGCAAATTAAATGATTTTGGCTCAATTAAGTTATGTTTTGTGAATTTTTAGACAGAATGAAAATGATTCATAAGACGCTCTGGCCAGTATATTCCTGTAAAGAATATGTCCGTCAGTTTTTCGCAAAAACACGAAACGACATGAAAATTAAAAAAAGCTTATTATAAATTTGGATCTGATCCCCGCCTCATTCGGGTCGTGAAATTTGAGAATTTTTTAGGTTCGGGGCAAGAAACGGGGAAAAATTTATAAATATTTCAGAAATCGGGGTGATAGTTAATAAATTTAATATTTAATATATATTTATATGTATCAAATAAATTATTAATAATATATATCTATATTTTATATATTATTATAATTATAATTTTTAATTCCATATTAGTATTTTAAAATTTTGATACTATAATATAATATAATTTTAATCTTATATATATATATATATATTATAAATAAATGTTAAATTGAATTCGGGATTGAAATAAAGTATAAATTAAAAAATTCGTATAAAATATTCTAATTTATCATATTTATATTTATTTTGAAAATATATTTTATACTTTATAAAAAATTATAAGAAGAATAAAAATTTCTCGATTACCCGCGGGGATACCCGTTCCCCTTTCGTGGTGAGGATCGGGAAACAAAATGATCCATCTTCCAAAATAGGGATAACACTCCCCGACCCCGAAATGACTCGATGTCCATTCCTAGAACGATAGAGGATAAAATGAATAAATTCAGTTTGGCTCTCTTTTTAATTATATATAATATAATTACGTTCTTTTATTCACTTCACCGCATTGTTCATCTCTTTTTGAGTCTCAAACATCAAAATTGTAAAAAATATATAAGAGATAAAAGATGATGTTATTGAGAGTATTTTTAATATATGAAAATTTAAAGAGGTGAATTTTCCTGTTAAAAAATTGGATATATAAAAATTTCTATTTTACATTTTTTAAATTTAAATTAGCCCTTATAATTATTTTTTCTAGTTATGTTACTCAAGTAAATAGTATTATGTTTAAATAATAAAACATTATATTTAAATAAAAATTTGATATATTTTAAATTCATAGTGTAAAACTATAGTAACCTCTGATTTATATATACACATATAATTATATACTATCAATTAGAATATTTTAAAAAATTATTATTTTATTTTATACAACGATTAGTGGAGGTGATAATTTTCGATCATTCCATAATTTTTTAATTATTTGTCAGATGCGCTAACCACAACGAGTATGTAGAGTAGGGGTTGAATACAAACTCTTTAAAAAACCTATTGATTTAAAATTTAAAGACTATACATTCAGAAACTTAACTGTATATTTATAAACAGACAAATTGAGAATATTAAAAACATAAATAATCAATCTTTTGAAAATTACTGGTGGTTTGGTTTATATACACCAGTGTATACATTGCTCTTTAAATTTTTTGTAAGTCTTAAATTCAATTTCTTTTAAACAGATATGAATTTATACTGTTTACAAGATTTTTCTATTTAGAAGCTAGAGCATAAGTTCAAAGAACATGTTCTGATAAAAAGGTTAATAATATCTGTGCTACTACACTTGTTTATATATCACAAGTGCTTACAAGAATTATAGTCAACAGATAAGACAAAAATGACTTAAAACTATAATTTTGCTTCACATAATTGTTCTTTTTGCATTATACAACTGGATAAATTGATTTGTCTTCATATTCGTCGAGATGGTCATACTTCTATCTTCCTAGAGATTTCACAGTCAAGACAAATTTGACTGTCTTCCAAGTAGCCTGAAGTCTGAAAAGATTTATGTCTTCCATTTTTTTTGCATTGTCAAGTCACTATTAATTGATATTTAACTATTAAGTTTACCAACTAATAATGTCTTGAAACCTTTGAATGATCAATCGAGTAATAAATTAACATATCGATTAATAACCATTATCAATCGATATATCCATCCATGGGTCTTCATATCCATTGATTGATTTTTATATAAGTCGAGTCTTTATTCTTTGATATTCATTGAGTCTTCATCTATTGATTACCTTTTATGTGTATGAATAAACTTGTCTTCAACCATTAACAATTAACAATTTATATTTCACATCAATTGATGAATTAATATATGTTGACTCCACAAATATCTATCGAATCTTATATATTAATCCCTCGACCAAATACAATATTAATGGATATTGACTTAGACTATTTCCTACAGATAAAATATTTATCCATCCATATTATCAATTGAAGAACAATATCAACAGATAATTAGTTTCCTAATCAATAGATATTTATAGTGTTAGATATGAAGAAATGATGCTGTCAGAGAATGTCAAACAGAGTTTACAGAAACTGATCAGAGTCTAAGTGACGTCATCAGAGTTTAGTCACCGACAGAGTTTACATTGGTCAGAGTTTGACAGCTGTTATTATTCGACAAATCAAGACTTGATTGGAGATAAAGATGAAAGTGTTTCAGTGAATAACAATTGCCTTCTTGAAGCTATCTATTCCGAAGATAATGATGGAAATCGTATCTCTGTATTAATTAGTCATTATCTTTGCATTATTTAGATAGGTAACTGTGTACTATATAAACACATGATTAGGTTTACATTGATGTATCGTTCATAACATATTATTCTCATAACCTAGCAGCTCTTAAGAACATCTGGTCTCTTGAGAGAGTTTTGTATTAAGTTTGTCAAAGTTAATACAAACAGGATTTCTTTCTTATACTTGTGTTCTAGAATCGATTGTTTGGCACTATTATATTTAACCCCCTTCTATAATAGTCTATTTACTAGGGTAACAATTGGTATCAGAGTAGACATATTCTTTTAACCTAAAAGATCTTAAACAATGTTTAGAAACAAGTATGAAAGTATCAGAATTCGAATTCTCAAAAAGTCTGAATACCCTACATGGAAGGTGAAGATGATGATATCTTGGAAGCCACAAATCCTGACTATCTAAACAAGATTAATGAATGCCAGTATCTACCAACAAAGTTAGTACCACCAACTGTAGTTGAAGGAAGACAAGTTCCTGAGTACTACACTCTGAAGGATAAGAAAGGGTGGACTAATGAAGAAAAGTAGGAAGTCCTCAAGGATGCAAAGGTAAGAAATATCTTACACAATAGTCTAGACTCTGTAATGTCTAACAGAGTAATTGCTTACAAAAAAATAAAGGAAATCTGGGATGCACTAGAAGTTCAATGTCAAGGAACCAAGGAAATAAAAAAGAATAGAAGATCTGTTCTTATTCAAGAGTATGATTATTTTGAGGCTAAACAGAATGAGTCTCTAATTGATACATATGACAGATTTCTCACTATGTTAAATGATTTGGCTCTAGTTGACAAGGTGTATGAGAATGAGAATTCAAACACCAAATTTCTAAGAGTTATACCAGAAGAATGTGACTTGCAGACATCCCTGATAAGGGATAGAGCAAATTTGGAAGACATGTCTTTGGATGAAGTATATGGAAAGCTGAAAACTCATGACTTGGAGTTACATCAAAGGAAGAACAAAAAAAGTGGCAAGGAAAAATCAGTTGCCTTGAATGTTGAAATAAAGATTGTGAAAGCTAAGGAATAAATCCCTATAGTCTCAAAAGGAAAAGGAAAAGCTGTGATGATGAAGGAAATCAGTGAGTCAGAGTCTGAAGCAAACTCTGATGCCTACTTTGATGATGAATCCACAAATTCTGATATGATGGAAATGGTTGCTATGATTGTCAAGGGCTTCAAAAAGATGAAGTACAGGAAGTTCAGAAATCAGAGAAAGTTTCAGAAGAGATCTGGTGATTCTGAAAACAAAGACATTAAGAAAAAGAGAAGATAGAGAAGGAAAGTCGAAAAAACTTGACAAATCAAAGGTCAAGTGTTACAAGTGTAACAAGATGGAACACTATGCAACTGAGTGCAGGAGCAAGGAAGCTGGTAAGGCATTCATAACATCCAAGAAAGATTGGATGAACTCCTCAGACTCTGATGAGGAAGTAAACTATGCTCTAATGGAAAACACTGAGACTCCAATTGCAAACTCTGATAAGGTACCAGATTCAACTTTCAACATAGACACTGATAATATCTATGAAATGAAATCCTTCCTTAGAACTTTTCATGTTAGTTTTAAAACTCAATATCTTAAGAATGAAAGACTAAAGTCTGAAATTCAAAACTTATATGTTAAGAATGATTTTCTTGAATCTGAACTTGTGCACATGATAGATACTAAGAAAGATTGTGAAAGGGCTATACACATGCAAACTCAACTAGAAATTTAGGTCACTTATCTAAAAGCTGAGATAGCCAAAGAAAATGAGATCTTCAGAGTTTGGAAAAACTCTGGAAAGAAGGTTCAAGAAATTTTTTCTGACAAGAATTGGATATCTGCCCTAGGTTATAAATTAGAAAATGAGAAGAAAAATGGTAAAAAGGCTGTTAAGACACAAAATAGAATTAGTGAGAATCTGAATAAACCTGTTAACTTTGTTAAGTCTAGTGATGAGACAAGCACTTCTGATAAGTATTCTAGTAATTCTAAAAACAAAGAAAGCAGTGTGTCAAAAAATAAACCAGTTAATATTGGCTTACTTTCTCAAAAACAATTCAAGGAAAAGATGAAATATGTCATAAATAAGAACAAGCCTAAAAGAGTCAAGAGAAATAGGAATATAAAGGTAGGAATATCCAAGGAGATTAACTATAAGAATATTCTTGATGCACCTAGAAAAATTTGTTTTACATGTGGTAATTATAATCATCTTGCTATTGACTCAGGCAGAATAAAAGGAAGGAACCTGAGAGACCTAGATCAGGAGTTAGGAAATAACCTAGATATAGGCCACAAAGTCCTTGTTTTCATTGTGGTAGCTTATGACATTCTATTTACACTTGTAAAGAATATCATAGTCTATATTTCAACTATTATGAACTTTTACCTCATTTGAATAAAACTCATGTTTCCTCTATTTATGATGTAAAACAAGAGTATGTTGTAAAAGCTGATAGAAGAAAATCAAACTCTAAAAATGAAAATTCTGTTAACTTAAACTCTGATAAGGTTGCTTTTGCTGCAAAAGTTAACAATGTTGAAAAGAAATGATCCAAACTTGTTTGGGTCCTCAAAGCCTCTAATTAAGTTGCATATATGATTGCAGGAAAACATGAAAAACATCCTAATAATTGATAGTGGATGTTCTGCACACATGACTGGAAATAAATCCATGCTTTCAGAGTTTGAGGAGAAGGCTGACCCAATAATATCGTATGGAGATGGAAATAAAGGAAGAACACTGGGATATGACAATATTGTGATTGGAAATGTCATCATTGAGAATGTAGCTCTGGTTGAAGGAATAAAGCACAACCTGTTGCGTGTGAGTCAAATGACAGACAGGGGTTATTATAGGGAATTTCATGAAACACATTGTGAAGTCAAAAGCAAAAAGACTGGCAAAGTGTTTCTCATTGGACACAAACATAATAATCTATTTGAAGTCAGCTTGGAAGTAAACTTTGAAGGACCATTGACATGTCCCATAGGAAAATCAACTTCAGTGGAAAGCTGGAATTGACACAAAAAGTTGTGCCATCTGAATTTTGGCAATATAAATGAACTAGTGAGAAAGGATCTTGTGAGAGGTCTTCCTAAAGCTCAATTCCATCCTGATGGCCTCTGTGACTCATGTCAAAAGGTAAAACAGAGAAAGAAATCTTTCAAAAACAAGACTGAGTCTTCAATTGAAGAACCCTTTCACATGCTACATCTTGATTTATTTGTTCCTATCAATATTATGTAAATTGGAAAGAAGAAGTATACTCTAGTAATAGTTGATGAATACACTAAATACACTTGGGTGTACTTTCTACACAAGAAGGATGAAACAACTGAGATCATTTTTGATCATATTACTATGATTGAAAATGAATCAACACTCAAAGTGAAGATTCTAAGGAGTGACAATGGAACAGAGTTTAAGAACTCTGCAATGGAAGAATTATGTATAACTAAAGGAATAAAGCAACAGTTTTCAACACCTGGTACACCTCAACAAAATGGTGTAGTTGAAAGGAAAAACAGAACTCTGATTGAAGCTACAAGAACTATGTTGGAAGGAGCAAAACTTCCCACTTACTTCTAGGCAGAAGCTGTAAACACTGTTTGTATCACTCAGAATTGCACATTGATAAACAAGTATGAAAGACTCCTTATGAAGTGATGAAAGGAAGGAAGCCAAATGTGAAATACTTTCATATATTTGGAAGCAAATGTTTCATTCTGAAAACACATCCTGAATATCTCAAGAAGTTTGAACTGAAAGCAAATGAATGCATTTTTGTTGGTACTCAACAACCTCAAAAACTTCCAAAGGCCTTCAAAATGTACAACTTGAGAACAAATGTGGTTATAGAATCTATAAATGTATCTTTTAATGAATCAAAGATAACATGACTGCATGATGAAGAAGCACATGAATGTCTAAAATTTGAAAATGAGATTCTCAAAAATCAATAAGATACAGACACTAAAGATCTAAACTCTGATAACACTGAAATTGAAAATGAAGATACTGCACATGTTGATGGAGAGCAACATCAATCTTCTACAGAGAACACTGAAACAACTTCTATGATTGAAATATCAGAGTTTGATCAATCTTTGACAGACACAAACTCTGATAATTTAAACTCTGTAAATATAAACTCTAAAGTAAGCACAACTTCAGGGGAATGATCAGCATTTATTGAGGAATCATTTTATGATGCCACAAATAATGAGGGAGCATCTAGTTCAAGGAATCTTCCTCACATCAGAAAATGGACTAAGGATCATACATCTGACTTGATAATTGGTGATCCAAATACTGGAATTCAGACAAGGAAAGCAACTCAGAAAGAATGTATGTATCATAACTTTCTATCTCAGACAAAGCTAAAGAAAGTTGAAGAAGCTCTTAAAGATGCAGATTGGGTTACTACAATACAAGAGGAATTAAATAAATTAGAAAGGAATGAAGTGTGGACTCTTATTCCAAGACCAAAGAATAGATCTATTATTGGCACCAAATGGGTTTTCAGGAACAAGACATACTCTGATGGGATAATAACTAGAAATAAAGTAAGGTTAATTGCAAAAGGTTATTCTCAATAGGAGGGCATTGATTATGATGAAACTTTTGCTCCTGTTGCAAGACTTGAAGCAATTAGAATCTTTTTTGCCTATGCTGCACACAAGAAATTCAAAGTCTATTAGATGGATGTTAAAAGTGCATTTATGAATGGAGAACTTGAAGAGGAATTTTATGTTGAACAACCTCTTGGCTTTGTAGATCCAAAATAACCAAATCATGTCTATAGGTTAGAAAAGGCACTGCATGAACTTAAACAAGCTCCTAGGGCATGGTATAAAACTCTGGCTCCATTTCTACTAGAGAGTGGATTTACTAGAGGTACATTGATAAAACCTTGTTTTACAGGAATCAAGGTAAGGACTTGTTACTGGTTCAAATATATGTTGATGATATTATATTTGGGTCTACTAATGAGAAATTGGGTGAAAGGTTTTCCAAGCTAATGTAGTCCAGGTATCAAATGAGTATGATGATAGAGATGAGTTATTTCTTGGGACTACAAGTTAAACAAACTGAAGAGGGGATCTTCATAAATCAGTCTAAGTATATGTTGGTCCCTGATATTGTAAAAGGGGGGGGTTGAATACAATATCTATTAATTATCGCGGAATATTGGATTTAAAATTATTATTTTAAATTCACACAAAATATTAATTGAAATGAAATACTGTTCAAGTAGAAGATATAATTTTAACTTGAAAAGTATTACAAAATTAATTAGTAGAAAGTTTATATAACTGTTTAAAAGCTTAGAACGATTTTGACATGAATTGTTCGAGTTTAACAATTATATTCCAAACTAAGCACAGAAATCTGTGAATATTACAATGCATACAAATTTCTGAATTTGAATGTTTGAATTACTCTTGAAAAATGAAGACAATCACCTCATATTTATAGAGGTGAAAAGCCAGTATGACTTGTCCCATTATGATCTTTTAACTAATTGAATTAACACTTGTATGACTCATAAAAAGGCTGGGTATGACTTATAATGGTCGGTATGACTCATAGAAATTCGGTATGACTCATTTTTAAGTCATATTTGAATTTTCTTTAATTAAAATAAATCATAATGACTTATATTAAATCAAAGAAAATTCGGTATGACTTATATCACAGGAGCTCGGTATGACTCATACTCAAGAGCTCGGTATGACTTATTTTATAAGTCATTTGATAAACAATTAATTCGGTATGACTTAACCAATTAACTCAGCATGACTTGCATTCTTTTGCTCGGTATGACTTAATTTATAAGTCATTTTTGAATCAAATCTTTTTAGTAAATTAATTCTTCTTTAATTTAATTAAATAATTTATGAATTAATTTAATTCAGACTTGAATTAATTTAATTAAATAAATTAAATAATTAACTTAATTTTAATTTGAGAATTAAAATACTATTAGGACTTGTTTAACTCTGTAGTCTGTTGCAGTCTTTTGTCATTCTCCGTCTTCTGTCATGGAACCACTTTCAGCTCAATGTTAAATATTTATTAATTAAAGTTGACACACAAATGTACTGTCTGGTTCATTTGTGTCATACTCTAATAAATATTTTCCATTTCTTTTAACTTTAAACTAGTGGCCTTCTGTCTTTGCTTAGCTTTCCTGTCTTCTTTTTCTGTTCTTTTTCTTCTGGAATCTTCGTGTAGTAATCACTTAAAATCTTCTAAATCTTCTGAATTCTTTTGAAATTACTACTTGATTATTATCCACTGACGCTTGAACATATTAATGAACTTCTTCAGTGTTGAGTAGTAGGATCAACTGAGTGCTTCTGATTCAGTTGATTTTTTTGTGACTAGTTGACTGTCTTCGTCTTGATTCCTGTTTGATATTTATTATTTACCACTGTTTCTAGATTGAGTTGAGTTGTCATCTAACTATTACAAATAGGCCTAGTCATATGCCTTTCAGTATACAAGAAATCTGTTGACAAAGTTCAACATGTTAGAATCTGTAACTGCAATTACTCCTATGGCCACAACAACCAAGTTGGATCAAGATACTGGTGAGTCTATTGATATGACAACCTATAGAGGTATGATTGGCTCACTCATTTACTTAACTGCAAGCAGGCAAGATATCATTTTTGCAACTTGTCCTTGTGCTAGATTTCAGGCAAATCCAAGGGAATCTCATTTGATTGTTGTTAAGAGGATTTTTAGATATATCAAGGGCACTATTAATCTTGGTTTATGGAATCCAAGAGAATCTGATTTTAAACTTATAGGCTATTCAGATGTTGATTTTGTAGGATGAAAATAGACAAAAAAATCACAAGCGGTAGCTGTCAATTTTTAGGAGAAAGAATTGTTTCTTGGTTTAGTAAAAAGCAAAAATCCATCTCTACATCAACTGCAGAGGCAGAGTATATTGCTACAGGAAGTTGTTGTGCTCAAATTTTATGGATGAAAAATCAACTGTTGGACTATGGTTTGAACTTTACTAAAATTCAGATTTATTGTGATAATCAAAGTGCAATTGCAATGATAGGAAATTCACTTCAGCACTCTATGACAAAGTACATTAGTATCAGATATCATTTTATCAAAGAACATGTCATGGAAGGAATAATTGAAATGCATTTTGTTCCAACTGAACAGCAGCTAGCAGCTATTTTTACCAAGCCTTTGTGTGAAGCAACTTTTACAAGACTAGTAACTGAGTTGGGAATAGTAGCAGGAGTTCAAGGATAAATGGCAAATTAGCATCCTTTTTCAAACCCTAATAATTCAATCAGTACTTGCAAATTATGATTTCAACAACTATCAGAGTATGTGGTAAACTTTGTCAGAGTATGTGGTAAACTCTGATAGTCAGACAATGTATTCTCTGATTCATAGTCAATAAGTCAACTTTAAAATAATTGTTTGTTTTCAATAGATTATTATTATTAATTTATTTCTGTGACATCATATTTACATTTATGACGTCATAATTGCTAATCTCTGATTGGAGTAACCCTGAATGCACGTATATGTCACGAAAAATGATTCATATTATACATTAATATATGTACACATATACACACACATCTACTGTATTTTGAGAATTGTTTCAATCATTTTTCATCCTCTAATTAAATGTCACGTGTCTCACTACAGGTTACAATACTTATTGAGAGGGAATTGTATGATTCATTTGTATTCTATACTTTGAATTAATACTCTTTATTCTTATTTTCTCTCGTTCTCTCTCAAAACCCTAAGTCCCTCAAAACCTCTTCTCATCCAAAGCTTCACATACCGATTGCAATGGCCTCCCAGAAACTTACCTTCGGTCCCTACACTTTCGTACCCACAAACTATTGCTATCTTCTAGAAAAGATTAATGAAACTCCTGATTTTCATGTCATACAGGACTTCTTGCCCACAGTTGCATTGGGTTTACTCTACAGGAACCAAAGACAATCTCTGCCAGGGCAGTGATACAATCTGGTCGATAGCAAAGTTCAATGAAGATGATGATGACAGTGAACCAACTCTGACTTTCAACTGTAACAGAAAGTATGTTATCACTCTGGCAGTGGTACGAAGGCTTTGGTGTTTCAGCTGAAGACATTGTGGATGACACTCATGTTAATCTTTTTACCAGTCCTGTAATCACCTTGGAAGGTGCTTCAAATGAGGTACCAAGTAAAGATAAAAATGGAATATGGGCTGGCAGTGAAATTGTTGATGAGAAATGCTGGGATAAAAATGATGATGACAATTCTAATATGCAAACTGCTGATCAAAGTCACTCATCTATTCCAGTTGTAGTCTCTGATTCACCTACAAAAAAACCTCAACCAAATATTATTGAACTATCCTATGAAAGAGTTAGGGAACTGGCTGCTGAGGTTGCTAGAGACATGGCTGCTCAAAGAGCCAAGGATGTTGATGCCATGGAAGCAAGAAAGACTGATTCCCTGGTTTTCTCCAAGAAGAAGAAACTAAGAGTTTCTTTTGGCCTAGAAACATAAGAACCTATATCTCAAAGTGAGGTAACAGTCTCTGAAGGGCCAGGCGCACAAGAACTTGTTGATCAAAGTTCAACAGAAGCCAAATTACCAGGAGATGAAACCAATTTGAATCAGGGGTACATCCTATAAGAACCTTCATCTCAAATGGCTGAAGAAGCTGTTAAGACCCCAGTCACACAAGAACCATCCAATCAAAGTTTGGATGCAGACACTCAAACTCTGACTAAAGATCGTGTTGTTGCTGATGCTGAAGGCCATATATTGGCAGAGTCTAGCACACAAAAACCTTTACCTCAAAGTGGTGAAACAGCTATTGAACAGACTCTAGTCCCACAAGAACCAATCACCACCAATGTGATTGCAGACCAAACCAAGGAACATCAGCTAAACTCTGAATCTAGTGCTGCAAATGATGATAAATCAAACTCTAATGCTCATCCTTTGGCACTCTCTGATGCAATACCGGTGCAACCTCTTTCTGCAAAGCCACTGAACACTCCATCAGACTCTACAAATGTTCAAGGTATAAACTCTGACTTTTCTTTAGAATTTACATACTTTGATAGCATAAATTCAGACATTATATTTCCTTCTTTTACTATTGGAATGACCATGGATAGTCCTGAAAGAGTAACCCATATTCATGCAACCACAATTAACCTTTCTCAGCCACCCCTTATTTCTGTAGGACAATGTGATTTGAGCCTTTCTTGTGAGTCTGAGGTAAAATGTATGGAAAACAGAAATGATACAGAGAGGCAGACACTGGTTCTGGCAAAAAGAGAGTTAGATATGAGAAAAAAGTTAGTTACTTCTGGTGAATAAACTCTGACTATTGAAAGTCATGAGATGTGTGTTGTGAGAAGTAATGAGATTACTTTAAAAGAAAAGAGAGTCTTAGGTTGTTCTATTTTTTTGTGCAGGTGCTCAGAGTAAAGAAACATGCTCTTCTGTCCAACCTGTCCCCCAAGTTTCAAACTCTAATGCACCTAGTGCTAATGATGAATCAGCTAATCTGAATGAAGACTGTGAGGATTCTTCTATCTTTGTTGATGAAGAGCCTAATGATCTATCCATTTCTTATGTGGATAGATACAACTTAAAAAGATGGTCACTCAATGATCATGATGCTCATGAAAGATTAAAAATGGACTATTTGGACTACTATGTAGTTACTCAGCTGAAAGATGAGATTGAACCTGCTCTAGATCAGGAAAGTGTTGCCAGGTCCATTAAGAAGGGTGCCTTTTCTAAAAAAGATTTGGGATACAATCTGGAAATTCTCTCATGAAAAGGTGCATTGGCCTCATGCCCATGACTTTATTCAAAAAGCAAACTCTGACTTATCCTCTGATGACCTAAAGACTATGTTAAAGGCTACAACTGTGCTCACTAAAGCTTTTCACATTGAAATGCCTGCTCTGCATGAGGATGTCATCAAGTAGGGGGCTTCCGTTCACAGTGCTATGACCATGAACAAGACAACAATGGACATGAAATTTCAGTCTCTGTCTAAACAACAAACAACATGATGTCAGAAAGGGGGAAAAAGTTTCCCATGACAAATGTAAAGAAGATCTTCCACTAAAATTCTCTGATAAGCGTGATGGTGATGGAAGTGGAATGGCTGATAAAAGTAAAGGGATTCATAAGTTTGGTGAAAGTGTCAAGACTCAAACTCTATCAGCTCAAACTCTGATCCCTTCAGGCTCTGGCCAAGAACAAGAGAAGCATTAAACTCTGATGGAAACAGATCCTGTAGCTCGGCTAGATCAAATCAATAAGGATGCAGAGTTACCAAGGCAGTTGGAAGAAGAAGAGAAGTCTGGGAAAATTAAAGAAAAGGTTGATAAGGATGCAAACTAGCAAAGAAAATGTTTGAAGAAGAATATCCTGATGTAGATCCAGTTGCTACTAAATAAGAAGTAAAGAAAATGAATACTGATACTGACAATACTCAAGTCCAGTCAAACAAAAATCGAATTCCAAAGAAAACTCCTATTCAGAAAAAGACTCCAATTCATAGAAAATGAATACTAGTACTGACAATGCTCAAGTCTAGTCAAAGAAAAAGAAAAATCAAATTCCAAATAAAACTCCCATTCAGAAAAAGACTCCAATTCATAGAAAACCTGCAGCATCTGCACCTGTCATGCCTCAAAAAATATCCAAGCTTGTGACAAGGTCAAACAGAAGGACAAGTATAGATATTGCAAAGAGTCAACCACCTCAATTATCGCAGTCATCTCAAATAGTTCAATAAAAAGCTACATCAAAACCAAATGATCCACTCATCATGCAGGGAACCACATTTCTTCTAGGAGGAACTAGTTTTGAAGATGATGAGGAAGAAAAACAGGCTCTGTATAGAAAGAAGAATCCCGATCTTCTGTGGACAAAAATTGAGTCCTTGACACTTAATGCAAGACTTAGAAAAAACAAAGGAGGGATTGGTGATGCTAAAGTCAAAGTTTACATAGGAGAAGTCAATGCTTTTAGAGACCATCATTCGTTGAAGGATAAACCTGAAGAGTAGTTATCACAGGATCACTTGGACAAGCTTATTGTTGTTCATCTGGTGAAAGATTCTTTTGATGGTGTTGCTCCTAAGAAGAAGCTATTATACTTTCTAGAGGATGAAAGAGTAATGAAACTATCTGAAGAAGATCTAACTCACAAGTCATCAAAAGAACTGGAATATGATTTTTATTTGCTAAATGAAGAAAATGACTCTACTGCAAAGTGGGTGAAAATTCTAGAAGGAGCAATAACAAGAAAGAGGAAAAGTGAAAAGCTGATGATGATAAACTCTGAGGAGTACATACTAAGGTATATGCTTGAAGATGATACTGAGAAGGAGATGAACAAAGGAGATGCAAAAGTCAAAATGTTGGGCATTCCAACACTGATGCTAAATCCTGATGGTCAAAGGACTTGTTGCATAGTCTTGGATAAAAGCATGGAAATAGCACCAATCTATAACTTGAGAGCTGCTATTTTTCAAATTGATGATTCAGGTGATCAGATGAAAGAGTTGCAGAAGAAATTGATGGAAGTGTTGAAGGCAGCTGAAAAGAAATTGCTTAATAATTTTCTAGCTGGAGATTTCTCTTACAAGAGGATATAAGGCAAGGTAGAACATTTAAACACTAATGCAGTTATCTATGGGGTTCCTGACATCATCGTTGAAATTTATGTTTTATTGCACAAAGTATAAATTGGGGGAGATTGTTAGATATGAAGAAATGATGTTGTCAGAGAATGTCAAACAGAGTTTACAAAAGCTGATCAGAGTCTAAGTGATGTCATCAGAGTTTAGTCACCGACAGAGTTTACACTGGTTAGAGTTTGACAGTTGTTATTATTCGACAAATCAGAACTTGATTGAAGATAAAGATGGAAGTGTTTCAGTGAATAAAAACTGCCTTCTTAAAGTTATCTATTCCGAAGATAATGATGGAAATCGTATCTCTGTATTAATTAGTCATTATCTTTGCATTATTTAGATATGTAGTTGTGTACTATATAAACACAATATTAGGTTTACATTGATGTATCGTTCATAACATATTATTCTCATAACCTAGCAGCTCTTAAGAAAATCTGGTTTCTTGAGAGAGTTTTATATTAAGTTTGTCAAAGTTAATACAAACAGTATTTCCTTTTTATACTTGTGTTCTAGAATCGATTATTTGGTACAATTACATTCAACCACCCTTCTATAATAGTCTATTTACTAGGTAACATATAGAATACATGTCAATTAATAAGCTACAAAGATAAAATATAAATTCATAATTATAAGTGTTATATTATCATAAAAACATATAATTACTAATATTAGTTACATCTGAATTAATTAATATAAATAAAAAATTAAATTGATTAAAATTATAAAAAATGTGAAACCAAATAAATGTGGATATTTTTGTTTGTGTATCAAATATTGTCAACATGAGAATTATATATATATATATATATATATATATATATATATATATATATATATATATATATATATATATATATATATATATATATATATATATATCTTAAATTTGCCTCCACTAAAGTAACTCAAAATTTTATAATTCTTTTATAAGTGGGTCTTAACTAGAAATTAATTGCAAATATTATAAAACAAGTAAATATATTATTAATATTCAATATTTTTTGAATTATTATTTACTATTTTATATTTAGATGTTTAAGTTATAAATAGTTCATACTTATACTTAAAGGCGAATATCATCAAAATCAAATTACATCTATTATCTATCAATTATCTATTATCTATCTAATATCACAAGGAATCGTTGTAATAAAATGTTTACAATAAAATGATATGTAATTTTTATTACGTTAAAATGTCATAAATGTATTTGAGTACACTAAGTGATCGATGAGATAAAATATTTACGGTAAAATCACAATTATACCTTTTAACTTGTAAATAACATTTAATCCATCATAAATTAAGAAAATATATATTATAAAATAACAACTATAACATTTAAATTTTAAATTTGTTATTTTTAGGTATCTAACCAAAATTTCTTTGGTTAGATAATTATTTGGTAATGCATGATAATATTTTAAAGATTATTGGATAATATTTATTAAATCAATTTTATTTTATTTGTTACTCTCATGATTTTTAAGTACAAAAAAAAATAAAATTGAAGTGCGGTGAGATATATAATTAGACGTATTAAAGAAGTTTTAGGCATTTCGACTATTTTACTTATAATTATAGTTTAAAATTTATGTTAGTCTCCTCTTAGACTTTAAGTTTTTATTGTTTAAGCGTCCGAATACATCTTATATATGTATTTTGATTAAATGGTAAATTTTATTAAATGAAAGAAACTCTTTCAATCAAAATTGTATTTGACACACTTTATTTACAGAATTATTTTCTTTTGACAAAAAAAATTAATACAAACAATTCATCTACATTTAATATAATTATTATTAGTAGGAGTAAAAAAACAAAGTATTTATCTAATTTAATTTTCTTAAGATGCGTAATTTTTTCAAAAGTGACATGTAAAATATAACGGAGGGAGTATTATATTATCTCACTCTTATTTAAATAGTGTTATCAAAACTATATACTATTTATGAATGACCATAATTTTAATTAGCAAACATACCTATATATAAATATAAATATATATAAATGAGTGAAATGAGTGAAGTCATGTTAACAAGTACATCATATATGTTGGCACATATAATACTTTTCTGAAATATTCTGTATACACTATAACTTTAATAAATATAAATTAGTATGAAATATATAAAAATAAATATTTTCAATAACAATTTTTTTTAAAAAAATTGAAATATAGAACAAACATGTGCCTCACACGGGTTTAGAGGCGGATCTGGTTAATATATAAATATTATATTAGCTGCAGGAAGGTATGGTTCACCAAAAAAAGAAAATATCAGATGTTTTTGTGTTGCATGTTCATAGTAATTTCATATCCTAGCTAGATTATATGTTGGCCGATAATAGCAAAGCGTTGGGAAAAAGGAAAGCATTTGAAGCTCAAGATTCAGGTCCAAGAGAGAGACCGCAGCTTCTTCTTATTTGCACAATCATCATCTAACTTTCATATTCGAATTTGCAAAACCCTTCCCCTCCCCTCCCTGTGACTCTAGCTTTGCTCATGTCTTTGGTTTTTTGCACATGGATTTTTATTCCCTGCTTTGGGTTTGAGTTATTATTTTGCTGTGGTTGCCTGTTATAGTTGAGTTGTGTTAATTATATAGCTTTTAGTCCAACCCATCCATTACAGTCTCTCTTTGTGCAGTTCGAGGAAATAATTATAGTGAGCCCATTTTTTGTAGTAACATGTATTTGCCTGTTATAATTGTTGTCTGTCATAAACAAAGAATCCCTTATTCTGTGATTGATTCCCCACATTAATGATTCCCGGAGGATTGCTATTTGCAAGTATTAAATGCTGATTTGAATGAACATGGAATCTAACTTGATTTTGTTAATCTTTCACCCTCTTTTTAGTTTGTAATTCTGTTGAACAAACTTCGATAGCCAGGTTTGAGCCTGTTCTTGTCTTGCGATGCGCTCTTCTCTTGTATGTGTTTCTTGCACGGACTTGCGCTCAGTCTCGGCCATTTAAGAGGTTTTCATTGCTCCATCAAACGCCCCCACTCCCTAATGCCTTGTTTAGCTAGTGATTGTGCATTTACCTGCATTATATATGATGCATAAAATCTATGTGGACACTAAATCCAACTTCTGCCAATGGTAGTACCATAGTAGCCCACTTAGTTCATAAATTTTATTCGATCATTTGATCCCGATTATGACCAAAGTATGCCTAATTGTCGAGGTCGCACGATGTTGGAAAGCTCCATCAGCATTGTGCTTCCACAAACCATTTCGAGGCGCTGCATGGAAGAGGCCAAGTATCGCCTGCAGCATAACATAATACACTACTTTAGGCCTTTAGGCAAATAGAAATATTGTGACATGATTGGGTTAGCAGTTAGCACTGACCCCTGTCTTATCAGTGGATTATAGGGAAGGAAACTTTAACAGAATCAAAATTTAGTCTGATCCCACTATTGCAATGTCTCTCACGGGTGAAAGAATGAACTCAACAGGCCAACACATCTCTATGGTAAAATTTACAACACTTCAAATAATATCAAGAACAATACAGATGTACCTCAACCACATCTCGCACATTTGGCTTATTTTTCCTGTTTTTTTCAAGGACTGAATCACCATATTTCTGGTTGCTCGAGTACCTATCACGAGTTTAAGGCTAAGTTGTGTTATATGAAACTTGAGAGAAAACATTTGAGAACCTGAATCTGCTAAACCTGACGACGAGTAAGATATGTACGAGGTGCACTATATATAGCAGTATCCACTTGCCGTAAGGTTTCCCATGGGCTGTCAAGAATAAACAAGGCCAGTATTGTCAAATGCACAATTAAAGAAATTAATACAACAAAAAAAGGTAAGAATTATAGCACATTCTCACTCTTCCTCCTATCTTCTCCGATCTGCATTAGTTATACAATTAAATGCCTGCTGCAATTATACAATTATAGCAGGGTAATTAACATACAAAAAATCATGTGCTGCCAGGATGGATATCTGGTGAAACCTGAATACCCATTTTTACTCTATACCAGGGTACAACTGAATAAGAATGAGTCACATAGTTGTGATTGTTGTTTGCATTTACACTTTGTATAAAATTAATAGTCTTCTCCTCTACTAATTCTCTTCTACTACTGCAGATATATATATTAATGGCAAAGCCTGAGCACATATTTTGCCATCCACTGCCTAATTTGGGCTCTATGGTGATCTTCCCGCTGCTTTCCCCTTTTTCTTCATCAAACCTGCCGAAAGTGAGAAACTCTTGGGGAAATTAAGATCCTGTAACTAATATTGATTCAATTGAAAAATCTCCTGTTATTATTAGAAAGGTAAAGTTAATATTTGTTTTTTGCTTAAAGTTGGTTGGTTCAGGTTTCTATACCGGAATTTACTCTTAAACTATAAACCAGTTCAAATACAAAATTTAACTATATATTCTACTAAAGTACTTAATTTGCATGCTTGAACAATTCGATATTATATATCTTTTTCACCATTTTCATAGTTTGGTTTGTAATGAGTCAAGTCATGTTTAGATGACTGATTTGTTTCAACTAGGATTTGTTAGAGGAATTGGCACCTACATGGATGGATGTTTCTTTGAGAATGAAGGATGTTTCAGAGTCAGATAAAACATTTGAATGGGTGCTACAAATGTGAGCTTCATCTTATAAGCCAGATTCAACATTAGTTCATAACATCTGATCTGTAAGGCCATCTCCAATCACTACTTTATTTTAAAACAACTTTTTGGCCGTTTGGGTTCCTTAAACTTAAAATAAGTAACTTATTTTATTTTTATTTTTTACATATTTTCATATTTTTTTAAAGATAAATATTTATTTTAGAATTTTAAAACCAATATTATTTTCAAAATAAAAAACAAGTTACTTATTTTCAAAAAAAGTACATACATCCCTACTTTTTTCCGGAAATAAGAGCTTATTTCCGGAAAAAAGCCGTTGCCAAACAACCCCTTTATCTTCAAATTTTCAGCTTTTTTTACTTCATATCATTATTTCTTCTCCAATCATTACTCTAAATATTACTCTATACATAACTGTAAACATTTAAAAATTGGTAAAGTAGAACCTGCAATAGAAAACAAGTGACAGGGTATAGAATATTAAAGATGTTTTGGGATAAAAATATTATTACTTCATATGTACAGTGTTCCTCCAAATTTGGAGTTGTACAGGGAGTTACTTTAAATTTAAAGATAAAGTAATGATCCGTTGGAGGAAGATTACTTTATATATAAAGTAGAAAATTAAGGAATTTGTCTTTTGAAGTAGTTGTTGGAGATGCCCTAAGGACAATACTTCTTGCTAAATACTTTATACTTTTATAATCAAGGTATGTGTATGTTGTGGTTTCTCTTTTGCATGGTGTGCAACATATTCTTCAGAAAGATTTTATGCTACAGGTTCCAAACTATAACTATCTGACCTTATATGCTAAAACGGACAACAATATATATGTGTTACTAAGTGTGTTCAATTTTGATTAATGACTTCTCAGCCCCCTTGGAATTTGGAAACTGCGAAAAGGTTCATTCTACATTACACTTATGGTTGTGACTACGATATGAAGGTAATTTTTCATCATCTATTTTCATGTTTAATTATCTGAAGCTGAGCTTTGCAGTTAATACAAGCAACCGGTCTTACTTATTTGACTTTGCTAGATCTTACTTACTGGACTTTCATATTCATGCAATGCTGAACTTATATCCCTCTGTGTGTACGTTATGCTGCACCATAAAAAATAGTGATTTTAACTTAACATCTTTGATTTGCAGGGTGAGCTAACTTGTGGGAAAATCGCTAAAGTGAAAGATAGGTACTCTTCCTGGGCCATCAACACTATTATTCAACAACTGATGCAATGAGACCATCAGAAGGTGGTTTGGGCATGAAGAACATGAATGATCAAAACTCTGAGGGAAGTCCATTAGAAGGTGGTTCGGGCATGATCAAAACACCAAGGGGAGTCAGAAGAGCTTACCATTCATTAATGTACCGAAAGACTGTCTTTGCACAGCCGATGACCTTCAATTACATGCGGGCGACTGGTATTACTTTAATGGGACTGGACATGAACAAGGGCCATTATATCTTCAGAGATACAAGTATTGGCTTCTCATTCAGGAACATGCCAGTTTTTTCAAAAAAGTTGTATGTCTAGTGATAATTGTAGAGCATATCATTCATAATTCAAGTGTGATGCCCTTAATGAAACCTTTCCTTTCAATTCATTTGACAGTTTGCATCCACATTATATTGATTACTTGAGGTAAGCTCCATGAACTGGTAATGAAGTCATACAAGAGTCGAGAATTTGCTGCAGCTATAAATGAGGTTCTTGACCCATGGATCAATGCGCAACAGCCAAGAAAAGAGATGGAGAAATTTGCAATTAACCTGCATGTCAATAATAGATTTCAAAGATCAGGTAAAGTCGAATCTAATGTAAAATTTGTATGTTCTTCGTCTCTTTCTGTAACAATAGAGAAACACTTTGTTTGGAATGATGTGTCATATAGTTCTTCAATTCCGATCATTTAGTAGGGGGACAACTGGACAAGTCAAGGTGGAATCATTCTTTCTGTTATATTTTTTGAATCTGACCGCATCCCTGACAAATCGAAAACAAAAGTGGTTGTTACTTATTTTTTACTCTATGGTGTTGGTATAGAAACAACAAATGATATGCAAGGTAGTCTTGTGTAAATGTATTAATCTCCGCTTATTTCTTGAGCTAATTGATTAGAATTATAGATGCATGCAATCACACAAACAGCCATGTGACGATACTTATCACTTCAGGCATGAATCATGACAAGTCAAGTTTCAGAGTAGTAGTCATTTTTTCTAGCATAAAAATCTTGTCCTGTGTATTGCTAGCAAGATGTTTTGAAGTCACTAAAAGTTAAAACAGAAGTATTATATATTGTTGTGCATGTCCTGAACCAACTTTATTTTCAATTTTTTCTTGCGCTGTGTGAATGTCAATGGAATCAATTTAAGCAGAAGCTATTTTTCATAAGCCACTAAGTTTCTTGTGAAACTACTTTTTGGCCTATTAAAACTTTTAATAATATGACTTGTTCTTTACCTTTTCTTCTGATTAATAATCTGATTATTATTTTTTCTTCATAGCCTTTATTGAAGCAGTTCACGTACTATATTTTGCATGTGTATTAAGATTTTTTTAAAACCGTATATTAAGATAATTTTTATATACTTTTTCCACTTTTCTTAGGTGCTGCTTTTCTTCCCTTAATTTTTTATGATTTTGTAATGCATTACTGATCGATGCAGATCAATATCATGCCATCAAAAGATCCAGACTTCTGGTTGATTAAAGTGAAGAAAATTATGAATTAGAAGCAGGCATAATGGCGATTGAGAATGATGAGTGCTTGTTTGAAGATATATGCAAGGATGTTACATTTTCTAAAGAAGACAGAACAGGTTCTGAAATTGAAACTGGGTGCTGGGGTCTTCTTGACGGTCTTGTGCTTGCACGAGTCTTTCACTCTCTGAGAGCTGATCTAAAATCTCTTGTTTGTGCTGCATTGACCTGTAAGCACTGGAGATCTGTGTCGAAATTATACATGGATATCTGCATTCAGGCTGGCTTATTCTCTGTTACTCCCTATTGTACTGATTCAATGATATGTCTCATCTTGGTAAGTTTAATTTTGTCATCATTTTTTCAGATGAGAGGTTTGTATGTCTGCTGCTACAAAAAGGTCGATATCTATGAACTCTGTTGGTAAATTTCCTTGCAGGAAGGTTATAATAAAAAAAATTACTTCATTGGTTTTACGTGGGTGCACAGGTATTACTTCGGGTACACTTGAAGGAGTTCTTCAGTTGCTACCTTTTATATCATCTGTAGATATTAGAGGTTGTAGCCAGTTTAGAGACTTGACATCGAAGTTTCCGAGTATCATCTGGGTTAATGGCCGTGCTTTACATTCAAGAACGAGGATCCTCGAACACATAACATAAATGAGAGAACATCAGTGTTTAAGATTTCTAATGGTATAGGTAGTCAAAATGAGGAGTCTAGTGGCCTGAGAGATTATTTGGAAAATTTAAGTGTGGAAGGCAGTCCAAATCACTTGTTCCGCAGAAGCTTGTATAAACATTCAAAACTTTTTTATGCAAGGAGGTCATCATCCATCCTGTCTAGGGGTGCCTATATAAGAGGCGCCTGGCCGTCAAAATATTAGACAAAGAATGTAAGAAGATGGAGAAATTTTTGGCATCAAGTTTGAAGATTATCATGAAGGAGAATACCTTCGATTTATTTGTGCCCAAGGTACAAGATACTTGCTTCCTTATATATGCTGGTGAGATAAATTTATATCCTATTATTTTACTGCAACTTATATCCTTTTTAAAATCTCCATGTTGCAGAGATTACTCGTAAATTAGTTCATGGTTATTATGTTGGTCATGGAATGAGCTCCATTAAGGAAGATATATGCAGGATATGCAGAGATGCAATGAAGTAACCTATGCTTCTCTTTTCTTTTTGATATCTTTCCTTGCCCTCTCATTTCTTAGGTATATATATCACGCACAGCAAGCTCGCAATAAGATTGATCAGCACAAATGGCTTCAAATTGTAAAATGACATTTTAACCGCATCCTAAATTATTATATATTAATATCTTCTTAATCATTACATGTTCATATATTATATATTTAATTAAAAAGATGATTAATATTTTAATTCCAGCAAAATCACTTTCACTATTTTCAAGAAGTATGAGGAGGACAATGCGCATTGAATTTTTAATAATATCAATATTAAGACATCTTCCTCTCATTTATTTTTATAGAAAGTCTAAATTATAGTGCTTATATATTTTTAGATGTTTTTATTCTTATACAATGAATACTTTGTGAAGAGTTACTACCTCGAATGATTTGATATTAATTTTCATATTGTATTATATATACAGAAGCGAATATAAAAGTCTGTAATAAACACTGTCTACTTATCGACATGTTTAGGCAAACAAAAAGCCTGCTAGAACATGCCCGTGAAATCGGATGGATTTTGATCTCAAGGGTGCTATCTAAAGAGTCTAAAAAAGCTAACGGATGCAATCTGTTTTTATTCGAACTATGAGTGCTAAACTGATTATGAGCTAAACTTAAGCGATGCAAAGTGCAAATAAATCTAATTTTGTTGGGCGTCGTGAAAAAAATGCCAAAATGATTATTTAAATCACCCTTCCATTTATCTTGATTGATAATTATTGTTAATGTTGTTAGTAGGGCTGTAAAAGATATTTTGAATCAGTTATATAGCCCTCTTGATGTTTTACAAACTGAAGCTTTTTTTAGCCTTGTGCTACTCATTTTCCTTTTTGTTCCGACACCTGGCTTGCACTATAAATTATTAAGCCAGTGGGGGTATATGGAAGATGCACTCACAATAATCGGAGGCTAGAGTCCTTTGATACAAAGCAAAGAAAAAGAATCGGAACTTTGTGAAGATAATCAAGTATGAATCGAGAAAAGCTTATACAGAAACCAGGCCAAGGACTTGTTATTCCAATCTATAGTAAGTTTTTGACTCTTCATGAACATGCTTCGTTTACCAAATTGATTCACTATATAGGGTTCCCATTTGTTGTCACATCGTCGAAGTCAGTCATAATTACAAGTTAGGCTTTCATAATTGCAGAGATTGATGACAACTTACTAGCCTCTCAATTAAGTCTTTTGGAACTTGTTCAAATTATTTAGAAATCTGGACATTTGCAGCCATTGTATTCACCACTAGAATCTGCACTCACATGTGTTTTGAATTCCAGAGACAGGTATGAAACTATAATAAACATTTTGACGTTGCTAATTTTTATATGTTTTTTCCTAAGTAGTTGGACCATAAATTTTTTTTTGGTGCATATGTTGTTGATAACAGCTTAACATGCATTGTACGTTCTCTCCTGCAAATAGATAAAGCTCCGGGGTGCAATTTTAATTTTGAAGGGTGGTGTCTGGTAAATTTGGGTTAAATTGAGAATATTGAAAATTTCAATTTTGAGGATTGATTTGTGGGTAATTTGGATTGAATTGAGAATATTGGAAATTTGGATTTTGAGAATTAGTGTGTGGAGAATTTGGATTAAATTGGGAATATTGAAAATTCGAATTTTGAGGGTTAAAATTTGGAGAACTTTGAGAATCCATTTGAAATGTAGTATTTGTAAAATGATGTAGAAAATAAGTATAATAAGAGAGTATTTATAAGGCAAAAAAAATTACCGTTAATTTATAAACAGATATAAATTACTTTAGGCAATCTTTTAAAAAAATCCGTTGTCTAATAACATGTGGTTTCGTTAGGGACAACATAATGAATAAAGTATTAATAAGAAAGGTAAACAACTATGGTCCAATTTAGACAACATTTTTCTAATAACTTTTAAAACAACTGTGCACTCTAACGTTACCAAGTCACCTAACAGTTTTTTAGTGCATATGTTTTTGATAACAGCTTAACATGCATTGCAGGTGGAGTATAAGCGTATGACTCCCGACGCTGCACTTGAATATGTGCGTTCAAGAAGACCTAAAGTGCATTTGGCCCCCTATGATGGTCCCTTTTTTATACCATCTAATTAAATGGTGGTCCTTTTAAAAAAGTTTTATAACTTGTTACGATGGAAAAATTCAAATTCAATTTTTAATAAATTATATTTAATCATTTAATATATTATATTTAGTTAGTTATGAAATTTAAATACAATATTTTTATTTAATAATAAATATATCTTTTTATTATAGGGAGAAACTGGTATAACAATTATTTGGAGGTTTGCTGGAATCACGGAGCAAAATATGATGATTTTGCTGATGAACTTGATGAAGAACGCGAAGAACACGGGAGGAAAGTGATGGATTTTGGTAGCTGATCTTGTTGTTGATTCGTTAGAAGGCTAGAGAAAATATGTGTTCTCTTACTGCCAACTGTCGATTCAACTGAAACAAGAAGCCTACGTACCCTTTATATAGGGGTTCAAGCCACACGTAGTTCTTGGAGGACAAGTTACCTATATGGGCTAGGTATTGGTCCGGTCCATCAGGCCCAAATCCTTAGACGTGCTGGGCTTCGGCCCAAGTCTGTGTGGATGTGGAAGGCAAACTTCCCAAATGTCTGTAACTGCCATGGCCTAAGCCCGTTAGGCTCCGAGGGCTGTTATGGAGTTGTAGAGCAAGGGGTTCTCGTAAGGAGTTATGCGCGATGTGGCCTCACGGGAGCGGTTGTGCGTGATGTGGCCTCACGGGAGCAGTATATAGAGGTGATCCTATGCGGATCCCTTGATGAGATGAGAGCCCGTAGGGCTAGCTGTCTTCAAATAGATAAATATGTTGAGATATTACCCCGGGGGGCCTTCTGTAGTCTTCAGATTAGCAAATAATACCAAGTGAGGTGAGCCCATGAGGCTAGGAGCCTTTCAGCTAATGATAAGAAATCCGTGCTAAATGCTCCGGGCTAGTGAAGCGATCCGGGGGCAGTGAGCCTGTCCAAGCGAGCCGGGTTGAAGGCTTCTCTGCCAAGTCCATGCGACCTGGGTGGTGATGAGAAGCGAACCGGGCTGATGGCCGGTTCTCATCTCTCTTCCTTATCAAAGCTGAATGAGTCTAAGGCTGGTGAGCTAGCGATGCGACCTCACTCTAGGCCAAGGGCCATAGAATATTTTATCATCTTTAGTACGATGCGAGCTGGATGTGGGCTTTGAATCCATTCGAGCCCAGATGCAAGGTGGGCCGGCCAACTTATGTCATTGGGTCTGCCTAAGACCCATGTCCAAATATTGGACATAACACTTTTCATATTATACTATTATTAAAAATATTATTGATCATCGGATCTTATATAAATGAAATTAAATTTATTTTTGCAATAATTTAACAAGACAATCATATGAAAACGGTTAGATTTAACTACTATTAACCCGATCGAAAATGGTGGTCGGCTTAATCCTAATTAGTTTTAAAAAAATCTGGTCGGGTTTAGAATTTACTGGCTTGACAAAGATCCACGCGTAACGTGACGTGACGGAGAAAAATGAATACCAATTATATATATTGTTTTATTGTAAAGGTGTTTCCATAGTTATTTTGCCGAAACTTTAAATATAACTAAATAAGTTTTAAGGATGAATTTATATTGTAAATGATTTGCGAATGAAACATAATTATAATATTTAAATAATTTATAAATATATTTTTTAAATTATACTCTGTATATAATATTTAAATGAATTTTTCAAAACCATATATGATAGTTATAGACTTTCGATACTGTCATTATTATTGTTTTTGCAGAAAAATATCAAAATTACGTAGTTACAAATATTTTTTTCATATTATTTTATTTTTAAACTAATTTTTAATATTTTACACAAATATTAATTTTAAAAAAATTATCACTTTTTGACAAAAAATTCAAAAAAAATATTAAATTTTAATATGTATATTAAGAATGTGTAGATATATTAAAAAAAGAGTATGTTTAATTAAGATAGAAAGATTAAAACACACATTGATTTATACTATATTATTATAAGTGAAACAAGGTTTATTGTTGGTTTGATACAGTAGTTTGGTTGGTTGGTTAACACTTTCTAAAAAAATTAAAATACTTTCAAAAAAGCATACATATTATTAATTTTTTTAAAAATAATTAATATTAATATATTATGTGATATGTCGAGACTCAACTATCTCTCATATTTATATAATTCAATTTCTCCTCCACTCAAACTCTTTAATTCATTAAAAATAACAATCAATTGATTAAATCTCATTAATGATATAATATTATTATTGTTTTATCTATATTAAATTTTATTAAAATTGTATACTAAACAAAATCTAAATATCTCAATTTAATCACTCTCAATTATCCAATTCATTTAAAATTGTCTGGCATAATCAAATCTCACAAATATTATTATAATAATTGTTAAACAGTATGAGTGTTGCAGAAGGGGGGATTGAATGCAACTTGATACTTTATTACTAATCTTGCTAACAACAAAACAAGAAGTAATAATACCAATTGACAAATGCAAACAACAGTACGCAAGAAAATGAAGAAGGGTGTTTTAACTTCAAAAATTAATTTTATTATTTTTATTTTGCTACAATTAACTGAAAGATGTTTTCAGCCTCAATAGATACACAATAACAAGAAATTTGCTAGTGTTTCTATGCTTGAGAAAAGTTAAACTCAGTTGCATTAAAGAAAGTGTTTATGAGATATGTGTATTTAAGCTAGAACACATATCTCACTTACAAGTGTACTTTTCCTTGTTCCTAGGACACTGCTTGAAATAAAAACTTCACTTTTTCTGTTCAAACTTGTCTTCATTCCATTTGTAGATAAAGCTGCTCTGAGATGTTCTGATATCATTGACTTCTTGAACATGCTTTATCTTTTTTCTTGCCTTTTCCCAAAGTAGTAGACTTGACAGACTAGATAGAGTTATCAAGATCAATCTTTGAATTTTCACTACCTAGTCTGCTACTTGAAACAGACTATCAGCTTCATCAAAAGGTTACTGTCAACCTTTAGCTTTTCTTTGGTGACAGTATCTTCGACTCCGCATATGTTGCTGTCAAGCTTGACATTCTTCTAAAACATGTTGTCGTCCAAAGCTACTATCAGCTATCCCCGACAATGTTGCTGTCAACTATTTCCGCCAAAGTTGCTGTCAGTAAAACTTGTTGCCTTTGAATCTTCATTATCCGCCAAGTTTACTGTCAAAGAAATAGTTGATGTCTTAAATTCTTCAATCTCCGCCAAGTTTACTGTCGAGGAATAATTGCTATCATATGTTCCAAAAGGCGCTGTCACTTGGATATGTTGTCGTAGGTTTCAGTTTGCATAATGTTATTGTCAATGACTTGATCCATGTTGTGCATAAACACTTTGTGAACTTCTACTTCATAGATCATTTATTACATTTTTACAAGACAAGAACTATTGATACTTACTGTCACCACTTGGCTTTAATTCATATTGTTACAAGTGACAACTAACATATTGTTAATATACATATGATAGTATGTTTTACTTAAATAATTTCTAATTAATCTAAGTATTTTATAGTTGATTACAATGTTAACACCGCAATCCCTAACAATCTCCCCCAATTTGTTTTTATGAAAAATAAAGACAAATTCAAAGTGAATTGCAGATGCTAACTCAACTAATAAAAACAGAAGTGTTTGTACATGAAAATATTTAAGAAAAATTACAAGTACAATTTTATCTCAACTAGGCTCCTCTAGACTGATCAAATCTTCAACTTTAGCTTGAGCTTCATCTTCACTTCTTTACCGCTGTCATTCTTCCATACAGACCTTCAAGAGCTTTCAAAGCCTATTTCTCTTCATCTGTCTTGGCATGATCAGAAATACAATCCAAGGCTAGCTTCACCATTTTGTAGGAAAGATCCTTCAAGTCCTTGTAGGTGTAGTAGTTCTCTGTTGGTCCTTTGGATATACAAAGATATTTCATCCCAAACATGTCTTTGACAAATCTTTCTTTTGTAGAAGAGAAAACCTGCTTCACTCTGATTTTATCTATGGCTTCATCTTCTTCTTCTCTTGACTCAATAATCTCCCAAACAATCTTGCTTAAATCTCTTTCAAATTCTAAGAATGAACCTGTAGTGAGTCTGAAGATCTTCCTCAAATTTTCATTGTTGAGCATCCTGAAATTGACAGCCTCCACTTCAATGCTGTCAACAATGACTCTCAGGGGCCCAAAAAGGACTGGAGATACATAGTTAGGCCTTTTAGAGAATTGATCATTCAACATTGCATGCTTCATGTCAATCTCAGCCTCATTGATCCTTTTTGTTATTTTCTTCACCTTTTTTTGTGCATCTTCAACTTCACTTTCAAATTTCTTCCTCTTCTCTCTTTCTTCTTTCTTCTTGGAGTCACAGATATCCAGTGCTCTATTCTTTAGATCAAAAATTTCAAAGTTGGTGATGTTGAGCAGTTGCTTCTTGATTAGCTCAGTGATATGGGGATCATTTATAGCCAAATTGATTAGCTCCTCAAAGGTGATTTCATCAGCAAATCTAACAGAATTGTAGAAGATCATTCTGTCAATGTTTTTGAGAAGACATTGTTGAGTCTTTTCATACTCAATATTTCTTTCAAATTCTTTCTTCTTTTTGGCTTGAATTATTCTCATAACACTTGACATGAGATTGCTTTCCTCAGGGTAAGGATACTCTTTCAACTGATTCACTAATTCTTCAAGTAGATCTAGTTTCTTGTCTTGCAGGGAATCTGTGCTCCAAAACTCCTTAACTCCATCTTTATTCGCAAACATCACCCCATCTGAATACACTACTATCTCAGGTTCTTCAGCTTCATTCAAATCCAAAGGATGTGTTTTGAAGGTTTCCATTAGCTCCGATAATTTCTTGATCAACATTCCTCTTAAGACTTGTGTTCTAATATCAAGACCCTTTGTGATTTGAAGCATCCTTTTCACCATAAAGTAATTTGTTTCCTTCAACTCATGTCCCAAGGCTTCAACTTCCCCAGTGGCATAAAAGATATTTATTCTTCTCAAAGAATTAAACTCAGATCACTCAGCAACAACTTTAGTGATTAATTCAGCCTTTGAGTCATCTATGTTGTTGATGGTGGGTCTCTTGACATCAAGACATTCTTCATGAAATTTCTCATTTGTCAGCTTCCAACCTCTTTTACTTGGCTTCCTGCTAGAATGAGGTTTTGGTCTCTCAGCCCTTGTCTTCCTGTATTTTCTGGATAAAGAAATTTTCTTTGATAGTAACTTTTCTTTCAATTCTTTTGACAGTGACTTTGAAGTTACTGTCAATATAGGCTCGACAGTAGGTTTTTTGATAGTAGGTTCACTTTTATCACTCCTGACAACATCATTCTTGTCATCTTCAAAACCAAGAACCACCATCTTCAATACTTTCACTGCAATTCCATCCTTATACTCCTTTTCACTCTTCTCTTCATCTTCATCCACCTTATTTCCAGTTCTAGAAGATCCTTCACCATTACTGTTATTGTTAGTATTGGTGTCCTAGAGACAATACTTTTAATGTTTTATTGAAAACAATAAAGAATTATGTTATGTGATTATTTAATTAATATTTATTATGTCTTTATTTATTGCATCATAAATTGAAAGAATAATAAATGTCCTTGGAATATTAATACGTAATATATATATATATATATATATATATATATTTAAGTATGTGACTTAAAAATGAGATTATATGAATAGTATTTTATTTCTAAAATTCCCTAGTCGAGTATTATTATTTAAGGACAATAATAATGCAATAAGACTAGTATGTTTATTGACAGATGACCACATCTCATTGGTCATAGGCATGGTGATACTAAAGTCAAGAACATAAGTGTATGTATCAATACATGACACTGGAAAGATCCGCCGTGAGATTCTACATGTTAATAAGTTTCATAAGAAATCTCACAGTGATAATAATGTAATGATCCTCTGACTTGAAATCAAAGAACCTGTGTAGCAATCTCAACAGCCACACTAGACAACAATGCTAGTTGACTCTCCCCCTGAGATGCAGCTTGTGTTTTCTCCTCCTCCTTTTCAGTTTCACCACCAACAAACACTTCCTCATTTCCACTTCTCTCCCCCTTAGTTGAGGTAGCAGCTGCCAGCTTGGAGTTGAACTCTTCTAATTTGGCAAACACAGCCTTGAACCCCTCATTCATCATATTCTCCAAGGAAGACATTTTGTTGATGAGCTTCACCTGGTTTCTTCCAACAATATCCAGATATTTAGAGAGCTTAATAACCTTATGTGAAAGGGATTTCAACCTTTCATCAGCTTGTTTGGATATTTTGGAGGCTGTGATAGTTCTTACACTCTCTTGTTTTTCCTGAGTGATCTCATCACTCCTCACCAACTCACTCTTAAGGCCTAGTGCCTTAGGTATTTTGGCTCCCATATTTTGTTTTTTCATTTGGCCTTTCTCAGGACCCTCTCCTTTTGCCTGGGATTTTCTCAGCCCCTCATTTTTAGACTCACTTTTCTTTTATCTCTCTTTTTCTTTTCACACTCTCACTCATCCCAGGTGCAAGAGACTGAGAAGGTACATCTTGCACGAGAGATTTAGATTTTACCTTGAGGATTGTGGAAATGAGAGCAGAGTCATCATGTTCATTTTGTTGAGAAGTTGTGGCCATTGGAGAGTGGCTGTCTGGATTTGGATTGTTGACAACATCTTTGACAGCATCTTTTGAGAAGTTACTGTCATGAAGATTGATAACTTTGTCATTAACAGCTACACAGGCTGTGACTGCAATCTCTTCCACCCTTTGAGTAGAAGGTTCTTGTGGATTGCTATGATCAGTCTCATCCAATTTTTGGAATATTGCATCAATATTTTATTCTTCAATTGTGGCAAAATGTGATGCACCACAATTGAATGGGCTATGTTCCACATATTCTAGCCCTATTGTGTGAGTTTCTGCAAGTGTGGGCTCAGGTTGAGTGTGTTCAACCTGTTGCGTTGACTCTATACAGGGTGCCATGGGAGACTGACCAATGTCAATAGATACATCCTGTTGAGAGGAGACATCCAGAGATGTGTATTGATCCCTTTTAAGAGATGTATCCTTTTGAGAGGCACACCCTGGCTAACAGAGGTTGATACCCTTGCCTTCTTTCTCCCAAGCTCACAAGGGATCTCTATGGGTTCTATGCTCAGACTACCTGCCTTATTTGTTGCATCTTGTGCAGTTACATCACCTACCTGTGGAAAGGTTTCTAGCCTAGGTTTATTGGTTCTCCTCCTTTTAGGAGCCTGGTCCTTTTGAAAGGAACCAGGCCATTGGCTAACAGTTTTGGTGACTCGAGAAGGCCTGATTCGTTTATAAGGTTTAGAGTGTGGGTTAGGAATGGTGAAGTCAACACCATTCTCATCACTCAAAGAAAATACTTTGTAGTCCCCAATAAATTTTAAATTTAAATCATTCAGTAGAAAGCATGAAATCAGTTATAAACAAACACAATTCAGTGTTAAGTAGTTTACTAATTAACAAAGAATGGGTGTTCTTTTTCAGTGTTGGGGACTCCATGCATTGAAAACCATCTAAATTTATTATGCCTATGACATAAGTAATTATAAGTACAAAAAATATAGGATAGTAGATTACCAGTTTTCTGGCTTCTTTCTTTCCAAGCACTAGTTTGAACAGGGGCATCAGGAGCTTTCCAATATTGATTCTGTAGTTGTGCACCATGGAATGAACAATTCCCCTGATGTAGGCTGGGATCTCATTCCATCCACTGGTCTTGCTTGACAAGGACCTTGACACAACATCTAACAACATGCTTCATTCCTTGTTTAAGTATTTTCTATCCATGCCGATAAACGGATACCAATCATCATTGTCTGGGCTCGTCCTGGGTCTAGTATATCCAACCATCTTGAAGAACTTGGCAAGTTGAACATCATTTGCAGGCTCCTGAAATATCGAGCCTTCAATTGCTTCCACGTGAAGGGCTTCATTTATGTGAGAGGAATCAATGGTGTAAGAGGTACCATTGATTTGTAAGAGGAATCAATGGTTGACAGTATGTTATGCGGGGATCTTAGAAAAACATATTGTCGATGTTGTTTGAAAGTAAGTTTCACAAGTATTCGAGAGTATGTTTCTGTCCCGCATACTATACTGTCAAGACTTCACTCTTGTTTGACAGTAAGTTCTACATGATTTTGACAGTAAGTTTCAGTTTCGCGAAATATACTGTCAAGACTTCACTCTTGTTTGACAGTAAGTTCCACATGATTTTGACAGTAAGTTTCAGTCCCGCATACTATACTGTCAAGACTTCTCAAACATGTGACAGTAAGTTTCACAAATTTTGACAGTAACTTATCATTATGCGACAGTATGTATAAACATATTGTCAAGCAACTTTACAGTATCTTTTATTAGCCACATAAGAATTAAGTTACTTAAAAACAAATTAGTTAACGTCTCGGTAAAATATCATCATGTCTTTCCACTATGGAAAAAAAATCAAAACACCTCAAGAGGCCATTAATTCATAATGAAATTTGGTTAACTAAATTTTTAATCAACTAAACAGAATTACATCAACAGGATAAATTTAACATACCCAACTCACTCACTAGCCTGTTGAATGTCTTTTCATCCAATGGTTTGGTGAAAATATCTGCAAGTTGCTTCTCTGTGGGCACATAGATTAGCTTAATTGTGCCTTCATCCACATGCTCTCTAATGAAATGATGTCTGATGTCAATGTGCTTAGTTTTGGAGTGTTGAACAGGATTCTCAGAAATTGCTATGGCACTAGTGTTGTCACAAAATATTGGAATTCCTTGCAGAGTTAACCCATAGTCCAATAGCTGGTTCCTCATCCAAAGTAATTGAGCACAACAACTACCGGCTGCAATGTATTCAGCCTCTGCAGTTGAATTTGATACTGAATGCTGCTTCTTGCTAAACCATGAGACCAATATCTCTCCCAAAAATTGACAGCTACCTGTAGTGCTCTTCATGTCTATCCTGCACCCTGCAAAATCTAAGTCTGAATATCCAACTAAATTAAATCCATAATCTTTATGATACCAAAGGCCTAAGTTTTGTATGCCTTTTTATGTATCTAAAAATTATTTTTACAGCCATTAAGTGAGACTCTTTTGGATAAGACTGGAACCTTGCACACAACCCTGTTGCAAACATGATGTCAGGTCTGCTAGCTGTTAGGTAGATGAGAGATCCAATCATTCCTCTATATATTTTGTTTTCCACCTTCTTTCCTTTTGGATCCTTGTCAAGTTGAGTTGCTGTTGTGTTAGGAATGCAAACACTGATGATTGTCAGAGAATACTAAACAGAGTTTATGCTGACGTCATCAGAGTTTACAGAAGCTGTCGGTCAGAGTTTACTCTATCAGAGAATACTCAATCAGAGTTTACTCTAACAGAGAATGCTCAAATCAGAGAATGACAAACCGACAGAGTTTAGCTTCAGAGTCTACCAGAAAAGGAAACAGACAAATCAGAGTCTGATTTGGATAGTAAGAAGGAATTCAAGTGCAAGTTTAATTACCTTATTAAAGCTATTCTTATCATAATCTGTTTTGTAATTGTATTTGTAGCTGTGTCTATATAAACACAGAGATAGGTTATAATTCAATATCGAATTCATTAAGCAATAGTTATATAACCTAGCAGCTCTTAAGAACTTTATATCTTGAGAGAGTTTTGTATTCAAGTTCATTATTAATACAAAACAGTATTCCATTCAACATACTTGTATTCATAATCGATTTACAGGCACTATTACATTCAACCCCCCTTCTATAATAGATTGATTATTCTGGGAAACATGTTGAGATTGGAGTTTTTGCAGGAGATGAGTATTCCATATCAAATCTTTTCAAGAGGTCTTTAACATACTTAGTCTGGCAAATAAATATTCCATCTTCTTTTTTATAGACTTGAAGTCCTAGAAAGAATAACAATTCACCCATCATACTCATCTCATATTTGTTCTGCATCAACTCAGAGAATTTCTTGCATAGATCTTCATTTGTTGAACCAAAGATAATGTCATCAACATACATTTGGACTAGAATGATATCATTTCCATTCTTTTTGTAGAAAAGAGTTTTATCCATAATCCCTCTTGTAAATTTGTTATCAAAAAGAAACTTGGAAAGAGTATCATACCAAGCCCTTGGTGCTTGATTTAAGCCATACAATACCTTGAGTAGTCTGTACAAAGTTCTTCATCTTAGGATCTTCAAAACCTGGGGGCTATTCAACATATACTTCTTCTTCTAACTCTACATTAAGGAAAGCACTCTTAACATCCATTTGAAAAACTTTGAAGTTGTTGAAAGCAGCAAAAACCAAAAGGATTCGTATTGCCTCAAGTCTGGAAACAAGTGCAAATATTTCTTCATAATCAATCCATTCTTGTTGACAGTAACATTTTACCACTAGCCTTGCATTTTTCTTGTGACAGTACCACAATCATCCATCTTGTTCCTATAAACCCATTTGGTGCCTATTATGGATTTGTTCTTTGGTCTAGGCACCAATTCCCAAAAACAGCTTCTTTCAAATTAATTAAGCTCTTCTTGCATGGCATTAATCCAATCTGGATCAGCCAAAGATTCTTCTAGAGTTTTGGGTTCAGTTTGAGAAAGGAAACAAGAGTACATGCATTTATTGGCAATATTTCTTCTTGTTTTGACTCCAGTTCCTGGATCACCAATGATTAAATCATTTGTGTGATCTCTGTTCCATTTTGTTTCTCTTAGAGAATCACTGGAATCTTCAACACCTTGTTGATTGACAACATCTTTTTCTCTTGCACTGTTAACATCATCAATTTCTTCAAGTCCACTATTCATGGAAACATTTCCAGAAAAATCAGTTGTTTGAGCAGTTCCTTCATTATCTCCAGACTGGATATGATCATTTGTTGGACTAGAAATTGTGTGATCAACTCTTGATGAATCTTCATCAATCTCTTCTAGATAGCCTTGATTTTCAAAGAACAATGGTTCTATTTCTTGACTTCCTTCAACTCCAGGAAATTTTGATTCATCAAAGGTGACATTTATACTTTCCTCTACAGTCTTGTGATCAATGATGTAGACTCTGTATCCAGTCCTGTCAATGCCATACCCCACAAAGATTCCTTCAAGTGCTTTAGTGTTAAATTTTCCTTGGATCTCAGTTGAATCTTTCATATAGTAACATTTGCTTCCAAAGACATGAAAATAATTGACAGTTGGTTTCCTTCCTGTAAGTAATTCATAGGGTATCATTCCACAGGCCTTGTTGACTACAGTCCTGTTTTGAGTATAACAGGTTGTATTGATTGCTTCACCTCAAAAATAGGTAGGAAGTTTTTCTTCACTCAACATTGTTTTTGCATCCTCAATGAGAGTTCTGTTCTTTCTTTCCACAATACCATTTTGATGAGGTGTCCTTGGTGCAGAGAATTGTTGAGTGATTACATTGTCTTTGCAGAAATCATTCATGATACTGTTTTTGAACTCAGTACCATTATCACTTCTCAAAGTCTGCACTTTGTACTTGGGATTCTTGTCAAGAACCCTCACCAAATCAATGATTTCTTGTGCAGCTTCATCCTTGGATGCTAGAAACCTCAAACATGTGTATCTTGAAAAATCACCAACCATTACTAAAGAATATCTTTTTCTTGTCAGTGATTGCACATTCATAGGACCAAATAAGTCTATGTGAATCAGTTGAAATGCTTCATTGATTGAGCCACTAGGATTGCTTTTGTTTGTAACTCTCTTTAGTTTCCCTTTTTGGCAATCCTCACACAATCCTTCTTGACAGAATTCAAGTTGAGGAAGCCATTTCACCAATTCTCTCTTCATTAGATAATTCATTGCTTTGAAGTTTAAATGGGAAAGTTTATTTTACCACATCCAACTTTCAGATATGGAAGCCTTACTGTAGAAATAGTAGACCTTTTCTTTTCTTACAGAATCCAAGTCAGCTATGTAGAGGCTTCCTTTTCTTACTCCTTGAAGATCTTCTTCTCATGTCTTCTTGTTGACAATGGAGCATCTATCTTAATCAAAACCAACTTTGAAACCTCTTTCACAAAATTGAGTTACACTCAACAAATTATGCTTCAAACCATTTACTAGAGCAATCTTCTCTATCTTTATAATTCCAACTTCCAGTATGCCATATCTCATTGTGAAACCAATGTTGTTGTCACCGAAAGTTACACAAGGGCCAACCATCTCCTTGAACTGTGATAACAGGGCTTCATCACCTGTCATGTGTCCTGAGCATCCACTGTCAATGATCCACATGATTCTTTTATTTTTCTTATTGCCCTACAAAGCAAATATTTCGAGTTGCTTTTGGTACCCAACTTTCATTGGGTCCATTATGCTTAGCTAAATCACAGTTTAAAGTTGATTCAGTTGTAATTCTTTCTCTTACTTTTAGCAAGACTCCTGTAGCTACCCATTCAGTTTTGATTACTAGTTTGATAGCTTTATTCTTGGGTGACTTGTTCATCCTAACTTTTGGAGGACTTGGAGTCTTTGCCTTTTCGATTTTATCATTCTTATGCAGACATTCTTGATCATTAGCAAAAGGCATGTTAAAGTACATAATCATCAAGTTCATTTTACATGAAATGCAATCAAAATCACCACAGTAAGTAACTTGTTTGTTCTTTAAAGGCATGCTGTGTAAATTTCCATTAACAGAGGTAGCATTCTTGACATTAGACTTGATTTTATTGCAGACATTAGTTAGATGACTAGAAGATCCACAATTGTTGCATAATTTTCTAGGAGCATTGAGAATATAATCATAATTGTTCTTTTTGTTTATTCCTAGTTTTTCATTTCTGTTCTTCTTGGTCTTCATGACAGTATGTTTAGAAGTTATTGTCATGTTGGTGTTGACAGTAGGTTTAGATGGAGTTGTCTTGACAGTGAGTTTTGGTCTCACAGTCTTGACAATAACTTCTGAACTTACTGTCGTGCCATGATTGACAGTATGTTTTAAACAAAAGTTAATGTCAAAGTCAAAACTAATTGTCTTAGGAATTTTGACAGTATCATTTGTCTTAAGAGACTTAGTGACAGTTTCATTATCCTCGTCATCTATCTCTTGTTTAATCATTAATGCTTCCTCATCAAATTCAAATTCTGCCTTTTTGAACAAGGGATTCTTAACTTTTTTTAGAATTGAAGGTTTGATAGTATGTTTGATGTCTTCATCAACAACATGTTTCTTTTCATTTCTCTTCTCATAATTAAAACCTATACCTACCTTTTGATTTTTAGTATTATCATCATAGTAAGATTTTAACAGGGAAGAGGAATTCTTGTAAGCCTTGATTTTGAGTTCATTCCCAGAGATCTGTTTTCTGAGAAATTCCTCAATTTGGGAAGCACAAACAATCTTTTTCTTAAGAATCTCATTTTCTTGTTGTAAGGACTCAAAAGCATTCTGTTTAAGTTCTAGTTCATGATTCCTAATCTTCAATAACTCATTAGCACTAGACAATTTAACTATTTCCTCATTAGCAGCCAACATGCTTGTATGAATATTAAAAATTTCAGAACTTAAACTTTCAACAGTTTTCTTATACTGAGATGTAGTCATATCAACAGTAGTTAGAATGTGTACCTCATTTGATAAAGTGGATGAACCTTCTCCAAAGTTTTCCATGAGAGCAAGATTTTCATATTCTTCATCATCATCATCATCAGAGTCCTCCCAACACTTTCTTTCAGCCACAAAAGCCCTTTCTTATTGCTTTTTGAGCAAGGCTTCATATTTTGCTTTGAGTTCTTCATAGTCTTTGTCATTTCTTCTCACTTGTTTTGGCTTCTTGCATTCTGTTGTAAAATGCTCCATTTCACTGCAGTTGTAACACCTTATCTTGGATCTATCCACCATACATGTTTTGTATCCATTTGCCACTTCCTCCAAGTTTTGAAATATTTGGCTTGTTGAACCTGGAGCTTTGTCCTCTAGATTTGAAAGCTTTGTTCTTCTTGAATCTCAAGTTGGAGAACTTCCTTGTCATGTAGGCCATAGTTTTGTTTTCCATGTTGTCCATTCCTCCAAAGTGTAGAACTCATCTTCATCACCATCTTTGAGTTCAAGAGTTACACTTTCATCTTCATCTGTGATTTCTTCAATCTTGATTTGTTGTTGATGTTGAGATTCCTTTAGCTGCATCACCTGTGGATCCTGAGCTACTATAACATTTGATGTGTTGGTCATTTTTCCTCTTTGACCGGCTTGAATAGCTCTCTTTTGTAGAAACTCTAACTCATAGGTTTTAAGTATGCCATATAAAGTTTCAATAGAAAATTTTGATAAGTCCATTCCTTCTCTTATGGTAGAAACCTTGTGCTCTAGGTGGTCAGGAAGTGTCAACATGAATTTCATGTTTACTTCCTTTTTGTCATAAAACTTTCCATGCAGCTGCAAGTCATTTATCAACTTGTTAAACCTCTCAAACATCTCAGTCAACCCTTCACTTGGTTGTTAAAGCAGGCTCTACTAGGGTGAGTTATGAAGGCTTCATAATGAGACACCAGAATCTGTCTTTGATTTTCCTTCACTTCTTTTGTTCCTTCACAGAGTATCTCAATGGTTTCCCATATTTGCTTTGCACTGGTATAGTTGACAATGTTGTTGTACATGACATTGCCAAGTGCCTCAATGATGATAAATTATAAGCAATCATATAGAGATACTTTTTCTCTTTCAGTGTTAGTATATTCTGTGACCTTTTTGGGAACCCAGTAGGCTGGTATTTCCAGCTTACTTTATTAAAGGTGGGTATTTTTATGTTGCTTACTTTCTGTGCACTCATGTTTAGATCTTTTCAGGTTATGTATATCTAAATTGCTGCTCTGATACCAATTGTTAAACAGTATAAGTGTTGCAGAAGGGGGGGTTGAATGCAACTTGATACTTTATTACCAAGTGACAAATGCAAACAACAGTAAGCAAGAAGTAATAATACCAAGTGACAAATGCAAACAACAGTAAGCAAGAAAATGAAGAAAGGTGTTTTAACTTCAAAAATTAATTTTATTAATTTTTGTTTTACTATAACTGACTGGAAGATGTTTCCAGCTTCAATAGATACAATAACAAGAAATTTGTTAGTATTTCTATGTTTGAGAAAAGTTAAGCTCAGTTACATTAAAGAAAGTGTTTGTGAGATATGTGTATTTAAGATAAAACATATATCCCGCTTACAAGTGTACTTTTCCTTATTCCTAGGACACTGCTTGAAATAGAAACTTCATTTTTTCTGTTCAAACTTGTCTTCATTCCATTTGTAGATAAAGTTACTCTGAGATGTTCTGATATCCTTGACTTCTTAAACATGGTTTATCTTTTTGTTTGTCTTTTCCCAAGTTGCATTAGTAGACTTGACAGACTAGATAGAGTTATCAAGATCAATATTTGAATTTTCACTACTTAGTCTGCTACTTGAAACAAACTGTCAGCTTCACCAAAAGGTTACTGTCAACCTTTAGCTTCTCTTTGGTGACAGTATCTTCGACTCCGCATATGTTACTGTCAAGCTTGACATTCTTCTAAAACATGCTGTCGTCCAAAGCTACTGTCAGCTATCCCCGCCAATGTTGCTGTCAACTATTTCCTCCAAAGTTGCTGTCAGTAAAACTTGTTGTCTTCGAATCTTCATTATCCGCCAAGTTTACTGTCAAAAAAATAGTTTTTGTCAGTAATACTTGTTGTCTTAAATTCTTCAATCTCCACCAAGTTTACTGTCGAGGAATAGTTGTTGTCATCTGTTCCAAAAGGTGCTGTCACTTGAATATGTTGTCGTAGGCTTCAGTTTACAGAATGTTACTGTCAATGACTTGATCCATGCTGTGCATGAACACTTTGTGAACTTCTACTTCATAGATTATTTATTACATTTTTATAAGACAATAATTATTGATACTTACTGTCACATACTTGGCTTTAATACATACTATTATAAATGACAACTAAACATACTGTTAATATACATATGACAATATGTTTTACTTAGTTAATTTCTAATTAATCTAAGTATTTTATAGTTAGATTACAATGTTAACACCACAATCCCTAACAATAATATGAAATTATCTATTTTAAGTTTTAAAATAACAACTAAATAATTACCTGTATATGAATTTGACTTGTTCAACTTTTATGAACCTAACCACCCAACATAAACACAACCTCATCACATTGATTTCTCACCCTACCCTTATCCAAAAAAAATGGGATGTTGTTCTTGCCTGAGCTTCACGTCATTATACGGGCGGTACCTCCGTCGCTGTCTCATCTCCGCCGGCCTCACCTCTAAACACATTCTCATCGACGAACAAACCCGAATCCATTTATGGGCCCCCAAAGCAACCACCTCCGAGGAGCCCATCCTTCCGAAACCCGCTGTCCTCCTAATCCACGGTTTCGGCCCACCAGGCATGTGGCAATGGCGCATGCAAGCCGTCTTTCTGGCTAAAAACTTCGACGTGTACCTCCCTGACCTAGTCTTCTTCGGGGAATCATTCACCTCTGGGCCTGAGAGGTCCGAGATTTTTCAGGCCCAGTGCATGGCCAAGATGATGGAGAAGCTGGGTGTGGAGAGTTACTCGGTGGTGGGGACCAGTTATGGCGGATTTGTAGCGTATAGAATGGCGGATATGTTGGCGGAGAGAGTTGACAAGGTGGTGATCGCCAGTTCTGGGGTGAATATGAGATTGAAGGATAATCATGATTTGATTAAGAGAGCCAATATGGATACGATTCAGGAGGTTATGTTGCCTAACACGGCGGCGCAGCTGCGGACTTTGATGGCCTTGGCTGTTTTCCGGCCACTGCGCTTGCCGGATTTTTTCTTGAATGATTTTATTCAGGTAACTTAATTCATAAATCTACAATGTTCAAGGTAATATTGGATAAATCTACTATATACATAGTTAAATAATTAAATAAAATTTCAGTTTAGATTTTAAAACATTCGAGTTATTAATTCAAAAATTACAATATTAATTATTTTAAGTACTTGAGATTTGCAAATTAAAATCGTAATTTTTGTAAGTGTATGAATAAATTTATGAGTAGCTTCCAAAGTAGGTAATCAAACTTTTTGAATTTAGAGAATTAGACAGGAAACTAGTGCTATATTGTTACCTTTGAATTTGTTATTTTATTTATTATTATCGCGTCAAGCGGACCACGACCACAATACACAAAATTGCAAAGCTACCGGCCACAAACAAGTAATCATAAAATAAGTGGCCATTTGTTAATTATGAATAAAACTTTTTGAATAATTAAAAATTTTGAATGAATAATTAATCTGAATTCTGTACGAATAATATTATTTGATAAGAAATATTTAAACTATTCTGAATAACTTTGGAGAGAAAAAATATTCTGAATAACAAAATTTACGGTTGTTTAAATATTAATATTACTTTATACTTGTTTCGTCTTAAAATAATTGTTAATTTGAATTTTTGCAGGTATTTTAAAATATATAAAAAAATAATTGTATATATTACTTTTTCTTCTAAATATAAAATAGAGAAAAAGTTTGGAAAAAAATTGTGGAGGTATTCTTTTATATAATTTAAAATACGTGTAAAAAATTAAAATGATAAATATTTTGGTTAAAAAGCTATCACTATTATTAATAATATATATGTTTTCTTTACATATCTTAGTATTCAGCCATTTATAAATATTTATACAAATAAAAAATAATAGTAAAATAAATTAAAAAGCAAATTGCAAACTTTTAATAATAAAGGTTTATAAAATATTTAATAAAAATAAAATAAATAATTAATGTAGATTAGGCAATCGGGACTACTTTTACAACGAGTAGTTCAGATGTTTAAAAATTTATCAAACAATCTTAATAACAAAATTTGAAACATTCAGTTGAGAAGGAACCGTTCACTTGTTATCAAATAGGCCCGTTGTTTTGTTTGTTTAATTCATATATATCAAATTAATATAATTGAAGCGTTTATAACATGACAAATATCAGTGAAGAACGTACTTACAGCAAAATAAAAAAGTGATTAATGATATCTATAATCGCAGAAACTGTACAATGAAAATAGAGAGGAGAAGTTAGAATTATTGAAGGGTTTGGCAATCGGACAGAACGACGTCGTCAACTTGTCTCCTATTAAGCAGGTATCTCCTTCCACCTTTTTAATGCCACCTTTTGTATTGAGTAGGTGTCTTACTATTTTTTAAAAATTACTTTCAAATATGAGTTAGTAAATTTTAATTAGAAGATTTATATAAAAACATCATGCGTCTATTATTATTAGGAATATGATTAATAAATACATGATACATATATATATTTGTGAATTTTTTTGGTGCTAGTTCCGGAGTCTCTAACATTTTCTTTTTATATTTTACTTTCTGTTCGGATTAAGAGTTAAAACAAACCCGTTCACATATTTATCGGCGAAATCACGTCGAGCTGTCTGCGTGTGATTTTGATCTTATGTTTTAATTTTAATTTTCTATTTATATAATTTGAATTTATTTTGATTTTTACAATAATAATTCAATTTTTATTAATATCATAGTTTATTTGTATTTTTATTTTAAATAGATAATATTTTTGTGTTTCGATTAGAAAATTATTATCTAAAAATTAAGTTCAAATATTGACCAATTAACTCACTCTAAATATAACCAACGACCAACCATTAAATTTTTAAAATAGTGTGGGCATATAATCTTATTGAAAATGTGGACTCCATAATGTATCCACTTGTTACAAAGGTGATAAAAGTTAGCAGGGAGGGTTTTTTTACGAACAAATAGCAGTTTTCATTAAATTAAATAAAACAAAACATAGTCAGGACAAACCCCCAACTACAGATACAATACAATCAGGTTGAAAAACAAATAACATACTAAAAACAATTAGCTGATTTGTTTCCTATTCGTTTAACACACATAATTTAAAAATTCTTGAAGCTAAAAACGAAATCGAAGACATCCCAAACGATCCAAACTGCACCAACATCTCTGCAAACAGCAACATCACAATTGACCTTATCACATAAAAACTAATGTTAGCCCAGTGTTCAGAAACCTCAATTACATAAAGTGAGGTTGGATGAGCGGCACCCCAGCTATCCACATGCCGGATACCAGCTATAGACATGCCGAAAGTGGAAACCCCCAAAGGATGAAAAATCTTTAGTTGTGAAAGGTGATCTCTTGCAATAATTACCACAGCCACAGTTTCGATGCGAACTTTCCAGATCCCCAAAAACATCAACAAAATCATTATCAAAAGATCCACCACCGAATAAACTCAAACATAACTAAACAAAAACATAACAAAACACCCCAAAAGGAGAGACAAACAAACACTCCAAAAGGAGAGACACACAAATACCCAAAAAATTGGGTTTTATTGAAGGAAAATCAACGAAAATGAAAAAAACTAAAGGGTTGGGGTTTTTCACCGGAGAAAACTCAGTGGAAACCTCTCGGCTAACTTGAGAAAAAACAAAAGGGAGACGGCTCTTTGACGGTAGGGTTTTGTATTAGTTTCAGATCATGTATTTCTAAAAACACAACAACAAAGTTAGTAGTGAGTTAGTTTAAATAATAATAACAGCTTCTATATATTTGCACAATTTAGTCTTAGATCATTTATTCGATACAATCGAGTTTATACGTACACTGTGTCTTTGCGATCAATATTTCTTTAAAAATTATATGATACCAAAACCAATTAAACAAGTTTCAATGGCGATAGCATTTCAAAATCAAACTAATTTCATATGCTATCATTCTTTTCTACGGAGTATTACTTGAAATCTTAATAATGTTCACTTGATAAATCGTATTTTATGTTTGATATACATATCATATATAAACATGTAAGAATGTGTACATGACAAATTTTCTCGATTACATTGAATGCTTCATCAAATCATTATTTTTCTTCTGAATTTAGTTGATTTATTTCTAATCTCTGTTCAAAGATTGAAATTTTATTCTTACGAATCTATAATTTTGATCCGTTAATAATTAAATCTATTTTAGAGTATTAGATGCAACATTATTTGTATCTATACATTGTTTGTTTAGGTTTGTTACTCCCTTAATTTTTGATATCGTTCTTCACATTTATTATTTTTCAAAGACAAATCTGTTGTGACAATTCATCATCTATATAATCTATCTATACACAATCATTTTGTTTAATTCAATCACAAAAATATATTATAAATAACATCTCTTAATCAATAAGATACATTGAGATATTTATTTATGAATCTAATCCTGGATATGTATTGTCCATATATTTTCTGTAGCCCCCTCAAATTGAAAAATGAATGAGCTGATAAATTATAAAGTCCCAACTTGGATGTAAGCAAGTTAAGTTCGGGGGTGAGGAATAGTTTTGGTTTATATGTTTGTTATCTAATTGTATTTATGTAGGATAAAATGCTGAAATAAACTTTTAAGAACCTTATATCTTATGAAATGATAATTACCTTTTTTATGTTTAGTCCTTTTATGGAAGATGATATTTTTGACAATATGTATAGCTACTAAATCATAAAGTTCCAACTAGGATGTAAGCAAGTGAAAGTTGAGGCGAGGGAAGAGTTTCGGTATATATGTTTGCTAAATGGTTGTATGTAGATATGAAAGAAAGCTTAAATAAACCTTCAAGTACCTTATTCCTTGTGAAATGACAGTTGACTTGAGATTTTTAGCAATAAATATAGCTAAGAGCAACTACAATGGTATCAACGGACAAAGTTGTTCAAGCTCTCCAACTCATAAAAAAATTAGGTCTCCGTTTGATTTTATTTAACGTTTGACTTTTTACCACACATTTTTAGGAGTTTTGACTACATAATTAAATTTATTATTTTTAAAATTTTCCTTTTTTGAATAAAAATATTAAACTAAAACTTTTATTCACAAAAAAAAATTTAAAAAATAATAATTCTAACTATGTAGTCAAAAATCTTAAAAGAGTGTGCCAAAAAGTCAAATGTCAAATATTACCAAACTGAGGGAGTAATATTTTATGCTATCTTTCTTCCATCTCATTTCTAACAACTTTTACATTAAATTCACTCTAATGCTAAACAACCTCTATAAAGTTGTTAACACCCATATTTTTATTATTTAATATATATATATATATATATATATATATAGTTTTATTCTATGGAGAACCTTAAATGTAGTACTAATTGGAGAACATCTATGTCTTGCATTAGATTCTGCAATATATTATAAATAGAATATAATGCAAGACATGTATATTCTCCATTTAGTACTCTATTTAAGTTTTTGCATATAACTTTTACCTATATATATATATATATATATATATATATATATATATATATATATATATATATATATATATATATATATATATATATATATATATAACTCTAAACATTAACATAATAAATATTTAAAAATTATTTATTGATATAAAATATGAATTACATCAAATATAAATTACATCAAATTTAAAATTTACTAAATAAGACAACATCATTATATTAGATAAATATGAAAAATTAATTAAAATGATTCCCAAATTTAGACCATAAATGCTCAATTAAATTTGCCTGAAGATTGCGGTGCACATTTCTATCACGAATTTCAGCATTTCTCTATAGCATAGTCGCGAAGTCGGAAATAGGTCCATGTGATATTTTTACTGTTGAGGCATCGTTGAGGTTGATCTCTTCGTCATAACTAAAATCAGATAAACTTGCATATGTATCTCTTTCATCCTTAACAATGATATTGTGCAATATGATACAAGCATACATAATATTTTTAAGAACGCCTCTTTGCCAAAATCGTATCGGTCTTCGTACAATAACAAAACGAGATTGAAGTACTCTGAAGTCTGAATGCCTGTTCAACATCTTTACGCACCGCTTCTTGGCATTGTGCGAATAATTTTCTTTTATCTCCTTGAGGCAATGTGAAAGTTTTAACAAATGTACCGCTTCTTTGATCACTAGTGTCTGCATTAGATTCCGATGTGTATGTTCCCGATTCTGATACTTTTATTCTTTTACTTCTTTGTGGTTGGTACATTGTACTCCATTTGGACTCATCCATTAACAATCTATAGCAATGCATTAACTGAAAATTTGTGTTATTTTCATATTTATACATTTCATGTGCATTTTCAAGAATTTTTTCTTCAGACCAACCACTGTGATGTGGTTGTTGTACTCGCTTATAACATCCGTTGAAACATGCAAATCTTTGATTTAGCATGTTCCAATGATCCTTGCATTATTTTCTAATTACTCGTTCTTCACCTTCGTGGTGAGTGTTCAAATATGTTGCAATCCGTTCCTAGAATTTCGAAGAACTTTGATTATTTTCGATAATGGTGTCCTTGGATGTATTAAGTCATGCACTTATCAAAAGTACAGATGCTTCCTTGCTCCATTTGTGTTTAGATTTTCGACTTGGCTCCTCTTTGTCTGCTACAATATTTTCCACCTCTTCAGCACAATTCACAGGTTGAGTTTCAGATACAGAAGTTGAAGGTAATATTGGATAATATTCCGAGTAGTGGGGATATGTATATGGATTGGAAAATTTTTGATTAAATGGATAAAATTAAAATTTTGAATTTTGAAGGGTGGTGTGTGGTAAATTTGGGTTAAGTTTAGAATATTGAAAATTTGAATTTTGAGGATTGATTTGTGGATAATTTAAATTGAATTGAGAATATTGAAATTTTGGATTTTGAGAATTAGTGTGTGGAGAATTTGTATTAAATTGGGAATATTGAAAATTTGAATTTTGACGGTTAAAATTTGGAGAACCTTGAGAATTCATTTGAAATGTAGCATTTGTAAAATGATGTAGAAAATAAGTATTTATAAGCCAAAAAAAATTACTGTTGATCTATAAACGAATATAAATTACTTTAGGCAGTCTTTAAAAAAAAAGAACCATTGTCTAATAGCATGTGATTTCGTTGGGGGCCACATAATGAATAAAGTATTAATAAAAAAGGTAAAAAACCATTGTCCAATTTAGAAAATAATTTTCAACAACTTTTAAAACAACTGTGCACTCTAGTGGTAGACAACTTTGCCAAGTCACTAACAATTTTATAAACAACATTGTTGTAGCTGCTCTAATTAGTTGTCACAATATAATGTGATAGGTGCAAGTTTCTAAACACCAATTAAGCTCATTCAATAAGCTGACTACCTAAATAACATGTTGCAAAAGCCATAACTTTGTATTTCGCTTCTGAGCTAGATTGAAAATAGTTTGTTATTTTTTAGATTTCTAGGACACTAATGATTTATTAACTAATAAAACATAACCAATAACTGATCTTCTTGAAGAGTTAATTTATCAATAGATATTGAATAATATGATCCTGATATACCCACTTCCTAACACCTTAAGATTTTAGAAAATCTGATAACTTAACATGAATTTTAATTGTCAATGCTCTTATTATTTCGGGTGAAGCCTTTGAGTCAAATTACAAGGGCAATTTTTGCAATCGCAGAAAGGAAATGGATTTGTTTCACTGAGTTCATCCCATAATCTTGAATTCAATGAAAACTAACAAACTCATAAATTGAGTCATATCCCTAATTATTTTTCGCAACTATTAAATCAAAAAATATATTTGTATGCCTTTGAGGCATCACCGAACCTTTCTTCTAAATCATCCTATATTTCATTTATAAACTTTATGAATAAGACATTTTTTCCTATAATATCATCATTTAAGATGAGCCAACAAATGACCAAGTCATTGCACATTTACTAATACTAACTTGATCTTAACTAACAGAGTGAGCATCATAAATATTTTTTAATTGTGAACTCATATATCACTAATTTGACTTAAGTTGAAGCAATTGATGGATGAAATTAATAGACACTAGAAGTTTCTTGATTTTCTTAGACAATAGTAGTGAGTTAATTAGAATATCAAAACTTTTCAACATTAGTTTAGTAGCAGCCTTTATATATTTGTTTGATGTTATTTTAGATCATTCATTCAATACGATTCAGTATATACATCTTCTTCTATGTAATCAATATTTGGTCACAAATAAAATTTTTTGATGTAATTTAAAATTAGTTCAAATAAAATCAATCAAGTTATAATTATATCATATATATATATATATATATAAGAGATTAATACTTCTAAGGATGACCTTAGGTAACAACCTAAAGTCAAAACAAAAAAGAAGTGCACATTAGGGGTATTTTTGTGAATACAAGGGGTTGCACTCTATTATTACAAAAATGTCACTCAGTTCTATATACAAAATTATTATAATCTTGGGTAACTTACATAAGGTTAGCTTCACCACACACAATCCCACATATTCCCTTCCATTTTTAATTTCATTTTTCCCTTCAATTGATGAAGTTTTTTTTTTCAAATCTAACTTCACCACATTTTTCTCCATCTCCCAACGATCAGTTTCCATATGTGCTATATTCCGACGACTAGAATTTATAATTAAAATAAATTTATCATAAACTTTTATTATATTATATAATTTTTTTATAATTATATTGGAGAAAAATTAGAGACCCATTTAAAATTTTTATATGAGGACCTCCGATAAGTCAGGTACGGCCCCGCCTGTGTTTGGCTCCGCCCGGTCTAAGACCATGGAAGACACAAAATTTAATATAAAAAGTAAATATTTCCTTGTCAAAAAAGGAGAGTAAATATTTCATAGCTTTATATTATGTGTATGTGTGCGTGTAAAATTATTTATGTAGTGTTTGTTCATAAGTTTGTGGCGTGTATGTATGGATATATAATTGTGTATAGATATATAGTTGAACATTACCATCTATATATATGTAAGGCATCGGTTCCCAGCCAACGTTAGATAGGATCCAACTTCCGTAACGAAAGGAAGCCCACAATGAAATATTGTAGAAGGTGGATACTTCCTTTGCAGAAGTTGGATTATATATATATAGTTATAATTTATATGTAATTCAAATAATAATATTTTGATATTTGAAAAAAATATTGTTTGTAAAAATGTATTTTAATTAAAAAAAACTTTTTTAAAAAAATAGAATCACGGGCCGAGTTTTAATTGACTAATTTTTTTAATATTTTAATTTTAATAATATATAAGCTTATAACCTGTACGATGCACAAATCTTTTTTAATATATTATAATTTATAGTATATAATATAATAAATATAGATAATTTTAATATAAATAATAAATTATAATTTTTCACTAAAATAAAATTGAATATAATAATATATTTTATTTATATGTTTAGAACTATTAATATTACTATTAATATTTAATTTTAATATGTTGATAATAGAATTCGAATCTTAAACTTTTTAAAGAATTTTAGATATTAAAATATAGAATATTTTTTATTATTAGATCTAAATGATCTAATACTTATAATATAACTTAATATATAAGACTACCGACTAAACTTTTATTCATCATATAGTATAGATAGGAGACGTTCCACTAAAATTAACTTCAGATTTTATCAATATCAACATGGGATGCACTAAAATTAACGATAGAATTTACTAAAGGTATGTAAAGTAAAATTTATAAATTTACAATACGACATTTTTATCAAGCAATATACAATGCTTATATAATAAATAAATTTGCAATTCATTGATATAAACAACATTTTTATATTTTTGTTTTCAAAATATTTAGTATTATTTTACTTACATCTTAGTGTATTTCGTATCGTAACTGATAAATTCTCTAAATTTGTAAATTTTATAATTTAAAAATGTTTGTATTTGAACATGGTTCTTAATAATGTAGTATAGAATTCAATCAACCCACTAATTTGAATAACTAGTTCTTCAGCTCCAAATATATATGTAACAACATCTAACTACCCATTTTTTATGTATTACATCATTAGCTAATTTTTTAATTGACATAGTAAATTTTTATGCAGGAGGTGATGATCATTTGGGGAGACAACGACAAAATATTTTTGCTAGAAAAAGCACAAGAACTTAAAGAGTAAGTACCTTTATGGGTTGAATTCAATAAAATACTCTTAAATGGAGTACAAATTGGATATATATATGTCCTGTAATAGATTCTGCAATATATAATAAGTAGATTATGATGCAGAACATATATATTCTTCAATTAGTACCGTAAATAAGGTTTTTACTTTTGCATATATATATATATATATATATATACAGATACGTACATTGTATTAAAATAAGTTCGTCTAGGAAAATTAAAATACTTATTGCATATATATGCTCTTATATATAATGATGATTAATTATTTCTCATTTTTATATCCAACAACTTCATGACCCAAAATAAATGTATAACTTTATTTAATTTGAGTTTGTACATGACAAATTTCAAATGTAACAACATAATTTTTTATATAAAAATATGTTCAAATATATTATATAATCTAATTAAGGCATATTCGTAGCGTGATTTAAAATATTTAGAAGGTTATTTAATATGAAAGTTTTTGTGAGATTTTGTTATTTAACATGATATCATACGAGAGTCTGATTTAAGGATGAATTGTGAGTTGGAGTCCTTCATACACAATTATTTAAATTTATTTTTTTGTTTATTTTTTGTTTTTAGGCTTTGTCTAATATTTTTGATTATCAACCCAAACTCAAAATAAGAGAAATTTTGTGTACAAGGGAAAATGTTAAATATAATATTTGATCTAATCGAAACCTACTTCACTAATTGGAATTTACTTTTTTTCTTAGGAGATCGATTACTGAAAAAACATAGTAATATAAACATATTAAGATTCTTTAGTTTTTTCATACGTAAATAGAATTTGATTCAAATGATAACCGAAATAACCAATTTTTCTTGTTACACAGGTTAAACATTTATACAAAACTAGCACTTATACTCGTACAAGACAAAATAATCTCTAAAAATTGAGTTTTATATTATATTTTATTTAAGTGTATTGTTCTTTAAAAATTATGAGATATAATTTGATGATTTGAAAATATATATTTCAGTAGTCACATTAATTTTTAAAGAATCTATGCTCCTAAGAAAGTTCCATCCTTTTAGTGTGTGTGTGTGCGCGCCACTGCGTGTACTCTCCGAGTTAAGTACTTGTCCTAAACTTATCACATATAAGTTATATAATTTTGTTAACTGTATACTTTCAAATACATATTCTCTAAGACGAAGGATTAAAGGAAGACGTGCATTCATATTCAAATATCATGAGGTAAGGGCTAATTAAATGTACATTAAGGTATAATAGTAATAATTAATTAAATGTGTATAAGGGTGCAATAGTAATAATAGGGCTTGTAGGCTAAAATATACTCCCTTCGTCCCATAATATTCTTTTTTGAAAAAATTACGTATATTAAGAAAAATTAGTTGTACAATAATTTTTTGTGCGTATCATATTTATTATGACTATTTTATATTAAATAAAGTAAGTTTTATATTGGAAATAACAAAAAAGAGGGTAAATTTGAATTTTTTTGCATTGAAAGTAGAAATGAACAACTATTATGGGATAATTTCCCCACCCCCAAAAGAGACTAGTATTATGGGACGGATGGAGTAAATTAGAGATTTAATATAAGGGGATAGTTGTAAATTTATTCTGAATAAAATGATTTCACAAAAGTGTATGTTGTGATATTATATAATAGTTAGATGCATAAAAGTATATAGTAAAATAAAAAAATGTAAAGTAGTTTTCTGATCTTCAATTTGATTTTTTAATACAATTTTTATATAAGTCTCATTATTTGATGGATATATAATCAATGAATGCAGATTATTAGGTGGAAATGTGAAACTGGAAGTGATAAAGAACGCATCACATGTACCTCAGCTAGAACATCCAGAACAATTTAATAACATTCTCAAGAAATATTTATGTGGAGTATAATTACAAAGTTTCTTAATTACGAGGATTAACTGTTCAATCTTTTCACTTTTATCATTCACAAACTTTCAAGTTTTGATATAAATATATCATTTGTTATTATGCATGTTTGTTAGAGAATCTCTCTATAAACAAGCTCAATATTTGTAGAGGGGGGGTTGAATACAAATATTTAAAATTTTCGAGTTATAGATATATTTGTATTATAGAACCCTTGTAGCAGTGTGTTTGAACTTAGAGAATATAAGAAAAACAGGAAAAATAAAGCAAAACACATATTTTAAAAATTAGTGATGGAATGACAGTTTCCATAGAGTTTTTACAGTCAAGACAAATTTGACTATCTTACAATATTATTTTCTGTCTGAAAAGATTCTTGACTTGATCTTCATGAGTAGTCACCATCAATTGATAATTTGTTGTTAAGCATATCAATTGATTTAGCTTGTAGTCTTCAACTGATATTTGATCATCCATCGATTGATATGATTTATCCATCGATTGATATTTATCTTATGAATCGAGGTATCCATTGATAGGTCTTCAGCATCTGTTGATAGGCTTCTTTTCTCCGATATCCGTTGAGTCTTCAAGACATCCATCGAGCTTTATTCATCTATTGATCATCCATCACTTGTGTATTTTTCTGTCTTCAAATAATTACAATTAAACAACCTATTTACACATTAGTTGATTAACAACATCTGTTGACTCAAACATCCATCGACTCTAGAAAATATTATCCATTGATCATTTATATTATCAATGGATAACAAACTTACACTACATTGTTTCTAACATACCATATTATCAGTTAATACAAATGAACTTTAACTGATAATTTGTACCTAGTTAATGGATATTTATAGAACATATTCATTTACCAGGTACAAAATTTAAACTATAAAATTCATTATTTTAATAGTTAATGTTATCATCAAGCTACATAATTCCTAATAATGCACAACTTTTTTTGCTCTCATTGCACCAATTTAAAAATATCAAATATATACTATGTGGGATTAAGACTTTTATATAACAAGCCTACTCTATATAATTTTGTACTTAGTGGTATTTCAATTAAATTTTAGTTTATTTCTTTGTATGCAACAAAGTATAGAAAAACACTATATAATGAAGTTGTTATGAATAAGTTCTCAAAGAAATATATATATAGGGGGTGAGTGAATATTTCAAAATTTTAAAATTTTCTTACCTTTTTGAGATTAATGTTATTGTTTGGATATTCAATGAAAATCAAACTTGTAACAGATCTATTGTAGTTATTATGTATATAATGTGAAGACAGTAAAGAACACACCATTTAAACTTTCAATCTAATATTTTATTAGATAAATATTTTCTACAATCTGAAAAATTAAATTAAATTTTTAACTTCTTGTTATTGAGAAATAGATAAAAGGAAAATGTTAAGTATTTTCTTGAATTCACACTTTGCAAAAAAACTATGTGTTTACTACATAGAAAACATGTCTCATGCACATGTTCTTCTACAACATATAACTAAAATAGGAAAAACAATATTGCTTTCATTTATGGTCCATTTAGCCAGTGTTCTAAAAATCCCCTAATGTTTTAAAAATCCCTGATAATTCCCTGATTAATCCTTATAAAATATTTTACCGTACGATTTATAAAATCCAAATAATATTTATACATTATATTTAAATAAAAAATATTCGATAATAAATTAGATAAATATATAAATTTTATTATAATAATATAAAAAACAAGATTATTGCCCTGATTAATCTTCGATTACCCGATTAATCCAAAATCAGTATCTTAACCGATAAGTTCCGATTCACAATTTTTCCAACCATGATTTTAGCTAACACTACACATCATATGTTGCGTAAATCAAGTAAAATACACCGAACTTCGACATTGTTTTATAATCTAGAAAAATTCACAAAAGAAAAAACTCACCGATAAAATTGACTTTTGTCCTCATTGACGAATAAATAATATCCTAGTACCAAGAAAATAATGGCCAACCTACAAATAAAATATAAAATATGATTTGAAAAAAACCCCATAGATTCGTCAACATATATATATACTTTTAAATTAAACTAGAAACTAATATAAACTATTTTTTTTAAATTAACAAAATCTAAACCCCATGTTATTAATAACTTTCTATCTCCTAGTCTACCTCTCTCCTACCTTGATCAGTCCATCCTCTTTCCCTCAATATATAGATACATACATATATTATATCACTACGGTGTATCATCATTTATGATCATAAAATACCATATAATTCACTTTCTCTTCTCCTCGATCATCACATACTTAAGCTTCTGCTTCCACTCCTTTCATCCTTTGCTTTCATCATTTACCTGCACGTATGTATGTATATATATATATATATATATATATATATATATATATATATATATATATATATGAACCCCTACATTCAGTAAATTTTAATATCTCATCAATTTTACATATTATAGATTCCGTCAAAGATAATGGTAGCGCTGAATCAAGGAGATAGTAATAATAATAATGGTGATTGTGATAATATGTAAAATTTGTCCAATTATTATTGTACGAGTCACCTTTTTAGTGCTAGCTGAAAGTAAAGTAATGACTTTTGTGTTTCAACAAATACACTTGGTCCATGCTAAACCCTTGAGGTGGTTCGTTCCATGGGACTATGAGGGTAACAAGATAATACGAGACCCAGCCAATAAGTGGCACCAAAAATAGTTTCATATTTTGATGGTGCTAATTGAAGATGACGGTGATGATAGAAATTGATAACTATTGTAATTAGATTAGGTGGTTATGATGACGATGATATATAATGTGTATGTATTTATATTGATGAGTTGGAAATATCTGAAAATTTTGATGATTTCTATAATTTAAATTAGTGATTTGTATTATACATATTGTGAAGGAATTTGACCAACACCCCCAAAAAAATGCTAGTATTGATCTCAACTACGAAAATGGTTTTTGGTAAAGCTTGGGGATCAAAAGTCATACTTCGCTCAAGGGAAATAAAGGAATACAATAGAAGACATGAATAGAATCGTTTGTGCTGTAGCGATTAAGGTATAGTTTTTTCGTTCTCTTTCTTTTAATTTCAGAAAATGCGGTTCCCCGATTCGATTGTTCCACCAATTAGTATCAAGAGCCAGGTTTTAGGATTGTGCATTTTGATATGATCATCACCATCATCATATCGTAAAATCTCAGCAACATCAGTCCAATGAATGTGGTAATGATAGTGGAGTGCGGTTGGGTCGGAGTCCCTCTCAATCTTGAGGAGGCATCTCTTACTGGAAACATCTAAAACATTGGTCGTCCCCAGTAGTGAACAAAGTGATGATGGAAATGGACATGATAGAGTTCATGGACATGGTTGTGTGGTTTTCCATCATCATCCGATTCATCATCAGATTTATCAGAAAAGTTAGGTTTGCGACAGTGGTAGTGACATTGATTGTGTCGTCGCTTTGGAGAGACTTTCGGCAAAACTAGATCACCGGAATGAAGGAGAACAGGTAATGAGAGATCTATATTTGGGTCTGGTCTAGTTTAGTATTTGATACCGGAATATAAATGTGTATATTATGATGGTAATGCTGGAAAAATATATTTTTTATGTGATTGGTTCCCACGAGATTGTTCGTGATTATTTTTGTTATATATGATGGTTATAAATCACGAGGGTTATTTGAAGCTGATTTAATTGGGGTATAATAGTAGATGTTTTTTAATTACCGATGTATTTTTTATATTTTCGACTTATCTTGAATATTGTTACTATATGTGACTTGTCTGTGTTTTATATCATGTGATAAATAACCTTAATATGCTAGAACGACATAAACATATGACTATTTTATTATATTTTAATCATGATGAATATGCTATTATATTACATGTTATATTTAAAGTGATACATGTGGAACATTTTAAAATAACATACGGCGATGCATCTAGATAAAATCCTCACAGTAAAATTACTAAGTGTGAGAGAGAATTAATTTGGTATTAAATCCAAAGGTGTATGATAAAGTTTATTATGAAAAACATTTTTGTCTTCTTTTCAAAATGGTTTTTTCTTAGCCAAGTAAAGATAGTTGTTTGGAATTTTTTAAAAGGAACGCATGTATATCATTGGTGTTCACTTGTTCAACAATGTACTGGTGTTTTTCAGTTTTTACTCTAAAATAGGCTCGATGGGGAGTATCATCCTTACAAAAGATATTATGAGGGGTTGCTATTACCTCCTGTTGATATTGCTCCTTTCCCTCGTTACTAAGAATAATATCCTTCATTCATTATAAAATATTAAAATAATTTTGATTTGTAACTCTTTTACCTCTACCCTTGTCTCGCTCCACCTTTAACTAATAAACCCGAATCCCAAACCTAGATTTCTTCTTGATATTTTTTATGTTCTACGAAATACTTGGATAGATTTTGGGTTTTTAAGAAATTCAATTTTTTTAACTCAAAAAATAATTTATCATTTTAATTAATTTTAATTAATTATGATTAGTATTTCACTATTTTCTCAAATTATTATTTAATTCAAATTAGTTGCTAGTATAAAGAATTTTTATATCATTATATTAAAATATGATAACATTATAAGCGATTATTAAATATCTTAAATGGATAAATAATCGATTAAACTTGTATTTAGAAACAATAATAAAATAAAGATTACTAATTCAAATTCTAAAATTTGGACATTTGTAGGTCTAATTTTTCACTGTAATTTATAAAATATTTATAAAATAATTATATAAATTTATTTTAAATATGAAAATAGTTATAAAAAATTAAAATTTTTAATTATTTATGATTAATAATATAATTAATTATGGTATGATCTTTGATCACGTTTGGACCACATTTCAAAAAAATTATTTGCCCTACATTCACATCGTATTTAACTAAAATTTTTAATTGTACATTTATTATTTTAGCAACTATCGATATAATGGATTTATATCGGGTGAAAGATTCAAATGCCTAATTTCTATTATGTGCGGACCAAAATACTTGTTAGCGCGAAGAGTGGCCCCAATTACCGACTATATATGCATATTGTTTATGCTTAAATTGTGTGCACATATCTGAATGATGACATTTTCTGAAATTGCAATCCACACATGTTATATAAACGTGAACAGTCTATACGCATATTGGGACAGCGTGATCAATATAATTTAACAATAGTAAACTTATATGTTAGGGATTGTGGTGTAATCAACTAATGTACTTAATTTTAAGTTTAATTAAGCTAAGTAAAACCTACTGTCATATGTATATTGACAGTATGGTCAGTAGTCACTTGTAGACAATACATTTAAAAAGTAATATTTAGGTGACAGTACATTTGAAAATTACTATCTTATATAAAAGAATAAAAATGAGTCATGCAGTATAAGTTCACTAAGTATTCATGCACAACATGATTCAAAACTCAGACATCAACATTTCTAATAATCAAGCCTATGACAGTACATTGCAAGTGACAACACAATTGGAACAGACGACAACAATAATTCATAGACAGTAAACTTGGCAAAAAATAAAGATTTGAAGACAACAACTATTCCATTGACACTAAACTTGGGGGAAAATGAAGATTTGAAGACAACAAGTTTTACTATCAGTAACTTTGGCAGGGATAGTCGACAGAAACATTGACGGGGATAATTCATAGTATCCTTAGAGACATTATGTTTTACGTAGACTATCAAAGCTTGAAAACAAAGTATGCGGAACCGAAGATACTATCACCATAGAGGAGCTAAAAGTTGGCAGTAAACTTTTAGTGAAGCTGACAGTCTGTTCTAGGTAGCAGACTAAGACAGTGAAGATACAAGAAATGATTTGGACATGTCTATCTAGTCTGTCAAATCTTCTACTGCAACTTGGGAGAATACAAACAAAAGTTAAAGTATACTCAATGAGTCAAAGATTTCTGCATATCTCAAAGCTGCTTTATCTATAAATAAAATGAAGACAAATTTGAATGGAAAATACATAGTTTCTATTTCAAGCTTTATTCTAGAAATAAGGGAAAGTGCACATGTAAGTGGGATATGTGTTTCAGTATAAATACACATATCTCACAAGTACTTTCTCTTAAGTAACTGAGCTAGATTTTCTCTCAAGTATAAAAACATTAACAAATCCATTGTTATTGTATCTATCAAAACTGAAATTCATTTTTAATTAATTGTAGCAAAACAAAAATAATAAAATTATTTTTGAAGTTTAAAACACTGTCTCATTTATCTACTTTATTTATTTACATCATTAAACTTGTTAATTATTATTCTTGTTTATTATTAGCAAGAATCTAGCATAATTAATCAAGTTGCATTCTACCCCGCACCCTTCTTACCTAACAACTGATATCAGAGCAACAGGGTTTAATATATCTAACTTGAAAAGATCCAAGATGAGTGCACAGAAAGTAAGCAGTATAAAAATACCCACATTTGACAAAGAACATTACAATCTTTGGAAAATAAAAATGATGTTGTTCATAAAAATAGCCAACCCACTTTATCCTGGTATTCTGGAAAATGTTCCTTTTATTCCTCAATCATATGTACCTGAAACCATAGTAGAAGATGAGACAATAATTGCCTACTGGGTTCCTATAAAGGTTTCAGAGTACAATGATACTGAAAAAGAAAAAGTATCTATGGATGGTTGTTTGTAATTCATAATCATTGAAGCACTTGACAATGTTATGTACAACAACATTGTCAATTGCATAAGTGTCAAATAAATATGAAAAACCATTGAAATACTTTGTGAAGTAACAGAAGAGGTGAAAGACAACCAAAGACAAATTCTGGTATCTTAGTATGAGGCCTTTATGGTCAAATCAAATGAAGGGTTGACTGAGATGTTTGAGAGGTTCAATAGATTGATAAATGACTTGCAACTGTATGGAAAGTTTTATGACAAGAAGGAAGTAAACATGAAATTCATGTTAACACTTCCTGACCATCTAGAGAACAAGGTTACTGCTATAAGAGAAGGAAGAGATATGTCAAAAGTATCTCTTGAAACTTTATATGGCATTCTCAAAACCTATGAGCTAGAGTTGTTACAAAAGAGAGTTGTCCAAAGAGGAAAAATGGCCAACACCTCAAATGCTCTAGTGATTCAAGATCCAAAGATGTGTACTTTAAAGTGTCTCAACATCAACAAAAAATCAAGATTGAAGAGGTTACTGATGAAGATGAAAGTGTTACTCTTGAACTCCAGGATGGTGATGAAGATGAGTTATACACCTTGAATGAACTTGACAACTTGACAACATAGAAAATAAAACCATGGCCTATATGACAAAAAAGTTCTCAAACCTGAGATTCAAGAAGAACAGGTCCTTCAAACCTAAAGTTCTAAACTCCAAGTTCAACAAAGGAAACATATCAAAATATAGAGGAAGTAACAAGTGTGGATACAAGACAGGAATGGTGGATATATCTAAGATAAGATGCTACCACTTTAATAAGATGGGGCATTTTTGTAACTGAATGCAAAAAGCCAAAGTAAGTGAGAAAAATGCCAATGACTATAAGGAACTCAAGGCAAAGTATGATGCTTTGCTCAAGAAGAAACAAGGAAGGGCATTTGTAGCTGAAGGCAAATGCTGGGAGGAATTTAATGATGAAGAGGAAGAAGAGTATGAAAACCTAGCTCTCATGGCAAACTCTAGAGAAGAGTCACCTCCTTCATCAAGTCAGGTATGTTTTCTTACTACTATTGATATGACTGTATCTCAGTATACGAAATTTTTTAAAAGTTTAAGTTTTGAAATTTTTAATATTCATACAAGCATGTTAGCTGCTAATGAGGAGATTATCAAACTGACTAATACTAATGAATCATTAAAATGCAATAATGAACAACTAGAACTTAGACAACTTTTGAGTCCTTACAACAAGAAAATGAGATTCTTAATAACAGGGTAGTTTGTGTTTCTCAGATTGAGAAATTTCTCAGAAAATAGATTACTGAAAATGAGATTAAAATTAAAGCCTACAAAAATTCTTCTTCATTACTAAAATCATACCATGTTGATAATACTAAAAATCAAAAGGTGGGTATAGGATTTAACTATGAGAAAAAAATGGTAAGAAACATGTGGTAGAGGAAGACACTACTATTGATAAACCTACTGTTAGACCCTCTATACTTAGAAAAGTCAAGAATCCTGTGTTTAAAAAGGCTGAGTTTGAATTTGATGATGAATCTCTAATTCTTAAACAAATTCTAGATGATGAGGACAATGATACTGTCACTAAAACCCTTAGGTCAAAAGATACTATCAAAATCCCCAAGACAGTTAGTTTTGCCCTTGACAGTACTCAAGGTCTAGAAGATGCTGTCAATACTAGTAAGATAGTAAGTTCAGAAGCTGCTGTCAAGATAGTAAGATCAAATCATATTGTCAAGACAGTTCCATCTAAACTTACTGTCAACACTAGTAAGATAGTAACTTTTAAACCTACTGTCATGAAGACCAATAAGAACATAAATGGAAAGTTAATAATAAATAAGAAGAATGATTTTGGTTACATTCTTAATGCTCCTAGAAAATTGTGTAACAACTGTGGGTCTTCTAGTCATTTAACTCATGTTTGTACCAAGAGTAAGTCTGAAGTGAAACATGTTACATCTGTTAATGGAAATTTGTATAGTACTCCCTTGATAGACAGACAAGTATCTTATTGTGGAAATATTGATTGCATGTCATGTAAATTGAATATACTAAGTATCTGCTTTAACATGCCTATTACTTCCAACAATGTATGCTTGTATAAATCTGTCAAATCTGAGAAGGCAAAGACTTCAAGCCCCTCTAAAGCTAGGATGGGCAAGCCACCTAGGAAGAAGAATCCAAAACCAATAATCAAATCTAAATGGGTGGCCACAGAATTCATGCTCAAAGCTAATGAAAACAAATGTTAGGAATTATGAGTTTTGATGATAACAAATTACTTAGAATTTCAATAGAGGTTTTTTTTTTAAAAATCATTGTAACTAGTCGATGGATATATGACTTATAAATATCCATTGACTAGGAAACCAGTTATCAGTTGAAGCTTGTTAATCAACTGATAAATTGGATTGTAACATTTGATTCATGTTTCTTTATCAATTGATTGTATTGCCTTGATGGATACTATGAAGTAGTCAACTGATGTTACTTGACTTCAATTGATAGCTTCTCAACGGATGTGAAAAATGGTTGATCAATTATAAATATTCCAAGTAAGAATTTTCACAAATGATGTGATCAACAGATATTGAAGTTGATGGATGAAGACTCTACTCAACAGATAGAAGCCATCAACGGATGAAAGTCATCAACGGATAAGGGCAATCAACAGATAGCAGTTTATCAATGGATAATGAGTAGATGGATAACTGGATTATCCATCGATACATCAATTGATCGATGGATAACCTATCCATCGATGGGTGAATAAAGAAGAATCAACTGATAAGCTTAACAACATTTATCAGTTGATTAAGATTTCCCAATTTAGTTAAAAATAAAAGGAAGGAAACTGTGCAGAAACTGAATCAATGGAAGACAGTCATGTCAGGATTGTGAAGACTTTTAAGCAACACAGTCTTCAAGGAATGCATCAAGACAAATATACTTTCAGGACTAGACAGGTCCAATAAAGACTCTGAAAGTAGCTAATTTTTATTTTCATGTAAACATTGTAATTTGTAATTTATAATGTTATCTGTCGATAGGAAATAGAAGAGAAGAAAACTACTATAAAGTAGCTAGTAGTCCATTGTAGCAAAGTAAGAGAAAATAAGAGTGAAAAAGTGTGAGACATATTGTAAGCAATATAGTGCAGAAACACTTTGTAAGCAGCTTGGTATTTCTACCAAGATTTCTTGAAAGCAAAAAGCATACTAGTGGAAAAACCAATCCACTAGTAATTTTTAATTTTGCTTGTCTTGTTTTCTTTCTATCCGTTTATTATTTATCTTGTCAATTCGATCAGCTCTTTCAATATTTCCTCAAACACTCTTGTTGAATAAAAACTTAAATCCGTAAGAAGTTTAAATAGTTCTTAAGTTTGTATTCAACCCCCCTTCTCCAAACTTAGAGTACTTAAGGGCAAATAACAATTGGTATCAGAGAAGACTTTCAACATACAGAAAGTTAAGATCTAAAGTACATTAAGCATGGGTCAAAAAGACACAGGAGTAAAGATTCCAGTTCTAGAGAAAGATGAGTACTTTCCCTGAAAAGTGAAAATGCACTTGCATTTGCTATCCATTGATCCTTCCTATGTTCACTGCATAGAGAAAGATCCACATGTGCCTATGAAGATTGTTACAAGTATAAATGCAGATGGTACTCAGGCACCAGACAAACTCATTCCAAAACCTGTAAGTGAATACACAGATGAGGATGTGAAGGAAGTACATATGGATAAAAAGGCTATGAATATTTTATTCAATGGTCTTGACAAGGATATGTTCGACAATGTTATCAATTGTACAACCTCCAAGGAAGTCTGGGACACTCTTCAAACTCTATGTGAAGGCACTGAACAAGTGAGAAAGAAAAAGATGCAACTCTTGATTAAAAAATATGAAGCCTTTCATTTTAAGAGTGGTGAAGCAATCAATGACACATATAGTAGGTTTCAAAAGCTGTTGAATGAGCTAAAGCTATATGGAAGAGTATATGTTGTTAAAGATACCAACCTCAAATTCTTGAGGTCCTTACCCAAGGAATGGAAACCAATGACTGTCTCTATAAGACAATCTCCTGACTTCAAAGAATATACTCTTAACAAGCTGTATGGTATATTAAAAACTTATGAGTTGGAACTACAGCAAGATGAAGAAATTGAGACGAGTCAGAAAAGAGACAAGTCCATTGCTTTGGTGGTCAAGGATAAGCAAATTGCAGAAGCTGGTGAAGATGTTGATGTCAAAGAACGGATGAAAGAAAGTCATGGCAATAGTGCAAGTGGTGTTAGATATGATGAATCTTCAACTGGGGTTCAACTGGGAAAGGAAAATAAATAATTGAGGATGTTGAGTCATACACCAAGGATGAGATGGATGAAATATATGAGCATTTGGCTTTTCTATCAAGGAAATTTTCAAAACTTAAATTCAAGAGGAATCCCACTCAAAGGCCTGGAACCCAGTATAAGAGAGACAATCAACAAAGCAAAAATCTTATTGACAGGACTTAATTCAAATGCTTCAAATGTGGATTGGCTGGTCACTTTTCTAATGAATGCAGAAAGCCAAAAATGGAGAAGAAATCTAAGTACAGTGATGGTATTGATTATAAAAAGAAGTACTTTGAGTTGCTCAAACAGAAAGAAAAGGCTTTTGTGACAGAGGAAATGGACTGGGCTGCTGAGAATGATTCTGAAGAAAAAGAATACATCAATCTTGCACTGATGGCTAATCATGATGACCAGGAAGCTAGTTCTTCTAGCAATCTGGGAAAGATAAAGAATCTTTGGTACTTGGACATTGGGTGTTCAAGACATATGACTAGAGATAAATCCTTGCTCACAAAGTTTGAGGAGAAAGCTGGCCCTAGAGTAACTTTTGGAGATGACAGTAAATGGTACACCATGGGATATGGCTTGATTTCAAAAGATAATGTCATCATTGAACCTATTACATTAGTTGATGGCTTAAGACATAATTTATTAAGCATAAGTCAACTATGTGACAATGGAAATAAATTTTGTTTCACAACTGAAGCATGCATAATTTCCAACAAGAAAGATGAAAGCCTGGTTATGACTGAGAATAGAAAAGAAAATGTGTACATAGCTGACTTCAATTCAACAAGTGTTGACTCATTGACTTGTCTTCTCTCTCAATCAAGTACTGATGAAAGTTGGCTATGGCATAAGAAATTAGGTCACTTGAATTTCAAAGCCATGACCCAGTTGGTCAAGAAAAATCAAGTGAGAGGATTACCACAGATGGAATTTATCAAGGATGGACTTTATGATGCCTTTCAGAAAGGGAAACAAAGAAAGGCATCATTCAAGTCAAAATTGGAATCATCAATTGAGAACCCACTTGAATGATTACACATGGATTTGTTTGGACCTGTAAATATCATGTCCATTGCAAAGAAGAAATTTGCTCTAGTCATTGTGGATGATTTCTCAAGATTCAGATGGACTTATTTTCTGCATTTAAAAGATGAAGCTGGTAATCTCATCATCAAGCACATAAGGGAAGTTGAGAAGAGTCTTGGATTGGATGTAAAGAAAATAAGGAGTGACAATGGAACATAATTTAAGAATTTCACAATGAAGGAGTTCTATAAATCTAAAGGAATCATACATACCTTCTCTACACCAAGGACACCTCAACAAAGTGGGGCAGTGAAAGGAAGAATAGGACATTGATTGAAGCAGCTAGAACTATGCTGGAAGATGCTAAACTGCCAACATATTTCTGGGCTGAGGCCATTAATACAGCATGTTATACTCAAAACATCTCCATAATAAATCAAGCTCAAGGAAAGACCCATTATCAATTGATCAAGTAAGATAAAAAGCCAAAGGTGGGGTTTCTTCATGTCTTTGGCTGCAAATGTTATGTGTTAAGAAATCAAGGTGAGAACCTAGGAAAATTTGAAGCCAAGGCTGATGAAGCTATATTTGTTGGGTATGCACTATCAAGCATAGCCTATAGAGTCTATAATCTTATACTACACATTGTAATGGAATTTTTACATGTAGTTCTTGATGATAAAAAGATTCAAGGTCTGTTTGATGAAGGAAATCATGACACAATGCATTTTGAGAATGAGTTAAGTAATGAAGATGATGGTGAAGAAGCAGAAATTGTAAAGTCACAAGAGGTACTGTTGATAAAATTATATTCAGTAGAAATGTTAATGGCTCCATTATTCTTGTTCAAATATATGTGGATGACATTATTTTTGGCTCAACTAATGAGGGACTTTGCAAAAAGTTTGCCAAATTAATGCAGAGTAAATATGAAATGAGCATGATGGGAGAACTTTCCTATTTTCTTGGTTTGCAAGTCAAACAAGTTAAGGAAGGTATTTTTATAAATCAATCAAAGTACATTCATGACTTGTTAAAGAAATTTGACTTGAGTGAATGTTCTTCTACAAAAACTCCCATGTCCACTGCCACCAAACTTGAATTAAACCCTAAGGAAGCTAAAGTGGATATCTCAAGTTATAGAGGCATGGTAGGCTCACTTTTATATTTAACTGCAAGTAGGCCAGATATAAGGTTTTTTACATGCCTATGTGCTAGGTTTCAGACTGATCCTAGAGAGTCTCACTTAGTGGCCATAAAGAGAATTTTTAGATATCTCAAGGGTACTTCAAACTTAGGTATTTGGTATCCTAGAGACTCTGGATTTGATCTAATAGGCTACTCAGATGCTGATTATGCAGGTTGCAAAATAGATAGGAAAAGTACTACAGGCACCTGTCAATTTCTAGGAAATAAACTTGTGTCATGGTTTAGTAAAAAGCAACACTCAGTATCAACTTCAACTGCAGAAGCTGAGTACATTGCTGCTGGGAGTTACTGTGCTCAAATATTATGAATGAGGAATCAATTATTTGACTATGGGTTCAACATGAATAAGATTCTTATTTTCTGTGATAATACAAGTGTCATTGCAATAACAGAAAATTCTGTGTAACATTCCAGAACCAAACACATTGACATAAGGTATCATTTTATTAGGGAACATGTAATGAATGGTATAGTTGAATTACATTTTGTCCCTAGTGAACAACAACTTGCTGACATTTTTACCAAACCTCTAAATGAATCTACTTTTAACAGATTAGTCTGTGAGTTAGGTATGCTCAATTTTGCTCAACCTTGAATGTATGCATAGTTAGTTATTTTTTTGGGACATTGTTCACAAGTATCTATTGAAACAAGTTAATCAATTGATAACTGTGTTAATCATCAATGGATATTTTGCAACTATCGATGGATATATTTGATCAACAGATAAAATATAATCCTATCGATGGATATTTATCTATAGACAGATAATTGCCTAAGTAATTGTTTATCGATTGATAAATTTTCTCTTAATTATTTGGATCAACAGATAAATTCTACCCCTTTCGATGGATATTTATCTATCGACAGATAATTACCTTAGTAGTTATTTATCGATCGATAAATCATTAATTCTTTATTTTATCCATCGGCGGTAGTAGAATTTCTACAATTTTTTTCATCCGTTGATCAAATTATAGCCGTTGATTAATTACTTTATTTGTCAACAGATGAACATACCCATCAATTGTCATTTATAGTAATTAACTTTAACTCTTTTATCTCACAACGGTTATATCCTTAATTAAACTGACTACTCAAGTCTTTTTAATCACAGAGAATATAAATAACAATAATAATTCTTACTTCATTCTCAATTGCTAATTTATTTTCTATCTCAAAGTGTTGCATCTCTATTTCTCTCTCTCAGGCTTATTCTTGTCAAATTCACTTACTCACTTTCAAGTTCTTTCTATTCTTTCAAGAATCAGAAATGGCACCACAAAAGAGATTGTCTCCTCCACTGGGTTCACATATGAACAAAACAACTTCACAGCATGTCTAACAGTGAATGATGCTCCCGCGGACTTCCATCCGTTGATGTTATTTCTAAGAGACTGCAAATTGTCCAAAGCACTCAGTGAAGCACCCACAATAGTGTGTTCTTTTGTTGAGGAACTATGGAACTCTGTAGAAGTATCACAAGATGATAAGGTAATTTCTTATACTTGCAGAGGTAATTCTTATACCATTACATACCATTATAAGTACTATTTTGTCTGAACGTTTTGAATTACCTGAAAATAATTGTGATAGGTCACCTATTGAAAATGAGATTAGGGACATGCTAGAATCTGTTAACTATGCAAATGCTGAAACTAGTTTAGGTGAGGTTGTTAGAAAAAATCTAAGAAAAGAATGGAGTTACTTCTTTAATGTTATTATTAAAGTATTTTCTGGAAAAATAATTAATTTTGATGCAATTACCACGAGTATGCAAGAAATTTCTTATTCTGTCCTATTTGATAAGTACTTTAATTTTATCACATTACTCCTAAATGAATTATCTGCTAAGTTACGAAATAAGGCTTCTAGGAAAAATAACATTTATTTTGCTAGATTCTTTATGCTATTAATTAATGCCTCCATTTGAGAATATGAGATTAATGTAGATATGGAAACACTAGAGCCATGGATGCAAAACAAAAGGGTCTTCAAGCACTTTATGAGAATCAACTTACATCCTAAGTTGTGCCTCATCTATCCTCTTTTTATACAGATATATCTAAAAAAACTCAACTTTTCTTTCACCTCTTCTGGTATTCCACTTTCTTTGCCTTCTGTAATAATGGAGGGAGATGGAAATGCCCTTATCTCTCCTACCTAAGTTGCACAACCTTCCAAAATCAAATCTAAACAAACTACCTCAGTAGTTTCTCAAAAGACTACTGTTGTAAAAACTAAGAAAAGAAAAATAACTGAGGGGAGTATGAAGGTGGTTGATAAGGGTGAGGGAACTTGCCAACATCAAGAAAGCCAGAAGGATAAGGAAGGAGAGGTTGAGAGTGTTCAGCCAGCCACCAGCCTAATCTCTCAACAGATTGAGGCTGTGATAAAGGAATTAAACACATCCCTAGTTGCACCTTCTCAACAAGGTGTAACTATTGAACAAAGGTCTAAACCAGGACCATCAGATGGGGGTAAGGGTCACAAAATTCTACAGCCATACAAAAGGAGAAAGAAGGACACAAATAGTGCACAGGGAGCACACACACCTGTAAAGCCAAATGCAAATTTGGTGGAGCCTTCAATTTCTTCTCTTGATGTGTCTCAGACTTTTCCTGAGGCACAACCCCACTCTCTATCTATCTCATCTCCTCAATCTCCCTCAAAATCTATTTCTTCAGAAACATTGTTGATTGATAACTACAATATTTCAAATTCACCCTCTTTGTAACTCAGGGTGGAGCCAACACTTTCACCTGTATCACCATATAACGTTACCTTGGTTGATCAGGAAAATACTATAAATTCTCACAAATCAATGGATATTACTCAATCAACTGATATCCAACATCCATTGACTAATGTACTTTCATCGATGGATATCCTTATATCCATCGACGAGCTCCAATCAATGGATATTCATCAATCGACGGATATTTCTTATCCATCGATTGACACATTCATTCCATTTCATGAATCATCTATTGAACAATTCAGGTTGCCAATACACTACTAGGATTGAGTGGAGTGAGTGAGATATGTGAGGGGCAAGGTTTGCATACCTTGGCAAAAGAAGAGTGTGTGAATGAGGGGACTTCAAATTCTTCTGTATTGACAAAAGGAGAGTGTTGGGTCCCGGAGATCGTAGAGGGGGGGGTGAATACGATTCCCAATTGAAATTATGACTATTAATTATTTTTGGGACAACATAAAAATTACTTTGGTTCAAACCCGGGTACTGTTCATCATCTTCTTCAACCTCAAGAACACCATTAAAATAACCAAGATAATGAACGGTAAATCATCCAAAACACACAACACAACAAGATCCAAGAATATAACTTTATATTCATTGAAGTGGGGTAGATGCTACAAACAAGTTCAAGAACATAAGCTCAAGAACACAACAAAGAAGTGATTTTTGTCTCCTCTAAAACTATTACATTTTGTAGATCTAGGAGACAAAAATCAACCCTATCTTCTATACAAGATTTAGCAAGTGTTTACAATAGAAAGATAGAGGAGTGGTATGATAAAGAAAATCATGGCCCCAAAATATTAAAGTATTAGTTCGGCCATGGGGGAGAGAATAATTTCTCTCTCTCTCCCATTTTCTTTCTCATCCGAATTCTTACTGAAGATAAAGATTTGGATTCTTTTTGTATATAGAAACAGCCCTCTAAGTAGAACTTCTACATAAGAATGTTCTACATAGACTCTATCTCGAACACCAAGTAGAACTTCTACATAGGAATGTGGCATGTGTCATGTTGAAACAGCCCTCTAAGTAGAACTTCTACATAAGAATGTTCTACATAGACTCTATCTCGAACACCAAGTAGAACTTCTACATAGGAATGTTCTACATAGACTCTATCTCGAACACAAAGTAGAACTTCTACATAGGAATGTTCTACATAGACTCTATCTAGAACATTAAGTAGAACTTCTGACTTAGAAAATATTTTCAACTCCAGAATTTCTACTTAGGTTCTATCTAGAACATTAAGTAGAACTTCTAGATAGGAATTTCTACTTAGGCTCTATCTAGAACATTAAGTAGAACTTCTGACTTAGAAAATATTTCTAACTCCAGAATTTCTACTTAGGTTCTATCTCGAACACAAAGTAGAACTTCTACATAGGAATGTTCTACATAGACTCTATCTAGAACATTAAGTAGAACTTCTGACTTAGAAAATATTTTCAACTCCAGAATTTCTACTTAGGTTCTATCTAGAACATTAAGTAGAACTTCTAGATAGGAATTTCTACTTAGGCTCTATCTAGAACATTAAGTAGAACTTCTGACTTAGAAAATATTTCTAACTCCAGAATTTCTACTTAGGTTCTATCTAGAACATTAAGTAGAACTTCTAGATAGGAATTTCTACTTAGGCTCTATCTAGAACATTAAGTAGAACTTCTGACTTAGAAAATATTTCTAACTCCAGAATTTCTACTTAGGTTCTATCTAGAACATTAAGTAGAACTTCTAGATAGGAATTTCTACTTAGGCTCTATCTAGAACATTAAGTAGAACTTCTGACTTAGAAAATATTTCTAACTCCAGAATTTCTACTAAGGTTCTATCTAGAACATTAAGTAGAACTTCTAGATAGGAATTTCTACTTAGGCTCTATCTAGAACATTAAGTAGAACTTCTGACTTAGAAAATATTTCTAACTCCAGAATTTCTACTTAGGTTCTATCTAGAACATTAAGTAGAATTTCTATATAGAAATGTTCTACTTAGGTTCTATCTCGAACATTAAGTAGAATATTCTACATAGGAATATTCTACTTGGCCATCTCGAATATCTATCTCGAATATTCTACATAGGAATATTCTACTTGGCCATCTAAAACATTTTGTACTTAGAAAAATTCCGGGCTTCAAAAAAATTCTGGATGCCCAGTGAACCAATCGTACCCTCTTTAATCTCAAAAAAAATAAAAATAGATCCAATCGATTTGTATGTCAATCGAGTAGCTTTGATACCAATTGTTGGGTCCCGGAGATCGTAGAGGGGGGGGGGGGTGAATACGATTCCCAATTGAAATTATGACTATTAATTATTTTTGGGACAACATAAAAATTACTTTGGTTCAAACCCGGGTACTGTTCATCATCTTCTTCAACCTCAAGAACACCATTAAAATAACCAAGATAATGAACGATAAATCATCCAAAACACACAACACAACAAGATCCAAGAATATAACTTTATATTCATTGAAGTGGGGTAGATGCTACAAACAAGTTCAAGAACATAAGCTCAAGAACACAACAAAGAAGTGATTTTTGTCTCCTCTAAAACTATTACATTTTGTAGATCTAGGAGACAAAAATCAACCCTATCTTCTATACAAGATTTAGCAAGTGTTTATAATAGAAAGATAGAGGAGTGGTATGATAAAGAAAATCATGGCCCCAAAATATTAAAGTATTAGTTCGGCCATGAGGGAGAGAATAATTTCTCTCTCTCTCCCCTTTTCTTTCTCATCCGAATTCTTACTGAAGATAAAGACTTGGATTCTTTTTGTATATAGAAACAGCCCTCTAAGTAGAACTTCTACATAAGAATGTTCTACATAGACTCTATCTCGAACACCAAGTAGAACTTCTACATAGGAATGTGTCATGTGTCATGTTGAAACAGCCCTCTAAGTAGAACTTCTACATAAGAATGTTCTACATAGACTCTATCTCGAACACCAAGTAGAATTTCTACATAGGAATGTTCTACATAGACTCTATCTCGAACACCAAGTAGAACTTCTACATAGGAATGTTCTACATAGACTCTATCTCGAACACCAAGTAGAACTTCTACATAGGAATGTTCTACATAGACTCTATCTCGAACACTAAGTAGAACTTCTACATAGGAATGTTCTACATAGACTCTATCTAGAACATTAAGTAGAACTTCTGACTTAGAAAATATTTTCAACTCCAGAATTTCTACTTAGGTTCTATCTAGAACATTAAGTAGAACTTCTAGATAGGAATTTCTACTTAGGCTCTATCTAGAACATTAAGTAGAACTTCTGACTTAGAAAATATTTCTAACTCCAGAATTTCTACTTAGGTTCTATCTAGAACATTATGTAGAACTTCTAGATAGAATTTCTACTTAGGCTCTATCTAGAACATTAAGTAGAACTTCTGACTTAGAAAATATTTCTAACTCCAGAATTTCTACTTAGGTTCTATCTAGAACATTAAGTAGAACTTCTAGATAGGAATTTCTACTTAGGCTCTATCTAGAACATTAAGTAGAACTTCTGACTTAGAAAATATTTCTAACTCCAGAATTTCTACTTAGGTTCTATCTAGAACATTAAGTAGAATTTCTATATAGAAATGTTCTACTTATGTTCTATCTCGAACATTAAGTAGAATATTCTACATAGGAATATTCTACTTGGCCATCTCGAATATCTATCTCGAATATTCTACATAGGAATATTCTACTTGGCCATCTAGAACATTTTGTACTTAGAAAAATTCCGGGCTTCAAAAAAATTCTGGATGCCCAGTGAACCAATCGTACCCTCTTTAATCTCAAAAAAAATAAAAATAGATCCAATCGATTTGTATGTCAATCGAGTAGCTTTGATACCAATTGTTAGGTCCCGGAGATCGTAGAGGGGGGGTGAATACGATTCCCAATTGAAATTATGACTATTAATTATTTTTGGGACAACATAAAAATTAATTTGGTTCAAACATGGGTACTGTTCATCATCTTCTTCAACCTCAAGAACACCATTAAAATAACCAAGATAATGAACGGTAAATCATCCAAAACACACAACACAACAAGATCCAAGAATATAACTTTATATTCATTGAAGTGGGGTAGATGCTACAAACAAGTTCAAGAACATAAGCTCAAGAACACAACAAAGAATTGATTTTTGTCTCCTCTAAAACTATTACATTTTGTAAATCTAGGAGACAAAAATCAACCCTATCTTCTATACAAGATTTAGCAAGTGTTTACAATAGAAAGATAGAGGAGTGGTATGATAAAGAAAATCATGGCCCAAAATATTAAAGTATTAGTTCGGCCATGGAGGAGAGAATAATTTCTCTCTCTCCCCTTTTCTTTCTCATCCGAATTCTTACTGAAGATAAAGACTTGGATTCTTTTTGTATATAGAAAAAGGGGTTGCTTTTTGCTTTTCCACCTTTTACTCTTGTCCACTCAAATCTTTTCTTCAAAGTCATGTGCCAAGCATGCATTTGGAAATATTTAATGTAAAAGTAATATTTAAATAAATATATATAATATAAATAAAGAGTGTCTTTATTTATAAAATATATAAATAATTAAATAAATACTTTATTTAATTAAATTAAATATTTCCATTCCACTCTTCAATTTGTGTAGACTTCTTTATCCAAATACTCGGCCCCGTATACGTGACTCCACCACGTCCAAGTATTTGGCCTTCTAATCTGTGAAGCTTTAGTAAGATCCAATCAGGTTGTGCCGTCTGTCCCTTATCCATTAGGCTGACATTTCTCCAACACTGATTTACCACCTTTGTTGATCTTCCACGTGACTCAAGAAAACCAACAACTTTAAAATGATTAACACCATATTAACCGACGAGAGCTTGCCTCCAATGTCCTGACACTTGATGCAACGGTCTGGTTCATAAGTGACTAGTCTTGATAGGGGCTCTTGATTCCGAACATGATTCCACATTCTTCTTTGCAAACCTTACTTGTTGCTTCGATTGTAATGCACTAAAATCGTCATAGACTAAGACAATCTTCTGTAGCTTCCACATCCTTGAATAGATGTCAACATCTTTTATTCTCCACTGAGGCATGAACATGTTAATGAACTTCTTCCAGTGAGCTTCAAGTCTGTAGATGATCCTTTGATACTTTGTCTTAACCGAACTCTGTGATTCAAGATTTCTGTGCACCTGCATATTATTACATGTCCTGTTCTATTGTTGAGTTATCATCAACCATTACATAGAGATTACATTTAGCATTTCTATTACACATGAAAGTGCAGTGAGTTGCTTCCCTTCACTCCTATCTCCCCTTTCAATCTCCCCCTATTTGGTTGATATGGAATATCAATCAAATACTATTTCCCTTTACAATCTCTCCCAAAAGCAATTAAATAAAATTAACTACTAGAGGATAACTCAACTAACATACAAGAAACAATTAAAGTACTGGACATGAAAATAATATATAAAAGGTTCTAGAAAGATATAATCAGTTAAATCCAGATTTCCTGAGTTGCTGAAAATGAATGATGAATTTCTGAATTTCATTTTCCTTTAGCTTTCTCCACTTCAATGTTCTTCAAAGATGGGGTTCTTTCAATAAAGAAACAAATCATTAGTAAAGACTTCTGAACAATCATTCTTATTCATCTTGCAATTCGAACTAGAACATACAGCTCTCTATGTTCCCCATAAGAGGTCAACTCATTCTCCCCTTAAGGTTGTTCTCTCTTGGAATGAAAGTCACTTCTTCTTTTTCTTCAGGATGTTCTATTTCCAGGAAACATAATTTTCTTTCTTCCCTGCACTGCTCCACTGACTTCATCTATCACTGAAACAAGAAATAGAACACACTTGGACACTTCTCAGATGCCCCTTGAAAATCTCCTTCACATTCTTCTTTACCCAGAAAACTTCTACTTAGCAAAAACTCCCCCTGAGTTGATACTCTTCAAAGAAATCTTCATTTTCATTCATTGATCGTGCTAGAAAGAATTCTTCTGCCGAACCTCTCCTAAGAATGTTCCAAGGACAAATCTTCAAACAAATAGAGAAAAATCCCTTAGATATCTTTTCAGAATAAGATATAGCATTGCAAACCAAGATGTTAAGATTCTCCATAACTTCTTCCCCTTAGTACGACAAGTAACTTCTTCCCAATTGACAAAAAGTAACTTCTCCACTTCAGACAAAAAATTAGTTAAATCTACAATACCTTTAGGGATTAGGCTCCAACCAATTACTAAGAAACTCCCCCTTAGTAATTTCTCCCTTGCATCACTAAGGTTCAATTTTATCTAATTCTCCCCTTAGTTCATGCAAGCTTCAATCCACCCCTGTGTCTTTAGATATCCTCTAAGTAACCTCCACAAGATAGGATTGACAGATCTCGTTTCTTGTAGATCTCATTTCTTGTATCACCAAATTCTCCCCCTTAGTTGAGAATATCCTTTTAAAACAATAAAAGTATCATCGACATCCAATCGAATAAGAAACTCTCCTCCAATTGAACATAAAATCCTCCTTAGGCCTAAAAATTAATGTCTCCCCCTTTGAGATTGAGAACAACATGAATTAATAAACCCAAAGGTAATAGTTTGGACATTCCTACTAAGCTTCAGCTAGACTCTTCTTCAGCTTGTCTTCCAGAAAAGAATCTCTTCAACATTTCAGAGCTGGAAAATTCAGTAACAGGATTCAAGCATAGTAGCAAGGTTAGTGTTTGGTCTATGGTTTCCTCACTTCTACTACGTTCTGTTGGTGTTTACACTTTCAAGCATAAGTGTTCCACTCATTTCTCTCCCTATTTCTCTCACTCAAGAGTTTCACTCCCTCACTTCACTCAAGTGTTTCTCTCCCTTACTTGCACTCATTCCATTTATAGCAATTTGTACCTGCAAGTAAATCCATGCTAGTCTCACCAAGATATTGTGGATCGTTGACTATAGCATGTTGTCGATCACTAAAGATCTAGGTTCTGAGATGGAATCTCAGACAGAGTTTCAGTTAGGCCGTCACCCAACTCACCATGAGCAAATCCATGCACACGTGGCTCGTCGTCGGGGAATAACCCTTCTGAAATTGGAATCTCCTCCATTCCAGGAGTGATTGAAATCCCAACACCCTGATCCTCAAAAGACTCATCAAATTGGTAAGCCAACTGAATCATAGTCTACGAGTTGTTGCTCAGCTACTTTCAGCATCAACAATATCCCCATATGCAAATCCATGCATTGGATCATTGAATGTGGTATGCGTACTAGCAGCTATCTAAGCATCAACCGACTCCCCATATGCAAATCCATGCACTAGATCGTTGACGGTGATATGCCTTTAAGTTTTGAGCGATCCATGTATTCCAGAATTTGAATTCCTGGGAGAGTAGATGTGTACAAACATCTCTCTCAATCACCTGTGAAGATGAATTAATTCACTATTTGCAGTCATGGAAAACTGTTAGTGATTGCCTCTCAACATCAACAGATTGCTCTGCGGATGTGAAATCCCGTTAGGGAACTAGGACTGTTCCTCCTAGGAAGGTTGACAAGGATTCTAATATATGACAAGAAATCCAAGTTTCCCGTAAATACCTGTGAAGGTGGCTCAACAACTACATTCACCATGAATGGTAAACAAAGAAGTTTAGGGGTTTTACCTATACCTCACAATGTGCACTTCTTGCAATGTGTCCTCACAATAGTTAGTCCCAAGAGAGGCTAGAGAACTGTTAGGTCCTATAACATCCCTTAGAAGCAAAAACTTTAGGATTACCATTAGCGTGAATGCTTTTGGTGTGCTTGACTCATTACAAGGTGCTCTGGCTGACAAGCAAATTTTCAATGAAATAACCCTGTTGAGAGAGTTCATTCAGAAACGGTTGAATTGCCTTTTCAGCTCTGCATCCTTTTGAGAGAATACAGATGAGCTACAGATACCTCAATTTGTATACTTCTTTCCTTCTCGAGAGGTAGAGTTGTGGGTGCACTTCCGACTTCATCCTTATTTGCTGCATCAAGTGCAGTTTCTCCCTTAACAACCGCTAATCTACATAAGTTCCTTATATCACCAAGGGTTGAAAGTTTGAATTAGAATGATAATGTTTGGTACTAAGGCCTTGGTTAGAAATTGATGGATTATTCAACTTCTAGACCTTCCCCTATAGCCACTAAGGCCAAGCCATTACGGCTAAATAGATAGAGTTGATCAGAGCTATATAAAATTTGGTAGAGTATGATTAAACTTATTCTCTATTCCTTCTCAGAAATATAGCATCAGAGCAATGTGTCCTCAAGAAACAATGCACTAGAGCTAAAATGTGGGAATTAATAAAGAATAGGTAAAAGAATATTAAGCCAAATTTCATAAACTCACAATTTTGAAAAAAAAGTTTAACAGATTAACAAAAGTGTTCTTTTGAATTTCTCTTAGAGAAATATCCAATTGAAATTCAACTCTTTTAACAAAAACATTTTGATTAATAACTCAAATCTATTTCATCTTGCTCACTGTATGTTTTCAGAAATTATTTTGCAATTCATTCTTATCGGATATTATCTCCGACTTAAAACATAAATCATTTAAAAAAATTGAATAAATGCTTTAGTCATACAGTCCAAGGCACTAATCCCAAAGCAAACAACCATTGTTTTAATACTACAGGTCAATGTGAAACAGACATTAACAAGAGTTTTGAAAAAAGTTTTACCAATAGTTGATACCTCAAGATCAAAATAATTTACTCTAATAAAATAGCCTGATACCATGCAACCTAAGTTACAAGTTATCAAGTAACTTTATTTAAACAAATCGTGGAGAGAGAAAACAGTTTTCATTACAGAACATTTAGAGAGAGAGGGGGGATATATGATTTTGAAATAGAAAGATAATCCTCAAGAAATTAGTTGATAAAACATATGTTAATACTAATGAATTATCAAAGATATGAATGAAAAGACATTCAAAAGTACTAACATCATTCAATCATTTTGTAATAAAATGCATCTTACTACAAAATAATCAAGCACATAAGATACTTACATTATGCTGGACAATTATCATTTGTCGCTTGAAACAAACACATATTGCAATATAGATCATGGTAATTCTAAAGCATAAAACATAAGCATCCGCTAAACACTGAACATACATTGACCGAATGACAGCATTTAACTTCTTACACTACATCTCAACAATTATCACATAAGCATATTGAAAATACTCATGACAATCAGAATGTATGTAAGCTCGAGGTACTAGTTGCATCAGAGATCAAATACCTTTAAATATTAATGCTAAAATTTATGATCTTTGACAACCCCTCACGATGTAGTAAATTACTTTCAATATCAGTGTTTTTTTCTAAATAATCTTTTTATCACTTAGTGCAGAAATTCTAAGTGGCATCACTAATATCAAAAGAATGACAACTAATATTAATGGATTTTGCAAAAGACATGAATTACATCACTTAAACTACATATTAAGTGGTTCCATTAATATTAGCATTAAACAATTAAAAGTAAATAAAATTACAATTAATTAATATATACAAATACTTATGCTGAAACATTTGATACATATAGCATGAATAACATATGACAGCACAAAGTACGAGATCCTGGATATAAATTGACTATACAAAGAGATGCTACAATGTTAGGTCCCTAGGTCCCGGGTGATCATAGGTAATCTCATAATGATAATATTGAGTCCCGGGTGGTCACACGCCAAACTTTAATCAGTTCCTAGAGATCGTAGACATCTAAATAGCATGAACACTCTCTATAAACTTTACATTTAAATAAATCAATATTAGACTAGAGTGACATACCTTAGTCAATAGAGCTTTTACTGGTGTATGATCGTTGAATGAACAATTACTCCTCTTTGCCCGAGAGATTGAACGTTTACTCCTTTCGAGATCGAACGTTTACTCCATTTGGACAGGAATAACTTTTCAGCTATCAGTTAACATTGTTCCTCGAAACAATACCACGCTCATCCAGACGGAAACTGCATTACCTTCAACACCCAAATATTTCCTTATAGATATTGGTCTTGGCAGCAGCTTCACTAAACTCAGCACTCTAGAAACCAGTAGTCTTGACACTAGCAGAGTAGAACCAAAAAAAAACTCCGAACTACCCTTCAGCTTCTGTATCAATACCAAGTTTTCATGTGGATTGATTCCTTGTGCTAAGTGTATCTGCCTCTGGTTCAATTGAGTTAGTTCCTTGATTCGAACCCTACTTAATCTTGATTAGTTAGTGCATCTTCAGTCTTCATTGAATTCACTCAGAAAAACCAATGAAATACTCTTATACATGCACGACCAATCACTACTCTACTACCCAGATTCATCAAGAACTGACTCTAGGAAATGTTGTTACACAAAACCCTTTGTCATGACAGATGTGTCCTTAATGTTTCCTTAGATATTCAGTGGGTAGAGTAGTCTTCTTCAAATATGATTGAGATCATCTTGCATTATTTTTAAATTGACAATTTCCTTTCTAATATGCAATCACTCAATCTTGATCACTCAGTGCTCCTAAGAATCTCAACTCTTACTCAATGAGCACTGCTAGCCTTTGAACATCAAACACGACTAGTTGATCCAACTTACTGATGCTCCCCCTATGATGCTGCTTGCATCTTTTCTTCATCTGGTGTCATCTGATCTTGAGCCCTAAACAGGATGTCAACCTTTAGAAATTCAGAGCTAAAATCAAACGAATGCTAGGGAGCTTGATGATGATGTTCACTGCATCTAGATCATCTTAAATCAATCACAGACTCTGTGTAAGCTCTTAACTCCAAATAAGATAGCCTTCCATCACGCCATGTGACTTCAGGCATGATTAATCTTACTTGATGTCTTCTCTTTACATTTGTTGATTAGACTTGCTGTGTCAACTGATTCAGCCATAGTGAATAGGAAACCTTAAGTCTATCCATTATCCTTGTAATTCCACTCAAGGTCTGGATTTCCCTATTAACTCCTCCATTTGGTCATGAAGTCCGGAAACTGAACTTTACTCTAGAATACTCCTTTCAGTGCAGACATAACATAGAACTTCATTCGTCAACAAATTCCATTACCTGCCCTCAAAGTGTTCTTACAGCAATCTGCCTAATCCTTTGAATGTGATTAATCACTGAGATGCTTCATCTATCAAATGCATGAACAAACACCAAAACTAAACAGGGTAGCCTTTGACTTGACTTCCCTTCAACTGATATACTTCACTAATGTCCTTCTTAAAAGAATTTCATTAGAAGTAGTCCTTTCTCACCAACTTCATATTTACCGTCGAATCCGTTATCTTGATAAACCAAGTATTAGTTGATAAACCAAGTGTGAGAGCATCACTTGTTGTTGCAGTTAACTCCATTCTGATAAACTTTAACGAATAGTTGACTTCATCATAAGCATTACATTTCGTGTCAGCAGTAACCTCACTTCCAGTAGAGTGAGCTTCTATTTCTCTTGACCCCGATCAATACTGTTCATCGTCGAACTGATATTAGGAAACCCTTCACAAAGAATCCCCTAGGTCTTTCTTAATATTGTGCTTCCGATCATTCAAGAAAAATAGGTAACCTTGCTTAACCATTTGAATACCAAAGCAAAAGTAGTTACATGCCTCGAAAATGAAAATGTCAGAGATATATAACTTGTACATGTTGAAAGATACTCTGCATTCACAAATGATTAAGACACGTGGTCCTCAATTTGATTGAGTCCAAGGGTTAGAGATATTTCTAAACATAGTTAACAACAAAGCATTCAAGTTCAACATGCTCATTCTTATCTGACTGATCACTCCTCATCTATATCAGCCTCAACAAGTAGTCTTGGCTATGAGCTCAGTGAACCCAACCTAACTTAAGGTGGACTAGCAGTCTATAAGAATCATGTCGTACATATATGTAGAAATAGAAGAATCAATCACTCAGATTATTAAACCTTCTAAATCACCTTTGTTGTTCACTTTAACATTATATTATCTCTAATTACCTGAGTCAATTTAAATTTAAAAATTTAATTCATGGTTTATTAAACTGACCCCTAGGCAATTCTCAAATTAGAAACAAATTCATCTTAACAAGCACATGATCAGATATAACATTTAATACAACCATGCGAGTATAAACAGATTATAGACAATGTAAACATCAAGGCACTTAGCATGCAGCAAATACTCTTTCCGGTAAATGTACCCTTACAAATACCTAAGACTCTATATGCTAACATGATCAATTATCGTAAAGCAAGCATTAAATCACACAAGATCTAATCATGAAGTCAAATACTGATAAACAAGCAACACTAACAAACTAGCATAAGTTATCTAATTTATGTAGAAATCAAGGTGAGACATGCATTACATCAAACTTATAATATAATGCAGTTCAGCACTTAATACTCTATAATTAAATCAAACAAGTATAAACTAGTTAGAAAGTATACCTGAGCGATGCTTAGCATTCCATCTCGAGTGATAATCAGTTGATCCAAATCAATTTCCATTCTACTGACACTCATGGAAGTATCCTTGCATTTGACCTCAATAACCAATGATGTTCCTGCTTCAACCCAAACTGATACCTGATTGTTCTGCTTAAAGACCCCAACATAGAATGTCTCATGTTCTGCTTGAAAAGATCACTATTCTTTGTATGTGTAGCAATAACCCCTTGATTATCATATGTCAGTGATAATCAAACCTTGTGTATTTCTGCCACTGATGTCCTTTAACCAAATCTTCAATTGTTGTTTTGGTTCTTTGACCGTTAAACTGAATTCCTTTTCAAAATCCCAAATTCTTCAGATATTGATTCGAAAACCACTGATCGAAGACTCTTCCCTAAATGAACTAATCCCCTTTCAATAACCAAATGATCCACTGAGTAGACCGATGTAGAAATACATCTCCAATGGTAAGATCAGGTCTCAACTCCATTAGAATGTTCTTCAGTCAGTTCGTTTGTCCTCAACGAACGAAGAATCAACTCCTGTTGTTTCATTTAATAAAACATTTTGTTCAAACAGAAGTATTTAATTTTTTAGGAATTTAAATAATCAAAATAAATTGAAAATGCATTTTTGATAAATAATAATAAATTTCTCAATTTCAAATTATAAATAAAATAAAATTCGAAAAGAAAGTTTTGATATAGAGATAACAAAATTTTCAAGGTATATTAAATAATCCTGAAAAAGAAATTATTTCAAATCAAAATTAATTTCCAAAGAATTTTATAGAATTTATAATCCAAAATAATTTCAATTATAATTAAAATAAAACAGATTGAAAATATAAGTTTGATATAAAAATAATAAATTTTCAAGTCATCTTAGATATTCTTGTAAATGAATTATTTCAACCAAAATGATTTTCCAAAAAGTTTTATGAGATTTATAATTAAAACTTCCAAGCTTAAATTATAATTAAAATAAAACAACTCGAAAAAATAATTTTGAAATAGAAATACTAAATTCTCAAAACATTTAAAATGTTCATGAAAATAAATTATTTCAATCCAAAAATATTTTCCAAAGAGTTTTATAAAATTTATAATTAAAGTTTTATGAAAAATAAATTATTAAACCTCAAAAATAATTCTCAAAATACTTTTAAGAATATTAAACTCAAAAGAAATTAAATTGGATTTTAAGATTAATTTTAGTTTTCAAATTAATAAAATTCTTAACTAAGAATATTAAAAATATAAAATATTTGACTCTAAAATTTAAAAGAAAATAAAATATTTTCCAAGATGTAAGATAAACTTGAAAAATAAATTATTTAAATTTAAAAATTATTTTCAAAATATTTTATATAATTAAATTCAAATTTAATTATTAAATTAATTATTAAACTAAAAACAATTTGAGAGAAAAACAATTTTTGTTTTAAATAAAAGTTAAACTATGTAGCCATGTGTCATGTTGAAACAGCCCTCTAAGTAGAACTTCTACATAAGAATGTTCTACATAGACTCTATCTCGAACACCAAGTAAAACTTCTACATAGGAATGTTCTACATAGACTCTATCTCGAACACCAAGTAGAACTTCTACATAGGAATGTTCTACATAGACTCTATCTCGAACACCAAGTAGAACTTCTACATAGGAATATTCTACATAGACTCTATCTCGAACACCAAGTAGAACTTCTACATAGGAATGTTCTACATAGACTCTATCTAGAACATTAAGTAGAACTTCTGACTTAGAAAATATTTTCAACTCCAGAATTTCTACTTAGGTTCTATCTAGAACATTAAGTAGAACTTCTAGATAGGAATTTCTACTTAGGCTCTATCTAGAACATTAAGTAGAACTTCTGACTTAGAAAATATTTCTAACTCCAGAATTTCTACTTAGGTTCTATCTAGAACATTAAGTAGAACTTCTAGATAGGAATTTCTACTTAGGCTCTATCTAGAACATTAAGTAGAACTTCTGACTTAGAAAATATTTCTAACTCCAGAATTTCTACTTAGGTTCTATCTAGAACATTAAGTAGAACTTCTAGATAGGAATTTCTACTTAGGCTCTATTTAGAACATTAAGTAGAACTTCTGACTTAGAAAATATTTCTAACTCCAGAATTTCTACTTAGGTTCTATCTAGAACATTAAGTAGAACTTCTAGATATGAATTTCTACTTAGGCTCTATCTAGAACATTAAGTAGAACTTCTGACTTAGAAAATTTTCTAACTCCAGAATTTCTACTTAGGTTCTATCTAGAACATTAAGTAGAATTTCTATATAGAAATGTTCTACTTAGGTTCTATCTCGAACATTAAGTAGAATATTCTATATAGGAATATTCTACTTGGCCATCTCGAATATCTATCTCGAATATTCTACATAGGAATATTCTACTTGGCCATCTAGAACATTTTGTACTTAGAAAAATTCCGGGCTTCAAAAAAATTCTGGATGCCCAGTGAACCAATCGTACCCTCTTTAATCTCAAAAAAAATAAAAATAGATCCAATCGATTTGTATGTCAATCGAGTAGCTTTAATACCAATTGTTGGGTCCCGGAGATCGTAGAGGGGGGGTGAATAAGATTCCCAATTGAAATTATGACTATTAATTATTTTTGGGACAACATAAAAATTACTTTGGTTCAAACCCAGGTACTGTTCATCATCTTCTTCAACCTCAAGAACACCATTAAAATAACCAAGATAATGAACGATAAATCATCCAAAACACACAACACAACAAGATCCAAGAATATAACTTTATATTCATTGAAGTGGGGTAGATGCTACAAACAAGTTCAAGAACATAAGCTCAAGAACACAACAAAGAAGTGATTTTTGTCTCCTCTAAAACTATTACATTTTGTAGATCTAGGAGACAAAAATCAACCCTATCTTCTATACAAGATTTAGCAAGTGTTTACAATAGAAAGATAGAGGAGTGGTATGATAAAGAAAATCATGGCCCCAAAATATTAAAGTATTAGTTCGGCCATGGGGGAGAGAATAATTTCTCTCTCTCTCCCCTTTTCTTTCTCATCCGAATTCTTACTGAAGATAAAGACTTGGATTCTTTTTGTATATAGAAAAAGGGGTTGCTTTTTGCTTTTCCACCTTTTACTCTTGTCCACTCAAATCTTTTCTTCAAAGTCATGTGCCAAGCATGCATTTGGAAATATTTAATGTAAAAGTAATATTTAAATAAATATATATAATATAAATAAAGAGTGTCTTTATTTATAAAATATATAAATAATTAAATAAATACTTTATTTAATTAAATTAAATATTTCCATTCCACTCTTTAATTTGTGTAGACTTCCTTATCCAAATACTCGGCCCCGTATACGTGACTCCACCACGTCCAAGTATTTGGCCTTCTAATCTGTGAAGCTTTAGTAAGATCTAATCAGGTTGTGCCGTCTGTCCCTTATCCATTAGGCTGACATTTCTCCAACACTGATTTACCATCTTTGTTGATCTTCCACATGACTCAAGAAAACCAACAACTTTAGAATGATTAACACCATATTAACCGACGAGAGCTTGCCTCCAATGTCCTGACACTTGATGCAACGGTCTGGTTCATAAGTGACTAGTCTTGATAGGGGCTCTTGATTCCGAACATGATTCCACATTCTTCTTTGCAAACCTTACTTGTTGCTTCGATTGTAATGCACTAAAATCGTCATAGACTAAGACAATCTTCTGTAGCTTCCACATCCTTGAATAGATGTCAACATCTTTTATTCTCCACTGAGGCATGAACATGTTAATAAACTTCTTCCAGTGAGGTTCAAGTCTGTAGATGATCCTTTGATACTTTGTCTTAACTGAACTCTGTGATCCAAGATTTCTGTGCTCCTGCATATTATTACATGTCCTGTTCTATTGTTGAGTTATCATCAACCATTACATAGAGATTACATTTAGCATTTCTATTACACATGAAAGTGCAGTGAGTTGCTTCCCTTCACTCCTATCTCCCCTTTCAGAGAGGGTGTGAGCAAAGAAAGTTCCACTTTAACAGGTGATGCAAAAGGAGATGTAAGGGAGATGTGAGGATCCATGATGAGATCTTGATGCAAAAACAGAAAGAAGAAAGTGAAAGAGAAAAGAATAGAGAGAAATCCACTTAACCATCCAATGAAGCATCAACTTCTAAAACTGAGCAGGTTGCAATAAAACTCACCCAGGAGTTGGGGTTGGAGTAGGAAATGGAGTTCTTGCAGGAGTTGCAGATGCCCACATGGAAGTGGATGATGAGATTGAAGTCAATCTTGATGCTTCAACCTTTCAACATGAAGATCCACACTATCAAGAATTGGTAGCAGCCATTAATCAAGTATCTTAACAAATGTTGGGATTGGTGCAGACAGAGGAACAATTCAGGAGTGGAAAGAAAAATCTAGCTAGACAACCTGATGATGTATCCTACATGAATCCTGAAGACTTTGAAGATAGTTCTGATGATGAGCTTCTAGACCCTGATGTGGCCAGTGATGAAACAAGTTTGGCTGATACTGAGAAGGCCATAATTTCTCACTACAGGAGATCCATGGCTGAAGTGAATGTAGAGGATCCTTTGCACAGAAGAATTCTCAACTTTTACAGGGACAACTTGAAGATTCAGAAAATACATGTCACAGGATCTAAGTATGAATTAAAGAAGATCAGGGATGAAATTGATAGCATAAGGATGCACTTTGACTCCATAATTGATTCAAGACTCAGCCATACAATGTTAACCAGAATCAAGCAAAGGCTAGATACTGAGTCTACAACCAAAGACAAGGCAGTGGCATTGGAGAAAAGAGTGACTGCTTTGGAGCACAACATAGAATTAATTCTGAAGAATCAAGTCAACCAAATCAATCTTCTGAACCAACTTTTGGAAACTCCTATTATTTCTACCTCCATGGCACAACCAGTTGCTGATAACAAAAAGGGGGAGAAGTATGATGAGAGGAGAAAGGAAGTTGAAGCTATAATCAAGAATACAGAGTCTGTCATCCAAAGGAAAGATGCAAATCAGACATTGGCTCAACAAATTGTATAGCAATTTGATTCCATTGTTAGCAAAAACAACAAATTAATTGATCATATCTTAAACTGTGGTTAACTAAGCCAGATAGACCCAGTGATAATTGGGTACCAAAAGCAACTTGAAAATTTTATTTTGTAGGGCAACATGAAAAATAAAAGAATCATGTGGATCATTGACAGTGGATGTTCAGGACACATGACAGATGATAAAGCCCTACTATCACAGTTCAAGGTAATGGATGACCCATATGTGACCTTTGGAGACAACAACCTTGGTTTCACAATGGGATATGGCATTCTGGAAGTTGAGAATTTTAAAATTGAGAAAATTGTTCCAGTGAATAGATTGAAGCACAATTTATTGAGTGTTACTCAATTTTGTGAAAAAGGTTTCAAAGTTGGATTTGATCAAGACAGATGCTCAATTATCAACAAAAAGACAGGAGAAGAAGCTCTTCCAGGTGTAAGGAAACAAAGTTTATTCATTGCTGACCTTAATTCAGTAAGAAAGGACAAAATCTATTGTTTTTATAACAAAACTTCATCTTCTGAAAGTTGGATGTGGCACAAAAAGCTCTCTCACTTAAATTTCAAAGCTATGAATTATTTGATGAAGAGAGAATTGGTGAAAAACCTTCATCAACTTGAATTCTGTCAAGAAGGATTGTGTGAGGATTGTCAAAAAGGGAAATTAAGGAGAGTTACTCACAAAAGCACTCTTAGTAGGTCAATAAATAAAGCTTTTAAACTTATTTATTTGGACTTATTTGGTCCTATGAATGTACATTCATTGGCAAAGAAAAGATATGTCCTTGTGATAGTTGATGATTTTTCAAGATACACTTGGGTGAGGTTCCTGGAAACCAAGGATGAAGTTGTACAAGAAATTATTGATCTTGTAAGAGTCCTTGACAAAAATCCTAAGTTTAAAGTTCAAACCTTGAGAAGTGACAATGGTACTGAATTCAAAAATAGTATCATGAATGATTTCTGCAAACACAATGACATTACTCAACAATTCTCTACACGAAGGACACCTCAAAAAAATGGTGTTGTGGAAAGGAAAAACAGAACTCTCATAGAGGCTGCAATAACCATATTGAGTGAAGCAAAACTTCCTACCTATTTCTGGTGTGAACTATTAATATAGCCTGTTATACTCAAAACAGGACTGTGGTCAATAAGGTTTTTAGAAAAATACCTTATGAGTTGTTAACTAGAAGGAAACCTACTGTCAAGTACTTTCATGTATTTGGAAGCAAATGTTATATCATAAAAGACTCAACAGAAGTCAAATGAAAGTTTGATACTAAATCATATGAAGGAATATTCATGGGCTGGAATTAAAAGAACAACATATATAGTCTATATCATTGATCACAAGGTTGTGGTTGAAAGTGTAAATGTCACATTTGATGAAACCAAGTTTCTTGGTGTTGAAGGAAGTCAAGAATCAGAGTCCTTAGATTTTGAGAATCAAGGCTATTAGGAAGATATTGATGATGAAGAATCACCAAGAGTTGAACACTAAATTTCTAGTCCAACTATGGTTCCTAATCAATCTGTAGAGAATGAATGAACTATTCAAACAATAGATTTCTCTGGGAATGTTCCCATGGATAGTGGACTTGAAGAAATTGATGTTGTCAATAGTACAAGAGAAAGAGATGCTGTCAATTAACAATGTACAAAAGATTCTAGTGATTAATGTAGAGAAACGAAGTGGAACAGGGATCACACAAATGATTTAATTATTGGTGATCCAGGAACAAGAATCAAAACTAGAAGAAATATGGCAAATGCATAGATGTACTCCTGCTTTCTATCTCAAGTTGAGCCTAAAACTCTGGATGAAGCACTACTTGATCCAGATTGGATAAATGCTATGTAAGAAGAACTCAACCATTTTGAGAGAAGCTTTGTATGGGAATTGGTACCTAGACCAAAGAACATGTCTGTAATTGGTACCAAGTGGGTCTTCAAGAACAAGATGGATGACAATGGAATTATCACCAGTAACAAAGCAAGGCTGGTAGAAAAAGGTTATTGTCAACATGAAGGAATTGATTATGATGAAACATTTGCACCTGTTGCCAAACTTGAAGCCATAAGAATTTTCTTGGCTTTTGCTGCATTCAACAACTTCAAAGTATTTCAAATGAATGTTAAAAGTGTTTTCCTAAATGGAGAACTAGAAGAAGAATTTTATGTTGAGCAGCCTCCTCGCTTTGAAGATCCAAAAATGCAAAGCTTTGTTTACAGACTTCTCAAAGCATTGTATGGTTTAAAGCAAGTTCCAAGGGCCTGGTATGACACTCTTTCCAAGTTTCTCCTTGAGAATAATTTCACAAGAGGGATTATGGATAAGACTCTGTTCTACAAAAACACATGAAAAAGATATCAATCTAGTCCAAATCTATGTAGATGAAATCATTTTTGGCTCAACAAATGAGGAACTGTGCAAAAAATTCTCTGAGTTAATGCAGAACAAATATGAGATGAGTATGATAGGTGAATTAGTATTATTTCTTGGACTTCAAGTCTATCAAAAGAAAGATAGAATATTCATTTGCCAAATCAAATATGTCAAAGAACTTTTGAAAAGATTTGACATGTAAGACTCTTCACTTGCAAAGACTCCAATCTCAACAGCAACTCAACTTGATAAGGAATCAAAAGGAAAGAAGGTGGACAACAAGTTATATAGAAGAATGATTGATTCTCTCCTCTATATAATTGCTAGCAGGTCTGACATCATGTTTGATACAGGTCTGTGTACAACGTTTCAGTCTAATCCAAAAGAGTCACGTTTTATGGTAGTTAAAAGGATCTTTAGATACTTGAAAGGCATTCAAGATTTAGGCATTTGGTATCCTAAAGAATCTGGTTTTGACTTGGTTGGCTACTCAGATTCAAACTAGCTGGATGTGGAATTGACAAGAAGAGTACAACAAGAAGCTGCCATTTCCTGGGAGAAAGATTGGTTTCATAGTTTAGCAAGAAGCAGCATTATGTGTTAAACCCAACTATAGAGGCTGAATACATTGCAGCTGGTAGTTGCTGTGCTAAGTTACTTTGGATGAAGAATCAATTGTTAGACTATGGTTTGGTATTGCAAGGAATTCCTATCTTTTGTGACAACACAAGTGCAATAGCCATCTCTGAAAATTCTGTTCAACACTCCAAGACTAAGCACATTGACATCAGACATCATTTCATTAGAGAGCATGTGGAGCAAGACTTAATCAAGCTAATTTATGTGCCTACATATAAGCAACTTGCAGACATTTTCACCAAACCATTGGATGAAAAGACATTCAACAAGCTAGTGAGTGAATTGGGTATGTTAAAGTTATCATGTTAATGTAATTATGTTGTAAGTTGATTTAGTTAAAACAAATAGTAGCTAATTGAAATTCACTGTGAATTAATGGCCAGCTAAGGTGTTTTGATTTCTATCACAGTGGATATACATGATGAAATTTCACTTAGAGGTTAACTAATTTATTTTTAGTAATTTATCTCATATGGTGTTAATAAAAAGTACTGGCAAATGTCTTGACAATATATTTTATCTATACTGTCATATTATGATAAGTTATTGTTGATCACTTAAAGGAGTCTTGACAGCATAGTATGCGAAACTGAAACTTACTGTCAATAACATACTGTAAGTATTCATTGACAGCATAGTTTTTTAAATCCCCGCATAACATATTGTCAACAGTTATATTAGGGTTTGTTATTTATTTATTCTCTAACCGTTAATGTTACTGTCAATGGTATTTGTTATTTCTAGCGCAAGAGTTACTATAAAAAATGAATGGATTAAGCATATAACTGTCAATTTAATCGATTGAAATCCTTTCTTGACAGTTTCTTTTTCACTTCATATAAATATAAACAATAAATTTTCTTACACTTCACTTCTTCTAATACTCTTTCACTTTCAAAAGCCCTAAACCTTTTATTCTCTCTCTGCAACTCAGTTTCTCTCTCTTTTTCTTTCTAGCTAAATTTCTTAACCTTTCATTTTTCTACAACCATGTCTGGACATCAAATTGTCAGCACACTTGTCCAAACCAACTTCACCACCATGGCTACGTGAGTAAAGCAGGAGAAGCCTTCAAACCTTTTGTTGGCTTCATGAACAACTCTTTTCTGTCTTATACTTTGACTGAAAGCCCAATGTTAGAAATTCCACGGCTATCACAGTTGTGGACCTTTGTAACATGTGAGGGGGATCATGATGCTAGTACCATCACCTTCCAAATCAATAACACCTCTTACACCATCAACTCATCTCACATCAACACTACTCTCCATACTGAAGTTGAAGAAGGTTACAAATTATTCACTAAAAAAAATCGGCAAAAGCACACTTCTAGGCCAACACTGACACTGAAAGAGCGATACAGAAATGGATCGAGTAATCCAAAGAACCAGTCAAGGCCCCCGTCAATTCTTTTGAGTTTCATTCTTGCGTCATTTTCCTGCTAGGATTGGAAATCCTTTTTTCCTGGCCAGGTCAATTAAAGTTATGAAAGATTTCGATTATTATTTTGTCCAAAAAATTCTTTTAAATAACATAATAAAAGTATTTAATACTACTATTGCGAATCAGATTACTCAAATTAGTACCTAAAACTTGAATATGCCAGTTATTATCCTTGTAATTCGTCCATGTATTTGAGGTCAACGGTCTAGTAAACTGATTTCACAAACATAATAATTCATAATTGATATAATATATCTAATGTCAACATCATCCAGGATTTGAGTACTTAATACGTGAATAAGTTTTACTAACTTTACAAAACATGACCAACCTGGTTGAAGTTCAATTGATATATAATGCATTCATATGGTCATACTTGTCCATTAACCAATTAAATAGTTTCATTATTAACATAAAGCATTACTATATGTATAGTAAAACTAGCAGTGAAGATCACGAATGAAAGGCTTCTTACCGAATTTCTTCTCTGCATTTATGTGGCTCCTCATCTCTCTCTCGATTTCTAAAATCTTAGGGTTAAATTATAATATAATGTACGTATATTTTAAGGGTACCTCAAGTATATATATAGGTTTTAAATAAAACTAATATCCCTTTTCTAATCTATTTACTAGTTTATTACAAATTCTATTTCTAATAAGATTTTATTAAAAACTATTATTATTATTATTATAAATAAATTAATTAAATAAATAAATGCGGATATTATATAGGTGTCTCTATAACACCCCCTTCCCAAAATGAGAAGAGTGGTTACTTTCAAACCACAAACCTGTATACATGGTACTAAAACCACCTTATAATAATTATATAGGTCCAACTTGTCTTCAAAATAATATTAAAAACTTTAAAACATTTCAAAGTGATAAATGCGAATTAATCCAAAATTATTAATAATAAAAAATGTCTGAAAGATATACGAGAAGTTCAAATATCCTAATAATTGAAATAAAGGTACTTCCATCAGACAGCCCGAGATGCCCCAAAGTACCTTCCAGAAGAAAGAATACGGCATGAGCCAAATGCCCAATATAGATTGGAATATAGTTTTTAAAACAAGAAGTAAGAAATATAATTTGATAGTCATAAATAAACATTAATTTTTTAAAAACAAGTCTAAAGTAAAGAGAGGTTAAGATATTTCATACCGATACAAAACAGATAACATATACACGCATCATAGGGTAACTAATGCGTGTAACAAACCGGACAACGTGTACGACATATACAATGTCACCGTCAAATATCAAATCACAAATCGAATCAGACTTTGGGTGCGGTCGACATTGCTCGAGTGATAGCATCCATTATCATGCTCCAATACTTGACTAGATACTTCATATCAATCCCCACTAATGAATACCATTCATCTGAGCTGGGATTGTCTTGGGTCCTGTGTACCCTATCACCCTAAATAACTTAGCAAGCTGAGCATCATTTGCAGCAGCTGGAATGAGGTCCCATCATACTGTAGGGTTCCGTGACACAAACGCAGTGGAATAAACGCGAAAAATAAATCAAAATAGCGAAACCCTCCGCAGGATCCATGCGAAAACAAAAGATTTAATTCGGAGATAAAGAATAAATACCTTTAGAAGCTTTAACAGTTCATTAATGGAAGATTAATGGAGGTCCAAAGCTTGTTTAATCACCACGTATCCCGCTCTCGCGATCTACGCTCTACGGTATCCACACGAACACTTTTCATGAAGGATTGATGTGTACTAGCACCCGAAAACTTCTTCTCTCTCTATCTTCCTCCTCTCTCAGAGCGGCTAGGGTTTTTGTAAAATCTCTATTTTATTAAATCAGCCCATAAAGAGATTATATAGAGAGAGGAATAAGTTTTCTAATTATAATCCAATTATAATTAATACTAATCCAAAATTCTAAATTATTTAATTAAGTCTCACTTAATTAATTAATTATTAATTTTGGAATTAGTTTAAGTAATTCATTTATTCTATTTATATAATTAATTAAGTCATACTTAATTAATATCATAAATAAAATAAATTACTTATTTAATTTAAATTCATAATTTAAATTATTTCTCCTTCAAGCGTTCTTTGTGTGTGACCCTGTAGGTTATTATTACGTTGGCAACAATTTTAATATCTAATTAAAATTGTAAACAATGAGCGGCATCTAGTAATACATCATTGCTACCCAAGTAATAATAATAAATCGGTGATTCGATTAAGCCTTTCGTGAATAATGTTCCATGTAATATAATCCCTTTAATCTTGATATTATAGATTAAACTCAAGGCATGTCTCGTGTCATCCTCTTCATAATTTAATCTTTATTTTCTTGATCGATGAGTAGACTATTAAAATCAAATCAACATTTGAGCACGGCCGTGCATTTCATAGTCTCACTCAAACAAGAGGCCAATAATATCACTCCTAAAATTAGGAGGATTAAATCCCATCGAGATCATTCATATTTCTCATACGATTCATAATATACCCAATGTCCACTTTTATCATCACCCGGTCAAATGTAACTTTTAATGTAATCAAAGTATATTAATTCTCGAATAGAAATATAATGATTTCAGGTCTAAGGATCATTACACCATTATCACAGTGAGAATTACTTATGACACTTACTTAACATGTAGAATCTCACAGCGGGTCATTCCAGTGCCATGCATTGAGACATGCACTTATGTTCTTGACTTTAGTATCCCCATACCTATGACCAATGAGATGTGGTCATCTGTCAAGAAACATACTAGTCTTTGTACATTATTATTGTCCTTAAATAATAATACTCGACTAGGAAATTTTAGGAATAAGATACTATTCATATAATCTCATTTTTAAGTCACATACTTAAAGATATAGAATACGTATCAAAATTCCAAGGACATTTACTATGCTTTCAATTTATTACGCAGTAAACAAAACATAATAAATAAATAATAATCAATAAAACATAATCCTTAATAATAAATATTTTCCTTAAAATATAAAAAGTATTGTCTCTAGAGCACAATTACTAACACATACATCAAGAAGATTGTGCACTCTAGGGTGCATAATTACAGAATTGATATTGGAAAGCTCCTGATGCCCTTGTTCAAGATGGTGCTGCGAAAGAACGAAAGCAGGAGGCTGGTAATTTACTATCCTTGATTCTTTATGCTTATTAATTATTCTATAGTAGGCACAATTAATCTAAATAGTGTATAATGTATGGAGTCCCCCATACTCAAGAAAAACACACACTCCATACTTTCTAGCAAACCCCTAAATTCTGAGTTGGGTTTGTTTATTACCGACTACATGAGGTCTATAATAAAATCACTCAATTTAAGGATTGTGGGATATTTTACTGTCTTTTCTTTGAGTGATGAGAATGGAGTTGACCTCTCCATTCCAAACCCACACTCATAACCCCTCCAGTCTGTTAGAGCCTCCAGACAGTCTAGGATTGCTAGCCAATAGCCTGTTTCCTTTCAAAAGGATCGGGATATTTTACTGTCTTTTCTTTGAGTGATGAGAATGGAGTTGACCTCTCCATTCCAAACCCACACTCATAACCCCTCCAGTCTGTTAGAGCCTCCAGACAGTCTAGGATTGCTAGCCAATAGCCTGTTTCCTTTCAAAAGGATCAGGTTTCTACAAAGAAGAGATCCTCAACTTCTAGGGTAGAAATAGTTCATAATGCTAATGAGGGAGTAATTGCACTAAGTGTAGCAAATAAGGATAGAATTATCAATGAACCCACATAGGGTCCTGTTGAGCCTAAGAAGAAAAAGGCAAGGACATTAACCTTTGTCACCAAGTCTGTGTCCTCTCAAAAGGGCATAGACCTTAAAAGGGAAAATAACACATTTCTAGGTGTCTCCTCTCGACGGGGGCACCTATTAAACTTGGTCAATCTCCCATGGCACCCTGTACAGAGTCAGCACCACATATTGAATTCACTCAACATGAGCCCACACTTGCAGATACACACTTATTTGATTTTGAGCACGGCGAGGACTTCTCATTTCAATATGATGCCTCTCATTTTGATTTGCGAGAGCAGCCTACCATGGAGTCCCTCTTTGGCAATACACAAGAACCTTTCACTCAAAGGGTGTAAGAAACTGTCCCTCCATTGGTTTAAGGATGCTGTCACAGCCTCTGTTGCTATTAATGACACAAGAAAAGTTGTTGTCACATCTGACAGTAATATTTCTTTGCAAGAACTTGTCACAGCCTCAGTTGCTATTAAGGATACATTTATTGTCACTCTTATTGACAGTAACTTTGAAGCTGAAGATGTTGTCAACAACACAACTCCAGATAGCAATTCTCTTATGCCTGAAGCCTCTTAGGACAGTGATTCAGCTCATATCTCTACTATCATGAAGGTAAATTCTAAACCCATTGTGCAAGGTGTACCTGCTTAGTCCCTTGCACTTAGGATGAATGATGGAGTGAAAAATAATAAGAGAAAAAGAATATAGAGAAATGAGCTTAAAAAAATAGAAAGGCAGGAAAAGACCCTAGTAAAAGGAGAAGGCCTTGAGCATAGCCAAGAAATAGAAGAGGGAACCCAACAATCTAGGGAACTAGGCCCTGATTGTGAGTATGTGAGGGATGATGAGATCATCTAGAAAAAATCAGAGAGTGTGAGAACCTTCAAAGCCCCCAAATCCAAAGTTACTTCTAAACAGGTTTATGGAAGGTTGAAATCCCTTTCCAAGAAGGTGTCAAAATTGTCTAAGAAGGTGTCAACTGTGGGGAGAAATCAACTGAAGTTGGTGGCCAAGATGGAAAGCTTTGAGTAGTGCATGAATGAAGGCTTCCAGGATGTTTTTGCTAAGTTGAAGGAGTTTGAGGCTAAATTCACAATCCCCTCAGCTGCCAACTTAACTAAGGGGGAGAAGGATGATGTGTTTGTAGATGCTGAGATGGTTAAAATGAGTGATAAGGAGACACAAGCTGCATCTTAGGGGAGAGTCAATTGGCATTGTTGTCCAAGGTGGCTACTGAGATGGCTGAAAAGCTTGGAGGTAATAAGATGGAGAAAGGAATTGTGAATAGAGAGGGTGTTGTGAAGGCCCCTGTCCATGTAGCTAGGAAAGGAGAGGAGAAATTATTCATGGATGATTCTGATGATTTTATTGTTGAGAAGAAGGAAGATTTGAATGATGAAGAAGCATCTATGTTGATGGTGGATGAAAATGAGAACAATAGGGTGTTACAAGATGCTAGCTTCAATGATAGGATTAATGAACTTAGAAAATCCTCTAACAGAGATCCCAGAAAATGTTCTGAAGCTATGAGGCAATCAATAGTTGGAGCTGCTGCAATGGTTTCAAAGAGCAACAAATGGGTTATCTCTATTAGAACTGAGGGTGGCTTCAGCTGGTACATCAGTTTAGGATATTTGAGTAGATAGAAGATGGTTGTAATTGAAGACATTAAGCTCAAAATCAAAATAGATAAATCTTGGTTGAATGAAAATTTGAAGAGAATCTTGCAGAGGATGGTAGTTAAAAAATTACCTGAAGTAACTCTCAACCCCTTGTGCATAAAGTTCAGTACTCAATAGATGGGAAGTACAGATCTATGAATCTTGACAAGGTCAGTTTGTGTAGACCAAGGTCTGTGAAAGAAGATTTCAATTATTTCAAGCAGCTTCCAAAGTTTGAAGAGAGAGTTGAAGTAATAAGGTGTTGGCTGAGGAGTTAAGGAGGCTTGAAGAGAAGAAGTCTAAAAAGACATAAAAGAAGGATCAAGAAAGAAGGGATGATAAGAATAATGATGAAAAACCTGATGAAGGTGCAGGTAGTTCCAAGTCCAACAATAACAATGGTGATGTAGGGACTTCTAGAACTGGTGATAAGGATGGTGAAGATGATGGGAAAGATGAGGAGATAATTGGTGAAATTGAAGGAAGGGTGCTGAAGCAGGTGGTTATGGGTTTTGAAGTTGACAAAGAAGATGATGTCAGGAAAGATACTGTCAGGAGTGATAAAGTGGAGTATGTTATCAAGGAGCCTGAACCTGCTGTCAAACTTGTATTGACAATAACTTCAAAGTCATTTTCAGAAGAAATGAGGAAAGAGTTACTGTCATGGAAAATCTTTATCACTAAGAAATAAAGAAAGGAAAAGTCTGAAAGGCCAAAGTCACATTCATGCAGAAAACCTAGCAGGAAACAGTGAAAGCCGGTGACAAAAGTGATTAAAGAAGATTGATAGATGTCAGGAGACCAATAATCAACAATTTGGCTGAGTCAAAGGCAGAATCAATCACCAAGGTGGTTGTTGAGTTGAGTGAGTTTAATTTTTTGAGTAAAGTGATAATTTTCTATTCAGATGGATCCATGGAGGAAATGACTCATGAATTGAAAGGTGTAATCTACTTCATGGTCAGAAGAATGCTTCTTGTCGTAAGGGGTACAAACATAAGGACTCAAGTCTTTAGGGGGATTCTGATCGGGAAATTCTTAGTACTAATGGAGTCTTTCAAATCTCATCATTTGGACTTTGTTGATGCTGAGGAACCTGAGACTGTAGTCTACTCAGATAGGGTGATGTTTGTCAATGATGATGGAGTAAAACAATTCTGGAGCATGGATTCCTTCCAGGACAAAAATACTGATCTCTTAATGAAGCTTGTGGAGCAACTTCAAGAGTATCCTTATCCTGAAGAGAAAGAATTTATTCCCAAACTCCAAAGAATTATCTCAACAAAGAAGAAGCAGGAGTATGAAAAGAAGGTGGAGTATGAAAAGACTCAGCAATGTCTTCTAAAGAATCATAAGAGAATCATATTATATAACTCTGGTGGATCTGTTGAAGAGATCGCCTTTGAGAAGTTGAAGACATTGGCTGAGAAGGATCCTAAAATAGTCAATCTCATCAAAAGACAACTACTCAATACTACAAATTTTGAGGTGTTTGATCTCAAGAATAAAGCTCTGGAGATTTGTGATTTGAAAGTGAAGAAGAGGATGAAAGTAAATTAGAAAAAGAGTAAGTTTGGTGCTGATGTTAAAGCTACAAAGAAGGAGATAGACAGAATTAACAGACATATTAAAGAAGCTGATATTGATCTGAAATGTGCCAAGCTAAATGATCAATTCTCCAAAAAGTCTAATTATGTGTATCTTGTCTTTACGAATTCACTCAGAATCATTATTGATAGCATTGAAGCCAAGGCTAAAGATTTTGGAATTCTCAACACTTCAAATCTTAGAATAATTTTCAAATTGACTACAGGTTTAATTCTAGAAACTGAAAGGAACTTAAGTGCAGCAACAGAAAAAATCATTGAAGTAAGGTCCAAGGAAGATGATCATGTGGACAAACTCAGGGTAAATCAAGTATACACATCTTCCAAAGCCAGATTTCTTTCTGATGAATTTGGAATTAAATTTCTATGCATTTCCAACTGACCAGTGGAAGCCTACTACTCTTATCAAGACTTGAAGAACTTGTCTTATAAATTGGTGAAGCTGGTACTTGACTGTGTGACTGAACATGCCAAGACCATAGAAGAGAAGTGGGCCCTGAGTTCCTTGGAGTTGTTATATGAAAGGAAGAATCCTCAAAAGAAATCAGAACAAGGAAACTCAAGTACAATTTGAAGATCTGCTCAATCTAGAGGAGCTTAGTTTGAGAAATTTTTTGTATTTGTGCTTATAATTTTCTGAATATTTTTCTGTACAAACACTTCATTTATGTTAGTTGAGTTTACATCTGTAATTCACTTTAAATTTGTCTTTATTTTACATAAAAATACATTGGGGGAGATTGTTAGGGATTGTAGCATAATCAACTCATGTACTTAGTTTTAATTTTAATTAAGCTAAGTAAAATATATTGTCATATGTATATTGATAGTATGGTCAGTAGTCACTTGTAGAAGATATATTTAAAAAGTAATAGTTAGGTGACAATACATTTGAAAGTTATTGTCTTGTATAAAAGAATAAAAATGAGTCATGTAGTAGAAGTTCGCTAAGTGTTCATGAACATCATGATTCAAAACTCAGACATCAACATTTCAAGTACTAAAGCCTATGACTGTACATTACAAGTGACAACACAATTGGAACAGACGACAACAATTATTCCATTAACAGTAAACTTAGCGGAAAATGAAGATTTGAATACAACAAGTATTACTGACAATTATTTCATTGACAATAAACTTGACGGAGAATGAAGATTTAAAGATAACAAGTTTTATTGACAGCAACATTGGCGGAGATAGTTGACAGCAGCCTTGGAGACAATATGTTTTAAGTAGACTATCAAAGCTTGATAACAAAGTATGCGGAGCCGAAGATACTGTCACCATAGAGGAGCTAAAAGTTGACAGTAAACTTTTAATGAAGCTGACAGTCTGTTCCAGGTAGCAGGCTAAGATAGTGAAGATACAAGAAATGATTTAGACATGTCTATCTAGTCTACTACTGCAACTTGGGAGAAGACAAACAAAAGTTAAAGCATGCTCAAGGAGTCAAAGATTTCTGCATATCTCAGAGCTGTTTTATCTACAAATGGAATGAAGACAAATTTGAATGAAAAAAGCACAGTTTTTATTTCAAGGTTTGTTCTAGGAACAAGGAAAAGTGCATGTGTAAATGAGATATGTGTTTCAGTATAAATACGCATATCTCACAAGTACTTTCTCTTAAGCAACTAAGTTAGATTTTCTCTCAAGTATAGAAACATTAACAAATCCATTGTTATTGTATCTATCGAAGTTGGAATTCATTTCCAGTCAGTTGTAGCAAAATAAAAATAATAAAATTATTTTTGAAGTTTAAAACACTGTCTCATTTATCTGTTTTGTTTGTTTGCATCATTAAATTTGTTAATTATTATTCTTGTTTGTTGTTAGTAAGAATTTAGTATAATTAATTAAGTTGCATTCAACCCCCTTGTGCGACACTTATCTTACTTAACAACTTATATTACACGCATATCGAAGATACGTAGCCAAATTATCCACATTTGTGTTATGTGTATTCCTTAAACACATATGTGGCAATTATTCATTGAACAAATTGGAATGCATGCGGCAATAGTTTACAAGAAGAAAGTATACACGCATCCCATAAAAGTATAAAGAATATATGTAGTCTAATAACAATTACATGTATTTATGTATCAAATGCCTAGAAAATTAAAAAAATTAAAACCAGGGCAACTGAACTCAAGGCATGCATATACACGACTAACACCATAACATAGCTAACAGTTTAGATATACACATTACAGTTTAGAAATACACATTGTTGTTATGCGCAATTATTGGGTAATAAGGGCCACATCTTCTGTCAAATTATATTTTGGGCCATCCATTCTCAAAAATAGGTATTTTAGTCATTTTCTCATTTATATATAATATATGGATAAAAATAGATATTATTCATTAATTATTTATTTTTAATTTTTAAATATTATTATTTTATTTTATATAAATTTATATTTATTATTTTAAATTCTTATATTTTATATATTTAATATTAAATAAATTAGTTTTAATATATAAAATAATGTATATTTTAATTTAACTATAATTATGAGTATATGTGTGTGTGTTTAATTAAATATTCTATATTTATAATCTTTTAATTTGAACTAAATATTATTTAGTCAATAATATTATTTAATTAACTCGGTTAATTATTTGTATTAATTGGTACGGGTACAATTCAAAATTTTGAGAGAGGGATCATAACTGAAAATGGATATCTAGAATGGGGTGAATAAGTGTTTTAACTAAATATGACCGATTTTAATAATTACTCCCTCCGTTTCATTTTGACTGATATTTGTCTTTTTGACATATATATTAGTGTGTAAATAAATAATAGTTATACTTAATAAAAATTCTAATTGTCATATCAAATTAAAGTTTAGATTCTAAACTTTAATTTGATATAAATATTAAAAATAATAATAATACTTTAATATAATTTTTTTAACACCTCAGTTTACGTGGTAAAAAGCCAAAAGTATTTAAAACGGGACAGATGGAGTATCAATTTTTATTGATTGTTAAAAATAAAATAATCTAAGTTACTGAACTGTCAGCTTACTAAATTCAATTATAAGACATTGTCACCTAGCTAAGATATGCAATGTAATACATAAATATAAAATCACTAAATAAAGAACACCAAGACTTTTAGTCAAGTTCAACCCCTATCACTATTGGATTACCTACTGGTACCCTACCAACTGGTAAGATAATATATTAATTATTAAAAAAATTCAAAAATTACAGATACAATAAAATTTCTCCTTGATCACCCTGTTGTTAATACTAGCTTCTGGAAACCTCTATTCCTCGAATCTATGCTTTCTAAGTTCCATAATTTCCTAATATAAACTTCTCTAGCATCTTGTCCTTTGAATCCTTGTTACTCAAGTTGAACTATCTAGTAACAAACAAATATAAGTAGAATAATTGGTTACAACTTAAATTATGAACTCCTCACGTATGTATATAAGTATATAATACTAGAATTTAAAATATAAATAGATATTTTCTAGCAAAGCATTTGAGTTGAAAATATGTGTACATGTATATAATCAAGTTGTTCTTCACTTGATTAAAGATAAGAGAGAACATAAACTAATAATATATAGGGGGTGTTTGGCCCCCATTATTTTCTGGAAATAAGTGCTTATTTCCAGAAAAAGTTAGTATGTATGTACTTTTTCTGAAAATAAGTAACTTATTTTCATTTTTGAAAATCATATTTGGTTTTAAAATTCTAAAATGAATATTTATCTAAATTTTTTTTGAAAATATGTAAAAAAAAATTTAAAATAAGTTACTTATTTTAAATTTAAGCTACCCCAAACACCCCCCATAGAATGAACTATAACGTTCGAATTATACAACAAAATTTTCAACGTCTTGAATCGAATTTATAAGTTCGAATTTGTGTGTTCAATTCAAAATTCAACGTTACACTGAGCATAAGAAAAGATTGAAATGTTTTAAAAAAAATCTTCAATATATGTTTGTAAAATATGGTAGATAAGAGTTTAAGGACAAGAAAACTTGAAATAAACAAACTCCTATAATTTAGGAAAACTGTTGTAGCACAAAATACATTTGAAAATCATATATAAACCGAATTCTAATATATTATATACACATATATATTAGATTAATCATTATAATTTAGATCCTCAAAGGTCTTCTTAAAATTCGGACTTCCCATTTATATCCAATAGTTTCTGCCTAATATTAGCTTGTTGTTACACCATGTTTTATCAATGTAAAAATCTGCTAAATTGATATAAAGTATAAGTAAACTTAAACCCCGCAAAAAATAAGTTAGTCCAACATGCTATTTTATATCGAAGCAAGCCTATTAATTTGCTGATATTGTGATCATGAAAATCAAAAGGGTTTCAATCTCCCTTTTTTTATGATTATTCAAAATATAATTTAGGATAATAAAAACTCACCCAAAATTCCCGCACCATGTAAATATGATATAAAATTGCTAATAAAATAATAGGATAAACAATAAAATATTATAATAGATAGACAATTTAAGCATAATCCATAATATTTAAAATAAACATGCTTAACAGTATATAGCAGTCCAAAATTGTCCAACATAAACCAAGTACTAGCAAAAATAAAATTACATGCTCCATAGCAAGCACATTATCCACAAATATTCAAAATAGAATCAAATAACATAAAACAAGTCTTAAAACCTTAAAAACCTTAAAAACAATTTATAGTACTAAATTATCCTCAATTACTTCCCCTTAATCATTAAAAAGAGCAAGTTAGGCATCCATAAGATCATCTTCGGCCTTCTTAACTGCAATCTTATCCTCAGGAGTCTGTTTCTTGTTTAGTTCAACTGTTTGAGAAGGAGTAGGTTCACTGGCCATATGTTTGGCAGCATTTACAAGTCCTTGCGAGCACAACATTTTAGGAGAGAAGTCAACTGACATATTCAAATTCAATGAAACATTCAAATTTAAATTAATTTCCAACCCGATAAAATCTTAAAATAATAACCCATTTAAACTAGAGCTATCAAAAATAGACACGACCCGTGAACCCGACACAAATTTTACGAGTTAGGGTTGCTCTCAAACTGGTCGGGTCGGGTTGAAATGAGTCGAACCCGAAATTGACCCAGAAATCCAAACCTGACCCGCATAACTTGTATAAATCAATTTTTAAAATATAATATTTATTAATATGTTAATATAATAAATATTTTATCATGAATGATATAATTTTTCAATTTATTTTTTAATTATTCATTTATACTTTTTATAATTTTATGTATTTATTTCAAATTAAATGATAAATAGTAGTATTTTATTATCTAAATTTATATACTTAACAAATAAAATAAATTAAATGACTCATCTAATAAAGGAACGAGTCGGGTCGGGTCGGATCCTTTAAATGAAGCGGCACAAACACAGTCCATAATGTGAAGAAAAAAAGGGAAATAAAAATAAAAATGGAAGGGGACAAGAGATAAGATTAAAAGTATTTGACTGGTCAAAAAGGCATACTGTCCTAGTCAAAAGTGTATGCGCCGAAATCCAGCCCTTTTCATATTATACATACAATCTATACACACAGACAGACACATACTTACGTTACATACGTTAGCAAGTGTCCAAAATTGACCATGGTTAGAAACTAGTCACTCTTTAGTTAAAACACACACACACACACACACATCTCTCTCCGATCTCTCCACCGTCGTCGATCTCTCCGGTGAGCTCTCTCTATTATATAAACTAATTTCTTTTATATATATTATTTCTTGAGATACATTTAAGTGAGGCTCTTTTGATATGTAAATAATGTAAAAATGCAATCTTTTAGAGAATGATGGTTTTAACTTTAATGGGTTGTGAATTGTGTGGAAGAATGTGTGTATTTATTAGGGTATGTTTTAATTTTTTGTTTTATTAGGATTTGTTTTTTTTTGTTTTGGAAAATTAGTGATATTTGGTTGATGTTTAATTTGTAGATTATGTATATGTGTGTGTGTTTTTGTTAGGTATGTGTTTATGATTATTGTTTTGTTATTTTAGGGAAATGTAGATTTGGAATTTTGGTTTCGGTTTGGAAGTTCGAATTGTGTGTGATTGGTTGCTTGTTGTAGTTTGTAGGGTTCAGTACAATGTTAAGTGTTAAATTTATCATCTTATTTTGTTGCATTCGTTTTGGAATAATAAATTGGAGTTTACGGTGAATTGTTTTTGGAAAAGAGATGAATAGAGGACCATAAATTGCCACTATTTTCTTGGTACTTGTATGCCTTTTAAAAGACTGTATTAGGGCATTGTGTCGAATAAAGGTTAGAATGTTAGATTCATCGTAAAATTGCAAGTGAGTAATTAACTAGGGGTTAACACATTTGAAATTTCCAAACTCGTTATCTTTTATTTATGATATGAAAATTGTTTCAGGCCTTGAGCTAACCTACATATATTATACATACCATAAGGTGATGGTGCAGCAGCTTTTCTTCTTCTTATATAGTATGTACTGCCTAATTCTTTTATTCTGAATACTTCTGATGGTCTATGGTTGAACTTGGCAGGCTTGAAGGCTGGAGCTAGACGAGAACTAAGGGCTCGTGCCTTGTGATGCCAGCTGTAGCTTGACAAGTTCACGTTTGTATGCTGTGTGCAGTAATAGAAAATATGGGTTCTCTCTGCAGTAAACAGCGACATAATCCAGCTGATTCTGAAGAAAATGCACAGGTAGAATCTCTGTGGTTTATTAATTTCCTTCAAAGTATCCCAATTTCAGTAGAAATTGTCTTAGCCTATAGGATACATTCTATATGTAACTGAGAGCCTTCACTTCACTTTAATATTGTTGTTGGCTAAAATTAACTTTTTTTTCCAGACTGCAGAAATAGAAAGGCGAATTGAGCTAGAAACAAAGGCAGAGAAACATATACAGAAGCTGCTTTTACTTGGTATATGTTCCTCAAGCTAGGGTTTACATTAACTTATATTTATGATTGTATTCTTGTTAACTTTCAGTGATTTCAATTTACTGATCTTATGCAGCACCAGTACCCATTGATGTTTCAACTCGGTGTCTTAGTATTGTTATAACCACTGCCTAGAATTGTACTTATTAAAGCTGTGGTTGCTTGGGCTTGGTTGTTGGTCTTCTTTATTATAATATATGTATATAAAGATGTTATACGGAATATTTTTTGCCATGTAAATTACAATTTATCAATCATTTTGGTTCCACACAAAGTCTTGTGTCTCTAATGCAGAACACATGATGTATAATTTCAGTCAAAGCTCAGTCATAAACCTCTATCGGCAAAGGCCTGATGCAAGTAATAAAATAATATCACCTGTGCTTAAAATAAAATCAAGCATAATAATAGAATTGAAAAATTACTACTTTTTCTTCAAACAATGAATGTTAGTTCATCCCTACTTTTTCTAATATGTAAATTTTTACGTTCCATAAAACCAATAAGGCTTCAATTGTTCCCCCCCACCACAAATTTCAAGTTTTTAAAACCGAAAAACAATTTGAAGCCTAAATCTTTATTCAGAATACTCAAATAGGGTGGGCTAGATTTGTGGTTAGTAGATAATAAAGTTTCAAGAGGAAAATACTTATAAGATTTCTATTCCATAAAACCAATAAGGCTTCAATTGTTCCCCCCCCCCCCACAAATTTCAAGTTTTTAAAACCGAAAAACAATTTGAAGCCTAAATCTTTATTCAGAATACTCAAATAGGGTGGGCCAGATTTGTGGTTAGTAGATAATAAAGTTTCAAGAGGAAAATACTTATAAGATTCTAGGCATTATCTAGAAATCTAACTAGGTATAATTTCAAATGTTAACTTGAAAGGTAATGTTAGATTGAAATTTTTTTAGATAGATTATTCATAGAATATGCGGAGAAATTATCTAATATTGAAATTGCATAGTATGGGGCCGGGTCCCGAATCACCCCTTATGGCAAATTATCTTGTCAAGTTAATGTCATTAAACTACTACAACAGTCTTTTCATACTTGATGGCCTAGACATGTTGGATTGAGGTAGATTTCACATTCTATCTAGCAGGGTTGCGCCACACAAGCAGACTTTCGCACCACATATAATTAAGGTACATGAGTCAGGGAGTAGGCATGTCTTTCCAACAAAATAATTGATTTGTATTTTTCCCCAATACAAATAGTTACTTTTGTGATTTGTCAAAGAGTATAAATAAACACGTGTTTTGTGTTTTTTGTATTAGTATGTTTTGATTTTTGAATGATGTATATCTTATTCTATAGTCAGAAAGGAATCACAAGATTTCTATAGATACATTCTACTCTTCAGTTTGCCTTGATTACTCGTGTCAGACACTTATTTTAGGCCAAAAACATGTAAATATTCAAATTATTACCGAGTCCGACACTTAGATACTTCCAGCTGAGTTTGGGTAGTGAAGATGGAATGGACTGGCATTGTGTATCTTGTACTACTATGACGTGGGCAGTTGATGTTTTAAGTTCTATTTACCTAATTACCTAATTGAACACTGCACGAAATGTCTGGTTGACGTGACTGTTTTGATGTCATCCTTGAGACCTTGACATTGGCTATACTCTTATCCTTTCCCCTTATAATTTAACATATTCTAAAAGCTTGTGCAAGTATTTAGTACAGTTTTTTGCTTGCATTTGAATAATATATGGCTCCAAAAGAGTGAAATATAGCTTTGTGATTAGTTCAATGCCCTCCGAAGTTTCATAGTCAAATAAGTAAATTCCTGTATATTTTGTCCTTTCCTTTCTCTCCTTCCTAAAATTTCTTGTCCTGTGCTGTAGTTTTAACATCGATTATTATTGTTGTTTTTGGATAATTTACGTCTTTTTTTATCATAAAGGTGCTGGAGAGTCGGGAAAATCGACAATCTTTAAGCAGGCAAGAGATATTCATGCTTCATAAGACTATTTTATTAAATTTCTTTTATTTTTAATGTATGGAGGAGAGTAATGTTTTTGCTATGCATTTGCAGATAAAACTTCTGTTTCAGACTGGCTTTAATGAGGCAGAGCTAAAGAGTTACATTACAGTTATTCATGCAAATGTGTATCAGATAATAAAAGTATGCAGTACTTGTAAAAGTAAATTGATTATTTCTGTTGCAGATTACAAAGCGTTAAAGCATACTTGTTATCTGCTTAGAAGGAATACCTTGCAATATTTATTTTTTTGTTTTTTCATTGTAAAAATATATTGTGGAACTTGTATTAATATTGATAATTCTTACTTTGCCTGAATAGATATTATATGATGGGGCAAAGGAATTGGCTCAAAATGAAGAAGAATCATCAAAATATGCTTTATCGGATGAAATTAAGGTAAGCTTGTTGCTAGATATTACTTTCATCTGCTATCCTTTCTATTTAAAGCTCAGGAACAGGACTTTAAGCTGTTGTGCTCTCTAAACTTGTTGGAAGATTTGACCAGGTTTTATGATATATAATAACTGTGTATTCAGGAAATAGGAGAGAAACTATCAGAAATTGGTGGCAGGTTGGATTATCCTCGTCTTAGTAAAGAGCTTGCTCAAGAAATAGAAACTCTTTGGAAAGACAGCTCCATACAGGTTTGTTTTCGTAAACAAAATTGAATTCTACAGTTTGTACTTTGTAGTTGTCAATATAGCACTTAACTTCATTACCATGTAAGTTATATCATAAATTGTTCCAATTTGGTTTTTTGGCAATTTTGATATGATAAAGTTTCCAAGGGCTGAACTTGCTTATTTATTGCAGGAAACATATTCTCGGGGTAATGAACTCCAGGTTCCTGACTGCACGCTTTATTTTATGGAAAATTTACAAAGGTTGGCTGTTGGGGATTATATTCCGACGAAGGTATTTAATTTTAGAACTTAGATGTTGTATTATATTCTTGTTATTCTTTGTGTAGTCACTTGCAGTTTAAGAGGATACATATTATCCTCTTACATTTTAACAAAATGTTTAAATGTATTAGGACAGAAATAATAGTAAGATAATCTTTTTTACCTTGCTATTTACAACCTAAAATTCGATATATGTTGAATACATTAATGAAACTATAGCCTTGAAATATAGTGGTATATTGTATATTGAAAGAAGCAGCTATTTTAGTGAAACTCTTTAAACAGTTACCCTAATTCACTTGCTGTATTAAGGCTATAACTTGTTTAACTTGTTAAGCTTCTGTACATTTCTTCAGGAGGATGTTCTCTATGCAAGGATCCGTACAACTGGTGTTGTAGAAATTCAGTTCAGGTGAAATTTGCATGCATCACTTAAACCTATCATGTTATTTTTAAGCCTTGCTGGTTAAGTCTTGAGGCTTGCCTTCTCAAAGTGATTACTTGTTAAATTTTGTTATTACATATTTACGTTGATCTTATATGTTGAAGTGATCATTTTTCCTTTGACGTTTAACAAAGTATTACTATTAGCACAGAAGCATCTTTGTCTACATAAATCATAAGTATATTTAATTTTACAACCTGTAATTTATAGGTTGCCGTTATTTTTTTCTTTCTCTAAAAAAGGAGAGTTAGTTTTATTTTCTTTATAAGAAAATATTACTTGTAGGGTGTAAAGGTTATAGAAATATCATTTCCACATTTGTTGCTCTTAGGTTATGTATTGCATGACATTTCCTACAAATTGTTGGTTTTGCAATATATGTTATCTGATATCTCATCCATTACTTTATCGGGTTAATTATCAATCGACTCACTTTTTTCAATTCGATGCATCAAGTAGAACACTGAATTTTTTTTTTGTCTCATTTGAATCACCGGACACAAAACAAGTTACACTCCATTTTATTTTTGAAAAATTAGCGTTAAAATAAACATTTTTCATTAAATTCTATGACGTGGACTTGATTGTGACGTTGACTTTTTCACATGACAATATGATAATAAAATAATAGAAAATAAAAGGTTTAATTAAAGAAATTTGTAGAAATAAAGGTTAATTTTGATTGAAAAGGAAAATGGGTATGTAGAAACCTGAAAAACTAATGTAATGCACATATATATAAGCGGGTTCATACGTTGGCATGTTTATTCAAAGAAAAACCAGTATAGTCACTTTTTTCTATTTATCAAAATTTCAAAATTCAATAGAATGCAACTTTATTTGAGATGAGTGATGTACATGAGACCAAAAATTTATCGGTGATCTACTTGATATATTAGAATGAAACAAGTGAGGTAGTTGATAATTAACCCTTACTTTATCCACCATAAAATCATGGTGTTATATTCCACCTATCTATTGTTTCTAAGATGTCCTTGGTTTGCATCTTGGGTCCTAGTAGCTGCTAGAATTAAGGTAAAACGAGATGTATGTATTATGTAAGACCTAGGGTGGCACCCTTAATTGTGGCAACATGCAGCTATGATTAGTTTCATTTGTTCTTTTCTGGTAATATAAATTGTTATTGTTTTCTCCAGTGTACTTTCACTTGGCAATCGGCACCCACTATTTTATGAAGTATATATTTCTGTTTTCAAAATTTCCTTAAACTACAATCTCCTTAAGCTGTTCTAGCACAACGTATATTCTATCACTTTCCTACTTCACCTCCTAATATAGATTCCATATAGTATTGAAGGATACAATCTAGTGGTCTCTATCTATAGCATCCTTAGCTGCATTTTGTATGAGAATAATGATTTGCCTATGATCTCCTGCCGGTTGCTTATATGTGTTTTTTATACCTGCAGCCCGGTTGGAGAGAACAAAAAAAGTGGCGAAGTATATAGACTATTTGATGTTGGAGGTCAGAGAAACGAGAGAAGGAAATGGATTCATCTGTTTGAAGGTGTTACAGCTGTGATTTTTTGTGCTGCCGTTAGCGAGTAAGAATCTTTTCCTCATTAAAAATGCTGCATACTTGATATTAAAACCTTATGTTGCTACCTGAAATTGCATGATTACTATTATCAGATCCTAGTAACCTGTAATTGTCAAAGATACACTTTGATATTTCTTCCTGTACTGCTAAAAGTCAGTTAACACGATGCAGCTCGGTATACTAGTAATTTGATTTGTTTTGTCATATAAAATTCCAGGTATGATCAGACTCTTTTTGAGGACGAGAACAGGAACAGAATGATGGAGACAAGAGAACTCTTTGAGTGGGTCCTTAAGCAACCATGTTTCGAGGTTTCCAGAATTTAAGCTTACAAAGTTCTCTTTCCTGATTTTTTTTGCTGTTGATATCCTCGACTCACCAGTTTCTTTTAATTATATGGTTATGCAGAAAACATCCTTCATGCTGTTTCTGAACAAATTTGATATATTTGAGAAGAAGGTTCTAGATGTAAGAGCATATGAACTGTAGAGATTTACATAAAGGAGGACGCACATCCATTTATAATTCTTGATGAATGAATTTATTTATGTAGGTGCCACTAAATGTATGTGATTGGTTTAAAGATTACCAACCAGTATACACGGGGAAGCAGGAAGTCGAGCATGCATATGAGTAAGTTTTTCTTACTTTCAGCTTTTCGGACTTCGATGTTTAATATAATGAAACTCTGGGGAATCGGTATCTTGCAAAACTTAGTAAGTTATTCTTAACCGATGTATATTTCCTCTACTCGCGGATGAATAATGTCCAGATTATCCACATAATTTATGCCTCGTTGCCAAAGATCTAGGTACGAACAACCATACGAATTATGATATGTAAATGAAGCACAAATTTCTCTAAAGACGGTTATACACCAATTTGGATGATGGCCCTTTACTCCTTTATGAATATTGGTCACTCTCTGTGACACGTTTGGAGCGAACTTTAAATTTCCAAAACTATCAATATGCAACAAAAATTCTTAATTTTTTCCCTGGAATCTAACAGTTATAAATAGGTCAAAACTTTATCTTAGAATTTAATTTAAATGGACTGGACAGTATACATAACTGAAGTAAGAACAAAAGATCAAGAAATATTAAAACTCAGGGTTCTGGCAGTGAAGATTCTAGGTCAATAAATGTTGGATGTAGAATTTTCAAACATAAACTGTGGGAATGCTAGTATTTCTATGCTCTGCCTGTTATTCTTTATCATTTATCAATACGAGGCCAGACATGCATTGTTGATGTTAGCATGAAAAGCTACTAGTCGTCTCAACCTGTGCCACATCTTGATGAATTTATTCAAATGCACATATCTGATATTTACTCTTCATCAGGTTTGTGAAAAAGAAATTTGAGGAGCTATATTTTCAAAGCACTGCCCCTCACTGTGTGGACCGAGTTTTTAAGATATATAGGACTACTGCTCTTGACCAAAAGCTTGTGAAGAAGACTTTCAAACTGGTGGACGAGACCTTAAGAAGGCGAAACCTCTTTGAAGCGGGTTTGTTGTGATGGTGGTTTTCATCCAAAAGGAAATGTTAATATCTTAAAAAGCTAGATTTCTGCAGTGAAGTGGGAGCACTCATTAAACCCTTTTACATCGTAATTTACAGGTAAAAAAAATTGGCTGTTTGGTATACCCTCTGTAATAGGAACTTGATGTTACCCTGGTTTTTTTTCTGCCTTAAAAGAAGTCCCCAGGATTTTTGTTTTCTTTTTGTAGCCTTACCGCTAGTTGGAGAAGCAAGCAAATATATCAAAAGTTTTTTTATACCTTATTTTTGTTTGTGTGTTTTTGCAGTAATTTGTTTCATGCTTTACTTGAGAATTGTGTACATATGGGGCATTACATGAAATGCTGCTTCTGTTTATCAAAAGGTCTTCATGAAAGTATGCAATTGGTTATAAGCCGTTTTGTAAGGGGGGATACTGTATTTCACTTTCATTTAATCATCTTGAATATCCATACCAACATATGTAGAACATGGAAGTTTCCTGAAAGTTACAGATGCAAGTGATTAGGCAGTTTTAGTGGCTCCGTTTGCCTAACATGGATCCACCATGTTCGAATATTGTTAGAAGAGACTTTTTTTTGTTGTTGTTGTTATCGTGTTCAAGGTAGTACAGAAGGAATTATGGTCAGTGTGTGACGAGTCTTGCGTCAATATACCAGTTGATTTTCTCAAATTTATCCTAAAGATCCGTGATAAAATCTCCCCAAGCCAAATTGCTTAAATGGGCCATGACTCTATCACAACTTTCAAGTTCTTTGAGCCATGAAGGGTACTCAAAACAGAGCCACTCAACTGTAGCAAGCATAAAATTATTTAGTTGAACCCCCAAGGCCAAGCCAAATTATCCTACCTGTTATGGAAGACAGTTTTTCTCCTTTTAAGATTATCTTTCTTGTTCAAAAATGACCCTAGCCATGCAAATATATTCATATACTCATAGAGAATACATGTCAAAGAAATAAACAGAGTAAATTACATTTTGGTGTCGTATTATTATATTCCGGCAGGCAGTTTGGTGACGGTTTTAAAAATTGGTAGATTGGTAACCTTAGGTTTTTACTTTTAAACAAGGTACCCACGAGTTACTTCAGGACTGCCTAACAGTGTTAAACTAAATTCTCTTTGCAATACTGTGTCAACCTCCCCATCATCCCATTTTGTGCTAAATTGTGTCGAGTCGAACCCAATATCTCATCAACCGCTAACACCTAATTCCTCTCTCTTTTTGGTTTTTGAGCTAGAAGGGTTGAGGGTTTTGAAGAGGGCTATATATTTAGAGGGGTGAAGAACCAGAGGAATTTGATCGATTATTAGTAGAAGAATATGGAGTTTATTTGTGAGTCTGCAGTATATTTGTGGTTAATATTTCATAAATAGCTCAAAAATTATATTAGTTACCATTAATTGGTTGGTTAGGCTACATTTCACTTCATTTGTTTGATAATATAGCTATAGAGGTGTCTTAGCATGATATATCCTGGAAATTTGTGGGCTTCTGATATGTTAGTTACAGTTACAAACTTACACATTCTATGTTGATGCAAGAATAGGTTTGAGGACTGATCTGTGAATTGCAGACCTAATATTTTTTGCAGCACTCGACTGCTCGAGCTTTATTTCAAATAACCGTACACACGTAATCCAGACAGCGATTATGTGATTACATCGACCATGGTTATGTTGAGTAGCTCTAGTACTAGGAATTTTTTTGCCGAACTCGCAATATATAATTTTACATTTTACGGTTTTACCAAAGTGCAATTTGCACAAGGTATGTTCTAAAGATTGAGCAGAGAGCCCTTTCTTGTGAATTATTTGTAGTGCCTACTTTCATGCTTTAGGAGCTGTAGATGCACGAGGCATGTTTTGATAATAGTATGATTGTATATTCTTATGGATGTTCCTCCGTCTAAGATGTTTGGGACCAATGCATCATTTTCATCACGTCTGTGTCACATTTAGAAGTTCGTTTGAATTTACGTCATTTGTATTCTCGAAATTTTTTAATGTTACGACTTTTTTTTATTCGGAATTAAATAAAAGAATAGTGGATAAATTTTTTCTATACGAACAAATTACGAAATCGCGTTGATCAATATCGGATTAATTCTAATAGCAATGCCTCGAAATCACATTTCAAAAATAACTTTGAAAGTCAGGAATAAGCAGCTAGAGAGATACAAATCTAAGAGGTCAAAATTGACAGCATATTCACGTTTTAGTCGTGGATGGTTATCTTTCTAAGTAGTACTTGTATTTTCCAAATTTTCAATGTAGAATATTCAATTAGATACCAAGTTAAGGTCTCTGTCCTTTTTACTGGACTTTTCATATAAAATAAAATAAATAATAAAAGTGTTACTGTATAATAGCATTTTCGAAAAACATTCGTGTTCATGTACTTGTGTGTGGCCATCGATTATGTAATTGCCTTTAAAAAACTTACTAATTACAGTACTAAGCTAATGGTTTAGTTTTAATCTTCGCGAATTTTCTCTCCAAGTTGAATAAAAACTGGTTTGGTTGGTTAGTTCTCTTGTCCCAAGTGTATGGGATCAGAACTCTGGCTCATGCATTGTTTTTTTTTATAATTATCATTAAATTAAGAGGCCATTAGGGTAAGTTCGGTTCATATAATAATTATGTATGAAATTGTAATAAAACCATATATTAAGTGTATAAAGTATTGATTCATAGTGATTTGTGAGTCAGCCAACATCACGAATACCTAAACGATTTTGTTTGCAAGTATAATTAGCACTTAATATTTTTTAGCTAAATAATTAGAACTTAATATTGAGTATTAATGAATTGATAAAACGATTAATAAATTTAAAATAATAGGTTAATGAGAACAAGAAACCTAAACTTGATCTTAGACAAGGATTTATGCAGCAGTTGCTTCATAAAAGACTTATTAGAATTTATCTCTCTCTACATAAATTTATAAACAAAATTGTTTCACTTATCAATCGAATCAATTCAACCGTGATCAAAATTCACGAATAAGAGTATGATTGGATAACCAAGTGATAAAAAACTTATTTTTTGTTATACCGGGTACTAATTCGACTCTGACTCATTCTGAGATTTGTTAGAATTGATATTCATTGGAAGGCTATAAGTCTAGTTATAAAAAAAATTCATGAATAAAAGCATGTATTCATAAAATTTTAAATATAAGTTATTTTTTTAAGTAATTATTAAAATTTCACGAGATAATTTATTTTTATCAAATATATATTTTATATCGTGATTATACTGTAGCTAGTTATAATACCCTCATCCCTAACGTGGGCACCGAATTCTATTAATGTTGTAGGGGAACACGGACCTACCTAAGAGAAACCAAAGTGAAGGCATGCAGAAAGCCAAACGCAAATGAATGTGGAGCAAGAAACAGGGCAAGGATGAAAAGAAACAAATTTTATACACCACCATCCACTTTGTTTTCACGTCATATATACTACTCCGGTACTCCCTCTATCTGGCTTACCATTTGGATGGGGATACTTGGATTTTAGGCATAAATAAATATAAAAAATGTTAAAAATAATAATTTTTTAAATAAAACTAACGAAAATAACAATTTTGGGTGCATTGGCTGATTTTACCGGATGAGATACCCATTTGTTAGTTGATATCCCATTTATATGAGATACATAACTAACAAATGTGTATCTAAAAAAAAATATAGATACGCATTTGTAAGTTGAGTATCATATATATGATACAACTACAAATGCGTATCATATGCAAATACTCAATTCATACGTACATATCATATATATATTCATTCTACAAATGCGTATTCAATCAGTTATTTTTAACAATCTTTCCCCAAATTTGTTATTTTCATCAAGTTTATGTGAAAAACTGTTATTTCCCTCCTCCACCCAAATAAATATTTTTAAAAGAGTAAACATAAAAGAAGGAAACAAAAAAAAATATGTATGAGTTGGTTGAACGTAATAAATTTTGCAAATAAAAATATATTACGGAGTATTTAAAAAATAAAATATTAGAAAATGGATGAGATGGAGGTACCCGCAAAAAGAAAAAGAAAATATTATAAAATTGTTTGGTTGAGATGCATTTATTTATGAACTCAATTTTTTATGAAGTAATTGCTTGTAAAGTTATTTGGTTGTCAAAGATTTAGAAGTTAGAATAGCCTACTACACAAATTCCTTATACACTCCTTTTTAGTGACACTCCCGGAGAGGTATAGTTATTAATGAATCGAATTTAGATGAATTTCTAATAAACATGAGTAAATAATTATTAAATCAAACAATGTTGGGTAATATTATCAAACAATTTTTTTTTAATCCAAACTCGAGTTTAATAACAATTGAGGCGAACGTGACTTGTTCACGAATATATCAAATATGAGCGAATTTGAACGAGTTTAACTAACAATTCGGTTTGTTTGAACTTTATGTAATCACTTTTAATTTGAATTTAAATTTTTCTTTATAATCAGTAATCACCTATATGCAATATCTAATAATGGATGAATATATTAGTTTTATTTTGAATGATAGTTACTAGTAAACTTATAAAATGAGAGTGATAAATTATAAATATAATTTTAATTTATATTTGTTTCTTGTCGATTGAACTTGAGTTTAATGAATTTGAATCGAACTTGAACCAAACTCGAGGGCATCCTTAAAATTTCCGAAAAAATGTGGTTCAAACTCGAATTAGTACTATATCGAGCTTATCAAACTAAATACAAAATACCTTTTGTAAAATAAATAATTTATTTTAAATACAAAATAACAAATATTACTCCCTCCGTCTCCTTAGGTTCTTTACGTTTAAAAAAAAAATCCGGCACGCATTTTAAGGTGTATTTTAAGGATAGTTTCATAATTTATTTTTAAAATTTTCTTTTTTTGTATAAAAATAGGACAATCCAATTTTCATACAAAAAAGAAAATTTTAAAAATATATTATAGAATTATTTTTAAAATGTACCTTAAAATATGTGTCAGAAATTTTTAAAAAAATGTAAAGAAATGAGGGGGAGAAAGGGAGGATAAAACTTACTCCGAACCCTTTTTGTCAACCTAGAACCCCTTTTTGTCAACCTAGAACCCAGAAGGAAAAATGGGTTCACTTTCACATTAATAAGAAAAAGAAAAAACTGTAATAAAAATAAGTTGTAGGGACCGTTTGGGTACATAACACTTACAGTAATATTTTTATTCTGCTGAAAGGGAAATTCCCAAAATCTTCGGTTCCAAGTATCTTTGTTTTGTTTTGTTGAGTTGAGAATACATATAATCGCATATTCCCTCTTTTCTCCGTTATAAAAACTTGGAGTTTTAATGCTACCAAGACCCTTTTCTTGATTTATCTTTTGTATTCATAATTTCATATATTATAATCTCATCAACCCTTTTTCAGGTTTGTTTCATTTCTTCAAATTCTTATGAAATATTTTGATTTTGCCTCATTTTAGTTGTATATATGATTTGTGTTCATTTGGGTATGTATCACATTAGTATTTGCTGGAAATGTGTTCTTTTTGGGTTTGTATAGTTCATTCAGATGAATGGATCTGTTAAAAATGTATTTTTGTGTGTATGTATACAAAAAGGTGGAACCTTTTTATGGGTTTAAGCTCGTTCTTGATTTTGTAACGTTATTAGCTTTTCTAGTTTATTTTGCATTCTTGATTTTGTCTTTTCCTTTTCTTGTAATGGTGTTATTTTGATTATTTTAAACAGAATTTTATTTTATTGATTTGTGTGTAGTTAATTTCTTTGATTTTTCTTGTAGAAATGTTGTGATTTTAATTTTTGTCATTGAAATGATGAAAAGTTGTGTTCTGTAGGATTGAATCAGGATTCAGGTGAGATTTGATATGCGGAATAATTGGTTGTTTCCCCTGGATCATGATGGGTGGTCTTCTTGTATGTTTCCGGTGGAACCCCTTGTCAACCCCAATTTATTTACCAATATTAGCTCTTTCGTCGACAATTCAAGATACCTTTATGTTTCTGGAAGTATGGCTCTACAGGGTGCTTTTAATTGTATGTCGAAGTTTACTGGCGCTCTGTTGTTATGGTTTGCCAGCGGGTCGAGTTCCAGTATAAATTATAATCTACCAGGCAATCACATTGGTTCGAATTCAGGAAGATGTAGATCTTATATGCAAGTAAACCGCTTTACTGGCCATAGTGTGGCTGGATTTAGTCACAGTTTTAGATTAAAGGGTGAATCTTGCATACCCTTGATTTTTGTAAAGCTTTCACGTTTCAGCTTGGAACAATTGTACAAACATGCTGAACAGCTTCAAACTTTTCCTATGATCTCATTAGCTGCAGCTTTGATACCACCATTCAATAAGGAGTAAGTTACTTTTTTTTAAAGTATGTAACATGGCTATCTCATATTGATAAAGATTTCTTTACTATAAAGTATAGATAGATTTACTTTGAGGGTTCTTATCAAAATGGTGTTTCCTTCCTTTCTCCTGCAGTATTAGCATTTCCTGAGATATATTCTTTTATGGTATTAATAACAGATCTCAGAATGTTGTATGTGTTCCACATGAGAATGATGATGTACTAATGCAGAGATGCACCGAGCAAGGTCCGTGTAATTTTGAGCACCGTGGATGTGATATCTGTTCATCTACGTTAAACTATACAAGACATGCAGTTGAACCCGTTACAGGCATTGAGTTTCCAGCTATATTGGAAAATGTTTCAGATGGAGAGACCGACTCCAATTGGTTGTCAGAGGTAATCTTTTAATTTGTGGGCCTGTGGCTTCTCTTGTTAATTTCTATTGTCAGACCAAAATTTTAAATCTGCAATTTGTTTCAGGACCCGCTTCACCAATTTAAAACTGTACATCTTTTTTATTCAATTACATTATCCAGTTTAACGTTGAACATTAATTCAAGCCTGTCCCTTTTAAAAATTAATACATTATAAATATTTTTACTCAACCAGAAATCGAGACTTTATTCTTCTTAAATAGAATTTTACTCTTTTGAAATCAAAGTGGGAGGACATCTTGTCCTCTAGTTTATAATATGTTTTGCCAACAGTAACGCACCTGATAAAATGTTGTGGGGTTTACTCGGCTATTGAGAACATTAACCTATCAGGTTGCCAGAAAGACATGCTAATTTTTACTAAAGTCAGCTGAAAATTTGTTCGAATCTTGTGGGGGATGATATATTATTTATAAACAAGTTGTTTAATGTTCATAAGTGATCATTTTTAGTCTGTTTTTTCTTCTACGTAATTTTTTTTGTGAATTTTTTCTATCAGAAAATAGTCGTATTATGTGTTTTGATTCTGCTACTATGTTTTACACTTCAAGTATTTATTAATAATTTTATGTGCAAGGATACTTTTTTTTCCCTTCTATGATTTTGCAGCTGTCTTGTATTCTTATTCTTTATCATGTCTAAGTATTCATTTATCATTAATTATCTCTGAAGGTGCTTGTTGGAACTGGATCCAGAACAATGAAAATAATTAAAATTAAGTCTCTGAAGCTTTATGCATTTGGTTTCTGTAAGTAAATAGAATCCAGTTAATTCTTCAATTATATCATGAATTGTGGAGACCTTTTTCCTACCTATTAATGACTTTTGAATTGTAAATAGATATTCATCCTTTTGATGTCTGTGAGAAATTGGGACAGAAATATTGCTCTATTCCAGCAAGTGAACTATGTAAACATCGTTCCTTCTACCAGGATCTTCTCAGGTATTTAAACTTGATAACTTCATTACTCAAATTTACTTCTTTGTGATACCATCTTCTTTATATCTATATTTTTTTTTGCCAATTTATTTCATTTTGTGTATTGCTCCATTTGTTATGCACATTTACTTTGCAAAAGGCTGAAGACAGAGAACGATGTTGATTACCGAATTGCCTTCATGTCTTCAAATTTATATTCCGTAGGATAAGAAGAAAACATCTTCATAGGGTAGCTATGTTTTAATATCCCTTTTGAAAGTATACAGTGAAGTTGGATATTCTTAAAACTCGATAGTGCACCGATTAAAATATTAATTAAGGGCTTGACTGGTTCGAAAACATTTATGAACGGATATTTCATCCTAACCCTCTCTGGCTTCTTCTATGTCACCTTTTTGATTTCATCTTCCTAAATGTCCCAAATCAATGGCCAACATAACTTCATCTTGAATTTTGTATATACCATATTACTATATATAATTGTGATACCTATGTTTGTGTTGAAGTGATACTCTATTTTTCGACTTTCCACTGTTTGTGTAATTTGTCATGTTAATCTCTCTTTTTTACACAACCTGATGATAATTGGAATTTGGAATTTGTTCTGTCCCTTTATAAACTGCATATTAAGCCCTGCATGCATTTGTTCACTTCTTCGTGCTGCATCAATTTTAACTTTCGATGGACAAGTTGGCGTGTTGACCTGAGAATTTGGAGATAAGACAGGCCAGGCCTTCTTGAAGTCCAGACACAAAGAATCTATATAAATTGTTAGAGGCAACATTATATTGAGTCTCAGTATAGTTCAATAACACCAGTGTTTCATTATTTTAAGGTTTGAAATTGAGCACACTCATTATTTATAGTAAACTATTGCTGAGCATGGTTAAACTTTTGAGAGAGGGCATGATTGCCTTAGCCATATTATATGTTTTAAATAATTCTGTGTTATAGTTTCCTGAATTAATTATACATGGATGCCTCAGGGAGGACATTGGCATGACGATTAGACTCGTGGTTAGCGCCAATGGGATTAAAATTAGTACAGTTAGAAGGTATGTTTAAATTCCCATGTGAAAGCTTTTTTTGAGAAGTAAATATGTCTTGCAGTCATGGGGAAAATATTTCAGCTTGCTTATGTAAATGAAATTGCCATGATTGAAACTAATCAGCTTGCTTTCTATTACTATTTACTAGAACTATTTCACCCAGTCATGGTTGATGTCCGTGAGTCTAATATTAGGTGACGCCTACCATATAATTGTGCTCATGATGTCTTGCACTCTCTCATGATCTGTGTAACCAATACTGCAATTCTTCTGCAGGGTTGGGTTAGCGTTTTATATATTACAAACCAGTTAATTCATCTGCTCCATGAAAAGAAAATTAGTTATGTTTTTCATAGCTGAAATCCCCATTTCAGTTTTTCTTTAATTTGGTCTTTGTTCCCTAGAAAAGATATCCAAATCATATGTGAAGTCAAAGTATATCTTAGGTCGAACGTTTCTTCAAAATTTTGAATTTAATGTCTATTACAAGTTGTCATGCTTGGCATTATTATATATGCTTAACATCAAACAAGATTAGAAGCTGTGATATCTTAGAAGTTAAAACTTAAAACATTATACGTGGATTGTGAACTTTTACGGGGGTTTGATGTCATCTTTTGGCATAGGCCCGGTCGTTATTTTTTCTCCTTGTTTGTGTATGAGATTCTAAAATCTGGTGTCATTACTGTAGTTGGGCGGAAAATCATTACTATCTGTTGTATACTTGTATTTACTTTTAATGCTTCTTGCAGTGCTTTTGAAAAATCTCTTCGAGCTCGATTGATGAAGGTAAACTATCTGCTTTTGGAATTTATTTATATGCTTGGGGAATCATTATCTACCACTCCAGCTCCTGACAAAATTTTGTTCTTTAGACAAACCCAGACAGTGATTTTGACTGTGTGAGAGAATTTGGTTCTCTTTTCGCCAAAGATATTCCTATACGTGCGGTAATTCCATTATCAACCTTTTTGTGCGTTAATAATACGGAGTATATACTTTTATTTGGCGGAAGGGCTGATATGTACATTTTGTTGTCCAGGGAACAACTATCTTTTTCAAGAGAACAGCAGATGGATATTTAATTACTGAAAGTAAGAGTTGATAATTCAGCTCTCACCAATCCAATGCATATTTATATTTGCTTCTATCTGAATTTCATTGACATAAATTCCCAAATTTATTTTGTTCTACGCCTAATAAGTTGATGCTTCACACTTCCTTTTCCTGGTCGCATTCATTTACTAGGACCAAGTGTTCTCTATTAACATCTATCAGAAATTTATAGTGAATTATATATATATTTGCAGTTGAAGGAGATGAAATTGGAGCAGTTCAAAGCAAGGATTTGTGCAGTGAGTGATCCATTTAATTTAAGTTCTCTTTTGTTATGTTTGCATTTGATTTTTGGTGGGGTTAAGACATAGCAGTGAACCACAATAGCTTGTACTTAAAATTAAGTAGGTCGAAATAAAAAAGAAAAAGAAATAAATAAGTTTGTATATAATTATATTCTTAATACAAAAATCTATCCATATATATTAACATGAGTTTCTACACTGTTAGGGGCTTTCTTTGATATGTACATTGGAGATGTTCCTGTCTGTGAACAAACAAAAGAAGAAATAGGGAGAAATGTAGCAAGTATGATAAGGAGGTGCTAAGCAACAACTTGTTCTTCTGTTACATTGGTTGATAGTGTTCTTTAATCTATTTGCTCGGTGGAAACTGGTTCAAAGTGGCATATAAGTATGCACAACTAACATGCCGTGGCTCATATACTGCAAAACTACATGGCTTTGTTCATCCACAGATTATCGCGAATGCATTCTGCCTGGCTATTGAATATATGTGCTGGCATTATACAGAACCTTGTTCGTCAACTCAATCTGTCGTGGAATAGTCTCCTCTATATTTTCTTCTTCTTTCTTTTCTGTTTCAAACAATGTAAATTCTCATTCTGTAGTGTTGAGTCGTATGAAGTTACATATATATATATATATATATTAGGTTATTTAAATTGTTAACGGATTATATTCCGATTTCAATATATGCAATTAGCTCGATAACGCAGCAGGATTCTCGAATGGAGGAGACTATTCCAAAATCGTTCCCTTGTCATGCGAATCATGCCCGTGGGATTTCTAGGAGAGGAAGATACTCCCTCGAGTACTCCAAAATGAAAAGCCAGCAACTGTTTTTCAACATCAATGTACTAACCATGATATAGCAATTTATTTAGTCTAGTTTGAATTGAGTTTTGAATAATTGTAATAATGGTAGACTGCTATGCTCTAGTATGTACAATTAAAAACCTGAAATTGACGTTGGAGTACAAACTGACATGTTTATTAAATCTTAATAATTTTCAAGTTAAAATATGATAATAATTGGGTTGAAATATATAATTGAGAAAAACTTTCAAAAACATATACGTGTAGGTATTATTTTCCAATAATTTTTAATTATTAACCATCTGTCAACTGGATTAAAATAAATATATTCGAGTTTATATAGAAATAGGTTTTGCTAATAGTACATAAATAACCTTCGGTAGAAAGGAGCTGATACCCCTCTCTTAATACTATTTGGTAAAAGATCTTATGATTATTCAACTGAAATGAATGAATTGATTAATTTTCTTTTTTTTTTCTTTTTTTGTAAAATGCATGTAATTAGGAAATGGATCAAATGTATAAATAGAAATATACTATGCATTTTGTATTATAAACAAAAAAGAAGGTAATAGTGAATTATATTAAGTTGAGATTTAAAAAAGCTACTTTTCTATAAGTTAACAATTATCATATATTTGAGTTATTTGATTAAAACATATTTTAAATTTGTTAAATTATATTTTATTATTATTATTATTTAATTGAAGTTGAATTTTTACATAAAACAAAACAAAATAAATAAATTTTTAAAATTTTAAAATATTAAATAAAATTAAATAACGCTCTTAAAAGTCGACTCAATTCTCGTACTATATTCAGGAGCTAATATTGCAATAGTCTTTCCCAACCCTACAAATTCCTTGTTTTTCTATGAACCATTAGAAGAATCATGTGTTTTTAGAACATGCAAATTTGCTAACTTCCTTGAATCAACTAACTTTCACTACTTCTGGTGTGTTCCCGCCAATGCATGCAACTACACAATCTTTTCTCTTTATGTAACTTTTCCTATAAGCACATAAGTAAATTGTTCTCAAAGATTAAGTTAATCATCTAGTTTTTGTTCATGGGGAATCGTCGAAGAGGAGGAAAAGCTATAATTGTGGCATGGCTCGCTATATTTGATGGTTTATTTATAAATGTGGCTAATAGTCAATTTGATTATAAGGATGCTTTGACAAAATCACTTATATTCTTAGAGGCACAAAGATCAGGAAAACTTCCTCCTCATAATAGGGTTCCTTGGAGAGGTGATTCTGCTCTTCAAGATGGCCAGGAAGCCAATGTAAGGTTCTCCGATTATATTACAATGATTATGATACTATGTACTCCTTCCGTCCCAATTTATCTATCAGTTTTCAGCTTTCTTAAATTATAAACTAATAATTTTTAATTATCAATTAAAGTTTGCTCAATTTGATCATAAAAAGTTAAACATGACAGATAAATTGGGACGGTGGGAGTATTAATGAATACTGGGAAAGCTAATGGTAATTTTGTGTGAGTACAATGTACGTAGGTTGATCTGGTAGGAGGATACTATGATGCAGGAGACAATGTGAAATATGGTTTGCCAATGGCATTCACAATTACAACATTGTCATGGGCGGCTATTTTCTATCAGAAAGAACTTGAATCTGCAGGGGAAATGGAGAATGTCCATTGTGCTATCCGTTGGGGTACAGATTATCTTTTGAAAGCCAGTAATTCCACCCCAGACACATTATATGTCCAGGTAACTAATTTATGATAAGCAACTTATATGATCTCATTTACGTTTAGTGTCTCTTGTACAAAATAGGGTTGGTCGATTTTAATTAGTTAAATGATACTCACATATATATGTTGTATGAATGCATCATGATGAAATACATACGTAGGTGGGAGATCCGGTCAAAGATCATGAGTGTTGGGTGAGGCCAGAAAATATGCAAACACCAAGGACAGTTCTGAAGATTGATCCAGGTCAACCTGGAACTGAGATTGCTGCTGAAACTGCTGCTGCTATGGCTTCTGCTGCCATGGTCTTCAGATCTGTTGATGATCCGTATGCTACTCGTCTCTGTATCAAGGCCGAAGATGTACTTGCACTACTATCTATTTATCCATCTCTATGTACTGTGAATATGTTCTTTCATTTCTTTTTAAAGGAACTGAAATTCCCCTGTTTTTGGTTTCTTGCATGCAGTTATTTAAATTTGCCAGAGACCACAGGGGGACTTTTGACGGAGAATGCCCTTTCTACTGCTCATATTCTGGCTTCAATGTAATTATGCTTGTTTTCAAAATTATATTATGTGTAGTGTATGCATGCTACTATAATTCCATGCATTTTCAGCTTAGTTTGTTAGAAAAAGATTGAACAGCTGACAGAATCTACATAGATGACAATAATACATGAATGAAATGCTGCATGCAGGATGAATTATTGTGGGCTGCAACATGGCTATACAAGGCAACTAAACACCCTGAGTACTTCAAGTACATAACAGAGGAGGCCGTTCCTGCTACTGTTGCCGAGTTCAATTGGGACCTCAAGTACTCTGGCTCTCAAGTCCTCCTTTCTGAAGTAATGATAATACTCTATCATAATTTTGTCAACAACTATAAATTTTTAAACATAATCCACTATAAAGTAATTAATTAACCAGATTAGTTATGACAAAAAAAATCGATGCAGTTATTTTGGGAAGGACAGAAAGAGTTTCAAAGCTACAAAGAGCATGCAGATAGTTATATATGCTCTAATCATCCAGACAGTCCTTACCATCAGATTTTCATAACTCCAGGGGGCATGGTTCACCTCAGAGACGGTGCCAATGGTCAATATGTCACTGGCACTTCTTTTCTCCTTAGTGTTTACGGTGATCTTCTAGCTCGAAACAATGAATGTGTTCAATGCGGCGACAAACAAATCACAGCTGTTCAAATAAATGATTTTGCTAAGAGACAGGTAATTAACTAACTAATCACCTATTTCATTTGTCATACTTGTTCGAATATTTAGTACATTCATGTGCATGCATGCAGATGGATTATCTTTTAGGGGCAAATCCGCAACAAAGATCATACATGGTGGGATTCGGTATGAATCCACCAACACAAGCTCATCATAGAGGAGCTTCTGTTCCCCCACTGTCTGCGACCGAAGCGGTCAACTGTGGCATGAGCTTTAGTAACTGGTTAAGTCCAAATACACCGAACCCTAATGAGTTAACGGGAGCCTTCATGGGTGGGCCGGATAGGAGTGACTATTTCCAGGATAATCGTTCTGCTTCCTCCTACACTGAGCCTACTACTTATACTAATTCGCTCGCTGTAGGTGTCCTAGCCAAGCTAGCCGTGACATCTCATGCTCAAATTTGACGCACTCTGCCTCTATAATTCTTTCTCATTAGTGGTTAATCACTACTAGAAAAACTGTATACAACATCAGTTGCTAACCGATGTTTTCGCATGTGATGTTAAAAGTATATATTTTACCCATCAGTTTCCAACTGATGTCTTGGCTACTTACACAAAGTTTTTCCCATAAAAATTGATGTCTTTTTCTCAATTTTTTAAATATATTACATGATTTCCTTTTGAATATTACTATATTTTGATGTCTAAATCCCCATTAATATATTGCCTACAAGGTACCAAATGACATTTATATCGCTTTTATTTAAAAAAAATGATGTCTAAGAAAAGTATTAACATCACCAGAAAAATAAAGTGATGTTCAAACATATATAAGACATCATTTTCTTATAAATGCCGATGTCTATAGTTATGTTTAACATCGGTTGTTTTAATATACACGATTTATTAGTTTCTTTAAGACATCATGTTTTATGTTTATGTCTGATGTCTATTACAAATTTAACATCAGTTTCTTTAGTTTAAATGATGTAATAACTTATTTGAGACATCATATTTTTTATAAATAAGAATATAATCGATGTAGTATTTACCTTAACACATCAAATTTCTTTTATAAAATGTTGTTGAATATGCTATTACACATCACTTTAAAAAATTGTGTTGTTATTTCTTTAGATTCAGATGACAGTGTCCTGTGTACATTGGTATTAGCCAAAATCAATTCAACCAACTAACAAATGTATTCAACCACAAACAAATTATAGAAAAAGAACTGCTGCCACAAAAAGAAATTTAAATTGCCAAACTCAATTGATATATATCATTACCAACAACCAATAAATAAACATGGCTAACTAAAAGCACAATTTAATATTCAGATCATAAATTTACCAAGCACCTACCAATTCCATAGGTATCTATGGATTTATTCTTCTCAAATGATTTGTTATTGAAGTTAATCATTAGATTCAACTCTTCATGCAGACCAAAACTAAAAGCTCTTGGATTGTTCATTGGCAAAAGTGGAACCTCCTTTTTGGCAATGGTAGGATTCTTCTGAGCATCATTGAAAATGCTACCTAAATATGCATTAATTGACAATTGACATGGTATTAGTCTATCAAATAATGAGAAAGAAAAGTTAAGATCTTAGTTATTAGGTTATATAAATACCTTTGCACGCATTTTCTGTGTACATATTCTCCTTTTGAATCTTGATCTGGACTTATAAAACCAAGGAGATCTGATACATGGTAAGAAATCAAATATGTAAAAAAGATCTTCTATTGCGTAGATACACATGCACATATGTGTGTTATCCAATAAAAGAACACAAATAAAGTCAGATAGCTTTGCAGTAGTTGAAATGCTCCAACAAGCTCTGCTTGACCAAATAATTTTATGATTAATTATATAGTCAAAATTTAAATCTGTATTAATATAATCAAAACCTAGTAATATGGAAAGTGATTTGTTGGGAAAATCAAATATTATTGAAAATAAATACATTTAATTTAATTAAGCCTTATAATGCAATTACTAGTTGCGGATAAAGGAAACACTAGTCTAGAGTATAATAATGTCCAAGAAAAATAAGAAAATGTAACTAAGGAATAATAACATGAAAGGTTGTGTACTAACCTGAGCACGAAGATCCTGCGCTCCCAATTTGGCTTGAAGAATTTGTAACGATGTTTGCTCATGTTGCACATTTAAAGAATATGCTTCCATCAAAGAAAGATCTATTACTATGGCATGAAGCTAGCAGCTATCTGTCAAATGTAAAATGTCAATATTCTTGTCACCGCCTATAAATGTAGATAAATGTTCAAGGTAATGAGGGACTTAGAGGGATAAGAGACCTGTATATGATCTGCTCCTAACAATTTCTGGTGCATTTAAGGGCTTCATGCAGGTATCTGAGAGCTACATATACATGAAATTATACATAGAGAATTAGAAATGATAAATGTTGTTAACATGGCAAGAAGTATAAAATAGCACCTTGATAGTTTTCATTACAAACACAATATGTTATTGATTAAAAATAGATATGGGTTGCAAAACATATGACAACCAGGACCCTAAGTCATCTTGACAAAAATGGATACAAATACTTGTTTTCTTGTGCATTTGACACAGTCCAAACAATCCAAGTATTATTTGAAATTATAAAGAAACCAACTATTTCTCTTAGCTATTATTTCTCACTTACTAAGATTAAAATCTGAACCATGCTTAATAATCTATAGGAGAAACATATCACTGTCCATTATTACCTCCTCAAGACAATGACTAGCACCTTCTTACTTAATAACATCTAGTAACTACAATAAACAAAGATGAAATATCAAACAAAGATGAAAATACTCAGAGAATTCATACAAGCTACAAGTATACAGTGAATGAAGAATTATAACAGCTAATTAAGAAGTACTTTACCTCATCGTGCTCAAAAGTGTGAGCTAGTGACAGAGTAAATTGGCCCCTATAGTTTAATAATCTGCCATTTTCTAACAACTTGAAAAAAGTATATTAACATACATAGAGAGCACTGTAAACACTTTATTCTTAAACTTCCATTTTCTTGTTACAAACTATACATTACGGAAACTTAAAACCTTTGCCTCCAATAAACAAATAACATTTCAAAACCAATATCTATAACTTAAATTCACCCAATACATACATGTAACCTCTATTTTTGCTACTACAACATATCAACAAACAATTCTGAATAATATCCATCTAAACTGCATTTCCAATACATATACGCACCTCCAACTTCACTGCTACAATATCTAACAAAATAATCTGAACAATATTCAAAACTACACTGACATACATACATATATCTATATGTATACACACCAAATAATAAGATAAAAATAAAACATATACACAAACATACATACATATAAACATATCTAGGGTTAGGTATTTACCCAAACTCCAATCCGTAGCTGAAAATCAGCCTCTAGACCTGTTGAATATAGTCAAATTAGAAATCGAAAATAAAATTTCGAACTAATTTTAAAAAGGACTTACTAATTGCTCAGAAACTTTCCAAAAAGCTAATTGAAAACAAATATAAGCTTGGAATTCACCTAATTAACCCCAAATGAACTAATTACTAACAAATCTTAGCTTCGAAATCTAGGGTTTTAAAAATCAATTTGTAAATCTAGGGTTTGTATGAACTGCTGCCACAGATTTATGAGAGAAATGATGAGATGGTGAGATTTGAGAGATGATGTGTTGGTGAGAGAGATATTTGCGAGAGACAGGGTTGAGAGTGAGAGAGAGGGTTGATATTGGGGGAAAATATTTTTTTTGTAAGGGGGAAATGTTTTTGTCTAAGGGACAATTATTTGGGTAATAAAGGGGGGGATTATTTGACCTGTTTTTGAACACAATTCAAGACATCGGGTTTTTTACCAAGCGAAGTCTTAAATAATCTTTAACATCATTATATACAAAAATGATGTTAAAGTGATTTTTTCAACCGTTATTAAAGGTGTGATATTGTATCTAGTAGTAGTGAATGATATCTTAATTATGATATAAAGGTATTAATAAAAAGAAACAAGAACAAGTTGGTTGTTTTTTTTGAGTTACCAAAACTAGTACATATGACCACCATATTTTGCATTTTCGCTGATAATGTCAAAAGTGTATATTGATCAATTGTTGTAATGAAGACTTAAAGTCGATTTTTATGTACATGTGAAATTAACGGTAATCTTATTCAACTCTATCCCCTGTTTGTTTCGCCAAAAAAAACTCTATCGCAAAATCCATAAAGTCACTTATATGCGTAGCTAACCTGTAAGAGCATAGGCTCAATTAGCTATAAAGTCTATGTGGCAGTATATATACCTAACATGTAAAATATAGGTCCTGTTAGCAATAATTTTAGATGACATAATAATATCACGCAATATTTGTCATCTTCTAAATGTTTTTAGGCCATCTCCCGCGCAAAATGTTTATGTTTTATTCTAATTTGGTTAGTTTTCAATTTTATTATTTATTTATAATATATGAAATAATAGTTTAAATTATTTTTTTAATATTTGAAATATGTAAGGCATTTTTTAAATTTATATTATATATGTTTATTTATAAAGATACTAATATAATATAATATTTCTTAATTATATGTTTATTAATATATTATTTATTTTATTTTAAAATATGCACATACGTATAAAAATATTATAATATTATCATTAAATATCTTTATATTAAATATATTTTTTATTTTTACTTGTATTGAATAAAAAAATTATTAATTTTATTTTAATTTATAATATTTTCTTTTATGTATATATAATTAATTAGTTTTAAAATATAATATTAGGAATGGGTTTGTTAAAAACTATGCGGAGGGGGGTGAATGTATAGTTGATAACTATTTTTCGATTTGCCTTGATTATATAACTGACAAAGTATTGTACCTTTGTTTATCCTTAACAGTGTTTGAATAAGATATACAATTTCAGTAAACACACCACAGACAAATATCAATATAATCTTTTTATTAGAATGATTTGCTACAATCTGATAATGTGTTTGCAATTCTCAGCTTCTTGCTCTTGAAAGAAAGATAAGGAAAAATATAAATTTTCTTCACACTATCTAGTGAGGCTTTCTTCTAACTATATAGACACAAGTCTTGATTGCACATACTCTCACTAGACAAACATGCTAAAACTAGAAACAGATAAAAGATGATTTACATTTAACTACTATCTATTTCTAGCTATCACAAAACTATGACAGTCTTTTCATTCTACTTTATTTCTTCTGTCTTTGTCTTCTCTACCTTTCAAGATTCATTGTAGACTGTCATTATCTTCACAGTATAGTCTGTCATAATCATGACAATTGCTTCAGATTATTTGTCTTATGCTTTTGCAAATTTCCTTGAAACTAGTTGTTTGAATCAACCGAATACTCAACTCCTTTATGCTTCGAGAAGTCAGTCTTTGAACTGTTTAAACGAGACTTGTGAGATTTCTCGATTGATCTTTAACTTGAGACTTCTCGAGTGTATAGACTTCTCGATTAACAAGTCTGTTGATGACTTCTCGATCAGGCTATACTTCTCGATTGAGTTAGACTTCTCGATCAAGCTCGATTTCACACACTTCTCAACTGATTTACTTAACAGACTTCTCAATTGGGTTACTCAGCTAACTTCTTGATTCATTTAGATGGAATTCTCGAATGAACATTCCTTGTTACTTCTCGAATGACTCTATGTTCATGACTTCTCGACTGAGTAGACTTCTGGACCGAGTAGACTTCTCGATTGAGTAGACTTCTCGACCATCTTGCATTCATGACTTCTCTATCAAATGTGACTTCTCTATCAGTAACATGCCTTAGAAATAATCTTCTTCTGCAAATCCTTATTTGATGTAATGCTTTATTTTCCTGATGCATGATTCACAGAATCTTCTACCATAATAATTATTTTTGATATTACTTATTTACAATTGGAGCTTCTAACTGCAAGTACATAATTAAAGTTACCAAGTCACTATTTAATATATGAATCATTTGAATGTTACAATAAGACAAATAAATACAGTAATTGTTGGCTTGATTTGGTCCAACAATCTTCCCCAATTCGGGAAAAGACAATTTCATAAATTTATGCAAGATATCAAGCCTACCCTTATTGTTTTTGTTGCTGCTGCTGTTTTTGTTGTCTGAAATGGTCATATCTCTGTCTGTTCTCTTCTTGTTCCCTGGAGTTGATTTCATCAATTGCCTGGAGAATTTATTGTCTGGCCATAACTTCTTCAATCAAAATTGCACCCTTAAGCATGTCAACAGCAACATTAAGAGTTTGCAAGGGATAGTCATGGATAAATTTGAGTATTATCTTGGATGTTACTCCATTTTTCAGCTTGAACTCAACTCTATCAGGGTCTTTGAAAACTCTGCACTTTCCCTGTTTCTTCAGCTCTTCAAATAATCTCTCAATATCCTCCTCTTCCTTCAACTTCATTTTCACCATTTCTTCCAAGTACATGACTTTGTCAATTTTCTTATTTAATATTACTTATTTACAATTGGAGCTTCTAACTGTAAATACATAATTAAAGTTATCAAGTCACTATTTAATATATGAAACATTTGAATGTTATAATAAGACAAATAAATACAGTAATGGTAGTAATGGTTGGCTTGATTTGGTCCAACATATAAATGTCGTCACATAATTATTAGAATTTGAAAATAATAATAAAAACTACTTTTCCAATATAGCTATTGATTATAGGGTATTAAAGTGAATTTCTTTACGGGTTCAATTTTTTTTACGTAATATATATTTTATACTATTTTAGCTAATCATTTTAATTTCTCCCGTTGGAGATGCTCTAAATGTTACCAAGATATATAAATTCATAAAGTCACTGCCATATTTTTTAAATATTTTATATCTAATAAACTAAATTGCAAAAAATATAAATATTTAAATACATTTTGACGTACTGAAATGAGACGCGGCTTGTTAATTTTTGATGATGAATAAGGGTCCGTTTCGTGTCTGTAATAATAACTTTTTATTAAAAAATAGGTAAAATTGTGTTTAATAAAATTCAAAAACTTCCGTTTGAAAAAGTGTTTTTAGACTAAATACTCATGTTAGAAAAAAAATGTCCCTCATATTTTAAAAAAAAATGTATTTTTCAACTTTTACAGGAAATAACTACAAATTTCAATATCAAACCAATCTAAAAATATTGTTTTAATATTATATCTCAAAATATATATAATTAAAAAAAATTATCAAATATTCATCTGATTTTTCCATCTGTACTTTTTCTAACAGCATAACAATTTTAAATAGCAATCTGAAGCAGAGCCGAATGAAGTTTAATCTTTTAAAAATACTTATGTCTCCTTTTTCATATTATTTTGACTTTTTTATGTATTTTAAAATACTATATGAAAATTATACTTTTATATATTATTTTTAAATTATTTTATGAATAAATTTAGAAGTTCATATTTTTATTAAAAATATAAAAAACAATATATAAATATATAAAAAAGATATTTTTTATAAATATATAAATATAACAGGCAAAGAGAAACCGAAATAGTATGGGGATGACTATAGATGACTTGTGAGGTGATAGGTGAGTCATCACCGCGTCCCCAAAACTTAGGCTCCGTGCGTGGGAGTGATGTTAAAAATTGTTGTGTCCTAAGAAAAAGTTTCAGTGGAAAAAGTGTTGTCAGGAAAATCAAATCAGATTATTATTTGTTAATTTTTTTGATTTATGCATATTTTAATATATAATATATAAAAATAATGTTTTTGAGAATGTTTGATGATGAAATTGATAGTTACTTTCTTCAAAAGCTGAAAGCAGCTTTTTACAAAAGCATAGGGGACATGTTTTGATAACCGTAACTTTTAAAACAAAAGCGTTTTTAGAATTTATCAAAAATATTTTTGATAATTTTTCACTAAAAAACTGTTGTAATTATATGTAAGAGTCATATCCAACATGTCATAAGCTCCGGGTCAACAACTTCTGACTTGTACTAGTTCAATTGGTTTCCCTATTGTCTTTACATAATCAGACTAGTCACGTGATTTATCACCGATTAATTAGCATTCAACCCCCTCTCTGTTTGTCAAAGATCGGGTTAGTTAATTATCAATCTCAAACAAAATTTCAATGGAGATTATGGGGGTATTTATGTACTTGGTCCCATTTACTTGTTTATAAATAAATTTTTTTAATTATATTAAATAGATTAAAATTTATTAAAAATATATATATTAAATCCTTCCTAATTTAAGTGACTGATTTCACTTTTTTTAGATAAATTAATTAAATTTTGACTGAAAATATGCATATTATATAATTACAAAAATTTAAGAATATATATTATTGAAATATATATTTAATCAACTTAAAATGTAATTTTTCAGTTTTTTTAAATTATAAAAAATAATTTTTACAAAAAGTCAAGTCAGTCACTCGAATTGTGACGGAAAGAGTATTATTTTTATAAAATTTAATTTAATTATTATTTAATTTATCAAGTTTAGTAAATATAAACAATATTTTTAGATTAAATAAATAATGATATGGGGAAAAAATTGGGAGGGAGGAATATTAAATATTCATTGTGAGATTGTTTCCTTGATATATATTTGGAATTTTCCCTGTTCATTTGATAGGTGACCGTACAAAATCTTTCCTTTACTTAAAACGTCTACGAAATTTATAAAAATTTTATTTAACCGTGACTTCTGGATTTGCCTTGATTTTTATTATTGTATTTCGAATTTGAATAAAAACTTTTGAATAATATATAATATATAATCTATAATATTGTCTATAAAATTACTTCAAAGGAAATGTTGTCGGTAAAATAATTATTGATTATTGATTTATAAATTACATAATGAACATATGGGAGTAATTTAATTACTGAAATAATTTATTTAAAATAAAATAATATAACTAATTTTAATTATAATTTTATATATTTTTTATTCAAACACTGATCAAAACAGTTGGGTTACCTTCATAAAGTCTTTAAAAAAATCGTTTATTTGCCTATTTAAGAAAAAAAGATTCAACAGTTATATTTAAGCGTTTGTTAAATTTTGATTATATTTGTAGATATGGTAAGACTTTTCATTATTGAATTGATTCCTTTTTCAAAAAAAAAACTCTCTATGTCCCATTTTACATGTCTTTTTTTGATTTTTTAAGTTAAATTGACTAGTTTTTTTTACCACGAATTAAAAATTATTCTTTTATAATTTTAAAAAATTTAAAAATATATTTAAAAATAGATTATATATATTTTTTAATAATATAAAATTTTAATTTTTTTAAATTATATATTATTTTTAAATTATAATAAAAAATTAGTTAATTTAACTGTATAAAAAATAATGGATGCAAGTAATTGGGGACAGAGGAGTAGTACCTAGTTTAGTAACAACTCGAACCAAAAAATACGATAAAAATATTTCTTGCTATTGAAGAATATCCAAAAATAGGAGAATCGCTTTAGAATTATATACAGATATAGATACAGATAAAGAGATATGATGACATATTATTGCGTATGTATATTTACTTTGCCAGCTTTCTCATGCATCAACTCAACCTGGATAAGGATTGCTGAAAGTGGACAAGTCCCCCCGTTTTAGTTCCATTACATTTAATACATTAATTTTGTCCTTATATTGTAACTTCTTGTACGAGTAATTTAATTAAAATTATTAAAATTAAATTAAATTAATACCCGCCATATAAATATTTAATAATGATCATTATGTTGTAACAAGAAAATTATTAACAAAGATGTTTCCTTTGTGTGCTGTGTGTTTTACAAATCCCGTTTTTTTTTTTAAGAAAGATTGTGTTTTGTGATAGGGTCGTATCATTGATAAAAAAAAAATTGATTTTGTTTGGTTTGATTGAGGATTAATTTGGAGGTCTTTGATTTGGTGGGTGGGTATATATAGATACATGGGTTTGTATGTAATGTCTGTAAGTGAGATGGGTCATGGTGGGAGGATGAAAAATGGGTCTGCAGATTCATGTTTGTCAGTGGTGGGTGATCAAGAAAAAGGGTTTGGTCAAGAGGAGAATATGAATGATGGGTGTGTTTTGGTTCCTGCTTCTAGTGATTCTTCTATTGGAAAAAACAGTGATGAAGGTTTTGATAATGTGAATGAGGAGGAGGAGGTTCAGAGTGATTTTAATGCAGGTGAGGTTGGGTCTTTTGGTTCCTTGCAGGCTTTGGAGGATGCTCTTCCTATGAAGTAAGATCTCTTTCTATTTGTATGTTTGTGTGTGTGTGTGTGTGTGTTTTAATTCTGTTTTGTTTTGTTAAAATTGTGTGATCATATATCTATGTTTCTGTTTTTGTTTGTTTTTCTTAAGTTAGCAAAATTATGAATTGATATTCTTTCTTTTTATGCTTTTACTTGTGTTTTGCTTGTGGGAAAGAAACAATATGTTTTCATTGTGATGACTTGTAAACACTCAAATGTATTGGTCTGGTTAGTGGTAGAGACATGTTTATGCTTATAATCGATCATCAAATTGTATTCCCCATTGCTAGGATTGTTTTGTTGTAGGAAAGAGCCTATGTATAAGACATGATTGGATAAACCGTTGTTCACTTACATTTATTAGGCGTGTTTATATAAATTTGAAGATGTGGTTATATGCATTAACTGTGACATGTTAGTTTATGGTATTTGGTGCTCAAGACTCTAACTGATAGTTCACAAGACTCTCACGTCAGCAGGGTGAGCTCTAATATTATCTAGCTCCGTCTTTTTGGACTTTGAAAAGCAAAATAGTTTGAAGGATAACGCAAGTAGTTTTATCGTTTTGTTTCCCATGTAATTCTGCATTTGCTTTTACCCTTTACTTGATTTTACCTGAATAATAGACATGCACAGCATTCCATTTCTCTGTATTTATCTATATGTAGAATGTCAGGACAATTTCTTAATGAATGCTTGTTGTATTGGATTGTTGCAGAAGGGGAATATCAATGTTTTTCAGTGGCAAGTCAAATTCGTTCACCAGATTAGCAGAAGCTTCTTTGGCCTCATCCATCAAGGAAATTGAAAAGCCTGATGATCCATACTCTAAAAGAAGAAGAAATGCGCTTTCCCACAGTCTTGTCTTGGACAAGCACAATAGCAATCCGCTCAAAAGCAGTGGAGGAGTGTCAAAGAATTCCACCAGCTCATCGAGGACCACACTGGCATTGGCTGTTGCAATGAACAACAGTCCCAAGAGCAGTGCTACGAGGGAGAATCCAGATTCAAAGCCTAGTTCGGTTTCAAGTTTTTCCCCACATTGCTCACAAATGAGACAAACTAAATTTAACAGTTCACGGCGGGCATTTTCTTTTGCTGATATGGAACAATGTGGTTCCCTTAAAGCTTCAGCTCCCCTATGAATCATCACTTTAATGGAACTAACGAGTCCATATAGCTTATATATTAAGTAGGTTTAAATATTTTCCTTTGTTTATAGTTGAGAAAACTATCCATGAGTTGGTTTTATTAATAGAGCTACAGGCTACTACAGTTTGTCCATTTTCATGCTTTTGGTCGGTTCAGTGTTCCTCAAACATGCTTGGATTCAGATACATACTGATGGTATGTATCTGTAGTGGTTATATCTAAAGAAAACAACCATATATCTATTATATATTTAATAGGACAACTTATACTTCTGTGAGCCATTTTTTTCCACATCAGATCCGCTCAAACTCTGTCATGCCTTGGTTATCTACAACCCTATATCCTGCGACCCTTCTACTAATCTAATATTTTACACAACGTCAAATCCATTTGGGTAGAAAAAAGATAACGGAGGAAAGAAAGTAGATGTCCAGGTTGTTCTCGGTACCATCCACATGAGCAATATTCCGCACAAACAAATTGTTAGAAGCATCAAATATGAAGTACTATGTGTTTTATATTTCTGTTTAGATCTCATGAAACTATGCAGACTCCATTCAGCAGAAGCATGAATGACTGATCTTCTATTGATTTCATGAAATTTGTTGTATCATCTGCCTGCTGTTATAACTACAAATTTGGTAGGATTTAAAGTTTCACCTCCAGTTAAATGTGCCTAATATTCACACGTATTTTGATTGGCTTTTGTTCAAGGTAGAAACTGCCAAAGAAAACTTGATACAATAGGATTTAACACATATATGTCTTGCACTTTGTACCTGCTAATCTATTTTAAGGTTGGGAAAAGAATGTCAAAAGAATCATTTCTCAGACATTGATCAATTTACTGTCTACACAGTGTTAAGTGTTGAACTTTTACATCTGGTATGATCTCCGGGTAAGCAGGGGTGTTTGCGAATGATGGGCTGATGTGCACTATTCGCTAGAAGAGGATTTAATGTTCGAGGCACAAAACAATTAGGCATGTACGAGAAACATTTTGCAGGGTTCTAAATTCTACAAGTTAAATTATAAAATGATTCGAATGATAAATATTCTCCATTAGATATCTATGTGACAATGTTGCAAACAGAGGAATTTAACAGATCTTCTGGGTGAGATGGCGAGCCACAATACATGATTTTTGCATTTGTTTCAAGGATCTTATGGCTTTTTTCATAATGTTTAGGGATCAGACCTGAAATTGGTAACACGTTTATTGGTTACTGTGATGCTTCATAAACATAGATATCAACATTTCGACAAACTGCAATACTTGCCTATAGAAATGAATGATATAGTGGTTTTATAGCTTGCTAAGGTAGTGCCCATTGGTCAAATGGTGCTTATCTTAAATTTCAAAAATTTATAAAACAATGTTGTTCATTTCTTACTTTTGTATAAATTCACTAATAAATTCAAAAAAATTCCAGGTGTGCATTGGTTAAACCTATTTTTGACAATGCTGGTAGGGCATGAGCAGCAAGTCTGGATTCAGATTAAAGTTGATAACCCTAAACATGAGTTTTTTGAAAGCCAAGTTGAGATGAGTCAACTTGATGCTGCTGTTGAAGCTTTCTCTGAAGCAGCAGTGTTAACTGCCTCAGCTTCTACTGCCGTGAGAGCAAGCAGTAAGTATTTTCTTAAATATATTGCATATTCGCAGTTTTAACAATGTGGAATTGATTGCGGCTGAATTGATTATTTCTAGACCACTGCAGATTTATGTTAAGGTATAGAATGTTCAGAAGTTTAAACAATATAAATCAATTGCAAGTGAGTTGATGATTTATAGAATATTTCGTAATTATGTTAAATGTAGCATGTTGACAAATTTGAACGTTTTAAACTAAAGACAAGTAGTTGTTGTCACTTGTCAGGGTTAATAAAATTGCAATCATTTGAAAAAAATTCTGAGGTTCTAAGCCTTGATTTACAGGGAATGTAATAGATGAGGACCGGTCAAGTAGTGGAGTGAGATCAGATGTTATATCAAGTGATGATAAAGATTCTGAAGGAAGCAGGAATCCTAGAGGAATCAGTGTTAGGCCACCTCTGCTGGAGATACTTGAGTGTGTTACAATAAATAAATCTATCGAGACACCTCGTTCAACATCAAAGGTGTACTTGATGTGTCCCTATTCAGACAGACTTAAAATTCACCAAGGAAAATCTGAATAAAGTTGAAGAACAGCTTAAAAGGGCTTTCATTGAATTTTACCATAGGCTTCGACTTCTAAAAAGTTATAGCTTTATGAACATGTTGGCATTTTCAAAGATCATGAAGAAATACGATAAAGGTGAGAGTCAATTTACAATTTCCTGGTATTGAATTGTTTCAGTATTCTGCTTGCTTAAAGTGTCAAATTCGATTTTGCTTGATTGCTACAGATTACCTCAAGAAACGCTTCCAAGTCCTACTTGAAAATGGTTGGCAACTCCTATCTTGGCAGCTCTGATGAGGTGAACCTGAAACTTGTTTATGTGTTTGACTGATTATACACATTTGATGTATTAGCCTTCTTCGAATGTTCATACTATTATTAATTTATCCACTCGATCAAAACATAATGGTTTAATCCGTCTCGGTGTAGATTTCCTATTCTTATTTGGCAACTTGTGACTTGTCTACAGGTTACAGAGCTAATGGAAAGGGTTGAAATCACATTCATTAAGCATTTCTCTAACTGTAATCGCAAAAGTGGTAGACACAAATACATGAATATCATGTTTTCCTTGTCTCGTAATCCTTCAATTGATCATATTTAATATACGAACCTTTTTGTTTCACTATCCTCGTATTGGCATATAAAACCTAAAGTCCTTACATGGCATGTTCAAAATTTCTTGCAGTTCGTTTGCCTTTATTGTTATGTATGCGGGAAATATATACTTCTGGAGGTCCTATCGAATGAATTATCCCTTTATATTTGGATTCAATCAAAGAACTGCACTAGGCTATCGAGAAGTTCTATTGCTTGCCTCTGGTTTGGCAGTTCTAGCAACAAGTTGTGTGCTAGTAAATCTTAATATGGAATGGATCCCAAAACAGGTTGATTAAAAGGCAGTCACTGAGCTTCTGCCTCTAGGATTAGTATTTGTAAGTTCATTAAACTTATCTCAGGCAGTCACTGAGCTTCTGCCTCTAGGATTAGTAATTGCAAGTTCATTAAAATTATCTCAGTTCCTTACAACTCATACCGGTTCGTGAACCAAATGACCCTTAAGAAGTCTATCACTAACCGTTCTTAATATTTTACTATATTTCTTTCTTTATTAATATTTTTTATTTTTACTTTTTAATTATTTTTTGATTAAAAGTAATTTAAATATATAAATTTACTAATATATATTACTGACACCTTTATTAATATTTATTTTTGTCAAACAAAGAAGAAAGAGTGACATTTACAAGGGCAAAATTTGTTATTTTATTAGTTGTGAAATGATTGTTGCACTTATATCTTGCATAATTACGTATATGTTACTATTTAGAAATTATGTTATGGTTGGGAATCGAACCAATATCCTCATGTTAAACCATCATTGTTACAACCATTTGATTTACTTGTATTTTTATTTTTCTTTTAAAAATTTTAATACACAAACCATCAATTTTTTTATCGTATGCTAATTTTTCATATTATAAATGCATCATATATAAGTTATTTATTAATAATTTTTTAAATATGAGAAATGAAATTCGTATAGTTGAGTTAAAAAAATTTTATTAGTATAAATTAAATGAATTTTTCAAAAAGTTATAACAAATTTAGATTTTATATATGTTAAATATTAGAATAAAATATGAAATTGAGGTATAATTGCGATATTAACACTAAAATAATAATACTATATAAAAGATATGATTTCAATATATATTTATTTTAGAAATAGATAAAAAAAATCAAAATAGGAGAATAAATATTATATAAAAATATAAAATATTATGATTTATAAGTCAAATTGTAAGCAGTAAAAATACTTAAATTTTAAATGATACATTTTGAAAATAAACTATTACAGTGTATAGATATATTTATTAAATTATTAGTTAAAATAATATGAATTTACTTTAATATAAATATATGTATGTATTAAATATATATTTTTTATATAAAAAATGGATTCTAAATAAATGTTTAAATTTGTCTCACTCAATTGTTCGGACCTTATATTTTATATAATTACACATGTATCATTATTTTAAAATTTGATTAAAAACTTGAATTTTAGATGATACATTTTGAAAATAAACTATTACAAGATATATTGATTAAATCATTAGTTAAAATAATTTGAATTTACTTGAATATGATTATATGTATGTGTGTGTATATGTTTATATTATATATATATATATATATATATATATATATATATATATATATATTCATATAAAAAAATGGATTCTAAATAAATATTTAAATTCATATATACCATTATTTTAAAATTTGATTAAAAAGATAGAATTTATGCCGTTATTGTATATCAAACCAGTAATCTTATAATTATATATAATCATAGTTATAGATTGCGAGTGGACCCGACAATTTGATACGCGACACGAATAACACACCACAAAACAACATGAAAATTTAGTATATGTATTTCGATTTTGAGTACACGAAACGAAAGTACATAAAAATACACGATCTCGATTAAATATCGTGTTTAGGTTATCTGGGTACACGACACGAAATTATAAGAAATAAATATATTTATATTTAAATATTAATTTTTATTATAGATATATGTATATTTATGTATTTAATTATACATAATTTTATAAACTATTATGTAAATATGATACAAATATATATATTTAATATATATTAGTAAAATTATACTTAAAATATATTTTTTAAATATATTTATATATTGAATTTTATTTAATATTATATAAAAACACGACACGAAAAGCACACGATATGAAAAATAGACGAACACGAAATTACACGAATTATAAATGGGTTGTTTTAACATTTTAATAGACGAAAAGTGAAAGTACAAGACACGAACGTATACGACACAAATGAATTGACAATTTTAATTGCTGGTGTGAGAAGAAAAAAAAGGATATTATCAAGATGTCGCAACTATGATAAAAAAATATTTAAAAGAGTTTATGGATGCAAGAAAAAAAATATTTGCAAAATGACGTAATATGTAACTAGATGAAATATAATAACAATCAATTATGATATGTACAATTAAATAAATAGGTTTAAAAATTATATTTAAAAATAAGATATTAGATTGTATATACAAAATTTAGTAAATTTGGGTTTAAAAAAAGTAAAAAATTTGTTAAATAGAACTTTTTACAATATATATTAAATTATTAAAAAAATAATTTAGTCAAAAAATTAAAATTAAAATATGTAATAATACATAAACATAGTTGCATGATATACATGTGATTTATTAATTATGTTTTAAATATTAATTTAATATTTATAAACTCAGTCTAAAACTTATATTGATCAATAAATATTTTAATGAAAAAATATATATATATGTAATATCCATAATTTTAAAAAAAAATAATAGTATTAACAATTAGAATTTGCAATATTAGTTTTAATAATAATATTTATTTATATTAAATTTGATTTAGAATAGAATTGAGTATTAAATTAGTAATTAGATTAGAAAAAGGATAATTAATATATTCAGTATATATATACGGGTCAGTCATAAAATATATTATAGTAAAACCCTAGTTTTGAGAAGCTGCGGAGGGAGACGGGAAAAAAAAAATACTAAATAGAGGCGCGACGCAAAGAAGGAACAGAGTAATAAGACGAAACAAGGTATATTCTCTGCAAATTAGGTGTTAACACTGAATGTATCATCAAGTTAATAGACTTGGCATGTGCAGGGAATATTTAAGTTAATCAATATATATAATCATTAGTACTAATACGACTACACATGCTAGTGGTAGTTTATAAAATGAATAATATATAGGATATCATGGTCATGTTCAGGTGATGAAATCAGGGACTACTGTATATGGTTATGGTACAAGTTTTATAAATTGAATTGGTAGCATTGGTCAGTTTGTTTCGAGAAACAGGACAAGAATACATATGGTGATAGGGTAATAATAATATTAATAGAAATAAGTTTTGATTAACAATTATATAAGATTAAAGAGTGGTCCCATGATTTGATCTACACAGGTCGAGTACACAAATTTGTGACCGAAGAAGTTAAGATATAAAGGGTTGACCTGAACAACAACTTAAAAGCATTATAGCCGAAGATCGGGAATTGAGTGTTTAGTGGGTCATTTGCGGATATTGTTAGTATTTGAAATTACTATTTTTAAGGTACGGATTTCGTCCCTTTTCTCTTCAGCGTTACTCTTTTTAGGATTAATTATATTTAATTCATTTCGTTCGTAAATCTGTTCCTTCCGTTATTATTCGTTTTAACTGTTTCGATTCTCCGAAAGTTATTTTAAAGTCTGTTTCGAAATATTTAAATATTTGTCTCTACGATTTTCAAAAATTATATATGTTACATATCTGCGTAGAATATTTGAAATATCTGTTCAGGTGGTTTTAAAATTGTGAAAATTATTTTATTTGAACCCTTAGAGTGATATAGGGTATACCGAGTTAACCAGCTGTAGGGGTACTACAGCCATGTCATTGCGGCACCAGTGGCATGACACTTCCGTGGCAGTGTGATTAGTCACGGCGTATCCTTCTGATAGCTCAGGTGGTGAGCTTTGCGCATTTTGATATTTATTTGAGGATACGTGGGTGCACCCAGAGTCTGATTTGATTTTTGATTTGTTATTTGACGGTGACGTTGTATATGCCGTACACGTTGTCCGGTTTGTTGCACGCATTAGGTACCCTATGATGTGTGTATCTGTTATCTGTTCTGTATCGGTATGAAATATCCTAACCCCTTTTTGCTTCAGCCTTGTTTTAAAAATTAATGTTTATTTATAACTGTCAAAATATATATCTTCTTTCTGTTTTATAAAACTGTATTCCAATCCGTACTGGGCATTTGGCTCATGCCGTATTCTTTCTTCTGGCAGGTACTTAGGGGGATCTCGGGCTGTGTGATGGAGAGCTACCCTTATTACAGTTGATTTAGAAAGTTTGGACTTCTAGCTATTATTTAGACATTATTTATTATTAGAGATTTTAGATTTATTCGTATTTATCATTTTAAATTATTTTAGAGATTTTAATATTATTTTAGAGATCTGTTGAACTTATTTAATTATTATAAGGTGGATTTTAGTACTCTGTATACAGGTTTGAGGTTTGTTAAGTAACCCCTCGTCTCGTTTTGGGAAGGGGGTGTTATAGAGATGGCATCAGAGCGAGGTTCTTTCTTGTAGAAAACCTATTTAGGTTTGACCTGTGAGTTTGGGTAGCCATTAGGATGAGTATTCTATTTTGAGACTTTATGTAGTTGCATTCATTTCAACATTATGTCACAATTTTTTTTTATAAAATACTTCAGCTTGTCTCTTTCTGCGAACTCCATTCTTATCTGTATTTGATATTGTGAATCATTTTAGACGTGGAGCTTTCCAATTATTTGAATATGTTTTGACTCATTTTGTTGCTTCTTTCTCATCTCTTCAGAATCTTTCCTTTTAGTCTTCGTAAATGGATCCTTTTATGTACCTTCGTGATAATTATCAAGAGTGTTTAGAATCTGTAGAATATACTTATCTAGGCAAACTTATTATTGATAGTGATGCATGACCTTGATTAAATATTTAAGGATTTATTCATCAAACATTTTGGAGTAATTGATTGAAAAGGAAAGTGAACGATCTATGAGGATGCAAGTATGTTAGTAACTGTAGATCACGATTTTTAAATGAAAGATGTATTTAAAATTATTTTGGCTTTATGAGTAAGATAACTTTTGGCTAAGGATTGTATGGCTTTTAGACTTCAACTAGGGATATGAGCTACATATTAAGAATTATTGATTATCAATGAGTTAAATGCAAAGAGATACTATGTTCGCTACCATGGTAGGATATGAAATCAGATATATAAAATTTGAAATGTGGTGCGGGAATATGAATGCGACTAGATAAAAAGATTTCAAGATGGTAATGGATTGAAAATGATTTATTAATGTGTTCATCATGCAATATTTCTCAAGTGTGCATAAAGAAGTTTACCTTTGGATGTTATATTTCATTAGGTAGGATGATGATGAGAATATTTTAAAGTATACAATGAGGTTTGTTAAGTTGGATTGCTCGAAGGGTTCGTGAGACATCTTTAAAGTAATGAGAGATTTAAATATGAATTGAGATCTAACCTAAGTGATTCCATATAACTAGAGATGTTGAAGTATAAAAAGAAAGTAGTGGATGGATTTTATAATTGTAGGTTTGAGAATACTCGAGAGATATGAAAGATGTGTTATTTCACAAAAGCCTGTATATGTTATTCTTGAATTTGTCACCAGGGCTGAAGTTATTTAAAATGATTGTATACGATGATACTAGTAGAGTTATAAGAATTAAAAGAATAATTACAAGACTTGTTGGATAAGGCATTTATCAGACCGAGTGTATCTCCATGGAGTGCTCCACTATTTTTTGTGAAGAAGAAAGACGGGTCTATGAGATTGTGTATTGACTATAGGGAATTGAATAAGATGACTGCTAGAAACAAGTATCATTTGTTAAGCATTGATGGCTTGTTCGATTATTTGCAAGGGAAAAAAATATTTCTTTCGACGATAGATTTGAGATTGGTTATCATCAGTTACAAGTAAGAAATGAAGATATTCTGAAAACAACATTTCGTACTTGATATGGTCATTATGAGTTTCTTGTGATGTTTTTAAGTTGACGAATGCTCCAACAATATTTATGGATTTGATGAATCGGGTGTTTCATGATTACTTGTATAAGTTCGTTGTGATTTTCATTGATGATATCTTGATATACTCTATGAGTAAAGAAGAACATGATGAACATTTGCACATTGTACTTAAAATCTTGAGGAAAAAGAAATTGTTTGAAAAATTTTCGAAGTATGAATTCTGGTTGGAGCAGGTTGCATTTTTGGGCATATTGTGTCTGGTAAGGGGATTGAGTTGGATCATGCGAAAGTCGAGGCTATCACAAATTGACTGCGACCTTGTACTGTGACAGAGGTGAAGAGTTTATTGGGTTTGGCAGGCTACTATAGGCGCTTTGTAGAGGGTTTTTCATTCATAGATTTGCCATTGACTCAGCTGATGCGAAAGAGTGTTAAGTTCGAGTGGAATGATGATCGTGAGCAGAGTTTTCAAGAGTTGAAGAAGAGGTTGGTGTCGGCTCCTATACTTGTTTTACCATCAGGGAGTGGAGGATATCAAGTTTATAGTGATGTTTCTAAGAGAGGATTGAGATGTGTTCTTATGCAGCATGGGAAGGTGATTTCGTACGCTTCTAGGCAGCTTAAACCCTATGAGGTAAATTATCCTACCCATGACTTGGAGTTAGCAGCAGTGGTCTTTGCCTTAAAAATTTGGAGGCATTATTTGTATGGAGAGACTTGTGACATCTTCACCGATCATAAGAGTCTCAAATACATTTTTACACAAAAGAGTTAAACATGAGGCAGAGGAGGTGGCTTGAACTTATTAAAGATTATGATGCTAAAATTCAGTACCATCCAGGAAAGACAAATTTAGTGGCAAAAGCTCTTAGTAGGAAGAACTTAGGAAGTGTTGCATCTCTTATTACTCAGCAGCACCTTATTTCAGATATGGAACGGTTGGGTGTAGAGCTGTATGTTGGAGGATCAACTGCAAACATGACAAGTTTGAAGGTGGAATCAAATCTAGTCTCAAGGCTTAAGGAAGCTTTAGAAAATGATACAGGGATAAAAGCTGTTAGATCGAATGTGGCAGATAATAAGCAAATGGAGTTTCATGTTGATGATCATGGTGTGGTATGGTTGGGTAATAGGTTGTGTGTGCATGCGTACGAAGTGATTCGTGAAACAGTTTTGACTGAGGCTCATAGTTCTTCATTCCTCATTCATTCAGGTTCTACTAAGATGTATAGATATTTAAAGAAGCACTTTTGATGGAGTGGGATGAAGCGAAACATGGCATAGTTTGTGGGGAAATGTCTTACATGTCAACAGTTGAAGATTGAACATCAGAGATCTAGTGGACTGTTATAGCAGTTGGATATCCCAGTTTGGAAGTGAGAAAACATTACCATGGATTTTGTCACTGTTTTACCGAGGACCTTCAAGAAGAATGATGTTATTTGGGTGGTGGTTGATAGACTTACAAAATCAGCTCATTTCTTACCTATTAGATAGACTACTCTTATTCATGATTTGACAGAGATATTTCAGCGAGATATTGTTAGACTTCATGGTGTGCCTCTATCGATAGTTTTATACAGGGATACGAGGTTTACTTCACATTTTTTTTGAAGGGATTTCAGCAGGCTTGGGGTACATGCTTAAGTATAGTACAACTTTTCATCCACAAACTGATGGATAGTCAGAGATGACGATTCAGACGTTAGAAAATATGTTAAGGACTAGTGCTTTGAAGTGTTCTGGTGATTGGGATAAATATTTGTATCTTGTGGAGTTTGCGTACAATAATATTTGGCAAGCGAGCATTGGCATGCCGCCATTTGAGGTGTTGTATGGTAGAAAATGTAGAGCTCCGACTTGTTGGAATGAGGTTGGAGAGAGAGTCATTGAAGGGTCAGAATTAGTTCGGGTAACTAACGAGAAGATAGAGCAGACTAAGGAAAACTTAAAAGAAACTCAATCATGTCAAAAGAACTATACATATCACAAGAGGAAATTTGGTGGATTTGAGCCTGATGATCATGTGTTTTTGAAGGTGTCTCCTTGGAATGGTGTTAAACGTTTTGGTATGAAAGGAAAGCTTACTCCAAGATATGTTGGCACTTTTGATGTTATAGAGAGAGTAGATGAAGTTGCTTATAGAGTAGCATTGCCATCACAGTTATCTCATGTGCATAATGTGTCCCACGTGTCTGTTCTGAGGGGCTACAAGTATCATCCGTTGCACGTAGTTCAATATCCGTTACATAAAATTAGGGAAGATCTTTCTTGTGAGGAAGAAGCTGAAACTATTTTAGCTCGAGAGGAACGAATTATGAGGAAGAAAACTATTCCATTTGTTAAAGTTTTGTGGAAGAACCATTCTGAGAGAGAGGCTACTTGGGAGTTAGAAGAATCTATTCGTGAGAAATATCCGCACTTATTTGATTAAGGTACGAGTTTTAGTTTCGTTAGATTCCGGGGACGGAATCATTTTTAAGGGGGTATATATGTAATATCCATAATTTTTTAAAAAAATAATAGTATTAACAATTAGAATTTGCAATATTAGTTTTAATAATAATATTTATTTATATTAAATTTGATTTAGAATAGAATTGAGTATTAAATTAGTAATTAGATTAGAAAAAGGATAATTAATATATTCAGTATATATATACGGGTCAGTCATAAAATATATTATAGTAAAACCCTAGTTTTGAGAAGTTGCGGAGGGAGACGGGAAAAAAAAATACTAAATAGAGGCGCGACGCAAAGAAGGAACAGAGTAATAAGACGAAACAAGGTATATTCTCTGCAAATTAGGTGTTAACACTGAATGTATCATCAAGTTAATAGACTTGGCATGTGCAAGGAATATTTAAGTTAATCAATATATATAATCATTAGTACTAATACGACTACACATGCTAGTGGTAGTTTATAAAATGAATAATATATAGGATATCATGGTCATGTTCAGGTGATGAAATCAGGGACTACTGTATATGGTTATGGTACAAGTTTTATAAATTGAATTGGTAGCATTGGTCAGTTTGTTTCGAGAAACAGGACAAGAATACATATGGTGATAGGGTAATAATAATATTAATAGAAATAAGTTTTGATTAACAATTATATAAGATTAAAGAGTGGTCCCATGATTTGATCTACACAGGTCGAGTACACAAATTTGTGACCGAAGAAGTTAAGATATAAAGGGTTGACCTGAACAACAACTTAAAAGCATTATAGCCGAAGATCGGGAATTGAGTGTTTAGTGGGTCATTTGTGGATATTGTTAGTATTTGAAATTACTATTTTTAAGGTACGGATTTCGTCCCTTTTCTCTTCAGCGTTACTCTTTTTAGGATTAATTATATTTAATTCATTTCGTTCGTAAATCTGTTCCTTCCGTTATTATTCGTTTTAACTGTTTCGATTCTCCGAAAGTTATTTTAAAGTATGTTTCGAAATATTTAAATATTTGTCTCTACGATTTTCAAAAATTATATATGTTACATATCTGCGTAGAATATTTGAAATATCTGTTCAGGTGGTTTTAAAATTGTGAAAATTATTTTATTTGAACCCTTAGAGTGATATAGGGTATACCGAGTTAACCAGCTGTAGGGGTACTACAGCCATGTCATTGCGGCACCAGTGGCATGACACTTCCGTGGCAGTGTGATTAGTCACGGCGTATCCTTCTGATAGCTCAGGTGGTGAGCTTTGCGCATTTTGATATTTGTTTGAGGATACGTGGGTGCACCCAGAGTCTGATTTGATTTTTGATTTGTTATTTGACGGTGACGTTGTATATGCCGTACACGTTGTCCGGTTTGTTGCACGCATTAGGTACCCTATGATGTGTGTATCTGTTATCTGTTCTGTATCGGTATGAAATATCCTAACCCCTTTTTGCTTCAGCCTTGTTTTAAAAATTAATGTTTATTTATAACTGTCAAAATATATATCTTCTTTCTGTTTTATAAAACTGTATTTCAATCCGTACTGGGCATTTGGCTCATGCCGTATTCTTTCTTCTGGCAGGTACTTAGGGGGATCTCGGACTGTGTGATGGAGAGCTACCCTTATTATAGTTGATTTAGAAAGTTTGGACTTCTAGCTATTATTTAGACATTATTTATTATTAGAGATTTTGAATTTATTCGTATTTATCATTTTAAATTATTTTAGAGGTTTTAATATTATTTTAGAGATCTGTTGAACTTATTTAATTATTATAAGGTGAATTTTAGTACTCTGTATACAGGTTTGAGGTTTGTTAAGTAACCCCTCGTCTCGTTTTGGGAAGGGGGTGTTACAATATATATATATATATATTTAAAACTAAATTTTTTTAAATAAATAATAACATATTAACTAAAATAAATAATATAATAAAAAAAAATTAATTAAACAATTATACGAAAAGACCCGCACCTTGCACGGGCTATTACGCTGGTTATATATTAAATGAGAACAAGACAAAATTTGTCATTTTATTGAAATGGTTGTTATACCTTTATATCTTGCATAATTACATATGTACAACTATTTAGAATTTTTTATTAAAAAAATAATATAATTACATCACTGTTGGGTATCGAACCAGTAGTCTCATGCTAAATAATTATGGTTGTTTGGAAATATTAAACTAAAATTTTCATTAAAAAAATAATAATTTTAAAAATAATAATTTTAACTATACAGCCAAAGCTCCTAAATATGTGTATCAAAAAATCAAACATCAATTATTTCCGAACAGAAGGAGTACCATCTATAAAATATTACTCACTCTGTTTAATTTTATTTGACATTTGACTTTTTGACACACGTCTTTAAAAGTTTTGACTACATAATTAAATTTATTATTTTTAAATTTTTTTTTGAATAAAAATATTAAACTAAAAATTTTATTCACAAAAAGAAAATTTTAAAAATAATAATTATAACTATATAGTCAAAACTCTTTGAAAGAGTGTGCCAAAAAATCAAACGTTAACAAAAGGAGGGAGTATGTCATTCAAGAGGACTAATAATGGCGCCACAGTTATGGCTCCACAACTGCATTATTTCTGAGCAGAAATTCAGTGTATACTCCCACCTCAAATTGTGCACCCAAGTTCATCAAAGCCTCCACGGTGCCAGAACCAGATGCAGGAGCAGAGGCCCCATAACCATATGCCAAAGCAACTGCATGCTTTTTCATACAGTACACCAAACATAATGCATAGTACAGATCAAGATTTGCTACTAAAGTTGTCCATTTTTTGCAGACTACAATAATTAGGGCTACATACATGCATACTTTTATACAATATTTTTCATATCTTCATATTCTAACCAAGGTACCTGGATAATCAGATTACCTCTTTAAATTGCATTCAGTGACTGTTCTTAGATATCCTCTCTCCAAATTTTAGGAACAGTTGAGCATCTGATGTACTCATGGATGAGCAGTTTACCAAGTGAGGAGCCTTGAGATTTGCATACTCATTCTTGTAGCACGGCACTTTAGCAGATGGATCCGTAAGCGATGGGACTAGGATTGATTCTTTTGTTGGTATGGCAGATAGTAACATGCTACTGAGCATGCGGACCACCTCATGCATTGTTGGCCGATCAGTTGGTTGTCTTTTGCTGCACAGAAGGGCAAGCTGGAACACTTTTTTAACATCACTGAGATCCTTACACGTGGTTGTTATGTCCGGATCAACAGTTTCCATTACCGTATTGTTCGCCGTCTTGGACAAGATCTAATAAAACACATGATGATTAGGGGGGATTACACAATGTGGGATTTTTTATCTTGGAGGGAACTAAGTACCGAAAGTAACATTGGAATGGTTTACAAGTGAGGGGGCTGGGGGTTGACATCTAAGATGAATATTATAGAAAATGTAAAACATGCACAGAAAAATATCCATTCTCTATTGCCAAACAAAATTCAAGATCAAGCTAAATAATAAAACATGATTCATTTCAATTTATGTCCTGGAAAACCAGATTCGCAGCAATTGCAGGTATTTAATGTCCTATGTGGTGAAAAAAGGGAGGGGATTTAGTACCGTAACTACCTTAGCTACAAAAGATATAGAAGGCCAGTAGTTACTACAGTGTTGTATTTACCTGCGGAATCCTCATGATTTAGAGTAGCACGTACATAGGCTACACAAATATGGAGGAAATAGAGTAAAAAGGCTTACATGATACTTAGCAACTGAACTTTTGGACAAAAACGTAAAATACAAAATGAAGGGTGTAAAATGGATCATAAATGTGAAGATAGAATGCTTACCAGATGATGGAGATTGGATTCATTATCCACTGCTTTTCTTCCTGTTAGCAACTCAAGCAGCACAATCCCATAGCTATAAACGTCAGATTTCTCAGTAAGACGCGAAGTTCGAGCATACTCAGGATCTATATAACCAATGGTCCCCAGAATGTAAGTGGAAGTGTAAGATTTGGATGTGCATAAACTCTTGGCAATACCAAAGTCCGTGAGGTGAGCCTCTAAATCCTGGTCCAGAAGTATGTTCGATGACTTTATATCCCTATGAATTATTCGAGGGCTGCAATCATGGTGAAGATATGCGAGGCCTTGGGCAGCACCAAGTGCTATTCGAAGACGGGTGTCCCAGTCGAGCTTTTTTTTCTTCGTAGGGCCTGAAGTGCAAATTCAGAAATTGTATAAGTAAACACAAACCTGAAAGAAAGTTTATCACTTTAATGTTCATATCAATAATAAGAGGTTATAGGTTAAAACTCCCCAATCCAGCCAAGAGACCACAAAAAGGAAAAGGTGGCAAGCATACAAGTAAGCTAGCTTTTGCAGTTTTGCATAATAAAAAGGAAAGGTGGAAAACATACAAGTAACCTAATACTCTCTTATAACACTGAAGGTAGATATTTATACATTGTGGTTTGTAGGACATAACAATAGAAGTTCGGATTTTTTTTGTAGACATCTATCAGATAAACAGTTAACTTCCCAGAATGCAAAATGTTGTACACTCACCATGAAGGAGATCCCAAAGGCTACCGTTTTCCATGTAGTCATAGAAAAGCAGGTTTCCAGATTGAGACAGTGAATACCCTTGGAGGCTGACTAGGTTGCGATGCTTGATGCTCCCAACTGTCTCAAGCTCCGTCTCAAATTCCTCAAGGTACTGTGGACAATGAGTATACAGTTTTTTCACAGCCACTGGTCTGCAATTCTTCAGGACACATTTGTACACAGTGCTTGATGCACCATAACCAATTATACACTTCTCACTCAGGTTCTCGGTCATTCTCATAATATCCTCGTACACATGAAGTGCCATGTTCATATTAAGGATCACAAGCTTAGGAGCTGAGTAATTAACTGTCATTAATAGCCACAAAAGAGTTAGTAATATACCGTATCATTGAATAAGGATAGAAGTATTAACAACTGTACCTGGTTTGTCAAGTGATCCATTGATGAAAGGTGTAGGATTTTGTGGCCAACATGCTGCTAATAAGATCAAGAAAAGAATCAGCAGTCCACCCACAGCAATCCCCAAAATAGCTGCTTTAGATATCGTTGCTGCATCCAAAAATGAATATGGTAAAGATAGTGCAGCATTTGGCTTGATTCATACAGAGATTTTAAATTTTCCCATTACAATATCAATATATGGTGCAGTACATTTTTTTTCACTTGGATCACAAATAAATGAATCTACATGATGATGTACTGGTAGAGCATTATATTTGCAAAAAAATGTAGTTCAGATTCAGAAGACTCCACTCCAAATTAGATGACTCTTGTCATGAAGTGTACGGATCATTCAAGAAAACATTATAATAAATAAAGACAATAGCTAGAGATCCCCTAGTCAAAGCAACCTTCTTTTTAACACTCGGCACTTTATAGAGTTGAAAATGATTATTATTTTCTACATAAAAAATGTATACTGCTGTTAAGTTTTCAAACTTGCTATTCGACTTCTAAGTGTCAAAAACACCAGTTATTCTGAACACAAAGATATGATCCTTCTATAATTTTAAAATTTTAATTGCACTCTAGGCTGCACTACTTGCAAATAACATAGAAAAAAACCAAAACACATTAGTATTATGGTCAAATGGAGGTCTTAAAGTTTAGTAATTTACTATGTTAGCATAGTACAGATGAGAACTGCAGAAATAATATTTCACAAAGCATTAGCCTTCTGTCCAAAATAACCTAGGAAGTGAGATTGCTGCTAGATGAAAAACATGCTGACCTCGTCCCGAGGTCCGAGGTGCATGACATGGAGTTCTGAGCCAATATCCGCAAAGACCTGAATTTCCTAGGAAGCTATGAATAGACATAGTTAATACTCTTCAAAGAACACAAGAAATTCACAACTCATAAGGATGTCAATATCTACTTGAAGTGAAGTGGTCAACAGCTTTATCAAGATTATCTAACCTCTCTGGTGAGAATCTCGAAAAGTTATTACCAACAGGAATATCCCCAGCTAGGCTGTTATAGGAAACATTTCTGCAAAGATAAAATAAGATTAATGCCACCACATTAATCGCATATCCGATCACAAACAGGTATCAAGACATTAGTATAATGGTGAACCTACAAATTAGTAAGACTGAGACAATTGGCCAATGGCATTACATCCCCAGATAATTTGTTGTTCTCCACTTTCCTGTCATTTATACATAGGTAATAAAGGATCAGATCAGAACTTGTTTCAAATGTCCTCGAAACCATAATGAAGAATATTTAGCACATCATAGTGTTTAAGATATGAATTTTTGCTATTCTTATATTCAATCAAGGATATCAGAAAACATATGCCTATTCGCATCCATGCAGCCACAATAATGTAAGCCGGATATAGATTGTTCTTTTTTTAAAGAAACAGTAAATCCTCCCAAATTCAATTTTTGCGGGCATAGATAATCTCAACACGGTTTAACAACAGAGTGAGTCAAAACATCATCTTAAAAAATTCCTACTTGTTATAAACCTTCCAATGGAGGATATAAAAGTTACTCGGTGACAACAGGATGTACCTTGAACCCCCATAACTCGCTCCTAAAAAACATGGTGATATTACATGAAAGCTATCTAAGAATCAGATGTGGGAGTTGAACAAGGATAAGGATGCACATGTTAGATCTAAAAATTTCCAAATATTAGAAGTCTTTAATACAGATCCAGAATTGGGTACGAATGTGGGGGACTGGACATGCAATTTTAACACCAGTGAAGTTCTATATAATCAAAATTCATGATACATATATAAAATTAGTGTTTACTACCACTAAATTGTATACAATTGATTATATATGTTGAATCATATCATAAAACAATGTACACATACGGCCATACCCATACCCATACACACGTACGGGGGTAAAATAGGAGAGTCCAGGCAATGGAGCATGAAGGATAGAAGGGTTACAGAAATTTACAGCGTGAGGATATTCTGAAGCTGGCCAAGTTCGTCAGGAATTGGACCAGAAAGGCTGTTATGTGAAAGATCTCTGTGAAAGTAAAAAGGTTGAATCTAAATCAGAAAAAGGAACACAATTTTTTAGATTACTACAGTTATGAACCACTTACATCTCCATGACACTTCTTAGATTACCAAACTCTGCTGGTATAACACCCGTGAGAGAGTTTTTGCTTAGATTTCTGGCACAATATGCACAAACAAGTCATATGGATGGCACAGTAAAGAACAATAATTTTGCTTTAGTTTATAATACAAAAGGAATTTATTTGGGTTTCTCATTATAGTATTCAAGGTTCTAACTCACAATTTTAAAAGATGTTCCAAGTCACCAATCGGCGAAGGAATGGCACCGGTTATCCTATTATTAGAGAGATCCCTAGTAAGATAAACAAATAAATTTATCAAAACCAAACTCAAATAACAGCTACAGTTTTCAGTATGTAACTAATGGGGGCATTAGACAGTAGGGAATTCTTGTTTACTGAAATGCAGAAAAAAAACGGATGTCATACTCACAGTGTATCCAGATTACCAATTTTGGATAGCTCAATTGGAATTGGACCCTTGAGATTGTTGGACGAAAGATTCCTAAAGATTAAGAAATAAAATTATGAAAATTGAGAAATCGCTGTTTTTTTTTGCCAAGTAAGAAATCGCTGTTTTTAATGATGTCATTATATAACCAATGAACAATGTTAGGATGTACAATATCCAGAAATTACCCTTATACAAAATTATAAAATTAACATGGACTAAAATGCATGCAAACATATCAATTTTTCCCACAGTACAATGCTAATAATGTAAAGACAAGTGTATATATCACTGAAAGTGATAATCAGAAATTTATTTTAATTAGCCACTTGGGAGCACTAAATGATCAGTACTACGAGAAACATTTGACCTTGGCCCATAGCTGCAAAGATATATGTAGAAGGACAATAAGCAAAGTTGAGTTGTGGCTAGCGGAACTTACAAGTATGTCATGCTTTCAAGTCTTTGAAATTCAGAAGGGATTGTTCCATTCAGTTTGTTCCCATGGACATTCCTGCCACCCATTTTGAATGTTAGATAAAGAATAACCTGTTAAAACAGATTAAATATTCAATGTAATATACAGACTAACAAGCTGTTGAGATTAGTGCAAGAGCTAAGATTATCTGGTAAAGGCCCGTCAAGATTGTTATTGGCTACATTCCTGCAAGCATGCGGGTGCAAAACAGAGTATCAGCGATTAAACCTTATAAAAACAATTTAAAATATAGTATCAAGTTAACAAGGACTTACAAGTCAAACAAATTTGTGAGCTGTCCCAGTGCTGGTGGTATATGGCCTGTGAGCTTGTTATCATTTAGTTCCCTACATAACATCAGCACACAATGAAGATGGTATCGAACATATAGTATATTTGAAAGATTAATAGATTTAGTCATGCAATACGTCTACGACATGTATACTGCAAAAGGACCCATTCCGTATGAAGACATGAGAAAAATATAAATCAAAAGATAAGGGCACAAGGCCATAGTAAGTTGAACAATTCTAGTGAGTAAACAGCACAAATAAGATTTGTAGTGTTCATACAGATAGTGAAGCTTTGTCATATTTCCAAGATCTGGGGGAATAGCGCCAGATAATTCGTTGCCATGCAGATACCTGGTACCAATTAAGCTTTTTTAGACACCAGCATTATCATGAGTAATATCCGATAAAATTTGAAGCAATTGACACCAACATAATATAATTTATAACATTGAACAACACTAGCTGTATTATTGAGAAGATCTATTGGTGAGATTGCAGCATGCATTAAACATAGTATACATCTCCTACAATACAACAAACTAAATGAGCAAAAGCTACTAAAACCTGTAACCCACAAAAATCTTAAAATTCGTTATACATGTACACATCACTGGAGGATACACATTACAATTAGTACTTACAATTTTTCAGTGTAAGTTAGGTTTCCCAGAACGGAAGGAATTGGTCCAGTCAAATTGTTGCAACTTAAATCCCTAATAGGAGGAACAAAACAGAAAATATTCTCACATTGTTAGTACTGCAAAAGTACATATATATATAACAATTTACTGTTGTTGAAGTATATATTGCAATGACAAGCGAAGGAAAAAACACATACATAACTGCAAGTGCCTGCATTAGGCCAATCACGGATGGAATTTCCCCAGATAATCGATTTCCTTGCAAAGATCTAAAATGCACCATAACTTTATCAAAATTTATAACATTTCTGAGGATGACTTCGACATTAAAAATAGAATCAGGAGCATGTACTTACAAGGTAGCTATTTGCAAGTACCCAATATTGAAAGGAATTTCTCCGGTTAGATTGTTGTAAGACAAGTCCCTAAAAAGGATCAAAAATACAAATTTGTTAGTTAAACATGTAATACATTAAACACAATCTGAGATAGATGGTTAAGTTAGAGAGATAGCACATACAAGACTTGAAAGGCAGTACAATTGCCTATGTTCGCAGGAATTGAACCAGACAAACTATTGTTTCTGACATCACTGAAGAAACATTGTGCCGATATCAAATAGATGTCCATTGCAAAAGAAACAAAAGATATAGCATCAAATTATCAAGGGGGCGTATATTACTTACAAATACCACAAGCCCGTAAGCTGACACATATCAGTAGATAATGATCCAACCAAGTTGTTGCCTCTCAGACCTCTGCATGCACTCACAGTTAAAATATGAAAAAACACTTTTATATAACAACCTAAGATTTAATAGCATATAAATCTATCTAATATTTACTTACAGATATTGTAGAACTTCATTCCAGTATAAAAGTCTTGGTATCTCCCCACTAAGCTTATTTTGTGCAAGGTCTCTACACATAAATGTGGCAAACCATATGAGTGTATTCACTTCATACACAACAACCTTTGACCAGAATACAAGGGGACATAGGCTAACTTACAATACTTTCAGGTTTGGAATCTGCGAAAGCGTTGAGGGTATTGGTCCAATCAATTGATTGTTCTTCAAAATGCTGAAAGGTTAGATAATATTAATTAAAAAAAAATTGTCACAATACGGAAGAGGGGTGCTGGGTAGATACACTCACAGGTTCTCTAGTTGCTTCAACTTTGATATTGAAAATGGTATATCACCATTTAACTCGTTAAAAGACAAATCCCTATATAAACAAAAAAAAACCTTCAACTTCTAATAAAGGTGATTGACAACTAATTGTACAACAATCCATAGGCCTAATAATAAGTTCTAAATTGCATTTAACTAAATATTCAATTCAAGAACTTCCAAAAGTGCGAAAATATATTCAACTTACAAGCTCTTCAAAGCAACACAATCTCCAATCTCATCAGGTATTTGACCAGAGAGAAGATTTCCCTTCAGATCTCTGTTCACAAGGTAATTCATACTACATGACTCTTAAACATATAAAGCTCACAATTTTAAAATATAATTCAAAATTTAAAGGTAGGGCCATGCCCATGAGAGAGTAATATAAACTGTACATAGAGAGTAGGTCTTTAAGATCTCCAATAGCAGTTGAAATCTCTCCATCAAGATTCAAGCTAGAAAGATTACTTGACATACAAAACAAAGTACCAAAAATCAAAATACTCATCACAAATCATTACAATATATAAACATATAAATAAAGTAAAAATATTTGTTAAACATACAGTGCAACTACATTGAAGGTGACACTGTCACAAGTAACTCCCCTCCACACACAGTAGTCTGAAGAAGGTGAATCTGTCCAGTCATACAACACATTATCCACATCTCTAAATGATTTCTTTATCTCCATCAATGTTGACCCTTTTTCAAACCCAACACAAAACATAACATAAATAAGTACAATGTTCCTCAAATCATTACAGAACATCGATACAGAATAATCTAGTTAATGACATAAACGTGCTGTTTATGGAATATAATAAGTTGAATAAAAAAGTCAAAACATAGAAAAACAACAACTTATATAATTATAAAAGTAGTAGAATAATATTGGGGTTGCTAAAATTTAAACCTAAACATAAACTCACCATCATTTGAGTCCACCAAGCAGAAGCTCAAAGAACATGTAAAAAACACAAGTACTACACTTCTTGAAAATGCCATTGATATAAAGATGAGATTTTTAGAACAAACATTCAACTTCAATGCACATTTGAGGGTTCATATCTAAATACATTTTTTATATGTATATAATCTTGAAATCATCTTTCTTTCCTCTTGGGAGAGACAGATGAGGAATCTAACGTCATGGGTTTGTAGAGACTGTTTGTGTATATTGTGGGGAGGGAGAGGGAGAGAGAGAGAGAGAGAGAGATGGGAGAGAGAAAATTATGGGGAGAAAAAAGTTAAAAGATGGTTCTGGCAATATAGCAGAAGAAGGGCCTGCAAGAAAGCTCAGTACTCTTTAATTTCTCTCTTTTCTCTCTCCAATACTAACAAGCTACATGTTACGTATAATTAATATACATATTAGTGCTATGATGTGTTATAAGTAAAAGAATATATAAATATTACTCCTTATGGTTATAGCATATTTTTCTTTTTCTGCAAAGAAGGGGTATGGTAATGTAAGTAGCTGTAGCAAGCAGCTTTTCAAGAAGTCATATTAGCATATTATTATTGTTTTTATTATTGCAGTAGCAGTGTATAATTATATTTGTGTGTAAAAATTTGAGTATGAACTGTTATGAATATTGAGAGGAGAGGACACTCTCTGATCCCTACTTCATCGTAAGTCACTATCTTCCTCTGATCTTTTTGTATGGAAGAGTGAGAAATGGGAGAGCGAATACTAAACAGTTAGAGAGAGGAAATGACAGAATGTGTATTTTTTTCGTGGGGTTTGTCTGGAGGGACAGGTCCAATTTATTAAATTTGTTCAAATATTATGATTTTTATTTTTTTTATTCAAATTTGTACATGATAGATTATATATATTTATATATAGAGATGGATGGTATGATAATTTCGTGGATTTATCTGATGTAAAAAATTGGTAATATACACCTAATTTAATTACCAGTTTAATGTGCCTGAGGATGACATCATGCAATACGCTGACATTAAAAGAATTTTCTATTATAAATACAAGAAAAATACATGAGTATTTATGTAAAGTTGGGGGTGGATTCTAAATTAACAAAAATACCATTCAAATTTTCTACTAAAAATGATATGGATGTTAGGGGCAAAATCTGAAAACACCAAATAATGTAAATCACACAACAAAATTATATGACGTGGAAAACCCGCATCCCAACTTGTATTATTAATCCAAACATTATTAATAATACAAAGTTTCACTCACTCACACCTCACGGTGTTTCCAAACATTTGTACGTGAAATAACCATGTACCAAACGATACATAAACTTTCTTGTTTAAGCATACCCATTAAACATAATTAAGTTTTACTATACTTGTTACATTAAGTCTAATCATATTTGGTTTCTAATTATCTACCTGATGTGGGTAAAAATAGCTCTGAAGAAATAATAAATATAACATTTATTATTTCATTAATTAGGCATAATATGGTCCAAAGGCTTGGACCCTTGAAACGAACTAGGAAAATAAATCCTAGGATCAACTGGATTTGTAATCCAAGAATCAATTGGATTTGTAAATCCAGCCCACCAGCTTTGTTGAAGCCATAAGGCCCAGTAAGCCTCTATTATTAATTAATTTCATAATTAATTAATAAGGGCTTAGTAAAGGCTCGAAAAGCCTGTTGAAGGCCCTAATCCTAGAAGGATCTAGAAGCCTAAACGTGAGAGGAGTCCCACAAGGACTTTCATTCCTAAGAGGTTGTTAGGAATGCAAACACTGATGATTGTCAGAGAATACTAAACAGAGTTTATGCTGACGTCATCAGAGTTTACAGAAGCTGTCGGTCAGAGTTTACTTTATCAGAGAATACTCAATCAAAGTTTACTCTAACAGAGAATGCTCAAATCAGAGAATGACAAACCGACAGAGTTTAGCTTCAGAGTCTACCAGAAAAGGAAACAGACAAATCAGAGTCTGATTTGGATAGTAAGAAGGAATTCAAGTGCAAGTCTAAGTTACCTTATTAAATCTATTCTTATCATAATCTGTTTTGTAATTGTATTTGTAGCTGTGTCTATATAAACACAGAGATAGGTTATAATTCTATGTCGAATTCATAAAAGCAGTATCTTGTAACCTAGCAGCTCTTAAGAACATTATCTTCTTGAGAGAGTTTTGTATTCGAGATCATTATTAATACAAAATAGTATTCCATTCAACATACTTGTATTCATAATCGATTTACAGGCACTATTACATTCAACCCCCCTTCTGTAATAGAAAGATTATTCTGGGAAACAATTGGTATCAGAGCAGGCAGTAAATTTCAACTCAAAAGATAAAATAATCATGTCTGGAAGCAAGTATGAGAGCATCAGAATTCCAATATTGAAGAAGGCTGAATACCCTACATGGAGGGTGAAAATGATGATGTTCTTAGAAGCAACTGATCTTGATTACTTAGATAGAATCCATACAGGTCAGTACCTACCAACCAAACTGGTGCCTTCTACAATTGTGGAAGGAAGACAAATCCCTGAGTATTACACCCTGAAGGACAAGAAAGAATGGACTAATGAAGAAAAACAGGAAGTCTTGAAAGATGCAAAGGTAAGAAATATTCTGCATAACAGTCTTGACTCTATAATGTCTAACAGGGTAATAGCTTGCAAAACTGCCAAAGAAATCTGGGATGCACTGGAGGTTCAATGTCAAGGAACCAAGGAGATAAAGAAAAATAGAAGATCTGTTCTAATCCAAGAGTATGAATACTTTGAGGCTAAGCAGAATGAGTCCCTCACAGATATCTATGACAGATTTCTAACTCTGTTGAACAACTTGGCTTTGGTGGATAAAGTATATGACAATGAAGATTCAAACACCAAATTTCTGAGGGCTCTTCCAGAAGAATGGGATCTGCAGACATCCTTGATTAGAGACAGGGCTGATTTGGATGAGATGTCCTTAGATGAAGTTTATGGCAAATTGAAAACTCATGATCTGGAGTTACAGCAAAGAAGAAACAGAAAGAGTAACAAGGCAAGACCTATTGCTTTGAATGTTGAAGCAAAAATTGAAGAACCAAAGGAAAAGGTGCTTAAGGCTTCAACAAGGAAAGGGAAAGAAGTAGTACTCCAAGATAGCAGTGAATCAGAGTTTGAGGCAAACTCTGATGTAAACTCTGATAATTCTTCAGACTCTGACATGATGGAGATGTTTGCTATGTTTGTCAAAAGCTTCAAGAAATACAAAAAATTTAGGAAGCAAGGAAACTATCAGAAGAAGCATAGTGAGTCATACAAGAAAGACAGATTCAGAAAGAGAGAAGATAGAGATGGAAAATCAAAAACTCTTGATAAATCAAAAGTCAAGTGTTACAAGTGCAACAAGATGGGACATTTTGCTACTGAGTGCAGAAGCAAGGAATCTGGGAAAGCTCTCATCACATCAAAGAAAGATTGGATGGATTCCTCAGACTCTGAAGAAGAAACTAATTATGCTCTCATGGCAAACTCTGATTCTCCCATCCTAAACTCTGACAAGGTACCAAACTCTGTTTTCAATTTTGATACTGAAGATATTTATGAATTAAAGTCTTTTCTTAGAAATCTGCATGTTAGCTTTAAGTCACAATATCTTGAGAATGAAAGATTAAAATCTGAGATATAGACTCTGAATGCTAGGAATGACTTTCTTGAAACTGAACTTGTACACATGCTTAGTTTTAAAAAGGACTGTGAGAATGCTATACACATGCAAACTCAGTTGGAAATACAAGTCACATATTTGAAATCTGAGATAGCTAAGGAAAAAGAGACCTTCAGAGTTTGGACAAACTCTGGTAAGAAGGTCCAACAAATGCTTTCTGAAAAGAATTGGACATCTGCCTTAGGTTATGAATCTGATAAAGAAATTCACACTAATTCACACACAAAAGGAACATTGAGTGAACCTGTGAAGTTTGTTAGAGCTAGTGATAATAAGAAAACTCTCCCTGAATGCTCTAAAAACAATAGTGTGCTAGAGTCTAAAAAGGTGAATGTAGGGTTACTTTCTCAGAAGCAACTTAAAGAAAAGTTGAAGGCAGTCACTAAGAAATCTAAAAAGGTGAAAAGAAATAGGAATGGTAAAGTAGGAATTACTAAGGAGAATAATTACATGAATATCCCTGATGCTCCTAGGAAAACCTGTTTTACTTGTGGTAATTCTAATCATCTTGCTATTGACTGCAAACAAAAGAAAAAGAAAGAACCTGAAAAACCTGGGTTTGAGGCTAGAAAACAAACAAGATCAAATCCCTGTTTTCACTGTGGTAGTTTATGGCATTCTATTTATAAATGCAAAGATTATCATAACTTGTATTACAATTCTTACAAACCACAACCTCAAATGAGTAATTCTCCAAAACATACTGTCAAGCAAAAATATGTGATAAAGACTGATAAAAGGAGTGTAAACTCTGACAGTACAAACTCTGTAAATGCTAACTCTGATCATGTAAACTCTGTTAACACAAACTCTGACAAAAGAACTTCTGCTGCAAAAGTTAACAAGTTTTCAAAGAAAGGACCCAAACTAGTTTGGGTCCCCATAACTACTAATTAAATTGCATTTACTGATTGCAGGGAAACAGGAAGAACATTCTAGTGATTGATAGTGGATGTTCTGCACATATGACTGGAAATAAATCCCTACTTTCAGAGTTTGAGGAGAAGGCTGGCTCAGCAGTATCTTATGGAGATGGCAACATAGGAAGAACACTGGGATATGGCAACATAGTGATTGGAAATGTCATCATTAAGAAGGTAGCTCTGGTTGAAGGACTCAAACATAATCTGCTCAGTGTGAGTCACATGACAGACAGAGGTTTCTCTGTGGAATTTCATGGAACTCATTGTGAAGTGAAAAGCAAGAAGAATGGAAAAGTAGTTCTTATTGGCCACAGACATAATAACCTATTTGAAGCCAGCTTGGATGTTAATTCTAATGGTCCCTTAACCTGTCTACTTGGAAAGGCATCACCAATGGAAAGCTGGAATTGGCACAAAAAGTTGTGTCACTTGAACTTTGGAAACATTAATGAGTTAGTGAAGAAGGACCTAGTTAGAGGTCTTCCAAAAGTTCAATTTCATCCTGATGGACTCTGTGATTCATGTCAAAAGGCCAAACAAAGGAAGACATCTTTCAAGAGCAAAACTGAAAACTCTATTGATCAACCTTTTCATCTATTGCATCTTGACTTATTTGGTCCAGTTAACATCATGTCCATTGGAAAGAAGAAATACACTCTGGTAATAGTTGATGATTTCACTAGATTTACTTGGGTGTACTTTTTACACAAGAAGGATGAAACTACAGAAACAATTATTGATCATATTGCAATGATTGAGAATGGATCAACTCAAAAAGTAAAGAATCTAAAGAGTGACAATGGAACAGAGTTTAAGAACTCTACAATGGAGGAATTCTGCTCAACAAAAGGCATTAATCAACAATTCTCAGCACCTGGCACACCTCAACAAAATGGTGTAGTTGAAAGAAAGAACAGAATTTTAATAGAAGCTGCCAGAACAATGCTAGAAGGAGCAAAACTACCTACTTATTTTTGGGCAGAAGCTGTGAACACTGCATGCATCACTCAGAATTGTTCCTTAATAAACAAACATGGAATGACTCCATATGAATCTTTGAAAGGAAGAAAGCCAAATGTCAAGTACTTTCACATCTTTGGAAGCAAGTGTTTTATTCTCAAAACACATCCTGAACAATTGAAGAAGTTTGAACTTAAAGCAGATGAAGGAATTTTTATTGGATATGCAACAACTTCTAAAACCTCTTCAAGGGCATTCAAAGTATTCAATTTAAGGACAAGGACAGTCATGGAATCAATTAATGTCTCCTTTGATGAAGGGAAGATAGATGGGTTACATGATAAAGATGCACAGGAAACTCTGAGATTTGAGAATGAACTGCAGAAAATAAACTCTAACGAGATAAACACTGATCAACCAAATCCTGGAGAAGCAATCTCTGATTCTTTAAACTCTGATTCAGAAATGATTGAAATAGAAATTGAAGAAACTGCACATGTTGAGGGGGAGCAACATCAATCAAATACTGACATTGGAGATTCAACTATTGAAATATCAGAGTCTGACCAAACTCTGAACAACACAAACTCTAAAACCCTAAACTCTGATCATTCAAACTCTGAGACCACAAACACTGATACCTCAATCTCTGATAATTCAAACTCTGAGTACATAAACTCTGAGATATCAAATACTGATGGAAACACATCTTCAGGGGGAGGATCATCATTTACAGAAGGATCATTCTATGAAGGCACAGATCATGGGGGAGCATCTAGTTCAAGGAACTTTCCACATCCAAGGAAATGGACCAAAGATCACACACCTGATTTAATTATAGGTGATCTGGAAAGTGGAATAAAAACAAGAAAAGCTACTCAAAATGAATGTCTATTTCATAGTTTTCTTTCACAAACAGAACCAAAGAAGGTTGAAGATGCTTTGAAAGATGCAGATTGGATTACTGCAATGCAGGAAGAATTGAATGAGTTTGAAAGGAATGAAGTTTGGACCCTAGTCCCATGGCCAAAGAACAGATCTATTGTTAGCACAAAATGGGTATTCAGGAACAAGACAGACTCTGATGGAATAATTACAAGAAACAAGGCAAGACTGGTAGCCAAAGGTTATTCTCAACAGGAGGGGATTGATTATGATGAAACCTATGCTCCTGTAGCTAGACTTGAGGCAATCAGAATTTTTCTTGCTTATGCTGCAAATAAGAAATTCAAGGTCTACCAGATGGATGTTAAAAGTGCATTTTTAAATGGTGAACTTGAAGAAGAAGTCTATGTTGAACAACCACCTGGATTTGTCAATCCAAAATATCCAAATCATGTCTACAGACTGGATAAAGCTTTATATGGACTAAAGCAAGCACCAAGGGCCTGGTATGAAACTCTGGCTCTATTCTTACTTGAAAATGGTTTTACTAGAGGAACAATTGATAAAACCTTGTTTTATAGAACTCAAGGTAAGGATTTATTATTGGTTCAAATATATGTTGATGATATTATATTTGGTTCCACTAATGAGAAACTCTGTGAAAGATTTTCAAAGCTAATGCAGTCCAGGTATCAAATGAGTATGATGGGAGAATTGAGTTATTTTCTAGGTTTACAAGTGAAACAGACTGAAGAAGGCATTTTCATTAATCAGTCTAAATATACAAAGAATCTACTCACTAAATTTCAAATGCAAGATTCTGCATCTGCTACAACTCCCATGGCTACTGCAACAAAACTTGATCAAGACACTGGAGAACCTGTTGATATTACTGCATATAGAGGAATGATTGGTTCTCTACTTTATTTGACTGCAAGTAGACCAGACATCATGTTTGCCACATGTCTATGTGCTAGATTTCAAGCAAATCCAAGAGCACCTCAATTGATTGCTGTGAAAAGGATTTTCAGATATCTCAATAGCACTGCTAATCTTGGCTTATGGTATCCTAGGGAATCTGATTTCAAATTAATAGGCTATTCAGATGCTGACTTTGCAGGATGCAAGATTGACAGGAAAAGCACAAGTGGCAGTTGTCAATTTTTAGGTGGAAGACTTGTGTCATGGCAAAGCAAGAAACAGAAATCAATATCAACATCAACTGCAGAGGCTGAATATATTGCTGCTGGAAGCTGCTGTGCACAGATTTTATGGATGAGAAATCAATTGCTGGACTATGGTTTGAAATTCTCAAAAATTCCTATTTATTGTGATAACCAAAGTGCTATTGCAATGACAGGAAATCCAGTCCAACATTCTCTGACAAAGCACATCAGTATCAGATATCACTTCATAAGGGAACATGTGGAGGAAGGCACAATTGAATTACATTTTGTTCCTACAGATCAACAGTTAGCAGATATCTTCACCAAACCTTTGCCTGAAGCAACATTTAACAGACTGGTTTCTGAATTAGGGATGGTGACAAGTGGCTCAACTTAGCAAGTTTCAGACACTCAGAGTATATGTCAGAGTATGGGGTAAACTCTGATGAAAATGGAGTAAACTCTGTTCATTGAAGCATCTAATCTCTGATCACAAGTTCTCAGTGATTATGGTAAACTCTGTCAGAGTATGTGGTAAACTCTGACAGTACATACTAAACTCTGACCCATATATTCTCTGATCTGTAAACTCTGATTAAGTGGTAAACTCTGAGATAATATTTATGACATCTTATTTTATTTTGTGACATCATAATTATTATTCTCTGATTAAAGTTGTAATAAGGCACGTGTTTCTCACGATTGACGGTTCATATCATTACACAGATACACACATACATATGCTGTATTTTGAGACTTGTATTAATCATTATTGCACCAATCATTTTATGCCATGTGTCCCACTACTGGGTTTATGCAATTGAGGGGGAATAGTTTAATTCATTTTTACTTTGAATTAAAAACCTGCATTTTATTTTCTCTCTTTCTCTCTCGTTTCCTCAAACCCTAACTGTTATTCTCACTTCAAATCTCAACACGTAAATGGCTTCTAAGGGTGTTAATTTTCAGAATTATTCTTTTGCCGCAACAAACTACATCTCTCTACTAACCAAGGATGAAGCACCTCAGGATTTCCATGTGATTCAGGATTTTCTAGCACAGAGTTACATTGGCTATGCACTACAGGAACCTTCAAACTTTTCTGCTCAATCTCTGGTAAGGATATGGTCAACTGCCAAGTTTAACAATGCAGATGATGATGACGAGCCAATCATTACATTCCACTGCAATGGCCAACACATGATAACACCTTCTGTTGTTCGACAAGCCCTTCATCTCCCGGAAGTGGCGCAGTATGATAATATTGTGGGAGATGATCAAATCAAAGACTTTTTTAGGTCAATAGGCTATGGAGGAAGCCTGTCAAAGTTGGGGAGCCTGACAAGACCCAATCTTCGAAGAGAATGGAGTTTCTTCTTCGATTGCATTACAAGGGCCTTCACAGGCAAATGCACGAATTTTGATGCAATCCCACAACTAGCACAACAAATTGGGTATTCTCTGACTCATAATTTAAATTTCAATTTTCCTTGTTTAATCATTAGGCAATTAGCTAATAAGATTGGTGATGATGCACACACTATCTATTTTGCTCGATTTTTGCAATTAATTTTTAATGTTTTGTTGCCTGATGTAAAGTTTGAGAATGATCAGACTTTAGTTAGTTTTAGCATGAACAAGAGAATTTTTGCTGATCTAACCAGGAAAGATGCAAAGAAAGGTAATATGTCTCAACTGTTTTATCCTACATGGGTCAGGCTTCTCTTACATCAGAGAATGCCTACTGTGTATAAGAGGGAGTTTTTGTCAGTGACTATGGATCAGAGTTTAGCAATCTCTGATTCTAACCCAAGTCAACATCTAAACACTGATTCCAAAACACATTTGCCAACCTCTACAGTCTCTCAAAAGGCTGTAGTTGAAAAACACACCTCTCAACAGTATGGCCAAGTCAAAAGGAAGGGGAAATCAGTAAAAGAATCTTCTCCTAAAAAGAGGAAATTGATTGATGAAGATACAGATTCTGATGAAGGCTTTGTGTTTAAAGCTAGAACAATAGCTACTCAGGTTTCTGAAACTTCTCCTCAGACAGAAACAGTTCATCAAATTCCTGAGAAGAAGAAGAAGAAAAGAAGATTAGTCAGGATTACAGACTTTACTGCTGCAAGCACTGAAGGGATAAACTCTGACCAGCGAAACTCTGATAGACCTGTAAACACTGAAGTACTAAACTCTGAGACTTTGGTAAACTCTGAGAATTTGATAAAATCTGATGATTTGATAAAATCTAGTGCAACTGCTCCAATTCAAGTTTCTGATTCTCCTACAAAGTCACCAAAACAAATTATAAAGGAGATATCTTATGAAAGAGCAAGGGAATTGGCTGAAGAAGTAAGAAGAGAAATGGAGGCAAAGAAATCAAAGTCATCTTCAGCAACTCTCAGTCCAAAATATTTTTCAAGAAAGCAGAGGAAGTCTGTCACTTTTGGCCAGGACACACAAGAACCTACTTCTCAAAGTGAGGTAGCAGTCATTGAAGGGTCAGGCACACAAGAACCTGTTGTTCAAAGTTCAACAGAAGCCACAATTCCAACAAGTGAAGCCAGCATTGATCAGGGGTACAATCCACAAGAACCTTCAGCTCAAAGGGTTGAAGAAGTTGTCAAGGCCTCAGCCACACAAGAACCATCCAATCAAAGTTTGGATGCAGGCACCCACACAAATTTAGAAGATCATGCTGTTGCTGATGCTGAAGGCCATTCTCTGGCAGAGTCAAGCCCACAAGAACCTTCACCTCAAAGTGGTGAAGCAGCTGAAGATATGACTCAGGTCACACAAGAACCAATCATCACTCTTATGGTTGCAGACCAAGCTTCTCCTATTGGACAGATAACCTCTAATGAAGCTCCAAAGGCAAACACTGATGCTATTTTTGTGCAACAGATCTCTGCACTGCCCATGGAGACTCCATCAACCACCATAAAAGATCAAGGTATAAACTCTGACTTTTCTTCAGAATTTACATTCTCTGATTGCATAAGTTCAGAATTTATATTTCCTACATTTACTGCTGGGATGATCATGGATAGTCCTGAAAAGGATACCCCTATTCATGTGACTACAGATATCCTTTCTCAGCCACCTCTTATTTCTGTAGGACATTGTGTGTTGAACCTTTCTGGTGCGTCTGAGGTAAAATGTGTGGAAAACAGAATTAATGAGAGGCAGACACAGGATCTAGCAAAAGGAGAGGTAGAATTGAGAAAGAAGTTAGTTACTTCTAGTGAGCAAAATCTAACTATTGAAAGTTATGATATGTGTGATGTGAGAAGTAATGAGATTACTTTAAAAAATCAGAGTGATTGAGGGTGTTCTATTATTTGTGCGGGTACTCAGAGTTTACCTGTTCCTGCAAACTCTGATGCTGTGCTAAACACTGATGGAGTATTAAACTCTGATGGAAAGGACTCAGATTCTGATGATGTGATTTTTGCTGATGAAGTAGTCACAGATCTCTCCATTCCCTTCACACAGCGGTACAACACCAAAAGGTGGCCTGTTAACTCTTATGATGCACTTGACAGATTGCAAATGGCTTATCCTGATTACATGGTGGTGGACAATCTCAAAGGTCAAATTGAGGCTGATCTAACTGCAGAGGGTGTCAGAAGGGATTTCTCTTCTACTCCAAAGACTTCAAATGAAAATTACCTTACCTCTCACAGACAAGAAATCTGGGATTTCTCTTGGAAGTTTCCTGAGGCAAATATTCCATGGCCTCATGTTATTGACTTGGTCAATAGAGCTGATAAAGAAATAAACTCTCCAGAACTCAAGACACTCTTGAAGGCATCTACTATAATGACCAAAGGACTTAAGAGTGAAGTTGGTGATCTTAAGGACTTTGTCACTAAATCTACAGCAACTGTTGAATCTACTTTTTCTACTTCTCAAAATTCTTTAGGCTTAAAGATAAAGAATATTTCAGACAAGCAGACTGCTTTGGAATCCAAGGTTGATGATATTTCTGTCTCTGTCACTTCTATGCAGGGCATGCTCACACACTTAGTTAATCTTTTTAATGAGCACATTGGGAATGATGTCAGAAAGGGGGAGAAGGGTTCAGACAAATGCAAGGAGAATGTGATTCTAAACTCTGACAAACCTGATGATAAAGATCAAGGGAGTCATAAGGAAGGAAAGCAAACTCTGAAGCAACAAACTCTGATTAGACAAACTCTGGCAACCTCACAAACTCTGATGACATCAAAGTCTGATGTAAACTCTGACAAGAAAACTCTAATAGATGCTGATTTGGAATTAGCAAGAAGGCTTGAAGAAGAAGATAAGTCTGAGAAGATTGAAGAACAAAACTTAAAGGATGCAGAACTGGCAAAGAAAATGTTTGAAGAAGAACATCCAGGAATGGATCCAGTTGCGGTGGAAGCTGAACTGAAGAAGTCTGGAAATAAAAATGCTCAAGACAAGAAGAAAAGAAAGTATGTGAAAAAGGCTTCAACTCAAAAGAAGAAACCAGAATCTAAGCCTAGTCAAATCAAGACTGTTGAAGCTCCCAAGATAATTGGTCAACCAAAACAAATCTCAGAAATTCAAACAAGATCATCCTCAAGAACTCAACAAAAAGCTCCAACCAAACCACAGACACCTCTTACTATGCTGGGAACAACTTATTTACCAGGAGGATCCAGTTTTGATGATGAAGAAGAAGATCATCAACAATCTCTGATCAGAAAGAAAAAGTCTGATCCTCTGTGGACTACAACTCAAAGTCTGGTTCTCAATGCCAGACTTGGTAACAACAAAGGTGGTATTGGTGATCCCTAATGCCAAAATCTACAGAGGTGAAGCAAATATTTTCAGTGATCCTTTTTCTTTGAAGCAAAACCCTAATGAAGATCTGACACAAGAGCATCTTGACAATTTAATATCTGTCAACATTGTGAAAGATATTTTTGATGGAGTTCAAGCTAAGGAGAAGCTTCTGTATTTTCTAGAAGATGGGAAAGTTTTGAAGATTGCTGAAGAAAATCTGAAGGATAAAGCATCTAAAGAACTTGAACATGTTCTATATCTGCTCAAAGATGAAAATGAAGCAACTTCAAAGTGGAGAAAAATTCTTGAAGGAATGATTGCTGAGAAGAAGAAGAGTGAAAGATTGATGATGATAAAGTCTGAAGATTATGAGTTTGGGTATTTGCTTGAAGATGGAACAAGAAGAGCTATGAGAAAGGGAGATGCAAAGGTCAAGATGGTGTTAGGGATTCCTACACTAATTTTAAATCCTGATGGAATGAAGACCTGTTGCATTGTCTTGGATGAAAGACTGGAGAGGTCATCAATTTATGCTCTAAGGGCTGCAATACTTCAAATATATGATTCTTCTGAGAACATGAAGGAATTGAAGGAGAAGCTTGTTGATTTACTGAAAAATGCTGAAGAAAGGCTCCTAAGTCAATTTCTGAAAGAAGACTTCTCTTATAAAAGAATTGAAGTCTAAAAAGGGTAAACAAACTCTGATGCATTTGTCTTGTATTTCTGACATCATGAGTGAAATTTATGTTTTATTTCTTAAAGCATAAATTGGGGGAGATTGTTAGGAATGCAAACACTGATGATTGTCAGAGAATACTAAACAGAGTTTATGCTGACGTCATCAGAGTTTACAGAAGCTGTCGGTCAGAGTTTACTTTATCAGAGAATACTCAATCAAAGTTTACTCTAACAGAGAATGCTCAAATCAGAGAATGACAAACCGACAGAGTTTAGCTTCAGAGTCTACCAGAAAAGGAAACAGACAAATCAGAGTCTGATTTGGATAGTAAGAAGGAATTCAAGTGCAAGTCTAAGTTACCTTATTAAATCTATTCTTATCATAATCTGTTTTGTAATTGTATTTGTAGTTGTGTCTATATAAACACAGAGATAGGTTATAATTCTATGTCGAATTCATAAAAGCAGTATCTTGTAACCTAGCAGCTCTTAAGAACCTTATCTTCTTGAGAGAGTTTTGTATTCGAGATCATTATTAATACAAAATAGTATTCCATTCAACATACTTGTATTCATAATCGATTTACAGGCACTATTACATTCAACCCCCCTTCTGTAATAGAAAGATTATTCTGGGAAACAGAGGTTTAGACGACCTTGACACTAGGAGACTTGGCCACCAAGTCTCCTACTTCTAATCTGATTCCAAGGCCTTCGCGCGCCTATATAAAGGGCCTAACCCCTCAACATTAGAACTACGTTTTTTGGCTTGATTCTCACACCCATTGAGATACGTAGACAGTTAACGAGGACCTGAGGAAGTCACGAAACGTTAGTGCAGCCATAGAAGCTCGAAGCTCTCTTACACCTTAATATTAACTACGCATTAAATACACCTCATTTTTAATCCGTAACATTTGGCGCCGTCTGTGGAAAACGAATAACAACCATGACAAGAACACATAGGACTACGAGCACCCTCGAAGGAGAGATCCCTGACACCGTTGTCGACACCAATGACTCCCTCGCTATGACACATGAGCAGGGAACTACTGTTCCTACCACTTCCGTTGAGGACCCTGAAGCAAGTACTCAGCGAGCCGGACCTTTAAACATCGTTGTTCATCCTTCCAACCCTGATGTGTCCATCCATGCTTCAGTTCCTCCACTCCAGGTAATTCATCCCCTTCGTACAGCTTTTGTTGCTCCCCCTACTTTGTATGTCTCATCTACCATTACACCCGACCCTCGTTATGGGCTCCCAAGAAACTACGTGCCTCTATATGAGCAAGGGTTGTTGCCCCACTATACCTCACAACAAAGAAGTCAGGACTTCTCTGGACCTTACTCTACTATTGACGAAGAGTCGTCTGACGAGGATATAAATCCACGGATGAGGCGACTTGGTAAAGAGCCCCTTGAAGGGAGGAGTACCCAGCCCCGAAGGCCTTAAGATAATAACTCCTTGAGCCTTCAAGACATGATACGCACTCATGAAGACGAAGCCCAGTGACTGAGGAAGGACCTGGAGAAAGAGTTATTAAGACGACAACGTCCCAGAATTGAAGGTGCTGGAGGAACGATAAGAAATGCACCCGTGATAGATTTGGACGAGCCCCCAACAAGGAGACAAACAAGGGCGAGTCATGTTAGGGCTGACCCCCAAGACCTGTTACCACTTGGAGATCCAAATGATCCTAATCCCCCTTTCACTGAAAGTATCATGAATGAGAAGATATCAGGGAAGTTTAAGATGCCTACAATTAGGGCCTACGATGGAACGGGGGATCCCTCAAATCATGTTCTCACATTCTCTAATGCACTGTTGTTGTAGCACGTAAATGACGCCATCAAGTGTAGGGCATTCCCCCAAACCCTGAGTGGTATGGCTCAGCGATTGTTCAGTCGTTTACCACCAAACTCTGTTGGGTCATTCAAGAATTTGAGCAGGGCCTTCATCGGTCAATTCATCAGCAGCACGACTCATGAGAAAAGCTCCGCTTCACTAATGAATATGCACCAGGGAAAGAATGAGTCCTTAAGAGATTATATGAACAGGTTCATAAAAGAAGCCTTGAAGGTCCCTGATTTAGACCAAAAGGTAGCTATGATAGCTTTACAGCAAGGGACTTCTGATGAGAATTTTAGGAGATCATTAGCCAAGAGGGCCCCCGAGAGTATGAAAGAGCTCCAGGAAAGGGCAGGAAAGTATATCAAGGCTGAGGAAAGTATGAGGAAAGCCCAAGGGTTTCAAGCCTCAAACATCTACTCTAAGAAATGACCCAACGATGCTGAATATACTGCCGATACCAAATATGCTAAGCATGATGATAATGACTCCAAGAAGAAGGGAGAATCCAGGTTCATAGAGTATGCAAGGCTGAATACTGCCCGTAGCCAAATACTAATGGACATTGAGAAGGGTAAACACCTTTGATGTCCGAAGCCACTAAGGAATGATCCTGAGAAGAGGAATTAGAACGCGTACTGCCGATTCCATAGAGATGTGGGACACGATACTGATAATTATTGTCAGTTCAAAGATGAGATTGAGTTTCTAATTAGAAGGGGGAAGTTAGAAAAATACACCAAGGAAGGTGCTAGACAGGACAAGAGTCACAACGATAAACGAAGGGACTCTGACCCCAAAGATAGAAACCATCAGCCCCGAGGGCCTATGATTAATGTAATCTTAGGAGGGCCAACCGCGGCAGGTAACTCTCAAAACTCTAGAAAGGCATATGTCCGGGAGGTAATGAGCATCGTCGGAGAACCTCCAAAGAGAGCAAAGACTGAGGTCTCTTTGTCGTTCGATGATTCTGACTTAGAAGGAGTAAGGTTCCCCCATGATGATCCCTTGGT